>OX377622.1:138148588-138760380 GCA_947397865.1 Polietes domitor | reverse complement strand
AATTGGCGTTTAAAAATTGGCACCAAGTAATAAAGTACACATTATTAATTATTTTTTTATAAAATTTGTTCCCACCGCTCTTACTGGCCCAAGAAGGCCCCTAGTGAAGTCATATGTATGACCGACCTCCAATATTTTTTCAACCCCCACATTTTCTCCGAACATACTTACCTCCTATCTTCAACGCTTAAGATGGCCCACATACGAATTTTTTATTTTTTATAATTTTTGTTACGCCCTGGAGTCGCCCCTAGCTGGGTTCAATGTAAGACCGACGAATTGAGGCCAAAAAAAATACCTAAAATTCGTCAAAACAGATAAATGTCGTAAAAAAGGATAGCGATCATTTTAATAAAAAATCACCAATTTTGGAACACATTTTCGCCACTTTGAGAATTCGAGTATTTTGGGAAAAAAGGAAAATCTAGTAATATTTTCCTCATTTTTTTTTTCATTTTGATAAATTTTAAGTATTTTAATAAAAAATCCCCAATTTTGGAACAAATTTTCCCCACTTTGGGAATTCGTATATTTTTTGGAATAAATGTCAAATCTAGTATTTTTCCTGGATTTTATAACTTTGAGGAATTTTAAGTATTTTAATAAAAAATCCCCAATTTTTGAACACATTTTCCCCACTTTGGGATTACGCGTATTTTTGGGTATTTGGGAAAATGTTTCTTCGTTTTTATATTTTTGACGAATTTTAAGTATTTTTAGTGACCTCAATTCTTGGCGACCATTTTTATAAGAAATCCCCTATTTTGGAACACATTTTCCCCACATTGGGAATTTGTGGAAAAATTGGTAAATCTAGTAATATTTGCATCGTTTTTATCATTTTATCAATTTTAAATATTTTTATGCGACCTCAATTCGTCAAAATATGAGAGATGAAAACTGGAATTACCAAAACTTGTATTTTTTGCAAAAATTTAATATTTACCAAAACTTCAATAACTCTGTCAATTTGTAAAGGATATTTATAATCAAAGCGGCGTTTCACTCATTACTAAATGTGTTCTTTGACTAAATTTACAAGTGGTATGGTTACCAAACAAAATTATGAGAAATGTGAACTGGAATGACCAAAACTTGTATTTTTGCAAAATTTTAATATTAATAAATAATAACTCATAATAATAATAATATTAATAACAATAACTCAGTCAATTATTAAGGGATTTTTAAAAACAAAGCGGCGTTTTACTCCTTACAAAATTAAGACTATTGTATATATTATAATTTTTGTTATGACAGTAAGGCCCAAAACTGCCCCGTAGTCTCCCCTAGCTCGGTTATATGTAAGACCGACCTCACCTAATTTTCTTTCCTCAACATTTTTTAATTAATGTGGCTCCCATACAAAAACTATTTTTTTTTTATAAAATTTGCTTCCACCACTCTGACTGCCTCCAATGATGCTCCAAGGGAAGTAAAATGTATGACCAACCCCCAATATTTTTTCAGCGCCAATATTTTTCTCAGAACGTACATACCCATCTATCTTCAACCCTTAAGGTGGCCCCACACATTTTTTCATTTTTTATAATTTTTTAAGAATGAAAGGCCTAAAACAAACAGCTAAGACAGGCCCCCAACATTTTCCCAAAACATACCTATCTATCTATCTCCCATATAAAAATTACATTTTTATAAAATTTGCTCCCACCGCCATAACTGCCCCAACGAGGCCCCTAGTGGAGTCAAATGTGTGACAAGTCCCCAATATTTTCTCAGAACACACCTACCTTGCAATTGCAACCCTTAAGGTGGCCCCCATACATTTGCATATTTTTTATATTATTCTATGAAAGAAAGGACCAAGACTACCCGTCAGTAGATCCTAGAGGGGAGAAGTGTAAGACTGGCCCACATTAATTTACCCTCCTCAACATTTTCCCCAAACATATCTACCCCATATCACCATTCCTTAAGGGAAAAGTAGATAGACTTCCTATAAAGCTTAAGGGGAGCCCTAGGGAAGTCCAAAAATTACGGCACAGCTCATTGTTATAGATGTCTATTAATGTAACGGCTCTATCAGCAGCGTCTGTGACAAGAAGCAATTTACACAATATTTTTAGCGTTGGCTGGTAGTCTTCGCGATCTTCCCAAGGTTTTTAGATCGACAACAATTAAATCGGTTGATAATCCGAAGCGAGCGAAAAATGTTGCTATTTCATGGCACTACCCTACCCCTTCGAAATTCGTACTTTTAGGGGGTAAAATGAAAAAAGGGGATAAAAATTGTACCAACAAAAAGCCGCAGCTATAATCATGAAAGTGGGTGTATACATTTCTCTGACTGCGTAGACAAAAAATAAAATTGTTTCACTAAATTCGTACTTCGTACGGATACAATGGGATCAGAGGGATAAAAATAGTACCAGCTAAAAGGATACAGCTAGAATGATGAAATTCGGTGCGTGCATCTCATTGTGTAGACACATAAAATAAAAAGAATTTCGAAAGTCGTACACTTAAGGGGATAAACTAGGAAAAAGGGAATAAAAATGGTACCAACCAAATAGCCGCAGTTAGAATCATGAAATTCGGTGTATACATTCCTCTGACTGCATAGACATGCAAAATAAAAAGATTTTTCCAAATTTGTACTTTTTACTTTTACGGCCAAAATTGTTTGAATCATGAATTTAGGTTACCTTGCACTGTGTACATGAGATAATGGATTTTCAAAATTTGTACTTTTGGAAAACTACAAATTTACCAGCCATAAGTGACATTGTAACGCCATCTATATGTGGATGATACAATGTTTTCATAAAAGCATCAGTTGAGGTCGAACATATGATCGATATTCAATGTAGCATTAGACCTTCGAAGCAGATTCTATATCTCACTGAGTGAGAGAATATCCCAACTTGTTTCCCTCCGGGACACTTGTGAATTTTTTTTTTTGTAATTTTTTTCATGCACCTTTAGTTCAAACTCAATTTATTATGCTTATGAACCATATTTATGCGCTCAAAAAGGCACCCAGCTTAAAACTACTCAATTTATCGCTTCATTAATTCAATAAAACATGACAATTAAATATACTTAAAATGAACATTAATTGCTCTCCCAAGTAGTAGTTTATGGCACTCGAACTGCTGAGATGCCCCAAAAGCATGCAACTGGCTGGCTGCATGTTCGAAACGGACTACCTGCCTACGTGTAAGTTGGATATTTGCCGCATGATTTTCACATTAATTTAATATTCCACAAATAATAATGAAAGAACAAGTTTCTTCTTAGTTGGCAATATTGTGGACTAATTGTTATAAATCTTTTAGAGAAAAAAATATTAGAGACATGAAATGATTTTTAGCGCCCTACAACAAGCAGTGGTGGTTAAAGAAATATTCTTAATATCCCTGAAGAATTATCTTGGATGGTAGGCATCCTCGGGAGCAACGATGATCTTTATATACCACTAGTGAAAAGAAGAAACCTGAAGCTTTAGATCGATATATAGGTTATTAAAAAATAAAACTAATTTTTATTAAAATTAATATTAATTTAATTATATCTGTGGCTTAAACTTCAATTTTGGCAATTTGTTTGCCCTTTATTTTGTATGGTAGCCATAACACTTGTAAATTTATTTAAATAACACATTTAATAAGAATTAAAACGCTACTTTTTTTTTAAAAATTCTTTACAAATTGACTGAGTTATTGATGATTTTATTAATACAAATTTTTTTGCAAAAACACAAGCTTTCGTCATTCGAGTTCACATTTCACATAATTTGACGAATTGAGGTCCAATAAAAATAGCTCATATTCGTCAAAACAGATAAAAGTCGTAAAATAAGGCTGGCGATCATTTTAATAAAAAAATCCCCAATTTTGGAACACACTTTCCCCACTTTGAGAATTCGGGAATTTTGGGAAAAAAGAAAATCTAGTAATATTTGCCTCATTTTTCATTTTGATGAATTTTAAGTATTTTAATAAAAAATCTCCAATTTTGGAACAAATTTTCCCCACTTTGAGAATTGGGATACTTTTTTGGAATAAATGTCATTAAATCTAGTATTTTTTCGTGGATTTTATCACTTTGACGAATTTTAAGTATTTTAATAAAAAAAAAATCCCCAATTTTTCAACACATTTTCCCCACTTTGAGAACTCGGGTATTTTGGGGAAAAAGGAAAATCTAGTAATATTTTCCTCATTTTTTTCATTTTTTTCATTTTGATGAATTTTAAGTATTTAAATAAAAAATCCCCAATTTTGGCACAAATTTTCCCCACTATGAGAATTGGGATATTTTTTGGAATAAATGTCATCAAATCTAGTATTTTTCCTGGATTTTATCACTTTGACGAATTTTAAGTATTTTAATAAAAAATTCCCAATTCACATTTTCCCCACTTTGGGAATTCTCGTATTTTTGGGTATTTGGGAAAATGTTTCCTCGTTTTTATATTTTTGACGAGTTTTAAGTATTTTTAAGGACCTCAATTCATGGCTACCATTTTTATAAAAAAATACCCTATTTTGGAACACATTTTCCCCACTTTGGCAATTCGGGAATTTTTGGAAAAATTGGTAAATCTAGTAATATTTGCAATTTGGATTTTATCACTTTGACGAATTTTAGGTATTTTAATAAAAAAATCCCCAATTTTTAACTCATTTTCCCCACTTTGGGAATTCGAGTATTTTTGGGTATTTGGGAAAATGTTTTTCTCGTTTTTATATTTTTGACGAATTTTAAGTATTTTTAGGGACCTCAATTCATGGCGACCATTTTTATAAAAAATTCCCTATTTTGGAACACATTTTCCCCACTTTGGGAATTCGGAAATTTTTGGAAAAATTGGTAAATCTAGTAATATTTGCATCGTTTTTATCATTTGATCAATTCTAAACATTTTTATGAGACCTCAATTCGTCAAAATAAGAGAAATGAAAACTGGAATTATCAAAACTTGTATTTTTGCAAAAATTTAATATTTACAAAAAACTTCAATAACTCAGTCAATTTCTGACAGATTTTTAAAAACAAAGCAGCATTTTACTCCTCATTAAATGTGTTATTTAATTAAATTCACAATTGACACTGTTGCGAAACAAAATTATGAGAAATGTGAACTGGAATGATCAAAACTTGTATTTTTGCAAAATTTTAATATTAATAAAATCTTCAATAACTCAGTAAATTTTTAAGGGATTTTTAAAAACAAAGTGGCGTTTTATTCCTTACTAAATGTGTTATTTAAATAAGGTTACAAGTGATATGGTTACCAAACAAAATTATGGGACATGTGAACTGGAATATCCAAAACTTGTATTTTTGCAAAAATTTAGTATTTACAAAAACTTTAATAACTCAGTCAATTTGTGAAGGATTCTAAAAAACAAAGCGGCGTTTTACTCCTCACTAAATATGTTATTTACACAAATTTTCAAATGATATGGTTACCAAACAAAATTTTGAGAGATGTGGTCTGAAATGACCAAAACTTGTATTTTTGCAAAAATTTAATATTAATAAAAACTTCAATAACTCAGTCAATTATTAAGGAATTTTTAAAACCCAAGCGGCGTTGTACTCCTTATCAAATATGTTATTTAAATAAATTTACAAGTGATATGGTTGCCAAACAAAATAATGTGAAAAAAATTGCCAAATTTGAAAAAATACTAAAAATTGTTTAAAAAGTGTGTTTTCTGGGCAAAAACACACAGTTTTCTTAAATAATCTATATATCCGTCGACAGCCCCATGTTTCTTATTTTTAAAACCAATGAGAAAGGGATTGGTTGACAACCAGACCAACTAAGTTACAGGCTTGTAAGTGTGCAAAGGTACGAAAAACCAGTTTTTTACCCGTAACTCAAGTTTTTTGGGGTGTCTGAGAAATTTCAAATACAGATTCTTGTTCTACGCGACAATAGATACAAGAAGAATAATATCAATAATATCTTCTTCATTATTTTTTGTAGAACACAAGAGACCTTGCAATCGCCACTCATAAGCTGTATTTTTTTCCCCGTGGGGAGTGAGGTCTATCTCTATTTCTTCTGAGTATATAAGGAAGGAAGGAAATAATCCTAACTATATTTCCAGAAGTTCCTCCTACAGCTCTCCCTCGATCGCTATGGACCGATGGTAGTTTTTTTTTTGTAATTATTCGCCTAACGCTCTTAACCATTATATATATAATATTTTTGTCATCTAACCTTAAGCTATAAATGAAACTTAAACTCTCCGCATAGCATACGTAACCACCACCTTGGATGGTGGATATCTGACGAAGGCATGCCCGTTGCCACCACACGGCCAATAGACTTAATGTTCTAATTTCTTAACGTTGCTGTGTCTTCCTTCCTTCCTTCTTCCTCCTTCTCGGCACATTTTAATTTTGCCATAACCAAAAACAAGCCGCACGTCTATGAAAACAAAACCAGTCAAACAGACACACACACACACGAACTCGTATAGCTGGAGTATGCAGCGATCTAAGCTAAGAGTGTCATTGTACGCAACATGCAACATAAACTGAAACTGATTAAATTCAGCACGCGCCCTCCAGGCTTCATCAAGAACAGCAGAACAACAACAAAAACAGCAACAGAAACAGCAGAACCAACAACAACATTGAAAAGCTTGATCTTCTTACGGGCAACTACTTTATGCAGCCAACACAGCGCAACACAAGAACACCGAGGAACATCGAGAGCAATAGCAAGCGTAGCCTCAGCAAAAGCGCAAAAGCATCTACTTAAGATGCAATGTAGACACGGCCTTATGGACCCCCAAACCCAGCATGCAACAAAACATTAAATACATCAACGGCATTAATAGTCTTACGATATGCAGTCGTAAAGGTGGTTGTTGTTCTCTTGCTGCTGTTGTTGTTGTTGCTAATGTTGGTGTTGGTAGCATTGTATAACGTCCAAAGCAATTGCACTAAATTTTGTTCAAAATGCTGCTACAAAATTAACTTTGGTTGCTGCAACAATATTTCGATTTCTTTGTGATTCTGTTGCTGCTGCTTTGAGCTCATTTCAATTTTCCACACATTCAGATGCGTCCGTTTTGTCTCTCATCTTCGCTGTGCATCAGGATTTGAAGGAGGGTAACTAAATAATTGGAGTACGGTGCAGGTTTGGGAAATTGAAGTTTTTATCGTGGATTAGAAAGGATTGTGAACAGAATCCACCACCAGTTTGGTGGCTCTGTTGGTGTTCCCTAGACGGGGTCGACACCTTTTTCAATTGTAATTCAAAAGACACCATTTGAAATTCAAAAATTCCATTTGAAATTCAAAAAATATCAATTGAAATTCAAAAAATATCATTTGAAATTCAAAACTCGTCATTTGTAATTCAAAACACACCATTTGAAATTCAAAACTCATCATTTGAAATTCAAAACTCGTCATTTGTAATTCGTATTACGTATTTTTTTCATAATGCGCAGCAAAATTTTAATTTGCTTCGTATTACAGATTTTCACCTTCTTCAGATTTTTATACCCTCCACCACCAGGATGGGGGTATACTAACTTTGTCATTCCGTTTGTAACACCTTGAAATATCGACCTGAAACCCTATAAAGTATATATATTATTGATCGTCATATAATTCTAAGACGATCTAGCAATGTCCGTCCGTCCGTCTGCCCGTCTGTCCGTCTGTTGAAAGCACGCTAGCATCTAAACGAAAGGAGCTAGAACGTTCCATAAATAAATTTTCCATAAATGCGTCTTATAGTCGTAGATCGGTTGGGATTGAAATGGGGCGAAATAGGCCCAAAGGGAACAATTTTTCCCTCACAAGGACTAAAAATACCCATAATAATCCCTAATATTTTAGCGTATTTAAGAATGTTTTTTGAATATGTCTGTTTATATTTGCTTGATATTTGGTACGCGCAATCCCATTATAGCAAAAACGTGCACCATAAAGTGATTCTTATTTGAAGGGGGTGAAATGGGGCAAAAAAGGGATAAAAAATGGTACATATTAAACGACAACAGCTAGAAACACGAAATTCGGTGTGTACACTCCTCTAATTGAGTAGATACATAATATAAAAGTATTTTTTCCAAATTCGTACTTTTAAGGGGTAAAATAGGAATAGAGGGATAAAAATGGTACCAACCAAACGGCTGTACCTAGAATAAAGAAATTCGGTGTATACATTCCTCTTATTGCATAGATAAGTAAAATACACGGATTTTTCAAAATTCGTACTTTTTGGGGTTAAAATGAAAAAAGGGGATACAAATAGTACCAATCAAATGACCGTAGCTAGAGTCATGAAATTCGGAGTATACATTCCTCTGACTGCGTAGACACGGAAAATAGACGAATTTTTCGAAATTAGTACTTTCAAGGGATACAATGGTACAGAGGGATAAAAATAGTACCAACTAAACGACTACAGCTAGAATGATAAAATTCTAATTGCGTAGAAACGTCAAGGGGGTAAAAATGGTACCAAACAAATGGGCGCAGCTGGAATCATGGAATTCGGTGTATACATTCCTCTGACTGCATGGACACGCAAAATAAAAAGTTTTTTTCCAAATTCGTACTTTTTCTTTTACGGCAAAAATTGGTTGAATCATGAAGTTAGGTTATTTTGCACTATGTACGTCTGATAATGGATTTTCAAAAATTTTACTTTTGGAATTCAAATAGAATGGAAATATAACCAACTGTAGTACCCACTATCTACCAATATTTATGGCTTTGAAAATATTTTTGAAAACTTAAATATAAGAATATTTATTTTTTGAATTGACGTATTGGTAGCATTACCTTATAAGCGTGGTTTGAAATAATTAAAATATTATATTTTTTATAAAGTTAATTTTTCAATATTTGTATTTGTTTTGGTTTGGCTATATTAAAAAAAATATATTTTCCTGTAATATTACTGCACTTCTACGAAAACCGATAACCTCTGTGGAATGCAATCCATGGTGGAGGGTATATAAAGTTCGGCCCGGCCGAACTCAGCGCCGTTTTTACTTGTTAAAATTAAAAAAACCTAAATTGTTTTTCGACATTGTCGTTCGTGTTTCTCTCACATTTTAAGAGATTTTGCAATCGAATTCGAACGCGAATTACTCATCTTTTCTCATATTATAATGCTTTATTTGTCACATTGATATAGGTACAGGGTGGCGCAGAATGAGCTATATGTTTTGAATAACAATAAAGAATAACATTTTTAATTATTATTCTTTCTTTGTTTTTGTCAGCATTTTGTGAAGGAGACTTGGGGAATTAATTATGAATCATTACACGATCGAACAACGTACAAAAATAATTGAATTTTATTTTTCAAACCAACAGTCACAATTTGCTAATGAGCGATGAAGCCCATTTCCTATTAAATGGGTATGTCAACAAGCAGGATTTGGGCTACGGAAAATCCAGGGACAATCACACCCACTTAAGTGTAGTGTTTGGTGCGCTCTATCCTCCGAAAGGATAATTGGCGCATATTTTTTGGAAAATATGCTAAAAAGAGCACGTATGTGCGCAGCCGAAAATGGACATTACTTACTAGGATATCATTTTTCAAAGCTTTTAAAAAATATAATAACCACAGAAAAAAGTTATAATCCATTTAAACCATATAGCTCATTCTACGCCACCCTGTATTAACCATAAGTTTGTCAAATAACGACTTCTCACCAGAGAAAAATATGTGATACTCCAAGACACCACATATAGATGGCGCTAACCAGTGTTGCTTCGTGAATGTCCCCTGCATCTGGTTTCCTTTGCAGTTTTTAAAATTTTCATAGGCAAATGGGTTTAGGGTGTACAAAATATAGTAAAACGAGGCTATCACATAAAAACAAATGAGGAGAACGCCAGTCGCCAGCTTGTGAGAAGATTTTTCATAAACTCACAACTCTGTACTAGTAACTGTCGTAATGTGGACTGTGTGTCACAGTTCTATCGATACTTTCACAGCGTTTTTTCTTCGGAGATTCGCGAGGAAGTTTGGGAGAGATTCGCGACTTTCCAGGAACGCTCATCCATTTGTTGTCGAATTGAATGAATTCGTTTTTTGCCCAAACCATTCGTCAATTCCTTATCTTCCTTCCGTCAATGCACTGCAATTGGTCTATAGGGGGCATCCCCACAGTATTGGTTCAATAAAAACACTGTGTGAGACTGAATTTGCCGCGGTCTTCAAGGAATTCAAGATTTAGTCTCCCAGTCAGCTTTTTTTAGCAGATTTATTCTTCTTTTAACTTTGTATTCTTCAAAGAATGAATTCAGGGGATATTCAAGGAATTCAATATTTAATCCGAAATGAATCAGTAGAATATTCATCTTCATCAATATGCTGATTGTAGAGGTTTTCCACGAAGGTTCATTCTACTCCCTCGATATTAGCCTTTGTCGGTCTTATTATTTATTATTATTTCTCCTCGATAGCAACGTACAGTTCCTATCCTATGACTAATCCTAGAATTGACCTGTCATATGAAAAGTCCTTTATACTTCCCACAATGGAATTTTTATCGATTTCTCCTCGAATAGATGCTTCATCAATATGCTGATTGTAGAGGTTTTCAACAAAGGATTAATACTACCCCTTCGATATTACCCTTTGTTGTGTATATTATTTCGATTTCTCTTCTAGATAGATCCTCCTAAGACTAATCCTAGAATTGGTTTGTCCATTATTCTTCGCATCAGTATCTTTATATACTTCCTGCTTCTTCATGAAGTGCGGATGACATTGGCATACCACCCCTCATATTTGGTGTTATATTAAATGTCAGTTCCTGGTCAAATGGATGTTGTGCAGCCAAACATTTGTAGACTTTTTAATCATTACTTTGGCAACTACTTTACGGTTCTCTTCCTTCTACGCCAAAGAACACACACGCAGCGCCCCATACGATCGATCGTAACGGCCGTTCTAATGAATATTTTGTTAAGTCTGGTTATTTTAGCATTTGAATAGGCTCCTGGCCACATGGAACAAGCAGCCATTAGAAGTGGTGGTCAGCTGAAGAAGTTAACGTGGCCATTAGCAAGACCGTTGTACGTTGTGCAGCCAGTGGTGTATTTTGTTCGAAGAAGAAACTTAGATATCGAAACAAAATAGCTTTCATGTCATTACAACCAAACTACACCTATACGACTACGAATACGAGCAGTAATAATAACATATGTTTAGACTCTCACACATACACACATACATATATATTGGAAGATTGTGGCATCCATATTAAAATCATGTTAATTGCATCATTTTCAACTTGTTCATCGCCAGAGCATCTGTGCCACATTTCCACTTCGAATAGCTGACAATTAGCTGGGAAGCTGTTGTTGGGAATTGAGAATTTCCTCATTGAAAAAAGTAGCATTACTCCACATTCGCAGATACTCCCCGGTCTGCTGTTCTTCTTCTAGGCATCAGCTTTACAGTAGTCCAGTGTGACCAGTCCAGTGTTTTTGCCAAATGCAACTATCTTTTCGTTTCATTTGCTTAAAATCCTGTTTGATGATATATTAGCATTACAATATTATTAATCGTAACGACTTTAATTATAAGCAATTATAATTTTGCCAGCTGACACAAAAAATGGCGATCAATTGCTAGTGGACTGCCTCAAACTGGACTGGAGGATGAGATATTGATTTAATTTGATTTGCAACATGTTGGAAATCGATGTTTAATGTTCAAAAGACATTCATGTTGCAATTAATAATATAAGATAACCGAGTGAGCGAGAGACAGGAAAGTGCCACATCCTCGTTGGAGCATATTGCATTTGCGTGTTTTGAAAGAGTAATCGGCGAGGAAATCATGTTGCATTAAACAAAGTGCTATTGAAATGCTGATTTGAATATATCTCTTTCAAGTTGGCCAGGCTAAGCATGGATGTCATCTTTGGTTTATTCCTCAGATTGAGATAATTTCTTCAGTAGTCAAGTTTAGTTAGGTTACCAAAACCCAACTAATTTCCTTTGTTTATTGAATAGAACGTAGACTCATATCCCGAGAGGTACACCTAACTACGAGCATTTTACACTGTTATATGCTCTACATTTCCATAAAGCTCCCTTAACCAGGAATTCAAAGCTTCGCATAAGTTCCTCCAATGCTCCCCTCCAGCAAGGCTGAGCAATTCGAGGCTGACATTCGTTTCCGGGGAAGCAGTGTAGTGCAATGTGAGACTGAGGTTGATAAGCGGACTAGATATCTAGTGATAAGGGTTTCGTTTCATGATAAGGGTTTCGTTCCCTGCCTCTAGCCTTGAAGAAACAAGGTGCTGGTCGAGAAAGTGTCCAACTTTTGCTGGTTCTTCCCCATATGTTCTTCATTAGTTCAAGTTCGATCGCCTCATACGAAGTAATGTCATTCGGTCATAGACCAAGTCTTCAAGATATTGGAGACAAAAGAGATAGCTGAGCTACGTACGAGGTCGACAGAATATAGTAGACATTTATGATCGTAAGACCCAGCAGTCTTGGGTTTTCCACAAGCTATTGATTGATCCACCAGTGTCCTCAATTTCAATGAACGGCGTAACTATCGAACAATCAGAAGCCCTTGATGTTTATCTATCCACCCCTGAGCTATCAGTGTAGCACTAGATATCTAGGCCGCTTAAAATTGTACATATAAGTTAACCACAATTGGCATGTAGATGGCGGTTTCGTCATTGTTCTGCAAGACCTAAAACTATGTACAAACAAAGAGATATTTGCTATAACTTTTTGGTGTTTTGTGGTGTAGATTACGAAGCCGATTTATTTAAATATCCCTGATCCATTAGTGTATGTCGATCACAATTGACATGTAGATGGCGGCTTCATCATCGCTCTGCAAGACCTAAAACTCTAAACACTGAGCATGGAATGAGATCGTGTTCGCGATGAGTTCTGCATGGTTTTATGGTGTGGATTACGAAGCCGGTTCAGTTATCTATCCCTGGGCCATCAGTGTAGCTCTGGATGTCGAGTTCGGTTGAACTTCTGCATAATTGACTTGAAGATGGCGGTTTCGTCATTCTTCTACAAGAACTAAAATCAAAAACACTGAGCACGGAATAAAATCGTGTTCGCGATGTCTTGTGGATAGTTATGTGGTGTTTATATTCCATCAGTGTAGCACATGATGTCCACCATTACAGACATGGAGATGGCGGTTTCGTCATTGTACTGCAATCCCAGAAACCAGAAACTCTGGGAATGCAATGAGATCGTGTTCGAGATGAGTTCAGCTTGGATTTGTGATGTAGATTCCGAGACGAGTTCATTTATTGATCCCAGATCAATCAGTAGCAGTAACACTGGATGTCAAGTCCAGATGAACTTCTGAATACATATTAACCATAATTGACTTGAAGATGGCGGTTTCGTCATTGTTCTGCAAGACAGCACACCATAAACACTGCGCAAGGAATGAGTTCTGAATGGTTTTGTGGTTAGATTCCGAAGCCGATACATCTATCTATCCATCAGTGTAACACTATATGTCGAGTACGGTTGAGCTTCTACAAGTTAAACCAGCTTGAATAAACATGGAATGAGATCGTGTTCTAGAATAATTTTGGATGGTCTTGTGGTGTCGACTCCGATCTATCCATCCCTGATCCATCAGTTTAGCTCTGAAGATGGCGGGATTCAGGGACTCTGCAAGACCTCACACCATCAACACTGCACATGGAACGAGATTGTGTTCGGATGGTTTTGTGGTATAGATTCTGCCAGCTCACTCATAACTATAATTGACATGTAGATGGCATTTTCGTAATTGTTCTCCTGGATTAAGAGGTGCTGTCGATGAGTTCCGTATGGTTTTGTGGTGTAGATTTCGAAGCCGATTCATTAATGATTGGTCAGTGTAGTTTGATATCCAGTCAGGGTTGAACTTCTTTAACACATAACACTATGCAACAAAAACTTTGTTGACGTGTCATGTATACTATTTTCTGATGTATTTTGGCTTTCTAAAAATAAAAACTATACAAAAAAATGTTTATGGTATTTTTTAAATTTTTACTAAAATTCCAATTTTCAGCGAATGTACCTTAAATATTTGTACACTTATTTTGGAAATCTAATTCTGATAACATTCGCTATATTTAAGTAAATATTAAACAAATATGATTAAAAAATTCAAAATTGTAATTTTAACCGTAGATTTTTTACAATATACATGTTTTTTGATTTGGAAAAATTATACAAAAAAGAATAATAAAAATAAAATTATTTAAATTCATAGTGATTATTTGTTAAATAAATAAAAATATACCTGGGGATGACCAACGACGTTGATCGAAATATCGGAAAATTTAAATAAAAACAGCAAATTAAAAGAAGATTTGTCTTTTATTTTTTATAGATTTTTTCTATTTTTATATAGTATTTATATTTTCATGCAAGAAAAAATAGATTTTTTTGAAAAAAAAATTAGCAAAAAAAATATATTTTTTTTTTTTGAAAATATAAGTCCGATAACACCCCTTTGTAAAAAAATTAAAAAAAAACATTATTTTTTAATAAAATTTCAAAATTCTAAATTTTATTTTATTATTTTATATTATTTTTTACAATTAATCACAAAATAAACAAAAATTATTCAAATATATAAAGAGTGATTTTTTTGAGGTTAGGATTTTCATGCATTAGTATTTGACAGATCACGTGGGATTTCAGACATGGTGTCAAAGAGAAAGATGCTCAGTATGCTTTGACATTTCATCATGAATCGTCTTACAAACGAACAACGCTTGCAAATTATTGAATTTTATTATCAAAATGCGTGCTCTGTTAAGAAAGTTCATTGCGCGCTTCCATTTTATGGTCAGTTTAATCGACCCACTGAAGCGGCTATTCGGGCTATTGTGACTAAATTTCGCACCAAATTTACATTGTTGGACATGAAACCACCAACACGCTTACGTAGAGTGCGAACTGAAGAAAATATCGCAGCTGTATCGGCCAGTGTTAATGATGACCACCAATTTTCGATTCGTCGCCGTTCGCACCAATTGGGTCTCTGTTACTCAAAAACGTGGAAATGCCAAAATTGGACTAAGCGGATGGACCACCTAAGACGCAGCCGCGGTCAACATTTAAATGAAATTATCTTCAAAAAGTAAATGTCATGGACCAATCTAACGTTTCAAATAAAGAACCGATGAGATTTTGCAAATTTTATGCGTTTTTTTTTTTTTAAAAGTTATCAAGCTCTTAAAAAATCACCCTTTACATAATACTTTATTTCGACTTTTTTCTATTTTTAATGACTATTTTTGTGCCAGCAAAAATAGACTTTTTCGAAAAAAAAATCCCCCAAATTGTTGGAGGCTGTTAACCACTATATCTATGCGATAGGGCAATTCTAACATTTGTAGACATCATAATTACCTTTAATTGGTCATATAAGCGGGTGCAATCGTAAAAATATATCCGAAATATGAGTACAAGTATTAAAGGTACCTGGAAGAAAATTTTAATTTTAGTAATTTTTATACCCTACACCACTTCGTGGGCTAGGGTATTATAAGTTAGTTTCGGGCCAAATGTTTGTAACACCAAGAAATAATCGAGCTAGACCTACCTTTAAGTATACGGATCGGCTCAGAATCACCAGCTGAGTCGATTTAACGATGTCTGTCTGTCCGTCCGTCTGCTGTCCATCTAAGCTTGTTCGCACTCTACAGGTCGTAATTGTTGTCCGATTGTTATGAAACTTGACAGAAGTTATTTTTTCTGGCCAAGGATCATCGGTGTTTGGAGGAAATCGGTTCAGATTTAAATATAGCCCTCATACAAATATCGCTCCCAATTGCACTTTTTCCGCTTTAGAAACCACGTATTGTACCCGATTTTCATTAAAATTGGCACAACATCTTATAATCCAACTAAAAAACGTATGGTAAGACCGGTTCAGATTTAAATATAGCCCAAATACAAATGTTGCCCCCGAATGTTTAACCGATTTTGGCCAAACTTTACATATTATATTTCACCAATAAACATACATGGTGAAAGCGGGTCACATCGTTCCAGGTTTCAATATACCACCATACAAATGTCCTTTCCGATTTAACATTTTTTGCCAAACACATACATTTACAGGATGCAAAAATCCTTCCCGATTTCACTTTTTTACCGAATTGAATTGTAATGAGATAGAAAGTCCGTCCGTCTTTAGCCTTTCCTTACTTGTTTGTGAGATGCCCATATGTCCATACTTTGGTATAACCCAAATGGTGCACCATACTAATCTATTACAG
Organism: Polietes domitor; assembly: GCA_947397865.1. Taxonomy (NCBI): domain Eukaryota; kingdom Metazoa; phylum Arthropoda; class Insecta; order Diptera; family Muscidae; genus Polietes; species Polietes domitor. The sequence continues at coordinate 138,744,124 of OX377622.1, read as the reverse complement.
CTATAGAAACTACATCTTACATCGGATCTTCATCAATTTTTGCAGATCATGATATTTTTTAATTAGGAATACCTACCATGAATGAGAAATATATAGACCCATGTTTTGGACCAGGCCTAAAATGTTGAAATGTCGGTCCGATTCATCCTGTTACTACTGTATAATTTGTATTTGTCGGTCGGATAATTGGATCAATTACCATATTATTAACCATATTCGATAAATATAACTAAAGATGCATTTATAGTAACTGTATAATTTATATGAACTACATAAAATTGCTCCCATGAAATACCTGGGTATAGTAATCAAAGCGTGGTATATAAGCAGGGAGTGGTGTAGGGTATTATATAGTCGGCCCCGCCCGACTTTAGCCTTTCCTTACTTGTTTTTAATAAAAAAATATTTGTGTTGATTTTATGAATTAGCATGCACATATAAACATATTAATTTTTTTCTTTTTTGTTGGTTGCTATGCAAAATCTTAAAGGAATTAGGAAAATTGACATGTAGATGTCTCTGTGTTATGGTAAGTACTGCTTACATCTTAGGGAATCCAGGATCAATTCTGGGTAAGATTATCGGACTTTGGCGATGGAATCACCTTATTAATAGTTAAACCACGATAAACTCCACGTAAGATCATCTGGCTTTATTCAGCGACGGTATCGCCTTATTTTGAGATATAATCATCTCTAAAATAATCTATAGACTGTAAGACCCTTTTAGTGAGAACAAAATTACATCTCTCAGGGCTCATTGATTGAGAGAGGCCCCCTTATTCCTTTGGACATGTTTGTGGGAATATTTTGTACATGTACATTAGGATGGGCCACGAAAATTTACTCCTATTTTTATCTCCGTACCTACTTTTCAGAAGTTAGTGGGAAAAATTACTAAATTGTCTTTTGGAACTAAAAAATCAGACTTTTTGAACTAAATGTAACCTCTTTTCCAAGGGGGCAATTTTGGGCGGGCAAAAGTTATCCTGAAAAAAAAACGGAGAACTCTTCAGTCTTTCCAAATATGTATATATTTCGTTAAAGGCTTTTGAAGGAAAAAAATTGTGTTGGTCCAAAGTCGGACATTTGTTCAAAAAGGATATTCTTTACAATATTTATTACAACCAAACTATATTTGACACAAACATAGTTTTGACATCATAATAAAGAGCTAAGTAACCACAATTTCAAATAAAAAAATTGAGTGCAATATCTCTTAAAATGTGTGAGAAACAGTTCGACAAAGTCAAAAAAAGAAATTACTTTTTTTCAATTTTCAAACTCAGAAAAACGTGAAAATCTGTAATACAAAAAAAAAAACATTATTTTCTTCGCATTATGAACAAATACGTAAAAATATTTAAAAAAAAAACATAAAAACTAAAAAAAGCCACCTGAATGAAACCTTTGGACAGGGTGGAAATCATGATAGTGGTAGTCTGCAGCCAAGTAATAAATGTCACCATGCCATTTGTAAATAAATTTGCATTCTATTAAATATAGATGCAAAATGGTCTTGAGCCAGGACAATATCCCAGTTCAAAAAAAATAAAAATTTTAATTTTCTTTAAAATCGAAATATACGAAAAGTAGTCAAAGCCGATTTCTAAAATATATTCAATTTCCAGATTTTTAATGTTAATATATCAAATCATAATCCTTGGGTCCTTGTCTAATTTCAGTTTTTTACAAAACTCAAAAATGTCTACTAGAACAAAAGATATTGAATTTTGGCCCATGGATTTTGATTCTGAACCATTGTGCGGCAAGGCAAGGTATTGACGGCAGCTAACACCGAATTTTTCAGTTGTCACTATGTCACTAAAACACCAAAAATACAGAATGAAAAATTCTGGATTTTTGGGTGATCACAAATTATCCTCCTTTTAGCTCTTAGGGCTATATTGTAGAAGTTATGGCCGATTTACTGTTTTTAAAAAATCAGGATTTTTGGATGAAAAATTCTGGATTTTTGTGTGATCACAAATTATCCACCTTTTAGCTCTCAGGGCTATATTTTAGAAGTTATGACCGATTTACTGTTTTTAAAAAATTCTGGATTTTTGGGTGATCACAAATTATCCTCCTTTTAGCTCTCAGGGCTATATTTTAGAAGTTATGACCGATTTACTGTTTTTAAAAAAATCAGGATTTTTGGATGACAAATTCTGTATTGATCTAGGAAGGAAATATTTTGCAAATTATTATTAAACAATCCCATCCTTATTTTCATGGGGTGACTGGAAAGCGTTTTTCCATCTCATCGAGATGGGCTGTCAATTAATTCCTATATTCCAACATGAGTTTGACGGCATATATTTGTTCTATATTTAATTAGCTGCTTTTCATACTATCTCAAGTAAGTAAGGTTGAAATGAATGGCGAAATATTTCAACCTAATGTTCAAACTAGGGAAGTATTTTAATAAATATTCTCAATGGGACTATAACTCTCTCTATATGGAAAACCTGTTGCGAGAGCAGTTTTCATAGTATCTCCCGAAAACAATTTGTCCTGCATTAGCAGCAAAGCAATTAGTTTGCAACAGGCCTGAAAGTTCCCATAAAAGTCAGCAAAAATAGACGAAAAAAAAACAAATAAAATTAACCCAAATTTCTTTGGAAAATATATCAAAAGCATTATCATTTTTTTGGACGTTGTGATTGTTGTTGGCGGCAACATAGCAATGCCAGCGACGACTTTCTTTTTAAAGACCAAAAATAGTCATAAACATTAAGGCCGGCTCTTAAAAAGCTCAACATGCCACATAAATACCTTATGGATGCCAGGCCGACTTACAATCAACTAGCGGACATACAGACATAGCAAGCGGTCGAACGGACGGGACGGACGGACCATAGAGATGACGACAAAACACCGACACACAAAAAGTAGTTCATTATATATTCAATAGCATTTGGCTAATATACTTTCTTGGTTCAATTTCCAAGCAGAAGAAGTACAAGTAGACAAAATAGATTAACTAACAACAACAACAACAGAGAGGAAGCAATTTCCCCCCTTCTTGCCACACCAAACAAAAAACTCAACAACACTGCAGCAAAATATTTATGCAGCAGCAACATTGCGGATTGGGGGGAGCTTACACTCCCCCAACGCGTTTATGGAGCGTACTCACCTCCTGGCTCCACCGGCGAGCTGTAGCTGGAGCTGTGACTGCAGCTATTTTGTGGATGCTGCCGCAAGTGTTAAGTGCGGCATAGTGTGGTATTCTTCAATTTATGTACAACGTGTGGAGTGTATGTGGAGAGTATTACTTGCGAGGATAACCTCATTGACCAAAGTAACAAACATTGAACATCAAATGTGAATTAGTGCAACACTCAAGTCCACTTCGTCTTCATCGTCTTTGCTGATGATGCTGATGATGCTGCCGCTGCTGTTGTAGCTACATTCGGTTAAGGTTGTTGCTGGTGTTGCTGTTGGTCTTCATCTAGTTTTGGCTATAGTTTCATTACATTCCTTTTGCTTTGCTGTGGCTGGCAACCACCACCACCATCACCATTCTGCCACCATCATCATCATCATGTTGCTCTGCATATTTTGCACTGTGTATTGACTTTTCGGTACGATTTTTGTTATATTCGTTTAGTTGATATGCTTTGCGCTTTTCACTAATGCTTTAGTTAAGGTACTGGCGATGTTGCTGTTGCCGTTGTCCATTGTACATTGTCCATTGCCAGTGCCCCTCTGATGATGATGCTGCTGAGAATGACGATGACGACCACAGACGCTGTTGCATGCATAATTTCTTGGCTTTAATTTGTAGTTGCTATAGTTATTGTTGTTGTTGTTGCTGTCGTTGCTCGCAAAAAGGTACACAATTATAATTTTAAGTTATTGCAGGCCACATGCATGCTGTGTTGCCGCTTGCTACTCGTTACAATATTTGTGGCAATATCGGTATTCATTTACCTCCACATACTATCATATGTACGTACATACATACTCACACTCACATATGCACATATCTGTACGGATATGTGCGGTTATTATTGTGGGTAATGTTTTAGATTTATTTCCTTGCAAGAGCCGTCCACTCCACTCAGTGGGAGTGGGAGGGCGTCGTTCGGGGATTCGAAAGTGTTTTTACGTGTTTAGGTTGAATTCATTTTCTTGATTTTGTTCTGTTTTTTTGTTGTTGTTTTGTTTTATTGCTTTCTGTCCATAATCGATGGTGATCATTTCATGTTTTTTGAAATGTAATGCAATCTTTTGAGAATGATGGCGATTTTAGGCCAGCGGTATTTTTTATAGAATATTTTGGTAGAGATTTTTCGGATCCTCAGTCAGCAAAGAAATTGGCATAAGAGTAAGACTATTTTTATGGATTCTATACAACATTTTGTATTTTTTTTTCGAAAATTAGTCGTGATTTATTGCTATATGTCTATATTAGTTTGCAATCAACTGATTGCAAATAAAGCACAATGGGTAAAATATGACAAACATATTGAATTTCTTGTCAAAAATTATATATATATATATTTAAAATTGCTAAAAAACGTAAACGTAAACAAGTAAAAACGTCGTTAAATTTGGCCGGGTCGAACTTTATGTACCCTCCACCATGGATTACATTCCACGGAGACTGTCGATTTTCGTAGCAGTGAAGTAATATTACAGAAAAAAATAAATTTTTGTAGTATAACCAAACCAAAACAAATATGAATATTGACAAAATAATTGTATAAATAAATATAATATGTTTATTAATTCAAACCAAGCTTAAAGGGCAAGGCTACCGATACGTTTACACTATATATTTCGGAATAACACTTCAAGTTAATTCAAAAAATAAATATTCTTATATTTATATTTTCAAAAAGCTTAAATACCATAAATATTGGTAGATAGTGGGTGCCACAGTTGGTTGTATTTTCATTCTATTTTAATTCCAAAAGTACAAATTTTGAAAATCCAGTATCTCAAGTGCACAATAACAACAACTTTTTGCCGTAAAAGTAAAAAAGTACGATTTTGCAAAAATCTTTTTATTTTGCGTGGCTATGCAGTCAGAGAAATGTATACACCGAATTCCATGATTCTAGCTGCGGTCATTTGGTTGGTACAATTTTTATCCCCTTTTTCCTATTTTACACCCTTAAGAGTAGGACTTCCTAAAATCTCTGTATTTTACATGTCCACGCAATTAGATGGATGTACATACCGAATTTTATCATTCTAGCTGTAGCCTTTTAGTTGGTACTATTTTTATCCCTCTGTATCCATTGTATGCCTTGAAAGTGCGAATTTGGAAAAAACACTTCAATTTTTCGTGTCTACGCAGTCAGAGGAATGTATACTCCGAATTTCATGACTCTAGCTGCGGTCATTTGGTTGGTACTATTTGTATCCCCTTTTTCCATTTTAACCCCAAAAAGTACGAATTTCGAAAAATTCGTTTATTTCCCATGTCTACGCAGTCAGAGGAATGTATACTCCGAATTTCATGACTCTAGCTGCGGTCATTTGATTGGTACTATTTTTATCCCCTTTTTTCATTTTAATCCCAAAAGTACGAATTTCGAAAAACCTGTTCATTTTAAATGTCTACGCAATCAAAGGAATGTATACACCGAATTTCATTATTCCAGGTGTAGCCGTTTGTTTGGTACCATTTTTATCCCTCCGTACCCATTGTATCCCTTGAAAGAAGGAATTTGGAAACAAACATTTTATGTTTCATGTCTACGTAGTCAAAGGAATGTATACTCCGAATTTCATGACGCTAGCTGTGGTCATTTGGTGGGTACTATTTTTATCCCCTTTTTCTATTTTGACCCCAAAAAGTACAAATTTCGAAAAATCAGTTTAATTTCCGTGTCTACACACTCAGAGGAATATATACTCCGAATTTCATGACTCTAGCTGCGGTCATTAGATTGGTACTATTTTTATCCCCTTTTTTTCATTTTAACCCTAAAAAGTACGAATTTTATCAGAGGAATGTTTGTCATTATTCTAGGTACAGCCGTTTGGTTGGTACCATTTTTATCCCTCTATTCCTATTTTACCCCTTAAAAGTACGAATTTGGAAAAACTACTTTTATATTATGTATCTACTCAATCAGAGGAATGTACACACCGAATTTCGTGTTTCTAGCTGTTGTCGTTTAATATGTACCATTTTTATCACTTTTTTGTCCCATTTCACACCCTACAAATAAGAATCACTTTATGGTACACTTGTTTGCTATAAGGGGAATGCGCATACCAAATATCAAGCTAATATAAACAGACATATTCAAAAAACATGCTTAGATACGCTATAATATTAGGGATTATTATGGGTATTTTTAGTGCTTGTGAGGGAAAAATTTTTCCCTTTTGGGCCGATTTCGCCCCATTTCAATCCCAACCGATCTACGACTATAAGACGCATTTATGGAAAATTTGAACGTTCTAGCTCCTTATGTTTAGGTGCTTTCAACAGACGGACAGACGGACATGGCTAGATCGTCTTAGAATTTTATGACGATCAAGAATATATATACTTTATAGGGTCTCAGATCGATATTTCAAGGTGTTACAAACGAAATGACAAAGTTAGTATACCCCCATCCTGGAGGTGGAGGGTATAATAAAAAAATAAACTTTTGGCCGTTTATTACCTCTGTGGAATGTTGTGAAAAGAAAAAATTATCTACATTAAATTTAAGTATAAGTCTTCCAACAAAAGTATGCTGTATATTAGGGCGGGTTGGTTTTTTCTTTTTTAAATCGTATAGTAAAAACGTAAACTACATAAAATTCTCCGAAGAAACCATGTATCCAAAATAAAATCCTAATCCGCGCCTCTCGACATCACATATATACAAGTTTCCTTCGGCGAAAGTTGGAATTTTAGTAAAAAAAAAATAATAAAAAAAATTATTCAGACATTTATTGTGCTGATTTTATGAATTATACAAACTGAACACTGAAAAAAATAATTTCTAGGTGTTGTTCTCATTTTTTATTTTTATTTTTATTGAGAAAAGACATTTATATTTAAGGTGCTTTCAAGGGTCTATTAATTCTGGAAAAAATGACTAATAGTGTTTTCATGAGCGTTTCGCTGACAGATAGATGCCTTAACCTAAGGACGAAATAATCCAAACTTTATTTCAGGTGATATAATTCTGAAAGTTGACACAAAACAGAACAAACCATTTTTCAAGGACACTTCAACATTTTTCGTAATATTTTCTTCTATTCGTGGCAAATTAAGGGGACAATCTAAATATTTTTTATCGGATATGGACTTTATCCATTAAGTCATATGGTAGAAAGTTTCAGAAAAAATATATTTTATGGGTCTTACTGTCAAAATTTCATAAGTACGGACAATTAGTGGAAATGGCTATAATTGCTGAGATTGATCGATACGTATATATGTATCAAAGAACTGACCCCAAAGTGTAAATAATATTTAAAATAGGTATTCTATATTTGGGCAAATAAGAAGATATATAATCGGAATTAATAAAACAAAATGCTAACTAGTCTTTTTGAACATGACACTTTTGGTACCTGCCGCAGTTTTTCGTTTGTTATAAAACCAATGTCATCGATATGACCTAATGTTTAAACACCAGCGTACTCTCTGCTTATTAATTTATTTAATTATTTTTTATTTTGTAATTATTGACTGCAACACAAAGGCCACACACACACACCACGCTATTAAATGCGGGCACACAAAACGCAACTGCACACATATGTATTTACGCCAAAATACTTGGAAAAGTGTGGGGACATATGCATGCACATACACACAGACATACAAGTGTGCATATTTATGCCGTCCTTACTACAACCACCACCAGCAATTAAAATATAAGAAAACAACAAAATGTGAGCAGAGAAAAAAAAAAAACAATTGAAACTAAATACACACATACAATCGAGAAATAATAATTACAACAATGGCAGGCAAACAACAATAATTGATCAAAAGTCACGCAACGTAATACAATCAAATGTGTGTTTTTTCTGTTTGTTTCTTTGTAGCAGCAACATCAACGGCAGCAGCAGCAAAAATATATATTTATAATGAATTGCAGCAACGAGCCAGCAACCAACCAACTACCACTACCAGCACCAGCAACACTCAATGCGGCAGCAGGAACGCGAATAACTAACGCCGCAACAATCCTAACAATTGTCAACACCCCCTACCCCTACCGAGCACATACGCCAACACACACACCCATGTCTTTTGCACAAATGCATGAGAGCGCGAAAACAATTTACGTTAACCGAAAATAAAAGCAACACCAGCAACAGCACCAACAACAACAACATGACAATTGTTATAATTTTTGTTTTTGCTTAATGTTTATGTTGCCGTCGCGGACTTTTTTAAATGCGCGCCAAAGATAAAAACAACAACAGCAGGGCAATAAGAACACCAGCCACACACGCACACACCCAACACTAATGCCAGCAACAACATCAACACTTCTAAAAGTTAAGCATGCGCCTTTGCGAGAGTTTTAATGTGTGTTTCTTATTGGAGAGCTCTGTTCGCACTACACTAACTGCTCTTCTCACCATCGGCCAACTGCTACTCTCAGGTATTTGCCTAGCCAAAGAGGGGGAGTTAGAGCGGTTGGCTTCGTTGGGTTCTCTTAAATACGCCAACATAATTTGTGTTTAGTGTGCCATTAAATGACCCCCACCACTCACACTCAACGTGTGTTTAGTGTTCAGTACTCTTTTCTACGAAAGAGTATGCTTTAGTTACTCTCTTTTAATTTAATTTGGAGTTGTTAATTGTTGTTGTTAATGACGTCATTATGGTGTTGTACTTATTAATTATGGGGATATTCGGTGAGGTGTTATTGGGCACGTTAACGTTGTTGTCGTTGTATTGTTTTTGTTGTTGTGGTTGTTGTTGTAGTAAATGCAGTGTAGTGTAGTGTTACCGTGATTGTCGCGCGTACCATATACCCTACACCATACTATGCAGTACAGCTAAAATATGAGTATGGGGGAAATATATGAATTATTCGCTTTTTATTAAAAATAAGGGAAGCAAAGCGATAACATAATATATATTAATAATTTTTCGAATGTTTCTAAATATTCGAATACCATTTTAAAAATTTTTTATTACTTTTTTATTTATTACAATTTAAATTATAATAAGCTATATATAAAAAAGATATTCGGCAAATGAGAAAATATTGTCTTCACAAAATAACCTCACAAACTAATCTGAAATACATCCCATTGTCAAACCTAAATTATTGGATGGAATTTATTCGAAAAAAAAATACGAATGGTAGGCATTTTCCGGAGACTTAATTTCTTTAATGATATTTTTTGTGGAAAGCAATTGTGGTATTGTTATGCAATCTTGTGAAACTGTTTATTTTTTTCTGGTAAATCTTCAATGTGGAAGAAAAAAATTTTATATTTTCAACTCATCATCATCATCAGATGTCACAAACTTGTTCTTATTTTTCTGAAATTTTTATTTTATTTTTTTTTATTTTGTAAGGCACATATCGATCGAACAAAAATATTGCAAACGAACATAGGTAGAAAGAATAGAAACCATATTGAAAGCAAATGTTAGCCATCTTTAGAATGAGTTCCCTTCCAAATCAGTCAGCTAACTGAGCGAATGAGTAATATTAATTATTATAACTTATACGTTATGAGCTTCAAAAATTTATTTTATTATTATCACATCGAACAATAGAAGCGAGCATTTGTGGTTAAAAGCGACGGTGCCTTCTAAATAAAGAGTGAAAAGTATTTTATAAAACCATCGAGCTGTTTCCTTTCATGAAACCTTACAATCATAGGAACAAGATTGTTTCATTGTGAAAATTTTACAATCCATTGATTGTACTTAAAGCACAATGTATAAAATATGACAAAGGCCAAGAAATTGTCATGATGAAAAAAATTAGAGGTATATTCATCTTTGGAAAGTACTAACACATTTTTGAAGGAAGCCATAACAATTTGTAAACAGCCGAAAAAAATTTTGTCGGAGGACTGTGATTTCTGAGGTATTACAGCGTTCTAAACTTGAAGAGATATACAGTTCGTAAACAAATGCGGGATAATATAATATTCAGAAGATCTGTTTAAGGTATATGATAGAACTCATACTGCCTGAATTATAGCATAAAATTGGAAATTAAGTAAAATTAAAAAAATGTCAAAACCATTTTTTGTGTTTATTTGGTGAATCAATATTGAGGCATACACAAATCGAAATCATTCTGCTGTCCCTTTCAAAATGCAGGACAAAATTGTGTCCGATCTCATTGAAGTATGAAGTTCCAACAGTTCCACAAATATCCAGGGTGGAGCTGGAGCGCTTCTCCCAAAGAATGATCTACTTAAGCTTGCAGCCCAGCAGGTCAGAGTTTATAATATGGCCGCTAAATGTCACCAAACCATTTTTTTAAAATTATATTCTATAAAATATAGATGCAAACATTTCTGGAACAAGGCTTTCTACTCATAAATATCGCCCGCATGAAGGAGATGACATCGAAGTCAGAAGGTCGTATGATACGTATAAAATATGTACTCCGCGTAGTCGTCGAAGTAATGCTGATACTTTTAAACCGATTACACAAGCGAATGAGTAATATTATCTTCAATTAATATATTTTTTTTATTTTATTTATTTATTATGAATTACAATACAAAGTAAATTTGTATTCTAATTTTGGGTCCAGGGATTGAGCCGGGGTGACTAAGACCATTGTAGCTAGTTATTGCAGCGACAGACCAGAGCCTCTGGTGGGAATCGAACCCACGACCCCCACGCTGATAGCCGAGCACGCTACCAACTCGACTACCGGGGCGCTCTTCAATTAATATAACTTATACGCCAACCATATTTTAACAAAACTGGTTTGCAGCATACAGTGGATTCCCGATTTAACGGACAATTGGTTAAATAAGGGAATGCGTTATATCGAGTATATATATATATAATAACTCCTATGAGGTGCATAGGGCCACAGTGGTTTCAGTAATCATAGTGTTTAAGATGACCAGCTGATTGGGCTGCCGCATCCGAGTCTAGTGTCGGGAATGCCAACATTAGCCAACTTTATTATTATTTACTGATTTATTAAGATCTAAAATAATAATTCTTAATTTATGTAAGATCTAACATAAAAAATCCGTTCAGATTTCATAATAACCATCTGTTTACGAAAGGAAATGTAATTATTCAAAGAAATATCTTGTTCAACTCGTTATTTATACGAGCATTTTGAAAACGATCTTGTGAAAATGAGTTTCGAATATATAACGAGCACTGTTTTACAACAATATTATACCATACTTTGCAGACTCTACAAAGCTGCTTCTGTACAAGAGCTTTTCCAAAGCATTTTGTTCCATTTTTTTGTGGCAATAGTAAAAACTTATTTTGAATTCTTCCTGTCCGTAAAATCGGGAAACCAATGTACTAGTCTCCGCTGTCCTGGCAGAAATAAAGTTTGAATTGTTTAATGGTGAAGAGGTCTGTGAACTATACGCTGATGAAACCACCCCTAAGCATGATTTTCTATTTTAATTTGTTGTGTTGCATTTTTTCATAATTTTTCTGAATTAATAGTCCCTTTTATCAATTAAAATAAGAATGTTGTGTCCGAGACCCAAAGAAATATTTTCTCTTTTCATTGACGCAAAACAAAAAATATGGAAAATCTTTTACTAAAATTGCAATATATACAATAAGTCATATCTTCTACATTTATCTATAGATTGTGTTCAACTAGGCCTTGTTTTCTTCGTCAAGATACCAGCTATTAAAATGTAAAACTAAACAATCTGTTATTTAATTTACAAAAGGTTATTTTTCACGCTTTTCGACTACTAATAATCGCTTTCGATTTTGGACAGACAAGATTCATCAGATAATTTTGAAGTGTTTCGAATGTACTCACTTCGAATACCAGTTTTTCGATCAAGAGTTTTCTTCTTACAAAGGAATGTCTTACATAGCCCTTCGGCAACATTTTCATTATACAGTGTAATCGATAAGACTTCAAAATGTAGCTACGAAAACGCTTTAAAATTTTGCATTATTTTTGAAAAATTAAGTTGTTTTTGGAAAATATGAATATGCAGTTATTATTAGTTGGAGCTTTCATCTTTTTGATGTACATATATCCTGTGAATATTTGGTATTCCATGTATAGGGCTGTCTCTCACGTTGACAAAGAAAAGCCCGGCTCAATCGATCAAGTCATAGGTCACATCGTGTAGTGTGAATCACTCTTTGTATGTTCGCTGTTACCGAGTATGTTCTTACTCGTGTCGCATAATTTGTTGTCGATGATGCTGTATTTCTACTAATGTGTTTGTTATTCTTATTGCATTTCGATTTTCTCTTATTAATGTTGTTGTTATTGTTTGCTCTTATTACATAAGTCGTTCTTGTTCTTACACTTCTTGCTGGTGTTCCTCACACACATCTATTACTCTCCGGCATTTATTTTATTTGTTGCTGTTGCTATTGATATTAGATATTGTTCTTGCTGCGCTGCTGTTGTTGGATACATTTTATTATTATGTATTTTATTATTATTGTTGTTGTTGTTGCTATTATTCTTGCTGCTTTAGTTATGTTGCGTGGTGTTGTGTTATGCCTTCATATAACTATGGATTTGCATTAAATTACTCTCTTTCCTTGCATTCTGGTGCTGTTAATGTTTCCATTTGTACAAACTACATATGCATGTTGTTCTCGTACTCGTATTCCCTTCTCTGTCTCTCATGGCTCCGAAGCAAGGGGAGCCGTGTGCGACAACAACACCATCATATCAACATCACTGCCCATCAACACCCAACAACACCACCATCACCACCACCACACGACTGCTGCCTTAGCCGCCTCAAGCCACCATACCTATGCATTGTTAATTAAATAATGCATTCATTAGAGAATCTTGTGTGCGTGCGTGTGTGTGTGTCGGCCCCCTACTCATCCGAGAACTCTCTACGCTCTTTACACGATGCGAAATTAATTGGAGCTCATTTATGAGTGGATACCACGACCATGTGTTTGTTGATGTTGATTCTCGTGCGCTCACTCTTTCGCTCTCTCTCTCACTGTTGCATTCTCTTTACAGGACAGCAAGTGGTTGTGTATGGTTGGGTGTCTGCCCGTCCATGGGTTAGTTACTCTTTAGTTATTTATGCATTTATTACCAACAAACATCATAATGAGCTTTAAATGAGAACGAATACAAATTTGTGTATATTTTGTGATGGGAGCGCGTGTATCGTGCACAAAAATTTTTGCATTTCGGGGGTCTCACTGGGCGAGTGTGTTCGTTTCGTGTGTGTGTGTGTGTGTGGGACAGAGACTGAGGCTACTACCGTTGACTCTGACTGTGTGGCAACGATGTTTGCTGGCAGTTCATGTTCCATTCAGTCTGTGGACAACGTTTTGTCAGTAACGTAACGCTATGCAAAATCGAGCACGTCCATATATTTAATACTTTCGTCGACGTTGTTTCTTTTTTATTATTATTGAAAATTACTATTATTATATTATTATTATTAATATTGAAAAAGTGTGTGTTGTTTTTTCAATTAAATTCTAATCATCGGAGAACAACAAATCACATGGAATTTTAATGAAAAAGGTGTGTGAAATCGAAAGAAATTTGTGGTAAAAAATATAAGAAAAATTACAAAAAATTAGAGATAAAGCTGAAACAAACAAAATTAAGGAAACTTTAAAAATAAATTAATAGAGTGAGCTGTGCGTTGTGAATTAAATAAAAAACAAACTCCAAACTTTGAAGAAGAAGTAAAAAACCTTAAAAATATTTGAAGTCGTTTTAGCGATCTTGCAGGCCAAAACTTTAAAAAATTTGTTTTTATTTGAAATTTGCAAAGACCAGAAAAAATCCTGGTTCAGTTTCAGAAAAATATTGAAACATTTAAACATTTTCAGTGACAAAAAATATAAAATTCCTGATAAACTTCAGAAGATTAAACAATTTTTCGTAGAAAGGTGCCTTTAACTTCAATAAATAAAAATAAAATCAAAATATCGAGAAAACTTTGTCTATATTATGTCCAGTATATATTTGTAATTTAAATTTTCAAATTGTTTTTTTTTTTTCTTTTTTTTAATTCGCCATAAATCCTTCTTAATTGTTTTTAATAAATGATCTTCAATGCCTCGCAGCACCAATAGGCCCCCATAAACAAAACGGTAACATTGCCATGTGACAGTACAAATGTGTGTTAAAGTGTGCGTGTGCGGCCACCTAAAGTGCATATGTGTGTTTGAGTTCGAGTGAGTGCGAGTGTGTGAGAGTTTGTTGAAATGAATGTCTTAACTTTTGATTGATAAATTACTTTTGTGTGACATGGTTTATAATTAATTTCTCGGGATTATGTTAAATACAAGCACCGCAAGAAACTATAACACGCATGAAAGAGCACAACAAGAAGAAGAAATTTCCCCAAAAATTAAAACACAAACAACAACCACCAAACTTTAATTAAATGACGACAGTTGGTGAAATTGAACAACGTTATTAAAAATCAATTAAACGTAAGAAGGAGAACAACAAAAATAAAAAAACACTCATTATAATTAACAAACTAGTACATACGGACAACAACAACAATAACAGCCAGCACGATTAATACAATTCACTCTCTCACTCTCTTCACGGTTTCGTTTTTATTTCGCATAAAAATTATTTACAACAACACCGCGCAACGACGAAGAACAACAACAGCAACAACAACAGCGCCCCGCAATACCAGCAACATCAACAGTCAACCAACATCAGCAGCAGTTCCAACCAATCACAATGCAGTCAGTCCGTGTTGTGAGCACTGTGATGCGCGCGTGTATTTTATATAAATAAATTCCGTGGTGTTGTTGTGTTTTTTTTTTGTTGTTCTTCTTGCGTCTTTCTTCTTTGCTAAATATTTCCCTGTACATACAGACATGCCTACTATACTATATACAACGGCAACATTTTGAACCAATACTAAAGGAAATCAGTAACTAAAACAACAACAATGACACACAACTAAATACCTATACCCTTATCGCGTAGAACAACAACAAAAGACCTCATTTATTGTATGTGTGTTTATCCAAATAACGGTTAATGTTGTTTATGATTCGTTTAACAGATGTTGGAGAGCAGCCTCAAAAGACAACAACAAATGAAAAACAGTGTTGTTAAGTGTAAACTAAAAGGAAATTTGCAGAAAAGAAATGATTAGAAATCATATAAATAAAAAATAGCAGAAAAATAGAAATTATTAACAGACAACATTAAAGAAAATAAAATAACAGCAAAAAATAAAATAAAAAATCAAAAAAAGAAAATAGAAATATTCAAAATAATTCCAAAGCCAACAGAAAATAAAAACAAGCTAAAATTAACCCAAATAAAGAAAAATAAATAAAAATTGTGAACTTAAAAAAATTGCATAAAAATTTGTCTCAAAATAATGGGATAGCATTAAATTGAAACATTGAACAGTGTGCAGCGCCCTCTGTCGTAAAAGAAACCGAACAGGAAATAGCAAAGGAAACGGAAGGAAATTAATGGTAAGTTTTTTTAAAAATATTAAGTTTTTAAATAAAAATACAAAAAGAAAATATTTTTATTATAACAAATGCAAAGTCACAAAAATCTAAATTTAATAATAAGCTTGAAAAAAAAATAATAATTAATAATTAAGTAATTAATGTCAATAAATAAAGCATTTTTGTGTTAAAAGTTTGCCCCCGCAAATAAAAAAGTGGAAATCCTGCAAATTATAAATCAGCACATATTGACGATTCGATTTAAGACGATTTAATATTTTGATCCACATATGGTACTTCTATTTTTTTCTGTTGAGTAAATACTTTTAGGGAGTTTTGAGGTTCCTTTTTCGGAACGGTGGAAACATTCGGAAAAATAAACTATATTTAATATACAATTTACGTTTACAAATTGGTCAGGTATGGGAACTTTATTAACAATTGTGCTTAGTTGGGTTTGCCATTTTCAGGAATTAAAGCCGAATGAAAATAATTTGGTCGTTTTCATGGATAAAAATCAGAAAATTATCTTGCTTCGAATATAGTAAGAAAATAAAGGCATAATTCACAAAGAATTTCCCAACTTTTGATGGTTAAGAAAAAACAAAAACTTCATATAATTCGGTGAAATTTCTTTTCGTATTAATTTAGTTTGGACTTTAATCTGTTAGAAAAATAGCAAGATCGGTTCCGATTTTTAACGATTCTTTTTTTAATTAATTTTTTTACTCATTAGTCAAATATGAATACCTTTTTGCTTGATTTTCTTCTTCTTTTGCTTTGTAAATATTAAGCTATTTTAAGTAGTTCCTACTGAAAATATTTCCAACAATTACTTTTTCGCATATATTTTGTCCAATGCTAATAAAGGGGATGGAGTGGAGTACTGTGTGACCGCACAAAATCAACTATCGCACTTCGGGAATAATTTGTTCAACTTTATTCATAGAAATAGCAAAAAATCGCATTATACACACACAAAAATGGCATTCTTAAATCTGAGTACAATCCATACTCCAATTTAGTTTAACAATTTTACTCCAGTTTAGTTAAAATTTCCTTGCGAGAAGGAAAATTAACTAGATATGAGTACAGTTTCCTTATCTCAAAGCTAGAAGAAATAGTACATATAATCAAAATAGGGTAGTAAATTTACTTAAAAACATTTATTCGGTTCTAGTAAATACTTCTGACAATTAAGTATATTCATACTTATGCGGAAGGAAATTTACTAGCTTTTATTAAAGAAAATAATGAAGACAATGTTTGTTTGGAAAAAATCAATTTAGGAAGTTTTTACTTAAATATATATTTATATAAATATATATAAATGAAGTAAATATATGTACTTAAATTTATGCCATGTTCCTCGTACATTCAAGTATAAATGAACTTATAAAAAATACTTCAGTGTGTTTAGAAAAATACATGAATAGTAGTCTAAGAAGCAATTCTCGTTCGTTAGCAAAGACTTTCTTCATAAGTACTTCAAATATTACTCTAAACAATCACTGCGAAGGCGCCTACCTATCCTCCGCAGCAGTCATGGTGAAATAGCTCAACTCTTTATGGTATAAGTAAGATGAAACGTTTGAGAACTATTCCATGTTGTCATTTTTCATATGAGTGTTGCATACTTTGAAGCGAAATAATTTATTTCAATATCAAGTAAAGTCGTAGTCAGGCTGAGTACAAATTTACTTGGTTTAATGAAAATTTTCCGAAAATTTTCCTCAGATTGAGTATAAATTTACTTGGTATGACTACAAATTTCTTAGTTTGAATAACAATTTACTTGGATTGAGGAAAAAATCGGAATATGTGCCTCAGTTTGAGTATAAATTTACTTGATTTGAGTAAATTTTCTTAAACATTTTCCTCGGATTAACTAAAGATTTACTTGATTTGAAGAAAAAATTTCCTCAGTTTGAGTAAATTTTACTTGCTTTAAGGAAAACTTGAACTGGAATCAAGTTCAAAGCATGTCCTATTTTCAAGGAAAAGTTTGTACTTGATGTGAGAAATTATTGCCTTAGCGCTATACGAAGTTCAATTTTCCTCAGTTTTAGTACATATTTACTTAATCTGTGGCATACTCTTTTCTGAGTGTATGCAGATATTAAAAATATTTTTTTTTGGTTCTGCAAATTGAACTATTTAAAAAACTTTTGGTAAATTTGTAGCGAAAAATCATTTTTGATCCAAAGTTAAAAGATAAAAATCACAAAGGAACGGAAATTTCAGATGCGATTTCTATTTTTCCCAGAAATTTTTTGAGAATTATTACATTTGGATTTTGTATTAAAAATAGATTCGATTCGGTAAAAAATCTATTTATGAATACAGTCGTCTGTGTTTCCTGTGATTATTTATTCTTTAGATTTAGTGGATATTTTTTAAAATTGGCTCAATTTGTTTAAAAAGTAGATCAAGACCATAAGAAGGCAGTGTCGTGTTCTGTTTCTTGGTGCGATTGCTTTTGACTGTTCTACTAAAAGTGAGTTGTATTTCGCATTCGTGTGGTGAACTTCTGCCGTCCAGAGTTCGAACGTTTCGCAGTAAACCCTATTGATGACGTTCGTCATCATCATCCGTGTAATAAATGTAATTTTTAAATAAACTTACATTCTGTAGATTATTCATACATGTTGTAATTGTTATTGAATTGATGTTGTAATTGGTTATAAATCGAAACTATTTATAAATTTGTGGAGAGAAAATATTTTTTCAGGCAAAAGTTCAAATCAAAACTGGGACATTTTCCTCAAAACGGCACTTTTAGAAACAAATTCTATTTTTTCCAGATCTATTTGAGGATTTTTAAATTTTCGTTCTGTATAAACAATTCGATTTGATTCGAAAAAATACACTGAATGCTGTGTTTCTACAGAATTTTCACAAATCTTACAATTATTTTGCTTTCTTTAAAATAAGTGCATATTTTTGAGAAATTTTGAAAAAAAAAGCAATTAAAAAATGTTTTGCTTTCTTTATAATTAATGAAACAAATTTAAAAAGTACACCAACACAATTTCAATGGTCAAATATGTTTTTTTCCTTAATATTCGTTATAAAACACTTAGGCCCAAAAAGTTGCATACGCATTGGACACATTTAATACCCCTGATCTGCATTATAAAATTTGGATTTTTATTATTTCGAAATATTTTCTGGGTATTTTTTTTACTTTTCTTCGCTCCACACAAAATGAGTCTTTCTAATGTATGCATAATTCTTACGTTGCAGTAAAATAATCAGTGCTGCTTCGACTGTGCATTTCCCGGTCAAAGTTCGATTCGCCACATCAGCTTCGAATTATAACCATGATTGTTATTAATAATTTTTCTGGAGCAAACTCATCAATGCTTTAATCAAATACAGATTTTCTTGTAAATTTGACACTTTCAATTAGGGTTGATTTTGTAATGGTGGTAATTGAAAGACAATTCAATAAGAAAAAAATCACTATAATTGCGTCTTTATCGCCGACCTGATTATAACGAATGAGAAAACTATCAACGACACATTTATGAAGAAGAGTAACCTGATGAGGTCTCCAAACCAAAAATCCATTGCAGAACAAAAATAATGTGGATGCAAAGAAGTGATTGTCGAGAAATCATATATTTAAAAATATAACAAATGGAATTTTCAATCAGTTTGGCTAGTTCATATTAATATCATCATATCAACCAGCTAGACGGACGGACAATTTTTTCTAAGAAATTGTATGAACCATTATTTAAGTTATTTTAACATTCTTAGTGCTATATGCAAAATTTGTACGGGCAAGAAAAGTAAACACAAATTTTGTTTACCTTAAAATAAGGAAAATTTTCAAAACTTGAACCTTCAATACGCCGGGAAAATGGCGTATTTTTATACACTCCACGAGAGTATTATGTTTTGTGCATTTTTTGTAACACCCAAAAGGAAGGGAGATAGACCCATTGTTAATTAGAATCACTTTCTGAGTCGATTTGGGGACAAGGAGGCACGCTATTTAATTTGAAGAAAATAGCTCCCGATTTGACCCTTTTCACTCTAGATACCACATATTTCAACATATTTTCTTCAAAATTGGCAAAACATCTTATAAAATGTGATTTTTTAGCTATTATCTTTTTGGCAACACTGGTTTAAACAGCTGACGCACGTTTCGTGTTTTGTTTCACTGTCAAACATCTTACAAACGAACAACGCTTGCAAATTATTGAATTTTATTATCAAAATGCGTGCTCTGTTAAGAAAGTTCATCGTGTTCAAAATTATGTTCAGCAACGAAGCTCATGTTTGGCTCAATGGGTACGTAAAAAGGCAGAATTGTCGTTTTTGGAGAGAATATCAGCCAGAAGCATTGCAAGGGCTACCAATGCATCCAGAAAAAGTCACAGTTTGGTGCGGTTTATGGGCTGGTGGCATCATTGGACCATACTTCTTCAAAGATGATGCGAATCGTAACGTAACTGTGAATGGTGAGCTCTACCGTGAGATTATATCCAACTTTTTTTGCCCAAAATGCAAGAGCTTGACTTGCATGACATGTGGTTCCAACAAGACGGTGCCACATGCCACACAGCACGCGCAACAATGGACTTATTGAGAGGCGAGTTCGGTGAACATTGTATTTCACGTTCGGGACCGGTCAATTGGCCGCCTAGATCGTGCGATTTAACGCCTTTAGACTATTTTTTGTGGGGCTATGTTAAAGCTCATGTCTATACAGACAAGCCTGCTTCAATTGACGCATTGGAAAACAACATTGAAGCATTTATTCATGAGATACCGGCCGAAATGTTAGAAAGAGTATGCCAAAATTGGACTAAGCGGATGGACCATTTGAGGCGCAGTCAAGGTCAACATTTGCATGAAATAATCTTCAAACATTAAAATATATGGACAGTACCATCGATTCAAATAAAGATTTCTGACTTTTATGCATTTTTCTGAATTTTATGAGTGTTTTTTTTTTTGAAAAACTTTCCTATAGCTTTTAAAAAAATCACCCTTTAGTTCAACTAGAAACACCTGTGGTAAAAATGTGTTAGATCGGTTCAGATTTATATATAGCTCCCATACAAATTTCGTTCCCATTTTTCCGCTTTAGAATCCACATATTTTAACAGATTTTCTTCAAAATTGGCAAAACATCTTATATTTAAACTAGGAAAACCTATGGTGAAAATGGGTCACATCGGTTCAGATTTATATATAGCTCTCATATAGATTTCGTTTTCCCAGAAAATGCGCAGTTTCAGAGAATTTCTTAAAATTTAGAATAACACGTTATACTTCAACTGGAAGATAGTCACTTCATTCCATGTTTGGCTATAGCCCCGATACAAATATTATTTTCGATTTGACAAGTTGGACCAGGTCAGAATTTTCCCGTTTTCACCTTTTTACTGAATTGAATTGTATACCGATAGAAAGTGGAGTGTATCATATAGTCGGTCCCGCCCGACTTTAGCCTTTCCTTACTTGTTTTTTTTTTTGATGTCGGAAAAAATCAAGCTTGGTTTTGTTTGCGTATTTTCTAGTGCCTATTTCAAAAAAAAAAATAAAAACAACTCACCCTAATAAACAAGAGTCGGTATAATATAATACCCCATTAAAGTAAATATGACAATAAATATTTTTAATTAGTTTTAATATATTTATTATTTTCCAATGATCATAAAGTACAGTTCTTTTTCCAGGCATAAATATTAATGTTGCCATTGTCCCGACAAGCCAAAGACACCAGCCCCTGTGACAACATTTGAAAACACTGTGCAACAACTTTTTCAAAATAATAAGGTTTGGCCATAGGATTCTAGTAGAGTGGAGCTCAACAAAAATATAATTGTGGGGATAACTTTCGAAACACCATATATTTTTTGGCTCACTCTACCACATCCCCTCTTTCCAACTTTATTATTTCCTTCTTCTGTTGTACAGTGTAATACGCCGAGTATCATTATTGATCGCATATATACTTTTTATTACATTAATAAGTTTACTGTGACTACATTAAATGAATATAAATAAAACTCAGACTTTGATGACGTTCGAGCTATAACTTGACTTGACTTGGCTCGGTGTAATTAGGCAACATTCAAACGTGGTCGCCGTCGCCGCACAAACTCCACTTCTAACGAACGTTAAATTGTTTAATTAATTACAAAGGTTCAGATGCATGTCATTGCCGGTTTTCGATTTAATATCTTTAATATTCGATGTAATTATAAATAGTTTTATGTGTTTTCAGTTTATTTCTTGCTTTTTTCATTCAACAGTTTAGTTGTTCACGTAGCTAATAATTAATTAATATATTTTAATAAGTTGTGCATTAATCAGGAGAAGCAAGAAAAAACTCAAACGCAAACTCAATTACAAATTTGTTTTTTTCAAATACGATAGTCTAGGTTATTAAAGTTCATTATCGGTGATATGACTGGTATAATTGTCGCGAAAACTAAGTCGCAGTTAATTAGATAGCAACTTGATAAGTAGCCAATCGATTAAGAAACTTTGTAAGCACAACCAAGTGTTAAAGGTCAAAAGTTTAGACTTTAAGTGAAGTCTGGAGGGGAAGCCAAGAAATCAAGTTATCGCAAAATCAACAAAGTATTATAGATAATTATATAGATTATATTGAAATAATATGATATCTCCAGGCTTCTTTAGAAAATATTGAAATAATAATAATTTATTACACTCAAAAAATTATCACGGTGAAAAAATGCTGAAAAATAAGTTGTCTTACGACAGGCGAAATCATACTCCTTCTGCTGAAATAGCAAAAAAATTTTATGTTGTTTTTAGCAACACATTTTTAAATATATCTGGAAAATAAACATGTACAGAATGAATGAAAAAATTAATTTTCAATATTTAAAAAATAAGTTAAAAATATAGGCCGAATATTAAAAATTCACATATAAAAAATCTCTGTTTAGTTTTTTTAGATTAATATCATAATCTCTGTTTAGTTTTTTTTTTTTTTTAATTAATATCATAAACAGAGATAATTTATATGTGAATTTTTAATATTCGGACTATATTTTTAATTTATTATTTAAATATTGAAAATTCATTTTTTAAAATTTATGTTTATTTTTTCTAAGTGTACTAGTATTTTTTAATGACATTATTTAAGCAAAACCGTATTTCTAGTAATTTCATATTCAAATATTAACTTATTAACTCTCACATTGTGGTTTAATTAGAATGTTTACTTCTTCTCATTGGCTGGCAATGTTATCGGGTCTTTTTTTAATCATGGAAATTTGTGGCGTTACAACCGCTTTTATTTCCTTTAATTATCAATAATTATCAATAATAATGATTACACAGTAATCATTAATTATGGCCGCTGATATTGTTGGTTTTATTCACACCTTATCATTAAAAGGTCAAGGGAAAGGGTAGAGCCGATATAAACTACAGTTTAATGGTCCAACTAAATAAATATTCCTAGGGAACTAGGTAACGGAGTTTATTGTTTCCATTTCCAGCTATAATATAGGGTCCGCCAAATAACTTTTTTTTTTGAAAAAAAAAAACCAAAATCCACACAGAACAGTGACTCGTTGTGGATGCATTGCTTTCTCAATAGTCACGTGTGGGTTCTCTGAACTCCATATCCGGCAATTTTACTTATTAACATAGCCACCGAGATGAAAATGAGCTTCATGAAGCCTGAACTGAAGGCCGATCTCTTCGCGAAAATTTTTCTACGTAAATTTCTTACAGTTTGCGTTAAAGGGTCACTATTTTGGAAGAAAGCTTTATGTTAAGTTTTTTTGTCAACCATAAACTTGAAAATAAAAATAAAAATTACATTTTGTATGATCATTTGGATATTAAAAAGGCCTATAGTAAGATGGGTGCTCCAATTGTTTACGACGGATCAAAAAAGTCATTATAGAATGTTGCATGTGCAATGGGAGTGAGCTATCAAATGAAAAGGAGGGATATTTGTGCTGGAGCTACATCAAAAAACTAAATTTTTCACTATAGTCATTATCGTCCATAATAATGATATAAACGCTTTATGTAAACTCGAACTCAGCTTTAATAGAGTATGTCTTGGTTAAAGTTCCAAATCAACAATTGACTACAAAAGCCAGGAGACAGGAAGACAAGCAGGCGTACACTCCGTTAACATAGGATAGCCTCACTTAGAAATTAAATGTTTATCGAATAATGAAATAATCATGATTTTCGAATTCAAAATAATTCTATTATAAGTTTTGCTTAAGAATACTGACATTAATATTATAAATTGATTTAGAACAAACTTTTGGCTGCATTTGGCGATGTTCTACAATTAACCGCTGAATTGTGTACAAACTGATTTGGATAGGTCCAAACATGATAAATGAATTAAATCATAAATTTGAATCCAGAACACATCATAAAGATAATATAGCCTTGAATTATTATTAAAATACTGTAAAATTCAATAAAATACTCCCATCGACTACCTTAAATTCGTGCTTTCAGTTTATTCTGAATTTCGAATTAAAATTTAAGTATACTCCTCTTCATATAAGAAGAAATAGACATGTCGGAATCGTCAAAAAATAGTATATCACATAGATGTTGAGTCAATATAGGAAAGGAACACCTTTGTTTTTTGCAGATTTTATTTCGAAATCTATTTACACATAAATATGGAAAAGTAGTGACTCACATTGAATTAAAATTTCCCTGCTTATTTATTTATTGCTCTTATTAACCATGTTTCAATGAGTTGAACAATTATCGTATAACTTTTTAGGCCTTTGCTCATAGAACTTAGTGCCATTTATGTCTAGAACCTTTGATGGTTAAACTGTTCAACATAAATTATCAGTTGCAAATATTATAAAGCCGTCGCTATAATCATATTCTGCTGAACTAACAGTGTTTGCCGACGGCATTTAAATGATGATCAATCAACATCATCGTCAGCCTAACTTTGAAACTAGGATTTTAGGCCTAACTAAATTAATACAATGTTTAATGTCACGAATAAATATTAATAATCCTTCCACTTACGGCAAAATAAATGAGGCTTTTTTAAATCTATTTCATTTATTGTCATGTCTGCCAAAGGACAACTGAAAGAATAGTGGTGCGATTGAATGCGTAAACAGACTTTATATTGTCTGGACGACCAGATTTTGAAAGGCCGACCGTACAGTGGCCCAATTTAGAGAAAAGTGGATTTTTTCAGAACTATTGGTGTATTATTATGTTTGGTTTCAAGTAAATATAAACACTGAATGGTAAAAACTAATTGGTCGAATCAAAAATTAAAAAAGTAACAACCTAGGCATCTCGACTTAGTTTCATTATTTAAAATTATGAAAAATGTGTTGTCATTTATATTGATTTAAGACCAAAGGTTGTGCTGAAATCTTCAGCAGAACCCAAAATTAGCAAAAAGGCAAAGTGAAGCCTTTATTGTTGCAGCTAAAAGCTGCGCAGTCAACTTTACAACACATACAACATAACAGACCAACTATACATACAAACAACAACAATACACACGAGGTACAGTGAAGACGGACCATACCGAACAACCTTTGTATTGTTGCGGGCGATGCGAGCACATGCATAATATTGAATTGCAAAGTGAGACTTTTAGTGTGTCGACTTAGTTCGATGGAATATTTTGTTTATCAGCACTTCTCATTTGTCATATGTGAGCGCTGGTACTAAAATGACCCTGATTTAAGTCAAATACATACATTCGTTGCGAAAGTTCTGACAAGATGGGGTAGCGCCCATCGAAACTGCGCAGTCAACTTTTAGCTGAACAGTAGAAGTCTCACTTTGGCTATTTTCTAAATTTGGGTTCTGCAGCACAACCTTTGGTCTTAAACCGATATAAATGACAACACATACAACATAACAGACCAACTATACGTACAAACAACAATTATGAAAAATTTAATTTCTCGAATCAAAAATTTAAAAACGGAACAACCTGTGCATCTCGACTTAGTTTTTTTTAAGCACCACAAGTCGGGTAAAACTATTTGGAGAAAGCTGAGTCCAGCTTAGATTGCCTCAGGGTAGATTGTCTCCGTTTCCGACACTATTTAAAATTATGAAAAATATAATCTCCCCATTTTTCGAAGAACAATTTGAAAGCAAATGGCAAAGGCACTTATGATGGCTACAAAGAATAGGAAAACATTTTGTTTTTTTTTTTTCAAAAAAATGATTTTTGTAAAAAAAAAATCGAAAAATCTTTGTAAAGGCAAAATATTAAAAAAATCATGATTTTCTATTTTTTTTCAAACGATTGGAAAAATCTATTTTATTTTATTTTTCAATAGCTAACATTCTAACGAAGAAAAAAATGTCTCTATGTAAAAGATCTATGGATAGATGTAGAAGTTATGGCCCTCTTTGTAGAGGCAAAAGATGTTTCTGAAATAATCATGATTTTTTACATTTTTTAAATAGAGCGAAAAACTGTTCTACAAATTAGATACCACAAAATTCTATTTTCTTTGTCATATAGGCTGGGATCTTAACAAAAAAATTATGGCATATTTAAAGAAAATTTATAGATAAATGTAGAAGTTAAGGCCCTTATTATAGTCAAGGAATGAGTAATATTATCTTCAATAAATATAGTTCATACACCACCCATAACGTGGAAGGAGAATTGTACACTTCCATTCAATTTGAAATGAGGTCAATCTACATTCATCTAAGTAAATTCGATACATCGTAGTAAGATAAGAAAATTTTAGATTTTAAAAGCTTCTTGGATCCATAATTTTAAATTGGAAATATCATGAAAATAAAGGCTAACCTAGACGAACTGCTAATATCACTGCGGTCAGCATAATCCAATTAGATGTATCCATAACATGCCCAGATTCATTTCTTGTCCATCAAAATCCTAATATAAGAAATATCCGAAGGGGCGTAGTAATTGAATATGATGCGACGATCCGCTGAATCGGATACATTTCTAGAATTGTAACCGAAAATCATTTTAGAATTAAATATCAACTGCTTAGACTGATGCTCGGTCATCAAACGCCTAATGTAAGAGATATTCCAATGAGCTTATAATTAAGGGGCATTCATTAAGGATCAAGGATTAATCAGTCTAATATTTTCAAAAATTCAGACAAAATGTTGAAAATTAATATAAAGGGTGTTTTTTATTGAGGTATAGAACTTCGAATTGAAATAAAACACAAGAAAATCGTTTTAATGTCCATCAATTTGGCTTTATTGGAAGGATAATTTTATGCCATTAATGTTTAAATATGATTTCGGGCATGTGGCCGCCGCGGCTGGCTCGAATATAGCCAATTCTACAGGTCCAATTTTCAACCACGCCACGAATGTTGGCTTCCAAGTCCCCTAACGTTTCTGGTTTGTTGGCGTAGACGAGCGACTTCACATATCCCCAAAGAAAATAATCCAATGGTGTCAAATCACACGATCTTGGTGGCCAATTGACAGGTCCATTCCGCGAAATTATGCGCTCATCGAATTAATTGCTCTGATGGACGATTATGTCGACCATAAAATGGACGTAGCTTGCGGTGAACTTCGCGAACTGAACCATTACTTTCGAAATAAATTTGCACGATTTGCAAGCGTTGTTCTTTTGTCAACCTGTTCATGATGAAATGGCAAACCAAACTAAATATTAATCACTTGACAGCTGACAAAATGGCCGCCAGTTAAAAAAGTGATGCCAACTTAAAGTTCTATAACCCAATAAAAAACACCCTTTATTAATGATATATTTTTCATCAATGGATACTCTACGAAAGGATATCTTAAAAATCCTCCGCCCAAGATAAAATATGGTTGGCAAATCATTTAAGGATCTTTCAAATGAACGATAATAATGTCAAAGATTATGTAAAAAATAAATAAAAAAATTTGCCGAGATAGAGAACACCGATATTTGAAGGTTTGAAAAATGGATGAATACACTCTCCAGCATTTGCCACCAATTTGTGTTGCCTACTGTCATTAGCAGCAAAAATTTATTATTATTTTAGTTATAAAAAATAATGAAAATACAATTATTTCACACTTCTCCACCACATCATACCCTACCCCTAGCCAGCATAAATCACTGTGTGACAATGTTAATTTTACAGGGTTGTCAACACCACTGTGGCCTCAATTAGTTGTTTTCGTTTTTGATGTAGGGTGCCGCACATCGTACGATGAAACATAGGGTGGGGGAGAGAATCATTATTGTATTTAATTGTAAACATACAAATATTCAGCATTAAATAGGAAAAAATATCACACACTCACACACACTAGCGTATGAGAATAATGAATGAATGACAACAAAAAAACGAACACAAACACACATACTCAAGCACAGAAATTATTATAATGCGGTGGCTGGCAATCAAATGATATCTAAAATGAAATGAAAAAATCCCAAGAGATCGCAGCAGCAACGCGAGGAATATAAACAACATTAGCTTAACCATTTAAACGAGTCAACAAATGATCATCTAATCAAATAATCTCGGCAACATACAACCGAAATACAGGCACACAACAGGGCCGCACTTACTTACTGGCAGTGGCACAGACACAATGGCAATGGCACATTGGTGGGCAACAACGGCAACAGCACCAACATCATTATCATTGAAAATAATAATAATAACAACAATAATACTACAACACAATTGTCACACTTTTGTTGTTGCCCCTGCGTTGTTGCATCATTACAAAACAAGTATGATTATCATCGTTGCCAACGTCGTCATCATCACCATCATCATCATATCATTACTAAGTGTTCGGTGTCATGAGGTGTAATAAAGAGCTTGTGATAATGTAACTAACTACAGCTACTATTTAAATACAACAACAGCAGCAACAACATCAGCAGCTCTACACGTACCTAACAATCCATGACAATTTGTGACACAATGGGGGAATATATTTAATGGCAACAACAACTTTAGAATTGTGATAAAATTTATCTTGTTTTTATTTGTGTTTTTATTTTCATTTTCTATCGACATTAACCATTTTACACTGTTTAGCGTTAGATCCGTGATTTGTTGTTGTGCTGCAACAGCAGACAACAACGGCGAACAGACAATGAATGAGTTGTGGGCAATGTGCAATCTCCCAAATGAATTTCAGCTGCATTTACTTTTGAACAGCGGCAGCAACAACAATAAAATTGGATAATTTATTTAATTTGAAATTGAACAGAGCCAGAATTTAATCGAAATATTTATTATTAAATAGGTAAACATTTTCAGGAGAAGGTTAGTTGATCGTCATCATCAAAGACATCAATAGAATTTAAATGTAACAAGTTGGATAAGCACTGGATAAAACTAATTCGTTTAAGTCGAATGCCATGAGCAGAAGTAGAAGATTAGATCTTGTTTTCGAGATATTATCAATTTAAAAAGGATGGATAGAACCATATTTTAATTTCATTTTACCAAATATTAACGGAATTTAAACATTTCATTTCGATCGGATGATATTCGATTAGCAATCTGAGACTGTATCTAAAATTGCATGTTGGCTGCCCAGATTAAATAATGACACCAATAAGAATATTTCTTAGATTGAGGTATTAATAAACGAGTATCCAGAGAAGTAGAGAAAAGTCGCCAGAATAAGTTGGGATTGCATATATTGTAGTAGCAGTTTTTCTAGGTTGGCTTTTTTTCGTGATAAAATTTAAAATCTAAAAATCAAAAATTCTATTTTTACCACCATTTACCGATTTTATTTCATACCAAATTGAATAGAAGTGCTGTAAACTCCTATTACCACTTTGGTGGCGTATGAGCGATATTAATTGAGAATAATATTACTCATTCGCACAAAAATCAGCTTAATCAACATGATTTGCCTACAAAATGTTATAGGTATTTGCCGGAAATAACATTATTCATTGGATATTAATCAATTTGGAAGCAGTAATTGTAGCTACTTATAATTAACTAACTTATTTATTGATAATTATAATATATTTTATATATAATATTATTAATTTAATTATTAATAATGTTATATATTAAAATAACATTATTAATAATTATTTTGATTTTTTAAGAGCTTGATAACTTTTTTTTAAAAAAAAAAACGCATAAAATTTGCAAAATCTCATCGGTTCTTTATTTGAAACGTTAGATTGGTCCATGACATTTACTTTTTGAAGATAATTTCATTTAAATGTTGACCGCGGCTGCGTCTTAGGTGGTCCATCCGCTTAGTCCAATTTTGGCATTTCCACGTTTTTGAGTAACAGAGACCCAATTGGTGCGAACGGCGACGAATCGAAAATTGGTGGTCATCATTAACACTGGCCGATACAGCTGCGATATTTTCTTCAGTTCGCACTCTACGTAAGCGTGTTGGTGGTTTAATGTCCAACAATGTAAATTTGGTGCGAAATTTAGTCACAATAGCCCGAATAGCCGCTTCAGTGGGTCGATTAAACTGACCATAAAATGGAAGCGCGCAATGAACTTTCTTAACAGAGCACGCATTTTGATAATAAAATTCAATAATTTGCAAGCGTTGTTCGTTTGTAAGACGATTCATGATGAAATGTCAAAGCATACTGAGCATCTTTCTCTTTGACACCATGTCTGAAATCCCACGTGATCTGTCAAATACTAATGCATGAAAATCCTAACCTCAAAAAAATCACTCTTTATAATATCACTGTGCAGAAGGTTCATAACTTCTACATTTATTCGTAGATTTTCTTCATCTACACCTTGTTTTCTTCGCTAGGATACCAGATATTAAAAAATTATTAGAATTAATTGAGTTTTATTGATATTAGAGAAAAAATCATATATTTAATCTTTAAAATTAAATTATATCTACAAAAAGGATCATAATTTCAACATTTAACTTTAAATCTTTATTATCTAAATCTTTAAATCTTTTAAAAAAGTCAAATATTTTTTCTCGATTTCTTTCCTTCAATTTAAAAAAAAAATAAAAAAATAAAACATATTTTTTGTGACTATTCCCAAGCCACTTTTTTTGTGTGAAATTCGTAATACTTGAACCATCAGAAAAAATCTTCTGCAACTCCTGAAATACTTCACCGATTTTAATCTGCTATACTTTTTTCAAGGTAATTTCAATTACTTTTATAAAGTAGAAATGATAATGAATCTCCCATTAGATTATTTATATATTGTATCGTTTATATTTTGATTTTAAATGGTGACATTAAATGATTTTCTTGAAATGCCTTTTTCATCATATGTGTGATTTGACTTCTATTTTTTACGAATTTTCTAAATACGTTTTACAAAAGCAACAACAATTTCTGTGTACAAAGAAAAGTCAAGTATGGGTAATTATTCATGAGTGTAAATACAATAAAAGATCTAATAATTTTTTTAGGGTTTTCCAAAATTCGAAAAAAAATATTTAAAAAAATTATTTTTTTTTTAATATTTTTTGTGTAGATTTTTTGGATCAGTATGCTCAATGCGCAAAAAATAAATTTTTATTTTTTGTTACATGGTACATTTAGAAATCTGTTTCCAGAATAGTGGCCAGTGAGTAAATGATTGTTATACAGCGCCAAATTTGCAATTTGCCTTCACCGAGCACAAAATTTCCATACTTCCAGAAGAACCCTAATAACACTATGCAACAAATTTTCTTTCGACGGACTGTGTATAAAAGAATATAAAAAATACTTTTTAAAGGATATTTTTGTATTTTGTTTCCTAAAATTTTCATTTTCGTGGAAGATACCTCTGATATTTTTACTATCATGGCACTGTAACTCCGATCATGACCGGTTATAAATCAAACTAAATGTAGGGATAAGGGCTACAATTCCTTTACAAAGAAGAAGCAGAATTTAAGAAAAATCACCATTTTTTTATTTTTGAAAAAAAAATTATTTTTAAAAAAAAGTATTTTTGAAAAAAAAAATATTTTTGAAAAAAAAAAAACCAATAAATATTAAAACAAAAACATGGAGATAAAATTTATGAACCTCTTCGTAAGAGAATTAAAAAAGATGTCAAACTAAATGTTTATTAATGGCGACATGAAAAATCGCAAAAATACATGAAAATGGCCCCAAATGCAATTATGGCCAAAAATTAAGCAAAATTAACAAAATGATCATATAAAATTTCACAAAATTTTTAATTACACTTTGCAACGAAATGAAACGAAAATTTTAACATTTGATTCTGATAGAGGGGGTGAAAAAGAATGTTCGTATATTGGCGTTTTTAATTTTTTCGAATGGTGGTCATTTAAGAGGCCGTCAATATTTTCCCCTTTTCCACATTCTTATGATGAATCGGCATTGGAAACCTTATGATCCTTACATTTTAAGTATATGATGTGTTCAGCAATATTACTTAAAACGCTACGGAGAACATTTTTGTGAAACATTTTAATCCTCTAACTCCTCAATATATAGGTCTGTTTGGTAAAAAACAAACCGTAAAAACATCCTAAACGAGCAAAAGGACAATAATCTGTGATCACTTTTTTCGGGTCAAAAAATTAAAATTCATTTCGAAAACTTTAACTTTTGCTCGGAACGGTTCAAAATGTTCTAAAAAATATTTGCCATAAAATTCTACTATAAATCTCTGAATACATAAAACTTAACTTAAATTTCAGAAATACGTAAAAACTAAAATTTATGTTAGGCTTAATTTCGTACGGTTTGCCGAATTGATGCTAAACTGTGCCACAAAATTGATTTGAGGGGGAGGGGGGGTGTTGCGAATGGAAGAATTTTAATTTTTTTTTCAAATTTAACTATAAGTCGCCGAAGAAAAAAAGCTGTAGATATAATATACAGAAATAAAATATCGGTGTCAATTTGGGTATTTAAATAAGAAATTATTTATCAGATTTATTTAAATAGTCTCTTCTGCTCTCTCTCCAAAATCTCCAGGAAATGAATTTTTCAAAATAATGGATAAAATCGAATGATTTTGTTGAATAAACCGAATTTTACACATTATTTTTGCATGGAATAACTACAAAAGAAAAAATGGAGAGCTAGAAGAAGATTATGAGACGTACTCGATCTATGGAAATCAATGAGATTTCCTTAATTGTAGCCTCGAAATAATTGATGAACACCATTCACGACATTTGAAGGTGAGAAAGCAACGTTTCTATTTATTTAAAAAAATATTCGAAAAAAATATTAAAATTCTGACTTCATTAGGTACAATATACATTGTCCCTACGTCCTTCTTGTTCTTGATGGAAATTTATAATTCGTTCAATGAAAATAAACAAAATTATCTTGATCATAAGTTCTCGATATCGAATGCCTTGATTAGGTCGACTTAAAAAACGACAACCTCAACAAAAGATGGAAAAAATAAGGATATCGTTTTACAAGATCGCGAGGTGAAAGTCTCCGACATAGCTGAAGTGGTAAACGTCTCCACAGGCAGTGGGAATTACATTTTTCAGGAACATTTGCCTATAGCAAAAATATTGCCGCTTTTGTTGACTATCGACCAAAACCACAAAACATAACTTATTGGAAAAATAGGATGATTTTGGTTGAATTTTCAAAATATTCTGCCCATAGACCCACTGTGACTACTTTCTGTTCCTAAACTTGAAAAATTACTTGGTGGAGAGATATTGGTGGAGTAGTTGCACAAATGTGTGTCATATATCTTCGTCTAAGAAGTTACTCATGCTATATTTTGTATATGCATTAAAAAGGATTAACCCTTCATATTTAATCATATGCATATTTAATTAGTAAATGTTTATTACATTCTGAATAAATTTTATTTCAGTGTCCTTGAAAAATTATTTCTTCTTAATAAGAATTTATTGGAATGTCATTAAAACTTTGAGATGGCTCATTATGAATATATTACTTGTAATGAGCAACTAAAATAGAAAAGTGCAAGAAATTTATGCACAAAAAACTTTCCTAGTTTATAAATGAAATTCTTACTTTAGTATTTTTCATTTGTTTCCTTAATTATTTACTACAAATCAAAATTTCAATTATTGAAGCAGATATCAAAATTAATTTTTAAAATCAAAGCTGATACGCATTTACCAGATTTTTCAGATTTTCATTACGGTTGCTCTTCAATGCTCGCTATTCATTTGAAAATCGGTCAATCAGCCACAAAAACTATGTCACATCTTGGCTACCGCGCAGAGGTTAATCTTCAAACACATTTATAATTTCATTTGGAAATTATGCAATTCGTGTTGGCTTAATTATAATTGCATGTTAAGCATTTCGTTTCATTTCAACCAAAGCCATCAGCGCATACCAAACCCACACACCGCAGACAAATGAAAAGCGGCCAGAAAATGTTGCATGCACGCAGGCACGCATTCGTTTGTAAGATGCCCCAAAGCGGCAGCAGCAACATAATGAACTGTCGCCGCCACCGCCGCACTACACGGCACACGGCTCATGCAACAGACACAATTAACTTAACAAATTCACTCATTTAATGTTGGCGAATTATACGTGGATTGTGGAATGGATGAAATTAAATCATATTTTTTTCGTCATTTAAAAAAATTCCGCCAACACCTCCGGTTCGGTCATTCGGTTCGGTCGAGTGAAATGTTTCATGAGATTCTAAATGACAAGACAAGAGTTAATGATTGAAAGCATTTAATGTGGAAATTAATTACAAGTTGATGTCGCTTCGTTTTTTTCTCTATTCCAAGTCACGCTAAACTGCTGCTAAGATGGGATGCCGGGCAGTGTTGTGCGGTTTGGTGGCTGGAAATCTATCATTAAATAGTTCACTTTTGATATCTGTACTTAACTAGGTAATTAAACAATTGACTACTTAGTTGCGTTTTACATGTTACTTTGTTTCGAGAGGGAAATAAACGATTATTTATTTACACAATCGAAGTTGGCTGGCCAGTCAAATCATCAGTTATGACAGCTGAAATGATATAAAACACGTGCCACTTTAATTTGAGAGCAATTTTAGTGAAAACTAAGACAGTGACAGGACACTATTATGGAAGTTACAAAGAAAAGCTTTCTGGGAAATATTTATATTTATTTATTTTATTTATTTTATTTATTTTATTTATTTTATTTATTTTATTTATTTTATTTATTTTATTTATTTTATTTATTTTATTTATTTTATTTATTTTATTTATTTTATTTATTTTATTTATTTTATTTATTTTATTTATTTTATTTAAATAAATAAAATTTATTTATTTTATTTATTTTATTTATTTTATTTATTTTATTTATTTTATTTATTTTATTTATTTTATTTATTTTATTTATTTTATTTATTTTATTTATTTTATTTATTTTATTTATTTTATTTATTTTATTTATTTTATTTATTTTATTTATTTTATTTATTTTATTTATTTTATTTATTTTATTTATTTTATTTATTTTATTTATTTTATTCATTTTATTTATTTTATTTATTTTATTTATTTTATTTATTTTATTTATTTTATTTATTTTATTTATTTTATTTATTTTATTTATTTTATTTATTTTATTTATTTTATTTATTTTATTTATTTTATTTATTTTATTTATTTTATTTATTTTATTTATTTTATTTATTTTATTTATTTTATTTATTTTATTTATTTTATTTATTTTATTTATTTTATTTATTTTATTTATTTTATTTATTTTATTTATTTTATTTATTTTATTTATTTTATTTATTTTATTTATTTTATTTATTTTATTTATTTTATTTATTTTATTTATTTTATTTATTTTATTTATTTTATTTATTTTATTTATTTTATTTATTTTATTTATTTTATTTATTTTATTTATTTTATTTATTTTATTTATTTTATTTATTTTATTTATTTTATTTATTTTATTTATTTTATTTATTTTATTTATTTTATTTATTTTATTTATTTTATTTATTTTATTTATTTTATTTATTTTATTTATTTTATTTATTTTATTTATTTTATTTATTTTATTTATTTTATTTATTTTATTTATTTTATTTATTTTATTTATTTTATTTATTTTATTTATTTTATTTATTTTATTTATTTTATTTATTTTATTTATTTTATTTATTTTATTTGTTTTATTTATTTTATTTATTTTATTTATTTTATTTATTTTATTTATTTTATTTATTTTATTTATTTTATTTATTTTATTTATTTTATTTATTTTATTTATTTTATTTATTTTATTTATTTTATTTATTTGATTTATTTGATTTATTTTATTTATTTTATTTATTTTATTTATTTTATTTATTTTATTTATTTTTTTTTATTTTATTTATTTTATTTATTTTATTTATTTTATTTATTTTATTTATTTTATTTATTTTATTTATTTTATTTATTTTATTTATTTTATTTATTTTATTTATTTTATTTATTTTATTTATTTTATTTATTTTATTTATTTTATTTATTTTATTTATTTTATTTATTTTATTTATTTTATTTATTTTATTTATTTTATTTATTTTATTTATTTTATTTATTTTATTTATTTTATTTATTTTATTTATTTTATTTATTTTATTTATTTTATTTATTTTATTTATTTTATTTATTTTATTTATTTTATTTATTTTATTTATTTTATTTATTTTATTTATTTTATTTATTTTATTTATTTTATTTATTTTATTTATTTTATTTATTTTATTTATTTTATTTATTTTATTTATTTTATTTATTTTATTTATTTTATTTATTTTATTTATTTTATTTATTTTATTTATTTTATTTATTTTATTTATTTTATTTATTTTATTTATTTTATTTATTTTATTTATTTTATTTATTTTATTTATTTTATTTATTTTATTTATTTTATTTATTTTATTTATTTTATTTATTTTATTTATTTTATTTATTTTATTTATTTTATTTATTTTATTTATTTTATTTATTTTATTTATTTTATTTATTTTATTTATTTTATTTATTTTATTTATTTTATTTATTTTACTTATTTTATTTATTTTATTTATTTTATTTATTTTATTTATTTTATTTATTTTATTTATTTTATTTATTTTATTTATTTTATTTATTTTATTTATTTTATTTATTTTATTTATTTTATTTATTTTATTTATTTTATTTATTTTATTTATTTTATTTATTTTATTTATTTTATTTATTTTATTTATTTTATTTATTTTATTTATTTTATTTATTTTATTTATTTTATTTATTTTATTTATTTTATTTATTTTATTTATTTTATTTATTTTATTTATTTTATTTATTTTATTTATTTTATTTATTTTAATTATTTTATTTATTTTATTTATTTTATTTATTTTATTTATTTTATTTATTTTATTTATTTTATTTATTTTATTTATTTTATTTATTTTATTTATTTTATTTATTTTATTTATTTTATTTATTTTATTTATTTTATTTATTTTATTTATTTTATTTATTTTATTTATTTTGTTTATTTTATTTATTTTATTTATTTTATTTATTTTATTTTTTTATTTATTTTATTTATTTTATTTATTTTATTTATTTTATTTATTTTATTTATTTTATTTATTTTATTTATTTTATTTATTTTATTTATTTTATTTATTTTATTTATTTTATTTATTTTATTTATTTTATTTATTTTATTTATTTTATTTATTTTATTTATTTTATTTATTTTATTTATTTTATTTATTTTATTTATTTTATTTATTTTATTTATTTTATTTATTTTATTTATTTTATTTATTTTATTTATTTTATTTATTTTATTTATTTTATTTATTTTATTTATTTTATTTATTTTATTTATTTTATTTATTTTATTTATTTTATTTATTTTATTTATTTTATTTATTTTATTTATTTTATTTATTTTATTTATTTTATTTATTTTGTTCATTTTATTTTTTTATTTTTATTTATTTATTTATTATGTTCATAATATAAAGTGGGTTGCTCTGCTCGCTTTTTTTGAATTATAATAAATTAAAATAGTTCTTAGATAGGACGATCCTAAATTAAGCGTATCCAACCTTTTGCCAGTATTTTCAGTATCGCAATTAGTTTGGGTTTGCCGTTTAGGCCACTCTTCCTTCAAGCACCCTATGATACGGTGAGTTTTTTGATGTTTTTAGCCTATAAAGTAGCTTTAATAAAAATATTCTGCCCAATCATTCTATTTGTGCATATTTCTATAAACAGTTTTCCCTAAGAACTCATCATACCACCCTCGTTTGTGGGGAAAGATACGCCAAGGAGAGTTTTTTTAATTTTAATGTCATTGATTTACTGGCATCACTTGCAAACGCTTTACTTGAGATACTAGTGTCCCACTGTCACCAAAGCAGTAACGACATACATACATTTATTCCTCAAAATGTATGCATGTGTTGAAGTTTAGATCATTATGGTCTTTAGCTTCACTCATTATTAACCTCCTCATCATCAATTAACGGCCGCAGCAACAACAACACTAATAACAAACCAAAAAATAATAATGAAAACATTTGTATGTAACACTTAATGTGCACACACACATCCAGAGAAACACCAACTCGTACAAATATGGGGTATTTTAAGGGTAATTAAGTACAATTAAAATTCCGCTGACATTTCTCGCCTAACTTTTGTCCACACACATACACGCATAACAAAACTAAACGAAACAACAGCGAAAACTCGCGGAGAAAAAAACAACAACTTATTATAAGAAACAATGTAAAAAAACACAGAGTGTGTGTTGTGTTGTTATTATGGTACGTTAAGGCAAAGCACGGCAGGCACGACAACACAACTAAGTGTTGGATATAATCAATTGTTGTGGTGGCCGAACATCGGACTCGTGGATGATGTTTGGTACTCGGTCGGTCGGCCCGTCGTACGAGGAGAGTAGTGCACTGCAGTGCCTTGGTAAATTTCTTTTAAGTTTACGAAGGCACCATAGAGTGTGTGTGCCAGAGAAAGAGAGTAAATGTACGGAGAGGAGTGCATAAGGCCGTTTGTATGGATTTCATTATTATTGTCAAGTAATTCTAAGAGTGCGTATGTGTTTGTGTGTGTGAATGCTTGTAGTTTATCATTTTTCATTGATTTTGATTGTTTTCTATTTGTTAAGTGCTGATTTTTTCTGCTGCCGCATTTTGTTGCTTGTAATTATTAGCTGATCGTGTTGCCGTTATTGTTGGTGCTCGTTGTTGTTGTTTATTCATTCATTCAAAACAGTCTTCAATTTCATATCGGTCTTTTTTAATTGATTTCCATACGATTTTCAGTAACATTTATCGCCATCATCACTTTTATGGCAGTCGACAGCACGTCACTCTGCTGTTGGTTGCATATTTCCATGTCATGATGGTGCTGTTGTGGGGGTTACAATAGGGTGCTCCAACGAGCAATTTTTTCTTTCTAAATTCTCTAATTCTATTAATTTTCTAAAAAAATTATCTAAAAATACACCAACATTTTGTCGAAGGGAAGATTAAAGCTTTGCTCAATGAGTCGTGAATCATTGACATTTATCAGCTTCGCATATGTAAATTCTTATTGATGTTGATATAGGTACAGTAAATGACCTTCACACCGAGAAGCCAACAGTGGTTGCACTTCCTAAAAATATTTATACAACGCAAAGTGGTATTTTGCTGGCAAAAAAGGCATTTTCCGACAACTAATTTTCAAAAATCTAATGATGCAATTCTATAGAAAAGTGTTTCACTAAGAAAAATCCCAAAATTTAGTCTTAGAAAATGTAGTGAATTCTCTTAATTATTGTAACACGAAAACCAATGTTTGCATGCAACTCAGTAGTTTATGTATGTACGATATTTCTAATTTAATTTTTATTAAAAAAACACGTTCATTTTACTAAAATGTGCTTATTGGTTTGAATATGTAGTATAGTAGATAGCAGCGAATTAGAATGGCTTTATAAAATTCAGCGTTTGCAGTTTTCCTTGGAAAAAAGAAGTTGACTCCGTCGATATCCGTATTTTTAATGGTAAAAACTCTGTGGTAATTTTCAAGGTTTTCGACCAAACAATTTTGAAAAATTAGTTTCGAGTTAACAGGTGTGGCCGATTTTGATGAAATTTTCAGAACTTTTTTATTTTGTTAATTGTAAACTCTTTGCAATATTTTAAGACTGCCGGACCAAAACAAATATTTTTGTATGGAAAAATTTGCTTTGAGCTACATGGCGTGAATGTAATGGACGTTAACGATTTCAGTACCTTTTCATTGAATTATGTTTAAGCTCTGTGCAAAATTACAAGGTCTTCGGACAGAAACAAACAAATTATAAAATATTAATTTTTAGTTATATAGGCGGTATGTTATGGGTGTGGCCGATTTTGATGAAACTTCACAATTTTCTTAACTGTGTTCAGAAATTGTTCGGTGGCAAGTTTCATTACTCTACGAGCACATCTTATATTTTTATATGAAGCCATGCCACTGTGCGACGAACAGTGGTAGCAGATCCAGATGTTTTGCACTATCACTGTGCAGAATATCTTTGTACAAAAATGTGTGTACCTCAATTACTTTATGAGATATCTGACTTACAAAAAAATCATATTTTTTGGCGAGGTTGGTTTCGGATATTTAACTGTGATCTCATTATTTGCTCGAATTAAAAATTGCTTCACTGTTGGATAGCTTACAAAATTTTAAATGAACTGTCGAAAGACTGGAGACAAAAAAATCATATTTTTCTAGGTTGGTTTTGGATTTTAAACGTTGTGACCGCATTATCAGTTCGAATTTAAAATTGTTATCAATTTTGGACTGCCTTTAAACAAAATTTTCCAAATATTGGTGCAAATATATCACTTCATTGAGAAGTTTTACACTTCTAAAACAAAACTTCCAAAGAAGGTTGGTACCTTATTTTTCTTTCTTTCATTCGTTTTTTTTTTTTTTCAAAACGGCCACAACATTATTACGCTTAAATTTACTTTATTTTTCGTGAAGAAGATATAGTTTATATTCGTGTAATGCCCTTTCTGAGTCATTTTGGTCTAAGGACCTCCCCGGTATATCCTCTCCAAATATGAACAATATTTTTTTGCAAAAAATCTCAAATCACATAGTAGCGATTAGAAAATGTTTAGTGTATTTTTAACATAATATTTTGACTTCCCACATGCCTGCGTTAAATAAAGAAATGGCGACCATTTTAGCAAAAAAATCCCAAATTTTGGAAAAAATCCCAAATTTTTTTGCGTCTAATGCCTTTACTGATCCAATTTTCAATATAAAAAATAGTTAATTGCAAAAATTCTCAAATTCCCAAAGCACCGCTTCGAAAGTGTTTAGTATATTTTGACTTCTTTCGCAGAAAGTATTACTACATTCCTCCAGTAAATAAAGAAAATCGAAAATTTTTGGAACATTTTCTTCCCACTCTGGGAATATATAAATTTTTGTAGATTTTATGCAATTTTATGAATTTATTTTTCAATATTTTTTTTTGTGAAATTTTCAGTTTTACGAGCAATGAAGAACAAAAAGTTATTCGATTTTTATTGACTGCTGCATATTTCTAAAGCCCTTATTCTGCCATTTTCAAAAAAGTATATCTGATTCGTAATTGTGATAAGATTTGTCTCTCTCATTTAAAATATTGCCTACAACAGCAGACACATAAAGCATACTTGAAGGCTATATCAAAATCTAAGCCGATCTGGCCAATTTTTACACCATATACTTAGAGTACAATAAAATATTTCATTAAGAAACATGTGGCTTCTATAGTAATAAATTAATTTTATTCATTCATATTTTCTTGTATTTTAATACTCTTTGTCTTTGATAGTCCTTACTTGCCACCATTAAGATTTATATAACATAATTTCTAGTTTTATTGGAAAGGTTGAACTTTGTCATTTAATAATGGAACACAATATCATTCATATGACTACAAACGACTGGCTCGGTAGTACCTCATCTGATCAACCCAATTTTTCAGTACAGCCCAAAATCCACACCAAACAATGACTCGTTGTGAATGCATTGGCTTCTCAATAGTCACGTGTGGGTTCTCTAAACGGCAATTTTGCTTATTGACATAGCCACCGAGATGAAAATGAGCTTCATGCAGGCTGAACTGAGGCTCGAAAATGTTCCACGTAAATTTCTTACAGTTTGCGTTAAAGACTCACTACTTTGGAAGTAAGTTTTTAATATTTCCCAAATTTAAAATGTTAAATGGCCCATCTAATCTGTCTGCTAAAAATTGAGAAAAAAATATTTTTTTGAAAAAAAAAATATTTTTTTTTCTTGGTACGAAAAAAAAATGAAAAAATATTTTGTTTTATTTTTAATGTCTGGCATCTTAACTAAGAAAACAAGGCCTAGTTGCAGAAAGTCGATGGATAAATGTAGATGTTGTGGCCTTTATTGTAAAGGGTGATTTTTTAAGAGCTTGATAACTTTTTTTTTAAAAAAAACCCATAAAATTTGCAAAATCTCATCGGTTCTTTATTTGAAACGTTAGATTGGTCCATGACATTTACTTTTTGAAGATAATTTCATTTAAATGTTGACCGCGGCTGCGTCTTAGGTGGTCCATTCGGAAAGTCCAATTTTGGGCAACTTTTTCGAGCA
Organism: Polietes domitor; assembly: GCA_947397865.1. NCBI lineage: Eukaryota > Metazoa > Arthropoda > Insecta > Diptera > Muscidae > Polietes > Polietes domitor. The sequence continues at coordinate 138,701,980 of OX377622.1, read as the reverse complement.
TTTCGGCCGGAATAGCCCGAATTTCTTCGGAAATGTTGTCTTCCAAAGCTGGAATAGTTGCTGGCTTATTTCTGTAGACTTTAGACTTGACGTCGCCCCACAAAAAATAGTTTAAAGGCGTCAAATCGCATGATCTTGGTGGCCAACTTACCGGTCCATTTCTTGAGATGAATTGTTCTCCGAAGTTTTCCCTCAAAATGGCCATAGAATCGCGAGCTGTGTGGCATGTAGCGCCATCTTGTTGAAACCACATGTCAACCAAGTTCAGTTCTTCCATTTTGGGCAAAAAAAAGTTGGATATCATCTCACGGTAGCGCTCACCATTCACAGTTACGTTACGATTCGCATCATCTTTGAAGAAGTACGGTCCAATGATGCCACCAGCCCATAAACCGCACCAAACTGTGACTTTTTCTGGATGCATTGGTAGCTCTTGCAATGCTTCTGGCTGATATTCACTCCAAAATCGACAATTCTGCCTATTTACGTACCCATTGAGCCAAAAATGAGCTTCGTCGCTGAACACAATTTCTTTCTTTCTGAACTTTCTTAACAGAGCACGCATTTTGATAATAAAATTCAATGATTTGCAAGCGTTGCTCGTTAGTAAGTCTATTCATGATGAAATGTCAAAGCATACTGAGCATCTTTCTCTTTGACACCATGTCTGAAATCCCACGTGCTCTGTCAAATACTAATGCATGAAAATCCTAACCTCAAAAAAATCACTCTTTATATCCTATACAGAGTGATTATCCTTAGGGAACATTTTCCTTTTCAATATCTCTGAGAGAAATAAAATATTATATCGGCTACAGATCCTTGATTAAAAAATCTCCTTGTTCTTGTTAGGATGGGTGTTTGAGGGAATATTTTTGTTAATTTGTTATATTTTATTAATAGTTTTCATTGAAAACTAATTAAAAGTTTATTTACTTGAAATTGTTATTATTAGTTTGCGGGACACACTAATAGAGCTATTGTATTGCTGCTGTCCAATGTGACGATGTAGAATATATATATGCAATTTTCTGTTCATCTAATGTGTTTATTTATGTATATTAATAATAGAGAGTACAATATATTAGGTATATACATATATATACAAACTTAAATTGCTTTCATTGGCCGCAACAGAGTCATAACTCAAAAACCGAGGTTTATTGGCAAACTCAGTTTAAAAATTTCCATTCCAAAGGATACATTATTATAATAAAAAAATGAAAATCAAATCATATAGAAAACAATAATAATTTGTTTAAGTAAATTATGCTAATGCAAGACCGCAATCAAAGGAGTATTTTGTTTTGAGAATCTCTAAAAATGAAAAATTTTCCAGTTAAGACGTTATATTTGCCAACGATTGAAATCTATGTATGTAAGTATGCATGTTTGTATGTACTTGGAGAAATTAATGATATGCTGACGTCAAATGCTAATTGAAATTAATTTAGAAAGAAATGAACAACAACACAATCAAATGCTTACACACTCACACACACACAATTTACACTCACTCATTTTTTTCATAATATCAGCGAATTCTGAGAAAAGAATGTGAAAGCCAGTGCAAAATTATAAAAGAAATGTAGATATGCGATCTTAAATTGCATTTTGTGGCAAATTGTTGTTGCCACAGCGGTCAGTCTAAATGATATAGACTAGAATTGGCCTAATTAATAAATATATATTTTTGCAAGCAACATTATTCGTACATAGATATGATGCATTGGCTGTGCAGTAATGTGCATATGGAACTTTCTCAGGCCAAAATGATTAACTCCCTATTATAGTATTTTTGTGGAATTGGAGAATTGCACACATGATTAAATCATAGATTTTCTAAAAGAAAAAAAAATAATATAAATTATTAGTGCCACACAGTTTTTCTAAAAAAAAATAAAAAAAAGCAAATTAATTTTTATGTTTGAAATAGAACTTAAATAAATTAAAAATGATTGAAAATATTAAAAATGTAAATATAAGAATTAAAATTTTTATAATTTTTTAAGAAATTTTTCTTAAATTTTTGTGTTGATTTTCTGAATTTTTAGTTCTCGGACACAAAATTTTTATTTCTTTGGTTGCTTAGTGTAATGAGGGTATTTCTATAGGCAAATTCATATTTTTTGTTTCAATTGAAAAAAGTCAAGCCTTTTTTGAACATAATAATTTAGAGACAGAATAATTACTAGTCTTGCAACATATAACTACATCGCTTGTGTAGAGCACCATACACTTTTCTACTTTTCAATTATAATGTCTCTAACCAAGCCATGAAGGGTTGTTGTTTGCAAGCCATCTATTCAGCACAATCTTACCTGAGAGCTGAACAGTGGGGCAAACTGATAGAAAGTGGTACAAACTACAATGGCAGGAAATGGCGGGTCGGGAAATTGTAAAGGCCTACAAATTCAAGCAAAAATAAAGAAACAGGAAGACAGTAAAAATTTAGAGAAAAATTTTAGAAATTTTAGACTTAAAAAAAAAAATGCCTGCTATAGCTCCAAAGCTATATGAGATATAATTCAATCTTCAGAATTTGATAAAGGCCTCCAAATTCAAGCAAAAATAAAGAAACAGGAAGACAGTAAAAATTTAGAGAACAATTTTAGAAATTTTAGACTTTTTTCAAAATATGGCCTGCTATAGCTCCAAAGCAATATGATAAATAAATCTTCAGAATTTGATAAAGGAAAAATTTGTCAGGAGAAAATACTTGAAAAAAGTAAAATTGAAACATCTCCAATTTCAATCTTGATATTAAGACGTTAGTTAATTAGATTTAATATATGTTTGGTTTTCAGTTGTAGTCTGTAAGGAAAATTGTTATTCCCATTGGCTGATGTGAACAAATAAATGAATAGATAAATTGAATAAAATATATTTAATTAAATAAATATAATTTGATATTTGGAATGTGCGATGTTAGTTAGTTCTCAGAAAAAAACACGAGAAAATCATTTTCTTAAAGAGTACGGATATTTGGTTGAATCTGAATTCATATTTAAAAGCAAATATTTCTCTATTCCACATTTCAACTCTATTATAAAAATATAACAAACACTGACCTCTACATCATTTTCAAGTGTAATCCAAAAGACACCATTTGAAATTCAAAAAATATCAATTGAAATTCAAAAATTCCATTTGAAATTAAAAAATATCATTTGAAATTCAAAAGTCGTCATTTGTAATTCAAAAGACATCATTTGAAATTCAAAAGACATCATTTGAAATTCAAAAGACATCATTTGAAATTCAAAAGACATCATTTGAAATTCAAAAGACATCATTTGAAATTCAAAAGACATCATTTGAAATTCAAAAGACATCATTTGAAATTCAAAAGACATCATTTGAAATTCAAAACTCTTCATTTGTAATTCAAAACTCGTCATAAGTAATTCAAAAGACACCAATTCAATTGACATTTTTTGAATTTCAAATGGAATTTTTTGAATTTCAAGTGATATTTTTTGAATTGCAAATGGAATTTTTGAATTTCAACTGGTGTCTTTTGAATTTCAAGTGATGTCTTTTGAATTACAATTGAAAATGGTGTAGATCGAATAAATCTAATATTTGATATTGTTTTAGCGCATCTGAAGGCTTATATTAAAAAATGTTTTTATTGTTTTAATTATTTATTTCACAATATTTCGATTGAGATCTTCAATCATCATAAATTAAGATTTCGTATTTCATATCTAAAATTCTTAAAATAATTTTGCATTCTATAAAATATAGAAGCAAAAAAAAAACAATATTCCAGTTCAAATCAAATATTGATTACACGCGGAAGTAAAACAAACGAACAAAAATAAAAGAATTTAAATTTTAAAAAAATAAGTCATATTCCCGATTGTCTGTGTTATTGGCTCAAAATAGTTCTCAACCCTTTGTCTACATCCAAACCGAACATGCCGAACTAAAATGATAATACGAAATCATATTTCCTAGAACAAAAATAATATTGCGTCTGCAATGATATTTGTATTGCGGTAGTAAACTCAATTGGAGGATTTGTGCTGCCAGGATGGCATCCTGATGTAATAGTTTTAGATGATAAATTGGCGAAATTACTAAATAATCATGCGGAAGAAATCCAGATGATGTGGCCGAACTGTCGCCTGGAAGATAATATCACATGATGATAAATAGGCGAAATTACTAGATAATCATGCGGAAGAAATCCAGATAATGTGGCCGAACTGTCGCCTGGAAGATAATATCACATGATGATAAATAGGCGAAATTACTAGATAATCATGCGGAAGAAATCCAGATGATGTCGCCGAACTGTCGCCTGGAAGATGGAAAGGCGATAATACTCACATAAACTCGAAAACGATATTAAAAATATTATTATGGATATTTTTTTAATTTTTACTAAAATTCCAATTTTTGCTGAAAGTACCTTTGGCCTCATTTTGGAAATAAAAAATCATACTCTAAGCTTTTTAATCTTAAAGACTTTTTTAAATCTTATTTTTTCATTTTTGTTTAAATAGCACGAAAAATCCCTTTAGAAATTAGTTAACAGAAGAATTTATTTTAGTTTGTAATATCTGGCATCGTAACGAAGAAAACAAGGCATAGCTAAGGAAAATCTATGGCTGTAGAAGTACATCTCGTCCACAAGTATTCCCATACCTCTACACAAGGGTCATAACTTTTACATTTATTCATAGATTTGCTTCAAAAAAAAAAACATTATTTTCTACGATAAAAATATTTTGCGTCTGTAAAGAGTATCAATACATTTATCAGTAGAATGTTTACATATATACATTGTTTTTTTTGCGTTAGAATGTTAGTACGTCTATATTTCTTTAAAAAAGATAAAAGGAAGATATGTGACAATATTTGATGACTTTCTTCAAAATGGTAAATACACGGATTTCTCATAAAAAGAAATTTTCCTTAATTTTTTTTTAAATATTTATATGAATTTTGGCAATGAAATCATTTTTTTTGCAATACCCCCAATATTTCTTTAAAATGATAAAAGGAAGATGTAAAAAAGTATTGCTAATGATTTGCTTCAAAATGCCAAAGACACGGATTTTCAATAAAAATACAATTTTTCTTTATTTCTTTCAAATATTCACACGAAATATGGCATTACATTTTTTTGTCAATATAGCCAATATTTCTTTAAATTGATGCAAAGAAAGTTATGAAAAATACAATAGATATATATTTTTTTAAATTGATTTCCCATAAAAATACAATTTTCCATTTTTTTGACATGAATATGAAATATGGCAACAAATTAAATTTTTTGTCATTATCGCCAATATTTCTTTAAAATTATAAAAGGAAGATATGAGAAAATAATGCGAATGACTTTCTACAAAATAACAGAGATACAGATTTCCATCAGAAAGTCAATTTTCCTTTATTTTTTTCAAATATTCTTACGAAATATGACAAGAAAATCAATTTGTTGCCATTATCGCCAATATTGCTTTAAAATGATAAAAGGAAGATGTAAAAAAATATTGCTAATTATTTTCTTCAAAATGACAAAGACACGGATTTTCAATAAACACACAATTTTCCTTTATTTTTTCAAATATTCTTCCGAAATATGTCAAGAAAATCAATTTTTTGCCATTATCGCCAATATTGCTTTAAAATTATAAAAAGTCGCTACGTTTGCAGAAACGTGAATTTCTTTTACTTTTCTCCGAAATATTTACTCTAAATATGACAATAAAAGCATTTTTTGTCATTATTTCCAATATTTCTTAAAGATGATGAAAGGAAGATATAAAAAATATTGCTGACGATTTTCACACAAAATGACAAATCGAAGATATTTCTGTAATATTTTCTTGGTGTGATATTTTCCAAATGCTTATAGGGAATATTATTGAATTTGACATAAGACAACATCATAAGTTTTTGTTTAAAATATATTGTCGATGATTTTCAAAAAATGACAAATGTAAGATAAATACCTCTTGGTGATATACTTTTTCAATTGTTTGTGGGGAAAGAAGTTATTGAATTTGACATATGCAAAGAAATCTATTTCTGGTCAATATCGCCAATATTTGTTTAAAATGACAAAAAGAAGATATGAAAAAATATATGAATGATATTGTGATCCATTATTAAATGACAAAGTTCAACCTTTCCAATAAAACCAGAAAATTGAAGCAATAATCAGTTGTTTTATAGCCGATTCTAATTTAAAATTTTAAATGGCCCTCCCTATATTATTGATATTTTTCCCAATGACAAATCGTAGCTAATGAAACGTTATTTTCTCAGCGATATGATTTGCACAGGAAGGAAATAGCAAAAGTTATGGAATTTTGGTTGATTTTGTTTTTGTTATTTTTATTTTGCACCACTGTGCCGCACTACATAAAATCATGCCTTCGAATTACTGTCGCCGCTTCTGGCTTGCGCGATGGCGGTATATCATTTGCGATAATGTTGGCACTGTGTCACGGTACAAGCAAATTTCGACGACAACAACAACAGCAACAACAACTAATATAAATGAGCTCTGTCACATGAGCACTCACTCACTCACCCACCCGACCGTCCGTACGTCGCTACACTCGTACATATGTTACACTTTGGAAGATTTCACTCGCCGGGTATCACCTTCCGCAGGGATAATTAAACGCCACATCACATACATTCACATATTCGCATTCACATAAAAAATCATCCAACAACAACAACAGCATCCAACGAGAGCGTGGCTGTGCTACATTTCATCAGCAGAGCTGTTTTTTAGACGCTCATTAAGCATCGACATGAAGCCGGCATCATAAAATAAAATAAAAAATGTGCACATGCAAAAAGAGATTAATTCCACATGTGTGAGGGGTAGTTTCTACCCCTAAACATAGGAACGAACATATGAGGTACATACAGACAGACAGACACATCCACACATGTATCTAGGTAGGTACATACATATGACAATGGCTAGGTTTCTGGGCCAGCGATAAAAAACAAGGGTTGCACGACGAGGAGCAGTTTTTTTTAAAGCGCCTGCAAACTGACACATATTTTCTATACAAAATTTCACGTATTTTCGCTGAACCGAGTGCGAAAATATTTCCTAAAACAATAAACATGACTTTTAATGCCCTTTGATAGCTGGCCTTTCGTAACGGCCAGCGAGTGTCCTTTGTTGTGGTGGTCGTTGAAATCGAAATGCACAAATTCCGGCAGACAGCAGGCAACTGACCTAGTGTTTGGGCTGTAAGATGCAGTGTCATCTCAGCAATGCCGGGTGGTTATTCTGAATTGGATGCTGCTGAATTAGAACTCCCGACTGATAACTAAAAATTTGTAGAGATTTGGAAAAAATGTTTGAATATTTTTTAATAAAATATTTGTATATATTCAAAAAAAATTATCAAATAATTTATTTGAATATTTTTTAATGAAATATTTTATTTTTTAATAAAATATTTGAATATTTTTTAATAAAATATTTGAATATTTTTAAATGAAAAAATATTTGAATATTTTTTAATAAAATATTTGTATATATTCAACAAAAATATTATTTATCAAATAATTTATTTGAATATTTTTTAATGAAATATTTTATTTTTTTAATAAAATATTTGAATATTTTTTAATAAAATATTTTAATATTTTTAAATGAAAATGTGAATATTTTTTAATAAAATATGTAAACATGTTTAATAAAATATTTGAATCTTTTTTAAATAAAATATTTGATTATTTTTTTAATGAAATATTTGAATATTTTTTAATAAAATATTTTTATGTATTTTTTAATAAAATATTTGTGTATAGTTTTTATAATATTTTTTAAAAAAATATTTGAATATTTTTTAATAAAATATTTGATTTTTTAATAAAATATTTGATTTTTTAATAAAATATTTGAATATATATTTTTTTAATATTTGATTTTTTAATAAAATATTTGAATATTTGTTTAATAAAATACTTGTTTATTTTTTATAAAGTATTAATAAAATATTTGAATATGTTTTTAGTAAGATATTAAAATATTTTTTCAATAAAATATTTGAATATTTTTTGATTTGAACATTTGATTATTTGTTTTTTTTTTTATAAAATATTTGAATACTTTTCTTAATAAATTATTTTTTTAATAAAATATTTGAATATTTTTTAAAAAAATATTCAATTATTTCATATAAAATATTTGAATATTTTATTAAAAATATTTTTGAATATTTTTTAATAAAATATTTGAATATTTATTAATTAAAATATTCAAGTATTTTTTACTAACATAAAAATGTGAATTTTTTTAATAAAATTGTTGAATTTTTTCAAATAAAATAATTAACTATTTTTTAATAAAATAATCAAATATTTTATTTAAAAAATATTCAAATATTTCATCAAAATTTTTCAATAATATATTATTTTTTAATAAAATATTTGAATATTTTTTAAATAAAATATTTGAGTATTTTTTTAATAAAATTTGAATATTTTTTAAATAATATACTTGAGTATTTCTTAAAATAAAATATTAGAGTATTTTTAATAAAATATTTAAGAATTTTTTAATAAAATATTTGAATATTTTTTAATAAATATTTGAATATTTTTTCAATAAAATATTTGAATATTTTTTTAATAAAATATTTGAATATTTTTTTAATAAAATATTTGAATATTATTTTAAGTAAAATATTTGAATATTTTTAAATAAAATATTTGAAAAAAAATATGCGATATTTGAATATTTTTAATAACACATTTGAATATTTTTAAATATAATAAAATGTTGAATATTATTTTAATGAAATATTTGAATATTTTTTAATAACATATTTGAGCATTTTTTAAATAAAATATTTGAATATTTTTTAAAAATATATTGAATTATTTTAATAAAAACTGAATATATTAAAATATTTCAATATTTTTTAAATAAAATATTGGAATCTTTTTAATAAAATATTTGAATATTTTTAAAGATAATAAAATGTTGAATATTTTTTAAATAAAATATTTGTATAATTTTTTAGTAAAATATATGAATAGTTTTTAAACCAAATATTTGAATATTTTTTAATAAAATATTTGAATACTTTTTTAATTAAATATTTGTATATTTCTCAAATAAAATATTTAACAATTTTTTAATAAAATATTTAAATAGTGTTGTAATTAAATATTTGCATATTTCTTAAATAAAATATTTAAATATTTTTTAAATAAAATATTTGAATATTTTTTAAATAAAATATTTGAGTATTTTTTAATAAAATATTTGAATACATTTTTAATAAAATATTTTAATATATTTTAATAAAATGTATATGAATATTTTTTAATAAAATATTTGAATATTTTTTAAAAAAATATTTGAATATTTTTTTAAAAAAATATTTGAGTATTTTTTAAGAAAAATATTTAAGCATTTTTTAATAAAATATTTGAAGATTTTTAAATAAAATATTTGATTTTTTAATAAAATATTTGAATATTTTTTAAAAAATATTCAAGCATTTTTTAATAAAATATTTGTTTTTTAATAAAATATTGCAATATTTTTTAGTAAAACATTTGAATTTTTGTTCAATAAAATATTTGAATATGTTTTCAATAAAATAGTGAATACGTTTTTAGTAATATATTAGAATATTTTTAAATAAAATATTTGAATATTTTTAATTTAATAATTGCATATTTTTTAATAAAATACTTGAATATTTTGTAAATAAAATACTTGACTATTTTTTAATAAACTAATTGAATATTTTTTAAATAAAATATTTTAATATTCAATTTCAATATTTTTAACAGAATATGTAAACATTTTTTAATAAAATATTGGAACATTTTTTAAATAAAATATTTTAATATTTGTTTATTTTTTGATAAAATTTTCAAATATTTTATTAAAAAATATTAAAATATTTCATTAAAAAATATATGAATATTTTTTAATAAAATATATAAATATTTTTTAATAAAATATTTTTATATATTTTTTAATAAAATATTTGAATATTTTCTAAATAATATATTTGAATATTAAAAAACAATTGAATATTTTTTTTAAAATAAAATATTTCAATAGTTTTCAATAAAATATTTGAAAATTTTGCAAATAAAATATTGGCATATATTGTTTAATAAAATATTTGAATATTTTTTTAATTACACATTTAAATATTTTTTTAAAAAAATATTTGAAGATTTTTGAATAAAATATTGGAACATTTTCGTAATAAAATGTATGAATATATTGATAATAAAATATATGAATATTTTGTTAATAAAATATATGAATATTTTGTTAATAAAATATTTGAATATTTTTTAAATAAAAGATTTCAATTTTTTTTAATAAAATATTTGAAATTTTTTCAAATAAAACATTTTAATATATTTTGGAATTAAAATTTTTATTATTTTTTAATAATATATTTGAATATATTTTCTTAAATTAATTATTTGAATATTTTTTAATAAAATATTTGAAGTTTTTTTAATAAAATATTTGAATATTTTTCTAATAAAATGTATGAATATTTTTGTAATAAAATATTTGAATGTTTTTTAATAAAATATTTGAATATTTTTTAGTAAAATATTTGAGTAGTTTTTTAATTTAATAATTGAGAAAAATTTAATTTCCTACTCTCTGTCCAGTTTTTAAAAAAAACCTTATGAATATCCCAAATATTTTCCCATTTCCCTTTTACGGACCCAAATATTTCTGAAAGGGCTACATTTTGCCCCCTTCCTGATCTATCCCTCCTACATACATTCTCATGTTGGCTACTGTACTTGTTCTAAGCTTTTTTTTGCTGCCAAAAAAATGTGAAATTGTTGGTATACATTCTGTATTCATTTCGTCAAATGGAAAACCCTTTTTCTCATTTCCAACGCGTATTAACCCTGCAATATTTGCATACTTGCAACCATTTGACGGAGAATATATGGGAACCGCGGGTGGCTGGCTGTACCATGCAGGAGACATCCTGTCAGTCAGCCAAAAATCCAACAACGCGACGCGTGCTATACATCAAAGATTGGGTTGTAAAATATTAAAAAATCGAAACGAAAGTAAAGGAAAAACAACAACTAACAGAAATTAATCTCTGGAATACACGATGGAAGGCATCATCAATAAAAATCATGTGCAGAATTTAGAAAATTCGTCTTCGTGCAACATTAGATACACACACACACGCATACACATCGACATCCTGGTACGTGCACACATATGTATGTGGGTACGGAGGTAGCTAGGTATGTGGCAGTGGCATACATTTGGGCGAATGTACAACAACACTGTACGACACGTTCCCTCTCTCTCCCCTTCAGCACTGACAGCAAACGTGAGTGGTGGTTTTTTACACCTAAATATTGGTGTATTGTTGTTGGTGTTGCTATTGTTGTTTTTCCTTGGATTTTCCAGGACCCAGGAGGGTGAACCGTTATTGAACATTACTCCTTGGCGTTTATTTACATTTTGTTGTCGATATTGAGTTACAATAATAACCCTTTTCCACGAGGCTGCCACTGTTGTTGTTGTTGTGTGTGCTGCATGAAATTAATCGCGTAAGTAAATTACACAACGTCGACAGACAGACAGACAGACATTGGTAGTAATGGCAAAATGCTGTTGTTGCTGGCTGGTGTTTGTTGGTGGCATGGCATGGTGTTGTAACGCATAAAAGAATGAACCCTTTTGTTTTGTTTTTTGTTTTTTTCTCGTGACGCTGTTGGAACATAATTCGATTTTTAATTTTAAACTAAAAGAACGTGGCCTAATTCTCCAAAGGATTTAGGTTGTTGTTCATGGATGAAATGGAAAAAAATCGAACGTTTTTTTTGAAATGTAGTTGACGTGCAGCATGCTGCAAACCTAACATTTGTTGTTTACTTTTGTCCTTGTGGTTTAAATATAATAACTATGTTTTCTTTGAACTCCACCACTTTCAATGGAAATGCCAACAAGTTTCTTATTATTTCATTATGTTTTTTAGAAATAGCCCTCAAATTTTCTGGTAATTATACCCTACACCATAGTATTATTTGCTCAGGATATTAAACACAACTACCCAGATATTTATTATTATATAGGAAAGTCTGTTATAATTTGTATTTGCTTTTTAACAACATTTCCTAATAACTGCAACTCATTACCAACTGTATTACAGAGTAATGAGAACTTACTCCAAATGAAGCATAAAAGATTATTAGATATCCGTCAAGTTGTAAAGTAATAAAAATATGAAAACTAATATGAATAAAAAAATAATAAAATTAATAAAATAAATTAAAAAAGTAAAATAAATAAAATAAATAAAATAAATAAAATAAATAAAATAAATAAAATAAATAAAATAAATAAAATAAATAAAATGAATAAAATAAATAAAATAAGTAAAATAAATAAAATAAATAAAATAAATAAAATAAATAAAAAAAATAAAAAAAATAAAATAAATAAAATAAATAAAATAAATAAAATAAATAAAATAAATAAAATAAATAAAATAAATAAAATAAATAAAATAAATAAAATAAATAAAATAAATAAAATAAATAAAATAAATAAAATAAATAAAATAAATAAAATAAATAAAATAAATAAAATAAATAAAATAAATAAAATAAATAAAATAAATAAAATAAATAAAATAAATAAAATAAATAAAATAAATAAAATAAATAAAATAAATAAAATAAATAAAATAAATAAAATAAATAAAATAAATAAAATAAATAAAATAAATAAAATAAATAAAATAAATAAAATAAATAAAATAAATAAAATAAATAAAATAAATAAAATAAATAAAATAAATAAAATAAATAAAATAAATAAAATAAATAAAATAAATAAAATAAATAAAATAAATAAAATAAATAAAATAAATAAAATAAATAAAATAAATAAAATAAATAAAATAAATAAAATAAATAAAATAAATAAAATAAATAAAATAAAATAAATAAAATAAATAAAATAAATAAAATAAATAAAATAAATAAAATAAATAAAATAAATAAAATAAATAAAATAAATAAAATAAATAAAATAAATAAAATAAATAAAATAAATAAAATAAATAAAATAAATAAAATAAATAAAATAAATAAAATAAATAAAATAAATAAAATAAATAAAATAAATAAAATAAATAAAATAAATAAAATAAATAAAATAAATAAAATAAATAAAATAAATAAAATAAATAAAATAAATAAAATAAATAAAATAAATAAAATAAATAAAATAAATAAAATAAATAAAATAAATAAAATAAATAAAATAAGTAAAATAAATAAAATAAATAAAATAAATAAAATAAATAAAATAAATAAAATAAATAAAATAAATAAAATAAATAAAATAAATAAAATAAATAAAATAAATAAAATAAATAAAATAAATAAAATAAATAAAATAAATAAAATAAATAAAATAAATAAAATAAATAAAATAAATAAAATAAATAAAATAAATAAAATAAATAAAATAAATAAAATAAATAAAATAAATAAATAAAATAAATAAAATAAATAAAATAAATAAAATAAATAAAATAAATAAAATAAATAAAATAAATAAAATAAATAAAATAAATAAAATAAATAAAATAAATAAAATAAATAAAATAAATAAAATAAATAAAATAAATAAAATAAATAAAATAAATAAAATAAATAAAATAAATAAAATAAATAAAATAAATAAAATAAATAAAATAAATAAAATAAATAAAATAAATAAAATAAATAAAATAAATAAAATAAATAAAATAAATAAAATAAATAAAATAAATAAAATAAATAAAATAAATAAAATAAATAAAATAAATAAAATAAATAAAATAAATAAAATAAATAAAATAAATAAAATAAATAAAATAAATAAAATAAATAAAATAAATAAAATAAATAAAATAAATAAAATAAATAAAATAAATAAAATAAATAAAATAAATAAAATAAATAAAATAAATAAAATAAATAAAATAAATAAAATAAATAAAATAAATAAAATAAATAAAATAAATAAAATAAATAAAATAAATAAAATAAATAAAATAAATAAAATAAATAAAATAAATAAAATAAATAAAATAAATAAAATAAATAAAATAAATAAAATAAATAAAATAAATAAAATAAATAAAATAAATAAAATAAATAAAATAAATAAAATAAATAAAATAAATAAAATAAATAAAATAAATAAAATAAATAAAATAAATAAAATAAATAAAATAAATAAAATAAATAAAATAAATAAAATAAATAAAATAAATAAAGTAAATAAAGTAAATAAAATAAATAAATATAAATAAAATAAATAAAATAAATAAAGTAAATAAAATAAATAAATATAAATAAAATAAATAAATATAAATAAAATAAACAAAATAAAGAAGAAATTAATGAAATTAAGAAAAATGCATTAATAAAATAAGAAAAAATAAAACAAATATTATAAAGAAAAAATAAAATTTATTTTTATAAAATAAATAAATAAAATAAATAAAATAATTAATAAAATAAATGAAAAATAATACAAATAAAATAAAATTAATAGAAAAATAAAATATATTGAAAATCAGATAAAAAATAATACAAATAAAATAAAATTAATAGAAAAATAAAATATATTGAAAATCAGATAAAAAATAAAACAAATAAAATTATCAAAATTAATTAAAATTAACAAAAATAATTAAATTAATAAAATAAATAAAAATTAAATGAAGAAAATAACTAAAATAAATAAAATGCATGAAATAAGTAAACAAAATAAAACAAAAACATAAAGCAAATAAATAAAAAATAAATAAAATGAATAAAATTTAAAACAAATGTTACTTTATTTTACTTGTTTTATGTATTTATATTTTATTATAAAATAAACGTTTTGTTTATTTTAATTATGATATGTTATAACTATTTGTCTTTTATATTATTTATTTTACTTGATTTAGTTTGTCTGTTATTTATATAAATATATGAATTATTTTATATATTTTATTTATTTTCAATATTTTACTTATGAATGAAGAGAAACCATTTATTATATATATTGTATTGATTGTTTTAATTATTTTAATAGCTTTTTATTTTCTATCTGTCTATTTTGTCTATTTTATTTGTTTAATTTATTTTATACATTTTATTTTAGTTTACTTTATTTATTTTATCTACTTTATTTTTATATTTATTAAATTTATTTTTTCATTTATTTCAATTATTTAATTAATTGTATTCATTTATATAATTTATTATGTATTTTATACTTTATTTATTTTTATGTTATTTATTTTGTTTATTTTTTATTTGATTTCTTCATTATTTTATTTGTTTAATTTTTATGTTGTTTATTTTACTTATTTTTATTTTGTTTATTTTTCCTTTATTTAATTTAATTTATTTTATTTCATTTTTTATTTGTTCTATTCATTTTATTTGTTTTTTATAAGTCTATTATTTATTTATTTTATTTATTGAGTTGTTTCATTTTACTTTGACTTTTTTATTTATTTCGTTTATTTTATTAATTTATATATTTTAATATTTATTTTAATAGTTTTATATATTATTTTTTTTTTCAATTTATTTTATATATTTGATTTATTTTTGCCATTTTATTTATTTTGATTTTTTTTTATTGTTTTATTTAGTTTGTCTATTTTGTTTGTTTCATTTATTTTATAAATTTTACTTATTTTTTTATTTATCTTATATATTTATTTATTTTGTTTAATTTATTATTTTATTGATTTAATTAAACTATTAAGTTTATTTATTGTATTCTTTATTCATTTTATTTATTGACTTATTTTTTTATTAATTTGATTTATTTATTTTATTTTATTAATATAACGAATTTTGTTAATTTTCTTCATTTCATTAATTTATTTGATTTAGTTAATTTATTTTATTATTTTTGCTATTTTTATTTATTTTCTTTGTATTTTTCATATTTGTCTCATTTATTTTATTATATATATAAATATAAAAAATTATACATTTTATTTATTTTTGTACTTCTTATATTTTAATTATTTTATTTTCTATATTTATTTATTATTCATTTTGTTATTTATTTATATATTTTTATATATATTTATTTATATATTTTATTATATAATTAATTTTGTAATTTTTATTCATTTTTTTAGCTCTATTTATTTTTCGTTTATTTCATTTATTTTTTTTAATTTAATATTTTATTTACTTTATTTATTATATTTATTTTTTTTTTATTAATTTTATTTATATATTTATTTTTTAATTTAATTTTTTAATTTCATTTTTTAATTTGTTATTTGTAACTAGATAAATTAGTTACTTTATTTTTATTTTTATAATTTATTCATTTTCTTTATTTGTTTTGTTAATATAACTAATTTTGCCAATTTCATTTATTTTGTTTATATTATTCATATTTATTTCGTTTATTTTTTACTTTTATTTTAATAATTTTTTGATTTATTTTATTTTCTTATTTATATGCTTCATTTTATTTATTTAATTGGTATAATGCAAATACATCGGTCCCTTAATATAGAAATTCATGGATTGCAATAATAATATTAATATTCTATAGAAGATTAATAAATTACATAAAAAGCTATAATAAATAAAATATATAAAGTAAATAAGAGAAATAAATCAAATAAGTAAAACAAACAAAATAAATGAATATTATAAAATATATCAAATTAATACAATATATAAAATAAATCTAATAAACGAAATAAATAAATAATTAAAATAAAATAAGTAAAATTAATAAAATGAATCAGATAAACAAGATTTATTTTATTTATTTGTTTTAGTAATTTAATCATTTTTTTGTCTTTTTTGTTTCTTATTTATATGATTCATTATATTTATTTAATTAGTTTTATTTATTTTTCGATTGTTTCATTTATTTTGTTTGATTTATTATTTTATTGACTTTATTTCCTTATTTTATGTGTTTTATTTATTTTATTAATTTTTCATATTTTATTCAAATTTTATATTTCCTTTATTTTTATCATGGTGACACTATGTTAATGTGTTACCAACCCACTATACTACTGACTATACCATCACCCCGCACTGTAGCGCACATCGAATACAAATATCTCCTCGCTGAATACATTAAAAAATTTCCACCGAATGGAAAATAAATACGCTTGAAAATGAAATTTGAGAAAAAAAACTCACAACCCACACGTGAGGGGTTGTTGTTTCCACACCCAAAAGTGCGTGAATGTGCTTTCGTTACGTTTCACGGTCTCTTCTGAAAAAAGGGTTGAATGCTGATCACTTTTCAATGATTTGAAAGTATTTTTTTGTTTGTCTACCAAATGTCTCGATATAGCAACTCATTAACCCTTTGGAAAAGCGATTTAAAATAAAATTGGTTTTTCGAACACGAAAAAAAAGTAACGACTTTTCATTAATTTTTAGAATTTTAAAAAATTCTTTATTTAGGCATACTGTTGAAATGAATCAAAAACAAAGTAATAAAATTGGAGTTTCAAATGAGAAAAGGTAACCACTCTTTCTTTATTCGAAGAAATTTTTTTTCTGTTCCAGTTTTCTGAAATCATCTTTATCCTTTAGTGATTTTAATTTCTTCTATCCATTATTTTCCGTGATATCTGTCGAATGTTACTCAATTTTCCACATTTGACCTAGAGTCATTCAAAGGCCTCCCTGATTGATTCAATAAATTTCCTCGAAGGCCATAAATTCAAGTGTAGGCCACAGCCACACTTGAATGGCCACACAATCAAGTGCAGCACAGCAATTTCATTAGTTTTTCCCCCAAAAACAAACACATATTTTATATGAAAAAAGCAATATTTCCTAATTAAAGGAAACAAAATGTAACCCTTGTCCGGATGAGACAAGGGGAGAGGAGAGAGATAGAGAGCGAGATTTTTCACCACGAGAGTGAGAGCGCAGCACAGGTATGAATAATGGAGTGTGAGTGTTTTTTCGTGTCCAAATCCCGACATTGTCCTCATTAAAAAATAGGGTGACGTATTGATCTTTATCATAATTCGCACTATTTTTGACTCAATTCATGATGTTGTAGGTTAATGGCCTTTACTAAAATCAGATGCTAACTAAAGGGAAAGGGCACTCGTATGATATATTTTCTATATCTCTTTTGTGTTGAGTGTAATCTATTTTGTTAGCTTGTGGGTTTTAGGAAAATTTTCGTAAAAAAGTCACTGGGAAGAATGTGATGCATAATTAATAAACAGACAGTGGTGTGCGGTACGATAGCAGCGTTTGCTAAAACAAATATCTGGTAACGCAGATACCAAAGTTGGATTCTTAATGTAGAAATTTAAGGATTTTAATAATAATATTAATAATCCGAAAGCTCAATAAATACATAATCTTTAATTAAATAAAATAAATTTAATAAATATAATTAATAAAATAAATAAATTAAATAAAATAAATAATATAAATAAAATAAACGAAATTAATAAAATAAATAAAATAAACGAAATTAATAAAATAAATAAAATAAATAAATTAAATAAAATAAAAAAACAATTAAAATAAATAAAATAAAGTAACTAATATAAATAAATAAAATAAATAAAATAAATAAAATAAATAAAATAAATAAAATAAATAAAATAAATAAAATAAATAAAATAAATAAAATAAATAAAATAAATGAAATAAACAAAATAAATAAAATAAATAAAATAAATAAAATAAATAAAATAAATAAAATAAATAAAATAAATAAAATAAATAAAATAAATAAAATAAATAAAATAAATAAAATAAATAAAATAAATAAAATAAATAAAATAAATAAAATAAATAAAATAAATAAAATAAATAAAATAAATAAAATAAATAAAATAAATAAAATAAATAAAATAAATAAAATAAATAAAATAAATAAAATAAATAAAATAAATAAAATAAATAAAATAAATAAAATAAATAATATAAATAAAATAAATAAAATATATAAAATAAATAAAATAAATAAAATATATAAAATAAATAAAATAATTAAAATAAATAAGATAAATAAAATAAATAAAATAAATAATATAAATAAAATAAATAAAATAAATAAAATAAATAAAATAAATAAAATAAATAAAATAAATAAAATAAATAAAATAAATAAAATAAACAAAATAAATAAAATAAATAAAATAAATAAAATAAATAAAATAAATAAAATAAATAAAATAAATAAAATAAATAAAATAAATAAAATAAATAAAATAAATAAAATATATAAAATAAATAAAATAAATAAAATATATAAAATAAATAAAATAAATAAAATAAATAAAATAAATAAAATAAATAAAATAAATAAAATAAATAAAATAAATAAAATAAATAAAATAAATAAAATAAATAAAATAAATAAAATAAATAAAATAAATAAAATAAATAAAATAAATAAAATAAATAAAATAAATAAAATAAATAAAATAAATAAAATAAATAAAATAAATAAAATAAATAAAATAAATAAAATAAATAAAATAAATAAAATAAATAAAATAAATAAAATAAATAAAATAAATAAAATAAATAAAATAAATAAAATAAATAAAATAAATAAAATAAATAAAATAAATAAAATAAATAAAATAAATAAAATAAATAAAATAAATAAAATAAATAAAATAAATAAAATAAATAAAATAAATAAAATAAATAAAATAAATAAAATAAATAAAATAAATAAAATAAATAAAATAAATAAAATAAATAAAATAAATAAAATAAATAAAATAAATAAAATAAATAAAATAAATAAAATAAATAAAATAAATAAAATAAATAAAATAAAATAAATAAAATAAATAAAATAAATAAAATAAATAAAATAAATAAAATAAATAAAATAAATAAAATAAATAAAATAAATAAAATAAATAAAATAAATAAAATAAATAAAATAAATAAAATAAATAAAATAAATAAAATAAATAAAATAAATAAAATAAATAAAATAAATAAAATAAATAAAATAAATAAAATAAATAAAATAAATAAAATAAATAAAATAAATAAAATAAATAAAATAAATAAAATAAATAAAATAAATAAAATAAATAAAATAAATAAAATAAATAAAATAAATAAAATAAATAAAATAAATAAAATAAATAAAATAAATAAAATAAATAAAATAAATAAAATAAATAAAATAAATAAAATAAATAAAATAAATAAAATAAATAAAATAAATAAAATAAATAAAATAAATAAAATAAATAAAATAAATAAAATAAATAAAATAAATAAAATAAATAAAATAAATAAAATAAATAAAATAAATAAAATAAATAAAATAAATAAAATAAATAAAATAAATAAAATAAATAAAATAAATAAAATAAATAAAATAAATAAAATAAATAAAATAAATAAAATAAATAAAATAAATAAAATAAATAAAATAAATAAAATAAATAAAATAAATAAAATAAATAAAATAAATAAAATAAATAAAATAAATAAAATAAATAAAATAAATAAAATAAATAAAATAAATAAAATAAATAAAATAAATAAAATAAATAAAATAAATAAAATAAATAAAATAAATAAAATAAATAAAATAAATAAAATAAATAAAATAAATAAAATAAATAAAATAAATAAAATAAATAAAATAAATAAAATAAATAAAATAAATAAAATAAATAAAATAAATAAAATAAATAAAATAAATAAAATAAATAAAATAAATAAAATAAATAAAATAAATAAAATAAATAAAATAAATAAAATAAATAAAATAAATAAAATAAATAAAATAAATAAAATAAATAAAATAAATAAAATAAATAAAATAAATAAAATAAATAAAATAAATAAAATAAATAAAATAAATAAAATAAATAAAATAAATAAAATAAATAAAATAAATAAAATAAATAAAATAAATAAAATAAATAAAATAAATAAAATAAATAAAATAAATAAAATAAATAAAATAAATAAAATAAATAAAATAAATAAAATAAATAAAATAAATAAAATAAATAAAATAAATAAAATAAATAAAATAAATAAAATAGATAAAATAAATAAAAAAATAAAATTGTGTCAAATTTTAACGGAAAAAGGCCACTCTTCCATTGCATTTATTATAAATGAAATCGAAATGCTTTCGATATTTTGTCCTAAGCGAGCTACTTTAAAGATTCCATTTTTTCGGGAATGAAATTGATTTTTTGTAAATTTCATGTTTAAGAATCATTTTTTTTAAGTTTGAGAGGGTGTTTATACATTGGAATTGTTATTATCTTTTGATAAATGTTTTTGACTTTCCAATATCTCTCTTGTGCTGCTATTTCTCCGACCAGCACTGTCATCAAATATTCCATAAATTAATGCTATACGAAAATGTATTTGAGTGAAAACGAAGAATAGAAGGAAAAACAACAAGAAAAAACGAAATAATACATGTGCCAAGGAGATCTCAAACATTTTTAATTAGTCAAATGAAAATACACGCCAAGAAGGGAAAACACTCTCACACACATATACGCACGCAGGCACGCACACACCCAGAGAACGAGGGAAAACGCCAGGAAAGGAAATTAACCCCACATCTGTGAGGGGTGGTTTTACACCTCGAGTGCGAGAGTCTCGCAATCACACTCACACACTGCCAGCCAGCCTAAAACACAGAGGGTGAGTTATGGAATATGTGTCGCGTTTTTTAATATTCTGACGGCAGTAAGTAGCAGGAACCCATTGTCTGCTGGGTGGGATAGAGGACTTTCTCGGCGGTACATCGTGTGTGTTTGTGTGGACGGATAAAAAAGAATAAAAATACTAGAAATTGTTGTACAACAACGAAAAGAAAGTTTATAAACTAAAAATGTTTAGAAGATGAGAACAATGAAAGAAAAAATTATAAATAAATGAATGGAACGAAATAAATAAAAAATTGGAGAAATTTAAATATTTTAAAAGTGAACTGGAAATACTAATAAAATCAAATAATAACCGGTGCTTGATTTTAGCTAACAGAAAAAAATTGAAAACAGTTTGACAAGTGAATTATATTCCATAAAAACAAGGAGATTTTAAAGAAAATGTGAAGAACTATAAAATAATTAAAAATTAAAAAAGAAAGACATTGGGATTGTAACAAAAATTAAAAAATAAATAAATTCTATATAAAAAGCCATTAAGACAAATCCTGGGATTAACTTACAAAAATATTTATTTTATTAAAAAAATTAATAAAATTTGAAAAATTCGAAAAAATTAAAAATAAAAACATTTTTTAAACGAAAACTAAATAATTTAAAAATCGAACTCTTTAAAATCTGTTATAAAAATAAAGCGTTAAAACAACCTGTAACGAAAGTTCCTAATCTTCAATAACTTAAGAAGACATAACTGAAATTTAAAAAATTCTAAATATTTTTAATTATAAAAATATAAAGCAAACTGTAACGAATGTCCCTTAAAATGAAAATTTAAATGTTTTAAAATAAAAAATCACCCAAAAATTTCAAAAAATTAAAAGAAATTCTTAAAAATAAAATATTAAAAAATTAAGAAAAAAGGAAGACTATATTTGACTATAGACAATCAATAAAAATATGCAGGACAAATTTTAAATTAAATAAAAAATTAGGAAATTAAAAAAAAATTGAAACCATTTAAAACCGAACAATATTTAATAAAGAAAATTTTATTAATAAAAAATCAAATTTACTTGATTCTTATACAAACAAAAGAGACCCTAAATCACTTCAACAAACATTATAAAGTGCAACTAAAGTTCCTAAAATAATATGAAAATATAAAATTAAAAAACAAAACACAACAAAAACTTTTTAAATGTAACTTACAACCCTATAAATCAAACCTGCAACCAAAGTTCCTAAACCTAGTCTAAAACAAATACAAAATAGTCTTAATTTATAATTATTATTAAAAAATAAAAGCAACTAAAATAATAAATTATATATAACAAAACAAACTAATATAAATTTAAACTACATCTCTTAAAAACAAAGTTTCATATCCTAAAGCAACATTGAAACTATTTTAAATTTTAAAATAAACACTAAATTAAATTACATTGCTAAACTAAAAAAATACTTTTAAATTGCAACCAAAGTTCCTAAACTAACGCAACAACAAATAGTAAATAAAAGCAACAATCCCACTCGAATGTAGACACTAAAAACCAACAAAACTTGTAACCAAAGTTCCTAAGGCCAAGACTAAGCTGAAACCTAAACTTAAAAAAAAAATAATATTAATATTAACATTATATAAATATAAAATTCATAAAATTTACAAATAGTGCAATATTAAAATAATAAAAAACCTACTAATGTAATTATTCAAGTATTCACTGCAACCAAAGTTCCTATTTTGCAAAAAAAAAACTTTAAAACCCTTAAATGTAATTTAAAAACCCCTACAACCATCAACTGCAACGATAGTTCCTATACCGTTTGTGATAGATAATCTATAAAATATATACATATAACAAATATCGATATATCTCGATAACTCGAATAAGGTGCAATAAACCATTCCATTGAATCTAAACTCTGTGGAAATCTTATACATAATTTACACATACTAAAATACAAACAACCAGTTCCTAACAACTTTCATTTGATGAAATTTAAAAGAAAATCCTAAAAACACTAAAATAACAATTACATACAGACAATCACTGACTAAATTAAATGTGTGATCTTTTGTGCAATTTACCTAAGTAACTTTGTAAAAACTTGGTAAAACAAAAAACTTTGTAAAAACATACTTTGTTAAACATAATAACTCGGATATCGTGTTAAAGGTGCGTAAAATTTAATATTGACTAAGAATACATATTTTTAATTATAATAGTAGCAATTCACATTATTGAAAGGATTTCTATATTAACACACAAAATACGAGGGCAGTTCAATAAGTAGCCGATCATCTGAACAAGAAAACACTGTATTTGTTTCCAAATACTTAATTTTATTGTCAATTTATGCTCCTTTTTACTCGGTCCTTACATCAGCGATACTCACATTTGATTATGCCGTCCTTGTAGTAGGTACATAATGGGCTTTAGATACAAAACGGAGCCTTAAGGCACTACTTGACGCTCCCGTGAGAGTGGCCACATAAACCAGGCCTTAGATTCCCAATAAACTCATCATCATTTCACGACAATCTCTTTACACCAAGCTATTTTTTTGTTTGGTAACAGGAAGTATCTACAGGATCAAGATCTGGAGACTATGGGGATTTCGGAAACAATTCATAGCCCAATTCATCCAAATTCTTCCCCTTGAGGAGCAAGCTGTTGTTTTGGATCAATTGTCAACAAACACGGCACCGAAATTAGAATATCATTCACATGACTACCACGACTGACTCGACAGTACCGATCAACACAATTATTCAGTACATGGTCCAATGATGTCTCCGGCCCAAAATTCATATCATACAGCGACTCATTGTAGATGCATTGGTTTCTCAATAGTCAGATGTTGGTTCTCTGAACTTAATCAATTTTGTTGACATCAATTGATATTCAAAAAATTGTAATTTAATAAACATCGTTTGTTAATTCAGCAGGCATCATTTAAAATTAAAAACTTTGATTGTCTGGACTTCAAAAGACATCAATTGCAATTAAAAGGACATCAATTAAAAGCCTAAAGTTTGCATTTGATTTATGAACTAGAGCACTTGAATGACTTAATATTGAACAGTTGAGTTCGTTGTATTGGCATTCAATTCAAAAGACATCAATTGAAATTCTAAAGTTTCTATTTGAAATTCTAAAACAATAAAACTATAAAATTCAACCGATTCCATTTGATATTTGAACTATGTCAAACACATGAATGAGGGAACATTAAATATTTAAACGATTTAAAATTCCAAAGGCATCAAATGATATTAAAAAAAATAATTGATAATTTAGTAAACATAACAAGAAAACATCATTTAAAATTAAAAACACGACATCTACAAATCAAAAGACATCAATTGACATTCAAAACTCAAAGTCATTTGAAACTAAATGGACCTTAAATGAAACTCGAAATTCGAAATTCGAAAAAAATAAAAATAATAACACTTTTTAAATAAAAAATAAATAATTTAAAAATCGAACTCCTAAAAATCTGTTATAAAAATAAAGCGTTCAAACAACCTGTAACTAAAGTTCCTAATCTTCAATAACTTAAGCGGACTTAACATAAATTTACAAAAAAAATTCTTTCACAACTCTAAAATATTTTTAATTCTAAAAATATAAAGCAAGCTGCAACGAATGTTCCTTAAATTGAAATTTTAAATGATTTAAAATAAAAAAAAATACAAAAATCATCAACAAATCAAAAGACATCAATTGACATTCAAAACTCAAAGTCATTTGAAACTAAATGGACCTTAAATGAAACTCAAAAGTTTCCGTTTGAAATTCAAAAGATTTCATTTGATTTTTGAACTAGAACTCTTGAATGACTGAGATGACTTCGATGGATTGAGACATTACAAAAGGCATCAATTGAAATTCAAAAGTTTCAAAAATTATTCCATTTGAAATACAAAAGACTACACTTGATTTTTTCCAGATGGCATCATTTGTAATTAAAAACACGACATTTGAAATTCCAAGGACATCAATTGAAATTCAAAACTCGTCATTTGAAACTAAAAGGTCATCAAATGAAATTCTAAAGTATGTCTTTGAAATTCAAAAGATTTCATTTGAAATGCAAAAAAAATCCTCTCGAATTTTTCCAGATATCCATTATTTGTATTCTAATGTTTGTGTTTGAGTGACTGAATATAGAACAGTTGAGTTCGATGGATTCGTATTTATTTGAAAAGGTATCAATTGAAATTTATTGGAAATTCCAATGACAACAATTGAAATTCAAAAACTATTCCATTTGAAATACAAAAGATTCCACTTGGTTTTTTCCAGATGGCATCATTTGACGACATTTGAAATTCCAAGGACATTAATTTGAATCAAAGGTCATCAAATGAAATTCTAAAGTATGCCTTTGAAATTCAAAAGATTCTATTTGAAATGCAAAAAATTCCTCTCGAATTTTTCCAGACATCATTATTTGTTGTTCTAATTTTTGTGTTTGAAATTCAAAATATTTCATTTGATTTTTGAACTGGAAGACTTAAGTGACTGAATTACAGAAATGTTGAGTTCGATGGATTCGGATTTATTTGAAAAGGCAATTCAACAATTCAAATCCAAAAACTAACTATTCCATTTGAAAATCAATCGATTCCATTTCATTTTTGAACACATGAATGACTGAATTCGATGGATTTGGAATCTGATTCGTAGATAGCACTCTCATGTATTTGCTTTTGAGAATATTAATTCTTCACGCCGCACAGTGGGATGGCTTCATACATTTAAGTGCTCGGATAGTGAGTATTTTCGGAACACAGCTACGAAAAATATGAAGTTTCATAAAAATCTGCCACGCCCATCACATACCACCTGTATAACTCAAAATTAATTTTTCATGCAAAATTTTCTGTTTCAGTTAAAATTTCTTGAAATTTTGCAACAACAACAAAATGAAAGAGTTCTGAACATTTTATCAAAACTCAAAGGGAATTTTTCATACAAAAATTTTTACACAGAGTTTACAATTAACAATATAAAAAAGCTGAACATTTCATTAAAATCGGCAACGCCAAACTTTTATTTTCTTCTTTGTACATGTTTACCTTTCAATTCTAATTATTTTACATCAATTATATATTGTAAATATATATAAATAGAGTTTAAAACGATCCATAATATTTATACTTTTAATATTTCAAATGATTCATTCTAAAGGGGAGGACATTTTATTATCAAATTATGTTTGTATTTCCGATTATTTTATTTGGAAATATTTAAAAAAATTAGAGCTGAAGGTAGTACTGTGTCTCTGCTTATTTTCTGATGGCCTCTACTAAGTACATTGCTTTGACCCATATCGTTCTAATACAACAGTTGTTGCAGAAATGTACAATTTGAATTAACTGTCACTCTTTCTTATTTCTTATCATAGAAAAAACATCCCTTTCTTTGCATTTCTACGAAAATTATTCCACACATTTTGTTATTCCTTTTGCTTCATTTTTTCTTTTTTGAGGAAAAATTACACACGATGGGGGTGTAAAAAGTTCGCGTCTTTTCCCAATGAAATCTCTCGCAGACAACGTGAATATTTAATTGCTATTCTTGATTCATTTGCATGAGTCGATAATAGCGTTAGCGTTGACGGCATGACAGTAATATTTTGTTTAATTAAAAATGAAATGCGCCTGCGCTAATTAAGCCACTCCAGGGCGTTCAAATTTGGCTGGATTTCGATGTTTGGCGGATTGTTGGTCGCAGTTTGGACAGATGTATACGTTTTTAATGTTGTTTTTTAGTTTTTGATAAAATTGATAAGGAAATGTTTGCTTTTGTTTTAAAAGGAAATTAATGAAATTATAGCGATAACTTTGAGATTTTTTGACATTTTTGTCATTTTTTGGGAAATATTAAAATTAAAAATTCTTTTCTTTTGTAGGAAGTTTTGGGGATGTTAACAAAAAATAATCAAAGTGAGAAACTCTTTCAAAATTATTACAAATTACTTGTTTCAAAAAAGAAAAAACATAATTTGTGGCAAATTAGGACAATTTAGCTGTAATTAGGAAAAAGTACGAAATTAACCCCAAAAATGAATTTTAAATTTTGATTTATTTTTCATATTTAAGTTGGGTTTTGAGGTTTGTTATATTCAGAGACTTAGAATAGAATTTTATGGCAAATATTTTGTAGACCATTTTGACCTTTTACAACCCTCTTTTTGGGCTATTTTTACACTTTTGCAAAAGGGGCCCAAAGGCCCCTATATTGAGGAGCTAGAGGGTTAATATGTTCCAGAGAAAAATTCCTTACAATATTCTACATAAATGTGCTGAACACATCCTATACCTAGAATGAAAAGAAAACATGATTTACTATGTCATAAAAATGTGGAAAAGGGGGACACCCTAAATCAACTACTTTACATAGTTTCTAAGGGAAACTTTCAATCCCCCAATACATGTTGATTTGTCCGCTCTACCTTAACAATGTGTTCGGCGACTTATAGTGAAATTTGACGTAGAATATTTTTTCTACACACATCATCCCCCTAAAAATCAGTTTTGTTGGACATTCGAGCACCAATTCGGAAAAGTACGAAATTAAGCCTAAAATGAATTTTAAGTCTTGATTTATTTCTGGCATTTAAATTGAGTTTTGGCGTCTTCAGAGTCTTATGGTGGAATGGAAAACATTTTTGTGGAATATTTTGACCCTTGAAACCTCATTTTTGTGGTGTTTTTTACTCTTTTGCAAAAAAAAGGGACCAAAAAGTCCCCTATAATGAGGAGCTGGAGGGTTAAAATGTTCCACAAAAAAGTTCCCGGTAGTCTTCTAAGTAATATTGCTAAACACACCCTATACTTAAAATGTAAGGATATTGTTTTTTTATCCCCTCTACATTACCTTGTTATTTTTTGTGGTCCACAGTGTAATTGAATAAATGGGACCAAAAAGACCCCTATAAAGGGGAGCTAGAGGGTTAAAATATTCCACAAAAATATTCCTCATAGTGTTTTAAGCAATATTTCTGAACACATCCTATACATAAAATGTAAGGATATTCTTTTTTACACCCTCTATCAGAATCCGTTGTCAGAATTTTGTTATTTTCTGTCCACAGTGTAACGGAACAAAAGGTGTCCAAAAAGACCCCTATAAAGGGGATCGAAAGGGTTAAAATGTTCTACCAAATTGTTAAAAATAGTAATATTGCTGAACACATCTTATACTTAAAGTGAAAGGATATTCTTTTTGACCTCCTCTATCAGAATACCTTGTCAGAACTTTGTTATTGTTGTGGCCCACTGAACAAAAGCATCAAAAAGGCCCCTATAGAGGGGTGTTTGAGGGTTAAAATGTTCAACAAAAATGTTCCTCGTAGTGTTCCAAATAATATTGCTGAATACATCCTATACTTAAAATGTAAGGATATTCCTTTTTACCCCCTCTATCAGAATCCGTTGAGAGAACTTTCTGGTTTTTTTGTGGTCCACAGTGTAACTGAACAAAAGGTACCAAAAAGACCCCTATATGGAGGAGCTAGAGGGTTAAAATATTCCACAAAAATGCGGCTCGTATTCTTCTAAGTAATATTGCTGAACACACTCTATACCTAAAATGTAGGGATATTCCTTTTTTATCCCCTCAATCAGAGTACGTTGTCAGAACTTTGTTATTTTTTGTGGTCTTCAAAAGGGACCAAAAAGACCCCTATAGAGGGAATCTAGAGAGTTAAGATGTTCTACAAAATTGTTCCTCGTAGTGTTCCAAGTAATATTACTGAACACATCCTATACTTAAAATGTAAGGATATTCCTTTTTACCCCCTCCATCAGAATTCGTTGAGAGAACTTTCTTTTTTTTTTTTGTGGTCCACAATGTAACAGAACAAAAGGTACCAAAAAGACCCCTATCTGGAGGAGCTAGAGGGTTAAAATATTCCACAAAAATGTGGCTCATATTCTTCTAAGTAATATCGCTGAACACACTCTATACCTTAAATGTAGGGATATTCCTTTTTTACCCCCTCTATCAGAGTACGTTGTCAGAACTTTGTTATTTTCGTGTTACACAGTGTAAATGAACAAAAGGGGCCAAAAAGACCCCTATAAAGGGGAGCGAGAGGGTTAAACTATTCCACAAAAATGTGCCTCGTAGTGTTCTAAGTAATATTGCTGAACACATCTTATACTTAAATGGAAAGGATATTCTTGTTTACCCCCTCTATCAGAATACCTTGTCAGAACTTTGTAATTTTTTTTTGGCCTTCAAAAGGGACCAAAAATACCCCTATATAGGGAAGTTATAGGGTTAATATGTTCCACAAAAAGGTTCCTCGTAATGTTTTAAGTAATATTGCAGAACACACCCTATACTTGAAATGCCGATTCATCATAATATGGTACAAAAGTTGGAAATATTGACCCCACAAAAATTCAAATAAAAGTTTAATTGTAGCAATGAAAATATTAAATATTGTTGTAGACATAAACTACGACAATAAGCATGCATGGTCTGGTAGTTCGTGAATCTCAAGCTGAATTCGAAGTTTTATCTTTGATTAAGTCTTTTGATCAAATATTTAATATTAATTAAATTAATTATTAATTTTATCATTTTTGTTAATTTTTGATTTTGAATGAATTGGATTTATATTTTTTAGGGACAAATCATAATAATTTGAGACCGAATTTTTGGAATCTCACACAATATTTTAATTAAAAATAAATAAAACGGGTAATTTTCAAATAAAATATTGATTGAAATTTTTAAGCAAAAACCAACAGCTCTTCTTCTTGTCTTTTATGTTCTTCCCCCAAACTTTGCAAACGACCCTCGCATCCCATGCCAAGTTGGGAAGTTATATTGGATTTGCCATTCCATTTGCAACTCCTTGGGGATTCCTCCATCACTAAATACAATAATTTTATGGAAATTCTACGCATACAGAAATTGCCTCCATGGAACACATTTTCGCTCGCTCTTTCACTCAACACAAAGATTTGTCTACATACACGAATGTGTGTGTGTGTGTGTGAGTATAAAACAGCCTAAGTGCAGCATCGTGTGCCACACAAAAAAGCGGCTGGTGGGTTATGTTAAGGGTACTTTTTTATGAAGCGAGAGCAGCAGCAGCCTGAAAAAAAACTAAAAATCAAGTGCACACGGCTGTTTTTTTCATTCAGCAGCAGCATACTTACATCCGAAATGAGCATTTTGTAACACTGTAAATGTAGAAGGAAGTCGGGATAAAAAAAAACTAACCCCCCAATCTGAGGGGTGGTTTTAGCAACGAAATGTGTTTTTTTCATCGTCGTCCTCGTCGCCTTCTTCTATAAATTACAGCGAACATTAAACGAGGGTGAGAGCTATTTGAGATTTTTTTCCGATGTTTTTTATGCTGTTGTTTTGCTTTGTTTTGTTTCCGGTATTGAGCGACAAAGGATGGAAAGAAAACAAAATCATTTCGTGTTTATCTGAGTGTGGTGTGAAAGGTAATTTGTAGGAAAATTACAGAACAAAAGCCTTATTGTTATCTCGCTTTTCATCTCTACTTTTTGTGCTCGAGCGAGTTCGAGTTCTTTAGGCCATCGTATTTGGTAGTTTCTTGTTTTTTGTTTTTTTAAGGGAATAATATCTTTGAAGGATAATTACAAGAATGTTGTTATCCTGAAAGAAGAGATAAAATATAGATTTTGTCATGACTTAGTTTTAGTCCTTAGATAATCGTCCGTTTTTTGGCAAGTGTTTCCACAATTAGTCAGGCCAAAGAATAGTTTTGTTAGCGGGCTAGTAAATTGTCAGCTATAATAAAATACTAAGGATATCATTTATTATCCTAAAGGGTGTTCCAATGTGGTAGATCGAATTTAACATAGTTTTACCTTTAAATTGTTGCTTGTCTCAGAAATCAAAAATAGATAAATTTGAAAGGCTAAAGTTGGCTAGGGTCTTCCATATAATACCTATCATTAAAAAAAAACAGTATTTAGTCACCTGAAATGCCAAATGACTTAACATCAAAAATAGCAAATCGTGTTTTTTGAATAGATTACGGTGAATCTAACTAAAGTACAAAATATGACAACATTTTAAACTTCTGCGCCAAGAAAGAAAAAAATTATAAAGAAAATCTAAATATATTTTCTTCTTTCATAAAAAAGAGATATTTTCAGTCCTACAATTAAATATACCATTTCATATATTTTTATATTTGCACATGACCGAGCTACATAATCTCAGCAAGTTATAGGCAACTACGTCTAAAAATATAAAATATATTAACTTCGAAATTGAACGTTTTTTGATTCTCCCGAAAACTGAATGAAAATATGGGATTAGTCATTTTGGAAATTGTCACACTTATTGCCAGAAATATTCCAAATGGGTGGGATGATTTCCAGGAGTCTATATCAAATCGAGGTCCCATATGATTCGATTTAACATGAGTCCTTGGACAAATCTAAAATAATGGTGAACATTTTTTTTCATCATTTGTGCCAAACTATAAAAAGTAGGTGGACAGATGAATGGGACGACAGATAAGTAGACGAGTAAACAGGCTGACTGATAGCTATGCAGAGGAATGGACGGATACACAAACAGAAAATATATGCAGCCACATGGACAGATTAATGGGCAGACGACAAACGAGTTTGGCAAACATATAGGTGAACAGACAGAAAGCAGATGGACGGACGGAAAAACAATGAAATATACGACAGACATGAGAAGAGTCAAATGAAAAGGTAGACGAATGGACAAATAGGCAAACGGCCAGATAGATGGACCGACGGCAGACAGATGGACAAACGAACGAATGAGATTGGACAGACAGACGAACAGATATATGGGTACAAAGACGGACAGATAGACTAATAAACAGACCGAAGACAAACAGATGGACCCTGTTGCAGACAGAAAAATGTGGCAAAAAGACCGATGACTGCCAGACTGGTGGCTGGATGGACAGACAGATAGAGGGAAGACATATGAACAAACACACAGACGAACAGTTTGGCAAGCATACGGGCGGACAGATGGGATGAACGGACAGTAGACAAATAACTGAATTGAAAGACAGATAGAAGAACAGAAAACAGGCAGGTAGACTGACTGATAGACAGACGGAGTAAGAGATATAGAGGGAAGACAGATGAACAAACTCACAGACAAACAGATTGACAAACATGCCGGCGGACAGATGGGATGAACAGACAGTAGACAAATGTGAATTGAAAGACAGATAGAAGAACAGAAAATAGGCAGGTAGACTGACTGACAGACAGACGGAGTAAGAGACAGATGGATAGCAGACAGACGAACAGTTTGGCAAACATACATGCGGAGAGATAGAATGAACATACAGCAGACAAACAGGTAGATGGAATGAGAACTAGAAGGACAGAAAATAGACAGGCAAACTGACAGCTACACAGACGGAGTAATAGACAGATTGGCAGAAGACAGATAGAAAGACTTATATATGGACGAACGAAAAACATACAGAAAGAGTGCAGACATGCGACCAGATAGATAAACAAATAGACGGGCAGACAGACATACAGGGGGGCAGATAGATGGACAGACAGAAATATGACAGACTAATGGAAACACAAGCAGACGGGCAGATAGACATTCCAATAGAATGACTGAAAATGGCGGAGAGGCAAATAGATTAATTAAAAAATGGACAGAAGATCAGGCAGATCGATATATATCTAATATATAGCCGGGTAGTTGGACAGACATAAACAATAAGCTGTCCCTAGCTATAAGAGCAGATTTATTTTCGAATTACGAATCGTATACCCCGACCCCGATAGCTAAAATAACAAATATTATTTCTACGGGAAATCGATAACCCGTGCCGAATTCATGAACATAAAAATTACTATGTCAGCTATTTTATTTTTTTCGCAGCAAAAGGCTACATCTGTAAATTTCAGAGTGTTTTTCAGAAGCTTCTGATGAAAATGTAGAAATACTCATATATATTCATTTTCTAAAAATTATTCTCTTTTATAAATTATTTTTTTTTTTAAATAAAAGGAAAAAATATTAACATTATTTTTTTTTGTTCTTATTCTTTATGCAAAAATTATTTCTTAATTTTTTTGTTTTCGGTAAAAAGAAAAAATATATTTTATAACTTTATTTTTTTTTTGCTGAAATCCTATAGTTCTGCAGCAAATATTGTCACAATCTCTGGCACAGAACAAAAGTTATGTAGGGATGAGTGAAACGCGCAAAATATGCAAAACTTAAAAGTAACAGGCCCTGCATAGTTTTCAAAATAAAATTGTCTAACACATATCGTGCAATAACTATAACACGTTCACTAAATTTCTTAAAAATCGGAACATCTTCGAATATTTCTCTCCGAGAACTTTAGTACGAAAGTAAAGTTTCGATGGAAATTTTTCGATTATTTTACCATCATTCATAAAAATTAGAGGGACACCCTAATGCACAATGATGGATAGACAAATAAACAGACGGACAGGACAGATTTACGAACGAACACACAAAGCTACATCGATAAACTTATTCTAAGCCTTATTGTAAAAAACACCTTTATAATTTTGCCACCACAGTAGGATGGGTGGTAAAAAACAATGACAACAAATTGCTACGATCGAGGATGGGCGCAAAGTGGTTCAGAATCAAAATCCATCGGTCAAAATGCAATAACTTTTGTTCTAGTAGACATTTTGGAGTACTGTAAAAACCAAAATTAGACAAGGACTCAACGATTATTTTGAGATATTAACATTAAAAATCGGGTAATTGTATATATTTACGAAATCGTCCCAAAATTTACTATTTTTCATATTTTTCGATTTTAAAGAAAATTAAAATTTTCATTTTCATTTTTTAGTTTTTATTATATTTTTAATATTTATGCGTATTTATGTAGTATGTAGTATAGTAAAAATAAATAGAAAATAGTTTTTTGGCTTTTTATTTTTTTCTGTGCCCTAATAAATATATTTTAATGACAGGTTTTTGTCTTAAGGGCAAAACTTGAGAAATATCAACCTGTAAGGATACGCCAGTATAATACCAACCGCTGTGAGGGAGGTACTACCTACGAAATAAATCAAGTAAGAAATATATAGCCTTTCATTACGCTGTTTTTTAATTCATTGATGGCTTGTCACTGAATTTCATAAAATATGTAAATTTTTTCATTTTTGGAAATTTATTCATTTTCAGCAGAATGGTAAAATTTTCGACTTGCTGGCAAGGGAGGAATGGAAGAATTTCCACTGCCAACGCCACCACCCCACATTACAACGAGATTACTAGGATCTCTCTCACTCACAAATGAACTTAAAAAACACACGCACACACACAGCCTCAATTATTCACTAACCCACCCTTGTTTTTTTCGTAGCTGTTGTTTTTCGCCCCGCTACGATAAAAAACGCCAGACTCCATTCATTTAGGTGTCGTTGCCGAAACCACCCTTCATTTGCTGACTGTCTGTATGTGTGTGTGTTTGAGTGTGGGGGGGTTACAGGATGTCTGTCGTTGTTTTTTTTTAGCCCGACTGCAATCATTACCGCTTGCATAGGTAATTAATAAAATCGCTACGAAATCTGTGCAGATGATTTCTTCCATTGATGGATTCGGCTGGACGGACCCTGACTATCAGTCAGGGTGGACTTGTGCAGAGCGCCAGCGTGACTCTAATTAATGTGACATGGATTTTTGTGACATCAACATGAAACCGAAAAAAATGGAAATGGAAAAGTATGTTAATTGTTACAGAAGTGCGCCATATTTTTTACAGGGCTGAGTGATTTTAGGGAAAAGCTAAAATTACGCTAAGCTAAAAAACATAGCCACAAAGCAAAGAACTGGGCAAAATATATTTATTAGGACACAGAAAAAATATAATAGAAATAATTTACGTATATCGGCGTTTTGAAAGTTTACGTATTGAGGTCATTTTAGAGTCGTAGGATCAATATTTCCCCCCTTTTGCACATTCTTTTGATGAATCGACATACGAAAACCTTGTGATCTTTACATTTAAAGTATAACATGTGTTAAGCAATATTACTGCAAAAGCTACGAGGAGTATTTTTGTGGAACATTTTAACGCTCTAGATCTCTCAAAATAGGGGTCTTTTTGGTAAGTTTTGTGCAAAAGTGTAAAAACACACTGAAGGACTGAATATAGCAATTCTTATGATAAATCGGCATAAGAATCCTTGTGTTCCTTACATTTTAAATATATGATGTGTTCGGCAGTATTACTTAAAACACTACGAGGCACATTCTTGTGGAACATTTTAACCCTGTAGCTCTTCAATATAGGGGTCTTTTGGGTACCTTTTGTGAAAGAAGATAAAAACAACATCCCTAAAACATGGTTTTAATGGGTCAAAATGTTCTACAAAAATATTTGCCATAAAATTTTTCTAATTAAGTCTCTGAATACTTGAAAACTCTAAACTCAATTGAAGTGTCAAAAATAAGTCGAAACTTAAAACTCACTTTAGGGTTAATTTCCGGCTTTTCCGAATTTTTGCTAAACTCTCGCACAAAACTGCACTTGAGGGGGGAGCTGTGAATGGAAAAAATATTCTATGTCAAATTTCACTATAAGTCGCTGAACAAAAGAACATTGTAGATAGAATAATATATCCAAATAAAATAGGTGTAGCAATTTGGGTATTTAAGCAATATTAATTTAAATACATTGGCACGGAATTTGAGTCTTTAAATTTAAATTAAAAAATTTCTACTATATGTTTCAATCACAACTGTTTAATCTAGAAATTAGAAAACAAAATTTATTCTTTTCTAAAAAATATTTTCTTCAAAAAATTATTCAAAAAATATTTTTTAATCAAAATGTCTGCAAAAAAATTTTTTTAATTTTTCATTTAAAGGCATTGGTACAGAAGCTGAGTTTTTAAATTTAATTTTTTTTCTATTAAAATGTTTCAATCAAAACTGATTAATCTGGAAATTAAAAACCAAAATTTATTGTTTCCTAAAAAAATATAAAATGTTTTCCATCGATTTCTGGAATATTAAATATTAATATTATGAATTAAAAAATATATTTTTTTCTATCGATTAAAATATTCTAAAAATGTTTTATTAATCAAAATTTTTACAAAGAAAATTTTTTTAAATTTATTTTTTGTTAGACAATTGAATGTGTTTTCACAATTATAATTAATATATATTTATCATATCTATATTTAATATATTATTTATTCAAGCAAAAAAAAAATATTACAAATATATATTAACAATGAAAACATCTTTTTTTAATTTATGTTCCTGTTTCCAGTGTTTTCTAAAAATATTCAATTTTTTCCTTCGATTAAAACATTCAAAAAATATATATACCAAATATTTTTTCAATCAAAATTTCCACAAAGATTTTTTTAAATTTTAATTTAAAGTCATTGGCACAGAAGCTGAGTTTTTAAATTTCAATTTAAAAATTGTCTATTAATATATTTCAATTATATTTCAATAATCTGAAAATTAAAAACCAACATTTATTGTTTTCTATTATAAAATTTACAAAATCTCATCGGTTCTTTAACGTTAGATTGGTCCATGACATTTACTTTTTGAAGATAATTTCATTTAAATGTTGACCGCGGCTGCGTCTTAGGTGGTCCATCCGCTTAGTCCAATTTTGGCATTTCCACGTTTTTGAGTAACAGAGACCCAATTGGTGCGAACGGCGACGAATCGAAAATTGGTGGTCATCATTAACACTGGCCGATACAGCTGCGATATTTTCTTCAGTTCGCACTCTACGTAAGCGTGTTGGTGGTTTAATGTCCAACAATGTAAATTTGGTGCGAAATTTAGTCACAATAGCCCGAATAGCCGCTTCAGTGGGTCGATTAAACTGACCATAAAATGGAAGCGCGCAATGAACTTTCTTAACAGAGCACGCATTTTGATAATAAAATTCAATAATTTGCAAGCGTTGTTCGTTTG
Source organism: Polietes domitor (assembly GCA_947397865.1). NCBI lineage: Eukaryota > Metazoa > Arthropoda > Insecta > Diptera > Muscidae > Polietes > Polietes domitor. The sequence goes on along the minus strand of OX377622.1, from coordinate 138,664,347 downwards.
TAAGACGATTCATGATGAAATGTCAAAGCATACTGAGCATCTTTCTCTTTGACACCATGTCTGAAATCCCACGTGATCTGTCAAATACTAATGCATGAAAATCCTAACCTCAAAAAAATCACTCTTTATAAAAAATATAATTTTTTCCATCGATTAAAATATTAAAAAATATATTTTTTAATCAAAATCACAAAGAAAAAAGTTTCAAATTTATTTTTTGTTAGACAATTGAATGTGTTAATTTTTAAAATTGCCACCAACAGCGATGTTAATGTGTCTATAAAAAACAAATTTTGAAAAAATAATTTTATGCTAAAAATATTGGACTAAACCTGGATAATTATCTAGTGTAAGTCAAATTTATGTTTATCGAGGCAAAGTCACAAAAAGTCAACACAAAATAATTTTTTAAAAACTTGTTTTGATATTTATATTGTAGTTGGCAACAATGTGAACAAATTATTTTTTATTTTGAATAAAAACGTATTTTTTAACGTTTTTGTTATCGCAGTCTTAAGGAAAAACAGTCATATTATCAATGAAAACAATTTTCTTAATTTATGTTTTGTTATATATAATACAGTGCTTTTGAAATTGTATTAATTGCAGTTTTTTTTAAATCTATTAAATTTTTTTAAATTTAGAAAAACAAATGGTTAGCTTCCTCCTTATTGTCTTGGGTTTTTTAAAGCCTTGCATCTGCTTTCCTTTTACAAAATCACTCATCTCCGTTTATTTTTTAATAACCCCCTCATTTTCTTTGACATCCTGACATTTCCGCCATGTGCTACATGTCATCGATAAAATTAGAAAATTATTAGTTGTCATCTATCCCACACACAAAAAAAAACTAATCATCTGCTCAATTTTCGTTTCAAATTCCATGTAAAAATTCGCTACGCCTGCGAAACATACGAAGGCATTTAAAAAACTGCATCCCCTTGCCATGCTGTGTGGAGAGGGGGTGCATTTTGTCCTTGACTAGAAAAAAAATAGGGGTGAGATATTGCGGCACAGACGTTGTTTTTTACGGATTTTAACACATTCGTGAAAATCGAACATACATAAATAGTGTGAAATTGATTTCTGTTGTTACATGCAATTTTTGAAAAAAAGAATTCCAAACCGTTTTTTCTTTGTAGAGAAAGAAATTATTGAAAATTTATAAAAAATCTGATGTACGTTTTTTTTCAAATTTATATAATTGTAAATCTTCTCCACTCAATCATTATTCCCTTTCAAATATATTTATGTCACAAAATTCCCACGAAGAAGATATTTATAAAGATAACCTACTACAACAATCCAACTGTCTGCACAAAAATAAATAAAACAATTATTTTTTAATCTACATCTATGGCTAAATATGGAAGTGATGGCCCTTTCCTCATAAAATGTCAACAATTTCATGATCCTGGAATAGTCACAATATATATCTATGATTTTTTTTACTATGCTTGATCTGACCTACAGTGGATATAATTTTTTCTTTAATCCGACTTGTTAAAAAGAAATCATTAAAATTAAAAAAAGGACAAAATAAATTATTTTAATATTTTGTGCAAATAGTGTGCACTGTACTAAATAAATCTATTAATTTTTAAACAAAATCCATGCATAAATATGGAAGTTATGGCCTATTAAGTGAGAGAACCTCGTAAAAGTCCCGGTGTAAAATATAAACAAGTCCATCGCCATGAGAATTTTTACCATACACTCTACTTTATAGGCCTTGACTATTATATTTGTCTTGGATTAATTGCAAAAAATAATTGAACTGATATGAAATTGTAACTTTATCTCAATGTATATACACAGCCCCCTCCATCCTACTTCACATGTATTTTACAAATCACACTATAACTAAAAATCCATGCGACTCATCTGCTTGGTATTTGGTCTTAAAATAATCTCCTTAAATCGCTCTTTCCAAGTCGACCAAAAAAATGTCACGTAGATACTACAGAAGTTGGTAATTTCGACCCTTCAACATTTACACACCACTCTCCAAATAGTCAGACGTATAAGGGGTTATTTTATAAATCGTTCTAAATCTTAAAATCCATTAACCAAACTTGTGTCAAATTTCAGTTTTATATAAACTACATCTAACGTACTTTCAATGACCATTAACATATCTCAATGTTAATCATCATCATACGGGCCATCCAATATGATGATCAATTCTTAAACATTATATTCACATGAATATGGTTTTTAGAAATCCTCCATCCCACGTCATATGTAGATCACAGAATTATTTTACAAAATACACTATAACTAAAAATCCATGCGTCTCATCTACTTGATATTTGGTCTCAAAATAATCTCCTTAAATTGCTCTTTCCAAGCCTGCCAAAGAAATGACACGTAGATACTACAGAAGTTGGTAATTTCGACCCTTCTACATTTACACACCACTCTCCAAATAGTCAGGCGTATAAGGGGTTATTTTATAAATCGTTCTAAATCTTGAAATCCATTAGCCATAGTTGTGTCAAATTTCAGTTTTATATAAACTAAATTTAACATACTTTCATTGACCATTAACATATCTCAATGTTAATCATAAGAGTTGGTCTATACGGGTCATCCAATATGATGACCAATTCTTAAACATTATATTCACATGAATATGATTTTTAGAAATCCGCCTGCAATTAAAAATTGAGGTGACGCAGATGTATTACATTTTGCTTTAAATACATCTGCTGAGGCCTTTCTTTCCATCCCTGTTAATGAATTTCATTTCACACCATCAGAAGTGGAACATTTTGGTCCAACAACTTAAAGTGGCAACTTTCCTTATTGACATTATTGATAAATCCATTGAATTTTTAGAAATCCGCCTGCAAGGAAAAATTTGGGCGTCGAAGATGTATTACATTTTGGTTTAAATGAATCTACTGAGGCCTCTCTGTCCATCCCTGTTAATAAATTTCATTTCACACCCATCAGAAGTGGGATGTATTGGTCTAACAACATGATTTGCCCACTTTCCCTAGGGACATTTTTAATAAATCGTTCTTAATTTTAAAATCCACTAACCCAATCTTTGTTATATTGTTGTTCCTTATAAACTCCATCAACCATACTTGCCATATCCACTAACATATGTCACTGTTAGACAACAGAGGTGGCCCATACGGCCCGCCCAAAATGATAACCAGTCCTTAAACTTGATATTCGCATGAATATACTATTTAAGAAATCCGCCTGCAATTAAAAATTGAGGTGACATAGATGTATGAAATTTTGCTTTAAATGCATCTACTGAGCACACTCTTTCCATCTCTGTTAATAAATTGCATTATTAACACATCAGAAGTGGGACATTTTGGTGCAACAACATGTAGTGGCCACTTTTCGTAGTGACATTCAATTTTAATTTTTCGAAAAATATCTCTATAATTAAAAATCCAGACAACGAAGATGTATTATATGTTGGTTTAAAATAATATTCTAAGGCTGTTCTTTCCACTTCTATTAACGTTGTTCCGTTCAGGTCCCCATAAGTGTCCAGTTTTTTTATGCCGAGTAACCCAGGTTCAAATCTCAAATAGTTCTCTAAAAATGACATCAGATGTTTCGGGCTGGCTATAAACAGTAGATTCCTTGGAGAGGATTCATGGATTCAAAGAAATCCTCCAGGATATTTCCGAAAATAGTATTTGTAGAAATTCCAATCTGCCCATCCCTGTTAACATTTTTCTGCCCTAGGCCCCCAGAAGTGGCCAGATTTGACCCTTCAACTACATGATTTCGTTTTCATTTCGGAACTTCGAGAATATGGAGAATCATCATTTCTTTAAACCAAAATTAGCTAATTTTTGTGAAAATTTATCAAATTGTATGAAAATGGTTTAATACTAACCTCTGTTAGTTAACATAGCTCTGTTAATTTATTCACAACGTTCTTGATTAGCAATGGTTTGTGTCTCTGCTAAATGAATTCAGATTTAATGAAAATGTTTTTAAGGGTTTGTGAAAGTTTGTTGAAATATAAATTATTTATTTATTATGACCTGCATGGTAGGTTGTGGTAGGTTATTATGCCGAGTAAGCCAGGTTCAAATCTCAAATAGTTTTCTAAAAATCACATCAGATGTTTAGGGCTGGCTTTAAACAGTATATCCCTTGGAGAAGATTCATGGATTCAAAGAAATCCTTCAGGATATTTCGGAAAATAGTACTTATAGAAATTCCAATCTGCCCATCCCTGTTACATTTTTGTTAACAGCCCGAGGCCCCCAGAAGTGGCCAGATTTGACCCTTCAACTACATGATTTCGTTTTCGTTTCGGAACTTCGAGAATATGGAGAATCGTAATTTCTTTAATCCAAAATTAGCTATTTTTTGTGAAAATTTATCAAATTCTATGAAAATGGATTAATACTAACTTCTGTTAGTTAACATAGCTCTGTTAATTTATTCACAACGTTCTTGCTTTAGCAAGGGTTTGTGTCTCTGCTAAATTAATTGAGATTTAATGAAAATGTTTTTAAGGTTTTGTGAAAGTTTGTGGAAATAAAAACTATTTATTTATTATAGCCTACATAGCGCGGTAGGTTATTATGCCAAGTAACCCAGGTTCAAATCTCAAATAGTTCTCTAAAAATGACATCAGCTGTTTATGGCTGGTTTTAAACAGTGGATCCCTTGGAGAGGATTCATGGATTCAAAGAAATCCTTAAGGATATTTCCGCAAATAGTATTTGTAGAAATTCTTATTATTTTAAATTCATTACCTGGAACAGAACAGAAGCAATATCTGTATCTATTACCCTCTTAACTATATGAGCTATCAAGCTAATAAAATTCCAAAAACCATTTCCTCTATATCCCTACCCACGCCTACTTACATATGTGAGGAATATAAAAAGATCTACATCGACAAATAAAAAATCCCAAGTTATTATTAATTCATAGTTACACAATAATTTTATGACCCATGTACATACATACAAACGGCAGAAGTACAGCAAACAATTTGTGACAAGAAACACATTTCCCCGCCTCCGTGATTTCCTTCCTTCCACGGTGTGAATGGCTCGGATTAAAGTTGCTATGATTTTGAAGGAAAGGAAATCTGCACTATGTAAACTTGTCGCCGGCGTCATGTTGTTGGCACTGCAACATAACACAAATGCTGAAACAGAAAAAAAAATCAGAAAAAACTCCAATCTAGTCGCTCGACTATAATAAGCTGTTAATATGGTCTTTTGGATAAGTATATGCAATGCAATATGTGTACTAAACTATGTGACTCATAAAAAAGGCAACAAGCGTGCGTAATTATGTGAATTTTATTTGAAAACGGCCAAGAAAACGGCAAAATTATTTACAGCTGCTTACTGGTGGTGCTGCTGCTGCACATGGCTGAAAAGTACATTTAACATAAGACAAGGCAAGACGAGACAACAAAAAAGCCAACCGAGTGCGGGTACATGGCAGACATATGGTTCATGTGCCACAGCAATAACCAACAACCATGGCCAGCATGCAACATTTATTTGTATTTAAGATTTTATGACGCCGTCTGCAGCAGCTTGGGATGGCAACACCGCCACCTACTTAAAATTTAATTTAAATTTTGTTTTTATGTTGGACTTTTCTATATAAAAGCGATTAAATGCTTTTCGTTTATATGTGTGAGTGTGTCTGTATTTGTGTATTGCAATAATTTCAAATCTTTAAAAAGATCTTAGATTAACATCTTTTATGCATTAGACAAAGACCTTATTAAATGCAATTAAGCATTAAGAAATTGCAGAAAAAAGAGACACGAATTGTTGTTTAAATCAATGTGGTAGTGCAACTAGTGGTGGCTGTATGCAGAGGTGGGCAGCAGGAGGCACTTGCCAGGGAAAGAGAGAAATAAAGAAACAGATCACAAAAGCTTCCTTTTTAACCTGCCCAAATTGTCCCCAATTTAATCATCCAATACCCATAAATCCATAGAAGTTATTCTTTAATTAGATGACCAATCATTTCTTATTCCTTTAGTTCAGACATCCTTCACTCGTCAGTTTTAATACCACATTATCTAAATATTCTTTTTAGCGGACACATTTTCAATATTTTTTTTAATTTTCCGTCAACATTTCTACATCTAATGGTTCAGTTAGTCGAAATCGTATCGTATGTGACGAATCGACTGATTTGTTCCATTATTCTCTCACTTATTTTCTTGCGATCATCTTTTATTCGATCAGAAATCCTTCCTTCTTGTAACATGCCCAATTTGTCCCCAATTTAATCATCCAATACACAGAAATCCATAGAAGTTATTCTCAAATTATATGATCCATCATTTCTCACTTCTGCAGTTCAGATTTTCATCCTTCACTCGTCTGGATCTAAATGCTCTTTTCAGCGGACAAATTTTCATTTATTATTTTTCAATATTCCGTCAACATTCCCACATCTAAAGGTTCAGTTAGTGGAAATCGTATGGTAAGTGACGAATCGACTGATTTGTTCCATCATTATCTCACTAATCAATTTTTGTGATCATCTCTTATTTGATCAGAAATCCTTCCTTCTTGTAACATGCCCAATTTAATCATCCAATACACAGAAATCCACAGAAGTTATTCTCAATAATATAATTATATATAATTATATAATTATATTATAGATATCCTTCACTCGTCAGGATCAAAATGCTCTTTTCAGCGGACAAATTGTCATTTATTATTTTTCAATATTCCGTCAACATTCCCACATCTAAAGGTTCAGTTAGTGGAAATCCTATGGTAAGTGACGAATCGACTGATTTGTTCCATCATTATGTCACTAATCAATTTTTTGCGTGATTATCTCTTATTCTTCGCAGCGAAAGGCTTTTCTCTGCAAACTATGCCTCAATATGAAGACTCGCCGCTGACTATTTAACAACTCGGAAATTTCAGTTTTCCCTCGTCTACCCCATATTTCTCTCTCTCTTAAATCTAAAAAATCCCGTAAGTGACGAATCGACTGAATTTTTCGGTCATTCAATCACTAATTCATCTTTTTGTGATCATATGTTATTCCTCATTCCGAAAGTTCTGTTTCCCGTTTATAACTCGACAACTTCTGCATTTTCCCACGTCTTACCCATATTTCCCATATCTTAGAGTTTTGTTAGTGAAAATCGTATCTTATTTGCGATCATCTGTTATTCCTCAATGCGAATGATCGGATTTTCTGTACGGTACATGGTTTGTACAGAAAAGCCGAGCATTTGAGTATATGAGTATGAGTACCTGTCGTTCCTCAGTTTGACTATTTTCATTATAAAACTTCTGCTTGTCCCTCGTTTCATCCATCCTTCCCACATCTAAAAGTTCTGTTACTGAAACTCGCATCCTAGGTGACGAATTGACAGATTTTTTTTCGATCATTCACTCAAAACGCCATCTCTTTTGCGATCATCTGTTATTCCTCACTCCGCATGTTCGGCTTTTCTCAGCTTGAGTATTTGCAGTTTGTAACTCGGATGCCTTTGTTTTCCCTTAGCACCCCCACTTTTCGTGATTCCTTTAGTGAAACTCGTATCGTAAGTGACGAATTGACTGCAATTTTAAGTATTCACTCATTACGCCATCTGTTTTTGATCATCTGTTATGCCTCATTCCAAAAGATCGGCTTTTCTGTGCAAACTATGCCTCAATATCATGACCCGCCATTACTCAGTTTGACTATTTTCAGACTACAACTTGGAATCTTCTGTTTTTCGTTCGTCCCATCCATCTTTCTCATATCTAAAGGTTTTGTTGGTGAAAATCATATCGTAAGTGACGAATCGATTGATTTTTTCGATCATTCGCTCACAACTCCAACTCTTTAGCTAAAAATGACTTCACTATTCTCATTATAAGACTCAGAACTGTCTGTGATCATCTGTTATTCCGCACTCCCAAAGTTCGGCTTAAATATTTTCAGCACATTCCTCAGCTTAAATATTCTCATTTTATAACTCGGAAACTACAGATTTTCCCTCTCTCACCCATCTTTCCCATATCTAATGGTTTTGTTAGTGAAAGTCGTATTGTAAGTGACGAATCGTCCGATGTTTTTGATGATTCACTTACTACTCCATCTCTTTTGTGATCATCTGTTATTCTCCACTACGGAATTTCGGCTTTTCTGTGTGAACCATGCCCCAATATGAACATCCGTCATTCATCAGCTTGACTATTTTCAGTTTTGCAACTTGGAAACTTCTGATTTCCTTCGTCTCACCCGTCTTCCGCACATTTAAGGGTTTCGTTAGTGAAAATCGTATCGTAAGTGACGAATCGTCTGATGTTCTTGATGATTCACTTACTACTCCACCTCTTTTGTGATCAACTGTTATTCCTCATTCCGAATGATTAGGTTTTCTGTCTCTACTCCATCTCTTGTCCTATCTTCTGTTAGTCCTCACTCCCACAATACGAACACTTGTCATTCTTCGTATTAACTATTTTCATTTTAAAACTCAGAAACATCTGCTTTTCCCTCAGCACGGCCACATTTTCAAAATCTAAAGGATTCGTTAGTGGAAATCGTACCGTAAATGACGAATTGACTGATTTCGATCATTCGCTCACTGAAATTCCTATATGTGAACTATGTCCCAACATGAACATACTTCATTTCTCAGCTTGACTATATTCATTATACAAATCGCAAACCACAGATTGTCCCTGTAAATGCCAAAGTTTTACAAATGCAAAGGCTCTGTTAGTGAAAACCGTATCGTAAGTGACGAATAGACTGAACTGTCAACATTTCGCACAGAAATATCAACAATACCTCAATTCTATCTGGAAAACCTCTGCTTCCAGTATCAAATCAACATAAAAGTTTTTATAATATTTATGGAGCCTAAAAATCAAATCTTTTTCTACTGTCCTTCCTCAGTTGGAGCACTGAGTTTTTCCTCTGCATGTAACGTTCGTCTTTCCCAGCATTTCGTTCTGAAATTATACCATTATTGTAGGTAGGCCAACTTTCTGTGTTCTCCAGCCCAAATGCTTAGCTTTAGCATCAAACCTTCCTTAACCGTATATCGGTCTGTTCAAACTTCTTCCAACTCTGTCTTGCATTATATAGCTAACTCCTAACCCAGACATATTGATTATTATTGCCCCCCATTGATGTATTGCCCACCTCTGGCCCACCAGTCAGTCACTCGAATAATTCATATTCTTTATAAAAACGATAATTAAATATTTATATTTTTGTCTTAATTGCTTCAATTTTCGTTTGATTTCAGACGAGAAAAACATACTGCAGATTTTTTTTATGATAGTCTTGTTTGTTTGATGTTGCAATTAAAATGGGACCATTAAAAATGTGGTAAATTGTTTCTTGTCGGTGGTCGGTGTCTTGTGGTTGTTGCCCTCGCCTCAGCAATGACTCGCAACAGAAGTTGTTTTTGTTTTTTGCTCATATAATTAGCTGGCAGAAGCTGAAAAAAAAACTACTTAAAAATTGCATATTATAATTACCCCCACTTGGCTTGCTTGGCGGCAAGAGAACAGCAGTAGAGCACCTTATTTGCTGGCTGAAGGAAAGAAGAAGAAGAAAAAAGCGCCGACAATTTATGGATTACATCAAACAGTTGTATGGGGGGGGGCAACCAAACAACATGTGTGTCAGACAAGCAACATGTTGAACAAATATTAAATGGAAGAACAACTGGCGATGTACTGAAATATGACAGCAGACTTTTTAAGGAACAAAAGGATCAGGGAAGAGATCAAAATAAATAATAAACAGTCGTTTGACAGTTTTATTGGAATTTGATATATTTCTATAAGGTTTGCCTGACACCAGGATTTGTTCCACAAGTTTCTGTTATTTTATTTTATCCATTGAGTTAGTCCTTTTCTTCCTTCCTCTACAACCATAATTTTGGATATTTTCTTTTCATCGAATTTATGAGGTATCATAGGATACCCATCTCACTCTAGAGTTTCATATTACCGCCACATCTCACCGAACCCTTCTCCACAACTTTCTTCTCAAGCAATCCGAGAGTCACACAAAAAAGTCTGCCAAAAAGGAAATAAATATTCCCGGCACACATAACAAGACTGCATCGAGAAACGAAATTGGATACTTAGACACAGTTCGACCCACATTTCCCCCCCGCCCCCCCAAAAAAAACACCTTCATCAGACCCTTTCAAAGAGAAATCCTGCCCAAGTAACACTTTTAAAAGCTACTAAATATTCTTGGCTCCTGTTAATGTGGCACAGAAAGACAAAAAACCGAATCGAGGAAATCAGAGAAAACCCTCCCACAATTCAATTGAGACTCATGTCTGTCCTGCTCACAAAAACATTCCAATTGCCGGCGGCATTTGAACCTTATTTCGTTTTTTTATGGGCCACATTATAAACGTGGTCAACACTCGTTTTACATTTATTTAATTCCGATTTTTAGCTTTCTTTGGCAAATCTTTTGACTTCAGTTTTTGCTCTCGTCTGTGCAGGCCAAAGGGTTATATCCGTTTAAATCCTCCTGTTTTTCAGTTTTTTTTTTTGTGCTGCTCACACATTTAAACAAATCCTTTGCCCGTTTTTTTTTGCCTTCTTCCCGGTGGGCAGCAAAGTGTTGACATTGTAATAATAATTTTAATTGCTTCACATAACATCAGTTTTTTCATTCCCTCCTTCTCGGCATTTGAATACATGTAATTCTCTATTAGAGGTTTTGCTTTAAAAGTTTAGGTGAGGGGGCGACATTCGGGTTTCCTTGTTTTTGGCTCCTGCTCATATGTGGGATTTTGTTGTTGCTGTTAATGAACGCCCTCTCACTCATTGTTGCCTTGAACAGGAACAAGTAGAAGGTAATTAAAATGTTGGCTATACCTTTGTAGTCCTTTGGCTGTGTCCTGTGTGTTTGTGTTTTTTTTTTTTTTTGCTTCTTGTTACTCATTTAAGGATAATGTGTTTATATGGAGCTTCCTTCCATAACAGGATGTTTATGAATTTAACCCTTTGGCAGCAGAATCTTGAAACAAATAAGGTGTCAGGGCAATGGAAGCACGAAAAAATCAGTTCGTCACTTGCGATACGATTTTCACTAACAAAACTTTTAGATTTGGGAAAGATAAGTGAGACGAAGGAAAATCTGAGTAATAGCTCTCACAGAAAACCGAAGATTCATACTGAGGAATAAAATATGATTGCAAGAAAATGGAGTTGTGAGTGAACGGTCGAAAATATCGGTCGATTCGTCACTTACGATACGATTTTCTCTAAAGGAACCTTTAGATATGGGAAAGGTGGTCATTTCAAGGGAAAATCAGAAGTTTCCGTGTAATAAAATGATAATAGTCAAGCTGAGGAATGAAGGGAGTTCATATGGGGGCATAGTTCACACAGAAAACCCGAACTTTCGGAGTGAGGAATAGTAGATGATCGCAGAAGACAAGAAGTGGTGATCAAAAAAATTGGTCGGTTCGTCACTTACGATACGATTTTCTGTAAGTGATCTTTTCGTTTCGAGAAAGATGGGCGAGACGAAGGAAAATCAAAAGTTTCCGAGTTATAAAATGAAAAGAGCAATGCTGAGGAATGATCGGTGCTAATATTTGGGCATAGCTTCCACAGAAAAGCCGAACTTTAGGGGTGACGAATTACAGATGTTTGCAACAGGGATGGAGAGGTGAGGGAACGATCGGAAAAATCGGTCGCTTCGTCACTTACGATACGACTTCAACTAACAAAACCTTTAGATATGGGAAATGTAGGTGAGACAAAGGCAAATCAGAAGTTTCCGAGTTGAGGAATAACAGATAAACGCAACAGGGATGGACTTGTGAGAGAATGATCGAAAAAATCGGCCAATTCGCCACTTACGTTACGAAACGTTCAATCTAAAAGAACGATATATTAGGCAAAGATGGATGAGGCGAGGAAATATCAGAAGATTCCAATTTGTAAACTGAAAATAGTCCAGCTGAGGAATGAAGGGTATAGTTCCCACAGAAAAGCCCAACTTTCGGAGTGAGGAATACCAGATGATTGCAAAAGAGAGTTGTAAACTGAAAATAGTCAGGCTGAGGAATGACGTGTGTTCATATTGGGACATAGTTCAGACAAAGTTTCGAAGTGAGGAATAACAGATGAACGCAACAAAGTTGGAGTTGTGGCCGAACAATCGAAAAAATCGGTCGATTCGTCACTTACGTTACGATTTTCTCTAAAGAAACCTTTGAAACTGGGAAAGATGGGATGGAAAATTGTCAAGTTGAGGAATGAAGGGAATAATGAAAAAATAAAATGGAAATAAAAGAGATGGAGTAGCGAGTGAACAATCGAAAAAATCTGTCGATTCGTCACCTACGAAACGATTTTCATTACCAAAACCTTTAGGTATGGGAAAGATGGGTGAAATGAAAGAAAATCACAAGTTTTCGTGTTGAAAACTGAAAATAGTCAAGCTGGTGCATGGTTTGGACAGGAAATCCGAACTTTTGGATCGAAAAATTCGGTCGATTCGTCACTTGCGTTACGATTTTTTTAAGAAACCTTTAAAATTGGGAAGGATGGGATGGAAAATTGTCAAGCTGAGTAATGAAAGGAATGATGATCGCAAAAGAGATGGAGTTGCGAGTGAACAATCGAAAAAATCAGTCGATTCGTCACCTACAATGCGATTTTCATTAACAAAACCTTTAGATATGGGCAAGATGGGTGAGACGAAGAAAAATAAGAAGTTTCCTGAAACTAAATAAACTGAAAATAGTCATGGTTTGCACACAAAATCCGATTTTTCGGAGGGAGGAATTATAGATGATGAGTGAATAATCGGAAAAATTCGGTCGATTCGTCACTTAGGTTACGATTTTTTCTAAAGAAACATTTAAATTTGGGAATGGAATAGGTAGAAGATGGAGTAGTGGACGAATGACCGAGAATTAGAAATATATTTGAAATCTTTACCAATGAAAATATCAATTAGAGGACGAGGTGTTTAAACTAACAAGTGAAGGAAGACTGAGGTGAAGAATTGAGAAATGATAAATCAGCTAATTGAAGAATAACTCCCAGGGAGTTCGGTGAAGTTCAGAGCAACGGATTAAGTTTCGATGAATTGAGATAATTTACAAAAGTTATTCAAGGATTTCTAATTTGAGTTCAAGTTCTAAATTCAAATAAGAATTAAATCTTAATTGAATAAATGAATACTAGGTAGCAATCTAAAATAAAATTTCTTAATTTTAGTGTAATATTTTCCTGCAATTAACTTTTAATTTTGTTAATTGTCTCTCAAGGGGTTAAAACGTTCTATTGTCTTCTTTACCTCTCTCTCTCTTCTTTGTGCTTAACCTGTTTGGTTAGCCTTCCCAAAAAAGGATAAGCCCGGCCGGCATAAAAAGTGTAAGGTTAACGACGGTTGCCGGTTTTTGTGTTTTTTATTTTCTATTCTTGCCCCATGATATTCTGTGGTTTTCTATTTTCATTTAAACTTTGTGGCATAAGTATGCCGTGTATGTGTGTACAGTGTGTGTGTCTGAGAGTGTTAACCATTACATTTTGTTCCTTCTTTTGTTAATTTTTTCTTATTTACGTTAATGAGTTTTGGTTTGGTTGGTTTTTTTCTCTGTGGCAACTCATTTAGAGGGTTTACACTGGGGTTTACATTTGTGGCATGGTTTTCAACACTTTTCAGTCAGTTTGTAGTCTATCTTTTTTCTTGTGGACGCTGTTCACTGATTGCAGTCTGGGTTGCTGTTCTGTGGGGCGTTTAAGTGGGTGTTTTAAGATTGTTTTTAATTTGTTTAACACCTCTGAAGCGGTCATAAAAAAGAATTCAAAACAGAGTAAAAAACGAAAAACAATGACAGAGGTATAGAAATTGGATTTTAATTAGCATAGATAATAAAGCAAAGGATTGTGAGGGAAGAACAGAGATTGCCTTAAATGAGTTTAACCCAAATGGCAATGACCATTAACAGGGATAAGGAATGCCATTAAAACTATAGAAATATGGCACGGAGGATAGTTTTGCGGATTTTGAGGAATTAAAAGTGTTTGCCAGCTTTGTTGGGGTATAGACACTACTTGACTCCAACTTTGGAAGGTTTTTATATCTATTGTTTTTATTATATTTTACTCAATTCCGGTTAAACTAGAAAATAAAATAAGTGTTGGGGCATTGATTCCCGATAAATTGGAAAATATTAATCAGATTTTTGACATTATAAAGAGATGGAGTAATGAGTACATAAGAAAAAATATCTACTAACGTAGCCTTTAAATGTGGAAAAGGTGTATGTGTCAAGGCAAAATCAGAAGTTTCCTATTTGTGAATTGAAAATAGACGAGCAGAGGACTGGCGAGTTTTCATATTGAGGCATAGTTTGCACAGAAAAACGAACTTGCGGAGAGAGGAATAACAGATGATCGATTTTTATTGAGATTACTGAAAGAAGGAGAGTTCCTGACTTTATAAAGAGATGGGGTAGTGGGTAAACGATTGATAAAATCAGTCGATTCGTCACTTAAGGTACTATTTCTACTAACGTAACCTTTAAATTTCAAAAACGTGGATGTGTCAAGGGAAAATCAAAAGTTTTCCAGATGTAAGTTGAAAATAGTCCAGCTGAATGATGGTGGGTTTTCATATTGCGGCATAGTTTGCACAGAAAAGCCGAACTTTGAAAGTGAGGAATAACACATGATATCAAAAGAGATGGAGTTGTGAGTGAATTAACGAAAAAACTGCCGATTCGTCACTTACGATACTGTTTTCAGTAACGAAACCCTTATATTTTGAAATGTTGGTGAGAAAATAATTTGCTTTACAACAAAAGGAAATGTTTTTCTTTTAAAAAAGTCGAATCGATCCTTAATTTTTCATTAACGGAACCCTAAGATGTTTTAAAGATAGGTGTCTCACCTTATTATTAATTATTTCTTAAAAACGTGTTTCTTTTTTAAAAAAGTCGAACGGATCCTTCATATTCGATTCGTCACTTACGATACGATTTTCACTAACGGAACCCTAAGATGTTTTAAAGATGGAAAAATATCTTTTAAAAAAGTAGAATCAATCCTTCATATTCGACTCGTCACTTACGATACGATTTTCTTTGCCGGAACACTTAAATGTTGGAAAGATGGATGATTTTCTTTAGAACCAAATAAAAATGTGTTTCTTTAAAAAAACGAATTGATCCTTCATATTCGATTCGTCGCTTACGATACGATTTTCTCTAACGGACTCCTAAGATGTGTTAAAGATAGGTGTCTCACCTTATTATTAATTATTTCTTAAAAACGTGTTTCTTTTTTAAAAAAAGTCGAACGGATCCTTCATATTCGATTCGTCATTTACGATACGATTTTCACTAACGGAACCCTTAGATGTTGTAAATATAGATGAGCAAATGATATGCTTTACACAAAAACCAAAAATAGTTTCCTTTAAAAAAAAGTCGAATCTATCCTTCATATTCGATTCGTCACTTACGATACGATTTTCATTAACGGAACCCTAAGATGTTGTAATGATGGGTGAGAAAATGTTTTTCTTTACAACAAAATAAAAATATTTGTTTTTTTTTAATCGAACCGATCCTTCATACTCGATTCGTCATTTCCGATACGATTTTCACTAATACAATGCTTATATGTTCGAAAGATGGATGAGAAAATGATTTTCTTTACAACAAAATAAAAAGGTTTTTCTTTCGATAAAGTCAAATCAATCCTTAATATTTGATTCGTCACTTACGATACGCAGGAAAGATGAGTGAGAAAATGATTTTCTTTACAACAAAATAAAAATAGTTTGCTTTTCAAAAAAAAAGTCGAATCGATCGATCGATTAATATTCGATTCGTCACTTACGATAAGATTTTCACTAACGGATGTTGAAAAGATGGTTGAGAAAATGAAAATGATCAGCAAAATAAAACCGCTTTTTCTCTAATCGATCCTTCAATAATATATTTTCCTTTCCTCGCCATTAATCTTAAAAGCTTCTCGCATATATTCATCTTTAAAGCTTTTAAAGTTACCGTAACAATTTATAACATATTTGTCAAACATAAGTTGGCAAATTTTAGCTAATCAAAGCGAGTTACAAATAAACGAGAACCTTTCGTGATTGCCAGCAACTTGGCTATTTATTACAAAGGTTTTTAGCTTTTACAAATAAAAGACGACAAACCAAAAGAAAAACAACTTAATTTTCTTTGGCCCAATCACCTCCGACGGACGCCACGCCACGCCACCATCATCAGCAATATTTATTACAAGCAGCCATCACCACTAAAAACACCGACGGTAAAGCACCAAAAGTTGGTAACAGCAAATATCGACAAGAACAACAACAATAGCAGCAACAATAACAAACAACAGGAACTACTACTACAACTGCCACTAAACAACATCATTATAGACACCTACATGCCATTAACAGCCACAGCAGCAGCCACTCAAACGGCATCCAACGCCGCCGCCGACGACGCCCGCCACCACCGATCGACCAACAACACCATTAGTGGTCATAAAAAACAATTTGTAACCCCAGCCAGCAGAACTAGAAGCAGAAGCAGCGGCCGCAGCACCATGTAACAGCGACACAGCAATCGTAGCAAACTTACAAACGAACGAATACCCCCATCGAACGATACGAGCAACAAACACCAAAGCTCCATCAACGAAAACGACAACAATAACATCAACAACCACGACGACGACGACGTCCACGACCGACCAAGAAAGAGGAAAAGTTGATGACGTGTCAACTAGAAAAAGTGTGGAGGACATATCACAAGTGTTCGGTGTTCAGAGTTCGTGTGAGTGTGTGTTCGTTCAGGCACTCATCGTTCGCCGTTCATTCGTTCGTTAGGTATTTATGGTGGCGCTAGTACGGTTTGTTTGGTTTGGCGTTGTGTTGTGTGTTTTTTCTTCATTTTGGTTGTGGTTCATTTCTTTTCTTTGTCAGGCTGGTATGATGTTCGGTGGGGGGACTTGGTAGTGTGGTTGTGGTCGGCACGATGGCAATGTTGCTATTCTTGCGAATGCATATGTTGGAGTAAATCCATATTGTTTTTGCACATTCATGTGGATGGATTTGTAAGTAAAAGACAGCTGCTGCTTCGTTGCTTCCGTTATAGATTTTATGATTTGTTGTTGTTGTTGTTGCTGCTCTCTTCCTCTTTCTTATCATGACATTTTTATAAGAAAGTATAAATGTAGGTGTCTGAACATATACGTGTGTGTGAGGATGTGGTGCTGCTTCTTGGTGTTGTTATTGTTGACGTTTGTTGGCTTTAAGAAGTGTAGTCTGCTCCAAACCGCGACAACTTCACTGTTTGTCGTCACTTGGAGTTATTTTTTTTTTTGATGCGGCATGTCTACCGAGAGACTCATACGAGGCGGGTGTGATCAGTTCCATAAATGGGAGAATAAGTGAAATAAAATAATGAAGTCAAAAGCCAGCCTCTTTACAGCTAGTAAAGGAAACATAAATCAAGCAGGGAGTCTTCTGTGGTGCAAGATGTCACAGCATATCAACTGTACTCTAGAGTAGGGGGTGTAACGAATTATTGAAAATTTCCACGAATATTCAAAGACTTGGAAAACCAATAATTTTGTTGCGGATTCTTTTTAATTGAAATTTTCGGTATTAGGCAAATTAAAAGCCACACACAAAAGCATTAGAAAATTAATATAAAAAATAAATAAAATGCATTATTTCGGTATTAGGCAAATAATTAAATTCAAAGTCATTCACAAAATCATTAGAAATTTAATATAAAAAATAAATAAAATGCATTATTACTTAAACCGAATATTGAGAATTCGTTTTTGCGAATGCAAATATTCAAAATGAAGCGAATAGTTCGGATTCGTACGCCAGCGGTAAGAGGATAAGTGCAAGTTTCCTTGGGGAGAGTTTGATATCTGACTAAAGCTTTGGATAGATGACCTTATAATGAGAAGTAAAATTGGAGGACAAGTTATTCTTCATTCGAATGGGTTCAAAACGAAAATTTGGAGGAACAAATTGATGATTCAAGAATTTGATAAAATTTTGTTTTTTTTTTATTTATTTAAAGCAAAATTAAAAACTACATTTCTACAGACACCGTAATTCAATTGAAATTAATTGTTTCAAGAACTTCAAGGAAAACACTAAATAGTAAAAAAAGTCAAGACCTCGCGTTGGAGCAATTTAATATTCAAAATCTGTTATATTCTAAACATATCGTGGTCTTTTTTAGTGTTCTATAAAAAAATTTTGTTTTTATTTAAAGCAAAATTAAAAACTACATGTAATTCAATAGAAAATAATTATTATTATGAACCTTAATGAAAAGTAAAAAAAACACAAAAAATCAAAATCACGTTGGAGCAATTTAATAGTAAAAATCTGTTATTTTCTAAACATATTTGAGTATTTTTTGAGAGTTCTATAAAAAATTAAACAATTCCCCAACTTTTTCGGGAATATCGTAAAATGTTTCGGTTGTTGCCAGTTATCGAAACATTTTACATTACATTACAATTTTACATACTGCCTATTTTAAAGTTTTCTATAAAATTGACTTTTTCCCGATTTTTATTTCAATGATCCCAAAATAAGAAGGAATTATAAAAATCGACTTCATTTCACAAAAAATTAAAATTTTTTACCTCTCTTCTTTTTTATTTTTTTATAGTCTGTTGTCCAAAATATAAAAATCGAATTTTTCGAAAAATTTTACTTTTTCCCTTTCGTGATATTGAATTCATTTAAAAAAATCAATATTTTTTGATTTTTATAAATACTTCTTCTTCTATGTAAAATTAGTCAGATTGTGGGTCATAATATCATAATATTGCCCACAAGGATTTTACATGGAGTTCATTTTACAAAAAAACATCAATATTTTTTACTTTTCTTCTTTTTTAAGCTTTTTTTTTATAAAAGCCAGGTTTTTCGTTATTTCATTCCAATGAGTCCAAAATAAGATAAATCGATAGATAAATATAAAAATCGATTTTTTTTTCGAAGTTTTATTTTCCCTTTTTAGATTTTTACAAAAAAAAAATTTTTTTGATTTTTTAAATCATTTCTGCTATGTGCGACCTTCATTATTCATTACTGACCGGAGAGTTGAAGCGGGAATTGACTCAATAGTTTTTCGGATGCCCTGCTTTAAATAATCCAAAAAAACTCTTAAACAGCAGCATGGTTGCTACATTCATCAGCCAACCTGTATTAAGAAAAATAATATTTTTTTTCGATTTCTGATAAATACGAAGCGGAGTTTGATTGAGGGAACATCACCTCAATTCATTAATTCTAACTAAATCACCGTCAAAGTCGTCCTGCCATTAGGGATCTATAAATCGACTTTCGACTAATCGATTAATCGACTTTTGGGAGGAAAAAGTAGAAAAGTCGAAATCGACTTTACCATTGCCAAAAGTCGACTTTTGTTTTCGACTTTGTGCATCAATGAATTTAAGCCATTGAATACCGATTTTACTTTTTTTCGCTCTAGAAAACACATCCTTTATCCGATTTTCTTAAAATTTGGCACAACAAGTGGGTAAGATCGGTTCAGATTTATATATCCAATACAAATGTCTTTCGATGTGGTTTTGATTGGTCTTTTCATTCATTTGCACTGTCGTCTTTTTATTTATTTGCAACAGTCCAAAAGTCGAGTTTTCAGAAGTCGAAAAATCGATTTTTCAAAAGTCCAAAAAATCGAAAAGTCGACTTTTCATATATTTGCAAAAGTCGAAAAAT
Source organism: Polietes domitor (assembly GCA_947397865.1). NCBI lineage: Eukaryota > Metazoa > Arthropoda > Insecta > Diptera > Muscidae > Polietes > Polietes domitor. The sequence goes on along the minus strand of OX377622.1, from coordinate 138,644,604 downwards.
CGACGATTCATACATTTCCAAAAGTCGGAAAGTCGAAAAATATACTTTTTGCTCCAACTATACATCCCAACCTGCCATCGGTAGCATACAATTTTGTTGTTGTGAATATACCCATAAATTTGATAATAATTTATTCATCCATCTCATTATACCTCCCTCGTACTTCCTATAAATGTTGTCTGGGAGTTGGCCTCACAACCACATACCCAAGTGTTAAACGCACCATAAATAAGTAATCTCAGTTTCTCGCTCTTACTTAAAAGTATATTCTCCAAGTGGTCCATCCTGGGACGACGACGAGCCAACCGCCGCCACCACCGAACAGACCAACATCCAACATTATGCTGTTGCTCTGAACAATACGAATACCTATGCGAGAGTATGTATGGTGTCGAGACTCTCCTCTCCCCAAGACATCCTTTGTATGCGGCCAAAATGACGTTTTACGCGGCTTTTTGACTGTCTTTTCTTTATGGTATTCTTATAAAGCTCAAATGAGTACACTACGTACATGTTGTATGTATGTTGTATGTTCGCCACTGTGTGCGTATGATGTATGTAAGCGCGTTTGACGGTTTGTTTATTGTTTCTTCTTTTGTTGTCGACAGTCGACTCCAAACACAACCAGCCCCACCAAAAACATTTGGACTGATGACGCGTTGTGTGCGACGTGCGACTCATTTGCTGGGTCTGAGATGATGATGTTTTGCGTTTGTTTGCAACGTCGTGCTGCTGTTCATTGCTGGGCTGCTGGTATTTCAGTGGTTAGCCGTGTTTGTGTGTGATGGTCGTCGGTCGGTTGTTGGTGATGTTCGGCGTTCGTTCTTGCGTTTTGACTGTGGCGGCGTAAATGATTTCGTCGCCTTATGGCTTTTGTCGCCTCATGTGTGCTGTTGTTCGTTTGTTCGTCCGTATTTTGGACAAGTTAATGTGAAACAATGCCTATAACAAACAATGTGATTCAAAAAAGATAAACATCTCCTTGACAATATTCAAAAATATAAGAACGTACGTATTAATGATTTATAAAATGAGTTTTTTTCTGTTGATTTCCCAAGAAATGTTCGGCATCGCTTTTCTAAACAAAAGAGTCGGCGTTTGTTTCGCAGAATTTCTTTCTGATCGAACACAACTAACAAACGAGATCCTTTGCGGCGGCTTCGATTACCTTTGGGGCGAACAAAAATCATGTTTCTGTCAGCAAACAACGGTCATTAATTTATCAAATGACAAAACAAAATAACTGTTTATCGGCGAAAGACATTTTATTTTTTGTATTAAAAATTATCGATCCCAAAAAAACAAGACTTTCTCCAATCGAACTCTTTGATTTGCAGGGAAAAGTCTGGATATGTATTATCATTGTGGGAGATATATTCCGTTTAAGAGATGATCAGTCTAGAACATCAACGAAAAGTTTCGTTAATGCTCCGCAAGTTTCTTTAAATCTAGCTAGATCTGGAGAGTATATAGAAGCAATTTTTAGTATAGATTATCCAATTTTTTGAATATTTAAATTGTGAAATGAACAATTTCATCGAATTTCCCTCACGCGAGCGTCTAGTAGCTCTTGTATCATTCCTGGTAGTTTAATGATTCTATTACAAATGTCCTTCCCACTCATTATATATCACTTTACCGCCACTGTGTTAAACAACCTGTTGTCACGCGCCACCCAACAATTGAGTGATAATGGCGAGCTCCCAACTCCTCCCTACTTCCAACCATCCAACCAACCATTGCGTTGAGTCTTCTGATGAAATCACTTCCACATCCACAAGAAAAGTGAAAACACTCACGAAACACTTAACAAACAATTTGTACTTCATTCATTCATCTCAAGAGTCTACTAAAAAAACAGAACAGAATGTGAATAAAATTGCCACAAAAGAGAAATTCCCTTTATGCCAATGTACAAAAGGAGCAGCGAGCAGGGTTGCCACGAATGCCTGTAGTTAGAAAAAGTGGGGTCAGAGAAAGGCGGATGGCCTGTCCCAATGGAAGGGTAATAAGAAATGAGTTGCTTCGAACACAAAAAAAAATCTGAAAGAAGTTTATAAAAGGCTAAGGAGTCAAACCACAATCAACTCCGCTGGCAGCAAACGCTCTAATTTCACATTTTTATTCATAGTTTATTAGTTGAGATGAGGCTTTATTTAGCCACAGTGAGCAGCGGGGGCTGTTTTTTTTTAATTATTATAAAAAACTGTCACCGAATTTCAGGAAGCTTCTTTCTTTTACCATCGAAAATTGTGAATGTTTTCAAATATTTATTATTAAAAAATAAATTAAAAAATTAAAAATAAATATAATTTTAAAGATTAAGAAAAAAATTAAATATTGCTTTTATTCTACTAGATAAAAATTCAAACTAAACTATTATAAGAAATCACCAAATTTTAAGTGTTTTTTGATTATCAAAAATTGGGAATTTTTCACATACAAATATATAAAAAATAATTAAAAATGATATAGAAAATAGAAAAATATTCACTTTCGCCTAAAAATGTATTTTTGAACAACATTTTCCTTCACTCGTCCACTGCACCCACTCTCTGGAGCCAATAAATCTATTTCTGTGAAAAAATCCTTGCGAATTTTCCTTAGACTTTTGTAAGGAATCAATGTACGAATTTTCGATTTTGTTTAATCTTAAAAATATATATTTTATATATATTACATATTTTATAGATTTATATTTGAAAATTCCAATTTTTGTTTTTCAAAAAAAAAATCACCTAAAAATCGGCGATTTTTTATATTATATTTATTTTTTATATTTTTATATCATTTTTATATAGAACTAAATTATTTTTTTCAGTTAGTTTTTAATTAGTTTTTTTTTTTTTTTGAAAAACAAAAATTGGAATTTTCAAATATAAATCTATAAAATATGTAATATATATAAAATATATATTTTTAAGATTAAACAAAAACGAAAAATCGTACACTCCATAGCTATTCGGAAAGTATAACAATATTCAATTCCGTCTAAAAATGTATTTTTGGGATTATTCAAATATTCATCTTTAAATTTTTATTATATATGTATAAAATAATACACAAAAAAAAACAATATTTTCCTTCAACTACTCACGAACGAAATTACAAAATCAATTTATTTATTTACATACAAATTACCCACTCGCTGGAGCCCAAAAAACTATTTCTATAAACAAAACTTAGCTAATTTTTCTTAGTTGGACTACTTCCTTTAAAACGATATCATAAAAAAATAAATTCGAATCAAATCAGTTTTCCGATTTTTCTCAGTCTGATTGGATTGGGATCTTGGACTGATGTCCATTCAATTGGAGCACAAAATAATCGACTATCATGACTCTATTGACAGTCTCCAATCTCTCATTTTTAACGAAGTGTGGACTGGTCAATAAAACACACCAAACGGTGAGTTTTTGTGGATGTTGTGATGCCTCTTGAATCTCTCTCCAAATGCTTCAATTTTGCTTACTGATAAGTCCACAGAGCCAAAAATCTCTCATTTTTAAAGAAATGTTGATCAACTATCAACAACGAGGAGTTTTTGTGGATATAATGATGCCTCTAGAATCTATCGTAGAATATCTGCACTTCAAATGCGGCAATTTTGCTTATTGACAAGTCCATTGAGCCAAAAGTGAGCCCCTATCAATGCACAGAGTATTGCGATTGTTTGACTTTCAGTTGATTTTCTGCCCATTGACCGAAAGTAATTCCAGCAAATGTCAAAACAAACTGAGCACAATTGAGTTGTGAACAATTTGTGACCGTTTAATTGTCAGTTTTCAGACTTTAGACCATGAAACGGAGCAGTGTACGCCGCCATTATCTGTAGTCTCTAAAAGCCTTTTCAGACTGCCTGCGAAATCTAGCTCAACTGACATACATTTGACAAAATTGACATTTCTAAATCGACCTTGAGCTGAAATCGTATGATTTCGCATGCAGTCTGAAAAGGCTATAAGTTGTTTATGATGGATGAGCCAGTGATTTGAGCGAACTTGTTGGCCTAGACTTAAAACGGATGATCATACAACAACTTCTATAGTGTAAAGTAGGCTTTTGATAAATGACCAACCAACATGTTTGATAATTTAAAATTGTGTAGTGTAAAGTTGCCTTTTGATAAATGTCCATCCAATATGTTTGATAATGGAAAATTGTTTAGTGTAAAGATGTCTTTTGATAAATGTCCATCCAACATGTTTGATAATGGAAAATTGCTTAGTGTAAAGTTGACAAATGTCCATCCAACATGTTTGATAATGGAAAATTGCTTAGTGTAAAGTTGACAAATGTCCATCCAACATATTTGATAATGGAAAATTTTATAGTGCAAAGTTGACAAATGTCCATCCAACATGTTTGATAATGGAAATTTTATAGTGTAAAGTTGCTTCCTGTTAAATGTTCACCCAACATGTTTGATAATGGAAAATTGTATAGTGTAAAATTGCCATTTGATGTTTGATGTTCGTCGAACATGTTTGATAGGGGATGCCGTGCTTATGTGAGCACAGTCACATCTTTCGCTTACTAACCTGCTGAAAGAGAAGCAGTAGTTTTTGCTGGATTGGTTTGAGCATTACAATTTAAATGGGAATTTCTCAAATAATGCTGATTCCATGAATATAAATTATTATAAAAATCACCGAATTTTATGATTTTTTCCTTGGCCATCAAAAATTGGGAATTTTGGGAAAATATACATTATTGAAAATTAAATATATAAAAATTAATTAAAAATAATATTTTTAAGATAAAAGTTCAAAATTGTATAGTGTAAAGTTGACAAATGTCCATCCAACATGTTTGATAATGGAAAATTGTATAGTGTAAAATTGCCATTTGATGTTCGTCGAACATGTTTGATAGGGAATGCAGTGCTTATGTGAGCGCAGTCACATCTTTCGCTTACTAACCTGCTGAAAGGGAAGAAGTAGTTTTTGCTGGATTGGTTTGATAATTACAATTTAAATGGGAATTGAGCGCCCCGGTAGTCGAGTTGGTAGCGTGCTCGGCTATCAGCGTGGGGGTTGTGAGTTCGATTCCCACCAGAGGCTCTGGTCTGTCGCTGTAATAACTAGCTACTATGGTCTTAGTCACCCCGGCTCAATCCCTGGACCCAAAATTAGAATATAAACTTACTTTGTATTGTAATTCATAATAAATATATAAAAAAATATAAAATGGGAATTTCTCAAATAATGCTGATTCCATGAATATAAATTATTATAAAAATCAGCGAATTTTATGATTTTTTCCTTGGCCATCAAAAATTGGGAATTTTGGGAAAATATACATCTTTGAAAATTAAATATATAAAAATTATTTAAAAATAATAATTTTAAGATTTGGAAAAATTAAAAATTTTTTTTCTAACAGATAAAAGTTCAAACGAAATTATTATTTAGTTCAAACTAAAAGTACATTCCTGGCCATCAAAAATAAAGAATTTTTTAAATATACATCTTTGAAAAATTAACCCTCTGTCCCCATATAAGGACACCTGTATAGTGCGAAACATATGAACAGCAATTTTTTCTGGGCGTTAATGGGTTAAATATATAATAATTAATTAAAAATAATATTTTTATGTTTTGAAAAAATCAAAATTTTGTTTTTAAATAAAAGTTCAAACAAAATTATTATAACAACACCAACAAATTTTATGATGTTTTGTGGTCTTCAAAAATTGGGATTCTTTAATATTAAATTATATGTACAGGGTGATTTTTTAAGAGCTTGATAACTTTTTTTTTAAAAAAACGCATAAAATTTGCAAAATCTCATCGGTTCTTTATTTGAAACGTTAGATTGGTCCATGACATTTACTTTTTGAAGATAATTTCATTTAAATGTTGACCGCGGCTGCGTCTTAGGTGGTCCATCCGCTTAGTCCAATTTTGGCATTTCCACGTTTTTGAGTAACAGAGACCCAATTGGTGCGAACGGCGACGAATCGAAAATTGGTGGTCATCATTAACACTGGCCGATACAGCTGCGATATTTTCTTCAGTTCGCACTCTACGTAAGCGTGTTGGTGGTTTAATGTCCAACAATGTAAATTTGGTGCGAAATTTAGTCACAATAGCCCGAATAGCCGCTTCAGTGGGTCGATTAAACTGACCATAAAATGGAAGCGCGCAATGAACTTTCTTAACAGAGCACGCATTTTGATAATAAAATTCAATAATTTGCAAGCGTTGTTCGTTTGTGAGACGATTCATGATGAAATGTCAAAGCATACTGAGCATCTTTCTCTTTGACACCATGTCTGAAATCCCACGTGATCTGTCAAATACTAATGCATGAAAATCCTAACCTCAAAAAAATCACTCTTTATTTAAAAATTAAATATATATTTTTTATTTTTGTCCATTGGTTTTATTTTGGTCTGTAGTCAATATTTGATTTGGGGTATTCTCCAGGTTCAAGACCATTTTGCATCGATATTTTATAGAAAGCAAATTTATTTACAAATTACAAATTTAGTTACAAATTACAATTTTTACAATTAATTAAAAAATAATAATATTTATAAAAAATTGTCACCGTATTTTATGATGTTTTTTCTAGATTCTAAATTAGTTCTGATTCCATGAATATAAATAAAAATCCTTTTAGGCCAGATTTTATAAGATATCGATATAACCACCAACTTTAAGCTATAGACCATCCGCTATCCTCAGAAACTTATTTGTTTTCTCTTTTCTTATTTTCCTGCGTTTTAAATATTTTCAATGTTTTGTGTTCCTTGGAAACCCTGTCAATCTCATGGAACCCAGCAAAATATTACACATTTTTGACACATTTTTTTATATTTTGCCTTCTCTCTAATGTTAAATGTAAGAAAATATATGCGAAATCCGCACGCACACACCTTCACACAGCTGCCAGGACATAGAACATATCCCGAAGATACTTTTGCACAGCCAGACGGACGCAGAAGTAAACTCAAGGTTAAACAACGCAACATCAACGCACAGTTAGATGTGAGCTGGCTTCTTCCTCTCTCCTCTATTTGTATCCGGCTGGTTGGCTGGCTGGCTACTTGAGGCAGCCCATTTAAAGCGAGCCGTCTACTAACTTCCAACATCTGTTGCCTTAATACCATAAAAGTTTGTTTTTCTGTTTTTTTTTTTCCTTTTCGTTTTGGCCCAGCTAAGGGTTTTATTTCCACAGATTTCTCAGGAGCTGTTGTTGTTGCTCGTATTTTCTTCTTTTATATTCGACGTCCGTCGTACGTCGTCATCCGAGCCGTTGTTAGAAACGTGTGTATATATTTTTTGTTTGAAATACTGTTGGTTAGGAGAGGGAACAGAAATACCACAACACCGACTAAATAAAAGTGTGTCTGGCAAGTGTCTGCCGTATCGGTGTTTTTTTTCTTCTTTTTCTGCTTCTCCTTCTTACATTCTGGCCCTGGACTTCCTAGCATACATTGCTGCTACCACAGCTAGCTCTACTGCTGCCACAATTCATATCTGCTCGAATGGTTGGTTGGTAGCTTGCTTGGCCATTTGGCTGGGATAAGCTACTGCTGCTTGGGTCTGTCTGTCCGGGGGTCCGTCCGTCCGTCTGTCCCCATGTCTCCCTGCCAGCTAGCCAGCCTTGCTTCTTTTGTACCCATGGCTAACATTTTTATGTGAGTTTATTTATATATATACATACCATAAAAAATGTTGTGCAAACTGTAAACTTGAAAGGGATTTCCCCAGAATTCCAAAACGGAACATTAGATTACAATGTGCCCGCTTCCCCTCCTGCTAAACAAACTCGCAAGTGTGTCAGCAGTAAATATTTTGCTTCCTTTTGGATAAATAGCTGAACAACTTACATACATCACAAGAGTCTTTTGAAATAACAGGAGATCAGTGTAAAGACGACCATGAAATACCTTAGAATAGAATCATCATTGTGCGACCTAAATAATGCGAGACAGTTTCATTGGATGTCTCTTAGATTTGACAAAGAAAAAGTGGTACAGACGTACATACATACACCGGGGAGAGAGTGATTGATAAGGTTGCCTGCAAAACTTCTCCCAAAAGACTAGGCGACAAGAATTTCATTTTGGCTCTCAAAACATAAAATGACCTTCGGCCGTTACAAATCATACATACCTCCACAAGAGAGCAATTCTCAGTCTTGTTGGAAAATCATGTCTTTAGTCCACATTCCATTCAATTGGAGCACGAAATTGTCGGTAATCATGGCTCTATGGACAGCAACATTCTTGCCAATCTCTCATTTTTAAAGAATTGTAGAGCACCGGCTCATGAAGCACATCAAACGATGAGTTTTTGAGGATGTAATAAATGCCTCTTGAATCTCTCCTGCATTATAATCACTCCAAATGCTACAATTTTGCTTATTAACAAGTCCATTGAGCCAAAAATGAGACCCATCGCTGAACAGAGTATTGAGCAAGAGACAATTTCTCAGCCTTGTTGCAGAATCCTCTCTTGGAATATTGGCTTAAAAGCTCTCACTGTTGAAGTTAACGTTCTTGCCCACCTCATTTTTAAAGAATTGAGGAGCATAAATCAGACTCCGCGATAGGGTTAGGTGGATGTAAAGACGCCTCTTGAATCTCTCCTGGGTTATTGTCACTTCAAATGCGCCAAATGTCCATTGAGCTAAAAATGAGCCTTATCATTGAACAGAGTATTGCGATCCTCCGCGAGAGAGTATTTCTCAGCCTTGTTGGAAAATCATGTCTTGGAATATTGGCTTTATAGCTCTCGCTGTTGAAGGTAACGTTCTTGCCGCTCTCATTTTTAAATAATTGTGGAGCAAAGGGCCATAAATCAGACCCAACGTTAGGTTTTGTTGGATCTAATGATGCCTCTTGAATCTCTCCTGGATTATCTCCACTTCAAATGCTACAATTTTGCTTAATCACTAGTCTTTTGAGCCAAAAATGAGGCCCACCACTGAACAGAGTATTTCGATCCTCTGCAGGAGAGTATTTCTCAGCCTTCTTGGAAAATTATGTCTTTGACTTTACAGCTCTCGCTGTTGAAGGTAATGTCCTTGCCTCCCTCATTTTTAATGAATTGAGGAGCAAAGGGCATAAATCGCACCAAACGATGAGTTCTTGTGGATATAAGGACGCCTCTTGAATCCCTCGTAGATTTTCATCACTCCAAATGTAACAATTTTGCTTATTGACACGTCCATGGAGCCAAAAATGAGCCCCAAGCGCATCAAACGATGAGTTTTTGTGGTTGTAAAGACGACTCTTGAATCTCTCCTGCATTATCTTCACTTCAAATGCTGCAATTTTGCTTATTGACTAATCCATTGAGCTAAAAATAAGCCCCATCTCTGAACAGAATATTGCGAATATTTTATTTGGGGTGAGTCTTTAGCCGCACTGAGCAGCGGAAGCGATTTCTCCTCCTGCCTCTAAGAAATACATGCGAAACGAAGATCGTCCGCCGCCAGCATTTTTGATTGTGTTTAGTTTCTAAGTTGTTCCCTTACAAAAAGCATAGCTTACACTATTGTATGATGTTCGATGGACATGTGTGTTGCATGTGAAAATTAAGGCTGTTGGTCTAGACTCAAATTCGGTGATCATCGTCGAACATGTTTGATAATGGAAAATTGTATAGTGTGAAGTAGCCTTTTGTTAAATGTTCATGCAACATGTTTGATAATGTATATACCGCTCAAGCGAACTCTAAGATGCCTTTTGACATCTTCTCGTCGAACAAGTTTGATACGGGATGCCGTACTTGTGAGCGCTACCACATCTCTCGCTTAATAACCTGCTGCACGGGAAGCAGTACATCAAATGATGGCATTTTGTGGAAGTAAATATGGCTCTTAAATCTCTCATGGATTTTCATCACTTCAAATGCGACAAATTTGCTTATGGACAAGTCTATTGAGCCAAAAATGAGCCTTATCTCTGAACAGAATATTGCGATGGGTTGATTTACATATGATTTTCTGGCCACTGACCAAAGGTAATTCCTGCAAATGGTAAACCAAAGTCAGCACAATTGATGTCTGACCAATTTGTGAGAGTTTTTTCGGGCTTCAGAAACTCTACGAACGAGCAGGAGCAAATGACTCCGTAAAGGATTACTTGCATCGTTGAGCTAAATTTTATATAATGATAATGTAAATTTCTCGATCAAAATCATCTTCATCAATGATGAGCCAATTTTACAGCTTGATGGCTTCGTTGGTCGCCAAAAATGTAACATTTCGATTTCAGCGAGACATGTGATAGCTCAATGTTATTCAAGAGATGAGAAATATGTGAAAGGCATTGGCTATTGTACTGGTTGTGTGATTTCCCGATTGACGTTCAGAATGGGCTGCCAAAATCAAAAGCTTTAACACCTTTGAATATTTTTCTTCAAAAAAATGCCAAGAGAAAATAAAATTAAAATTTTTGGAAATATCTAGTATTAGCTTTACCCTAATATTTATAAGTTTTGCTAGCTAATTGTGGAGTTTCCATTGATGTTCGTTTCAATATGGGTATATCAATATATGATCTAAAATACTCACAAACTGTGCATGATGTTCAGAATAAATTATTTTGTTTTTCATAAATTACAACAACCTTAGAAATTACCCTAAACTTGTTTTTTATTTAACGAATAACTGAAAAAAACACACATTAATGCTGATTTACAATTTTTTTCTTTCAATTTCAGAACTTTTAATATTCAAAACATTTTTTGGAAAAAATCCACCTCACAAAAAACACGCAGAAACAAACAAAGCAGAATCGGTCGGTGTTCAACTCCACACAGCCATTGACGTGGTTAAATCGGTAACAACAAATTGGACCAAACTGAAAGTAAGTACTTAGAGCCCATTGGCGGCACCTTCACCCTCCCCGTCCTCCCCCTAGTTCTCGTTAAGACCCATAATTAAGACATGTTAATATTCATTTTTGGAAATTAAGCATTCTGCTCAGACACGCCATGAACTACTCTGAGCAGGTCTTCACAAATGTTTATCATTTTTTATTACAATTTCCAAAGCGAACGAGCGAACGAACCATTCTGGTGTTGGCTGGCTTTGAATTTCTGTAGTTCTTCTTCTTCTGCTGTTGTAATTATTATGGATCAAACATTTCTATCAAACACAAGTGAAGTATGTAGTGAACATACCTCCACTGTACGTTCCTTCGTTTGTACATGTGTGGTGGTGTGCGGTGTGTGATATGCGTTTATGATGAGTATGACGGCGTTGTCAGGCGGCCGGCAACTTTTAACTCCTCCCTTCAATTGTGTGCGCACCGCACTGGGCTGGGAGTTTTATTGGTTTTATAATTTCAGTGAACCTCAATAATCAAAATATCGATAATGCTCGTCGTAATCATATTTAGAGATATGTCTGTCTGTCCGAGTATGAGTACGAGTAGAAATAAATGTGCGTGTAAAATTGTCTTTAGCGTTTGGCAGGCTGTCTCAGTGTGGATATTTGCATATTACAGGTGGCTGTCGTCAAACAAGGTGGTCTATAACAAAGCTGAGCTATAACTTACTTGTTTGTCCATTGATTTTGTTCAAAATTCAGAAGATTTTAAAGTAAAGTGGTCGTGATGAAGATTGTTTATACCTGAAAGAGTAATTCTGTCTGCAGTTATTTAAATAAATTAACTACCGGGCAGAGTATGACGTCCGAGGATCCATTTTTTTCAGATAGATGAGCTCAAAATAAGAAGAAAATTTGTAGCAAATTTTGTTGATAGTTATTGGACGCTAAAGTTTAAAAAACGTGGATTTTCCCTTCTAACTTAAATCTTAAAATTGAAAATAAGAAGGAAAAAGTTGGGGAAAATCGATAACTTGTTTTAGTTATCGATAACTGCCTAGTAATCGATAACTTCCATATTTGTTGAATGTGGAAATGCGATAAAAGAATCAGTTTTTTTAATTTAAAGAAAAAATAACAATTGAATATATTGTACTTCAAAGTTATTGGACAAATTTACATTGATATTCCTGTCTTTTTAAGGTTTGCTACAAAAATTCTCCATTTCCGATATGTTTAGTTTCGACAACTCGAAAGTTATTTTCGATTTTTCTTCAATTTTGATATTTCGATAACTAAGATATTTATTGAAAATGTTTTATTTTATTTTACTTCGTTTTCTATATTGAGTTCATTCGACAAAGAATGCAATATTTTTATTTGATTTTTCAAACTTTATCGTCCGATATCTCGATAAATAAGCGAAAGTTTTCTATATGAAAATTAACAATTTCCCACCTTATTCGGAAACCTTGTAATTTTTTTCAATTTGTTATATCGAAATATGATAAATAATGTTTATTTTACTCCTCCTACCTTTTTATGTTTTCCACATGTCTGTTTTTGCGATATTTTTAGTTTCATAACTCGAAAGTTGTTATACCCATTTTTTCATTCAAATGATCTTAAAATAATATAAAAGGAAAAAATCTATTTTTTACAATTTCGATAACTAAGATAGTTATCGAAAATACTTCCCGATTTGTTACGCCGTTTGCATTCGCATGAGCCCAAAATAATTGAGAAAAATGAAAAATATCGATTTTTTTAATTTTCAATTGCGATAACTAATATAGTTATCGAAAAATTATGTTCGATTTTTTTTCTTTTTATATTGAGCTCATTTCACAAAAAAATGCTATATATTCTTTCGATTTTTTTCAAACTTTATTGATACCTAAGCGAGTTATCGATAAGTATTCTATAAAATTTGAAACAATTTCCCCTTTCCGGAAACATTGTATAATTATTCAGATTGCTATTTACTTTTTTTCAGATTATTCAGATTGCTATATTTACTTCTAACTTTTCTATTAAAGTTTATTTTCTTGATATTTTTAGTCTCGAAAACTCGATTTTTTAAATTTTCAATTGCGATAACTAAATAGTTATCGAAAAATTATGTTCGATTTTTTCGTTTTTATATTCAAATTGTTATTATATATCTCAATATTTACTTCTAAGTTTTCTATTAAAGTTTATTTTCTCGATATTTTTAGTCTCGATAACTCGATTTTATTAATTTTCAATTTCGATAACTAAAATAGTTATCGAAAAATTTTGTTCTTTTTTTCTTTTGATCTCATTTTACAAAAATGCTATGTATTTTTTCAAATTTTATTGATACCTAAGCTAGTTATCGACAAGTATTCTATAAAATTTGAAACAATTCCCCCCTTTCCGGAAACATTGTACAATTATTCGTTTTGTTATTATATAACTCAATATTTATTTTTAAGTTTTCTATACAAGTTTTTTCCGATATTTTCAGTCTCGATAACTCGTTTTTTCAATTTTCATTTTCGATAATTAAGTTATCGAAATTTTTTATTTAATTTTCTTCATCCATTTTACAAAAACTAAATATTTTTTAGATTTTTCAAACTTGAACGTCCGATAACTAGCCACAAAATATAAAAATATCATTATTTCTGGCGGTAGGCTTTGCAGCATTTTTTTTTAATTTTTCACTCAAACTATTTAAGTCAGAGGTTTCCCCAAACAAGTAAGTGCCACAATTGTCTTTTCAAATACATTTTTATTTTTGTTTCGGAACCAAGAAAATATAGAATTAATTTATCCCAGGCAAACTAGTGTTATTAGTTACTCGGGAATTAATTTAAATTTTTTATTAATTTGTTGAGATTTTGGTTAAAAAATAAATTCGTTGCCTCTGTCCTGACCTCCGCATTCCCGGACGTCCACCTGTATCCTGGCATTTGTACTACGTTTCTTCGTTTTTTTATTTTTGTTCAATTCATATAATTTCTTGTAAATTGTTAGGCTTTCCTTTGGCTCCATTTATCGCCTGCCTGCCCTCTGTTTCATATCAATTTTGTTGTTGTAATTTAGTAAAACTTATGGCAAAAAATGTGTTATTTTGATTTGATTTAAACGTTTTTCGCTGTAGCTGTTGTCGTAGCCGTTGCTCTCTTCTTGTAACTTTTTTAACGGTAATGAACGTTATATGGTGTTATTTATGAGTTTTGCGATAACTCTTTTTTTTTTCTCCACTGGCTGGTTTTGTATGTTTGTTTGGCTTTTATTGCAGCAAATATCACATTATTATTGGCAACATATCAATTTTTTTCGTTCGTTCGTCTTGCCACTATGGACGACAGCCGGGGGCGGACGGACAGACAAAGTGCTAAAGTTATTTAAAGAATTTTAAACACGGATTTTTATGGTTTCTGAATATGTTTAATGCATATTAAGTATAAAAACAGGATTTATTGGAATTTTGCTGGCAATAAAATGAAGACAACATCAACCAACATCGAAAAAACTTGGCTATAATAAATTATGCAAAATTAACCTATATTTTTTACACTCGTCGCACAACAAGGTGGGAGGGAGTTAAGAAGTTTGGGGAGTGCGAAAAGACAGCGAAAAAGGATTGAACAGTGCTGTCAACTTGCAATGACTAAATGTAAGATGATGTGAGTGGGAGACAGGTGACTTTATTTCTACAGCCAAATAGGCAGAAGATAATATCTTTTTACAGGGACAAAATGTTGGATTGGGGATAATAGAATCGATTTTGTGGATGACAATAATTCCGGATTTTCTTCGATTTGAAGAAATCATCCTTTTTCTTTTTCAATTTTCTTATGATGAATCGATATAGGAAACTTTGTGATCCTTACATTTTAAGTATAGCATGTGTTTAGCAATATTACTTCAAACACTACGAGGAACATTTTTGTGCAACATTTGAACCCTCTAGCTCCTCAATAAAGGGGTCTTTTTGGTACCTTTTGGGGAAAAGGACAAAAACCAACCCTAAAATATGGGTTTCAAGGGTCAAAATGTTGGACAAAAATATTTGTCATTCTATTTTACTATAAGTCCCTGAATGTACCAAAACTCAAAGCTCAACTTAAGTGCCAGAAATAAGTCAAAACTTAAAATTCATTTTAGGGTTAATTTGGTATTTTTTCCGAATTATTTCTAAAATGTCCCACAAAACTGAATTTTAGGGGTTTGATGTGAATGGAGGAAATATTTTACGTCAAATTTCACTATGAGTCTCCTAACACAGTGTTATGGTGGAGTGGACAAATCGATGTGTATTGGGGATGTGAAAGTTTACCTTTAAAACTATTGAAAGTGGTTGGTTAAGGTTCCACGTTTTTATGACAGTAAATTATGTAATCCTTTCATCTTAGGTATAGGGTGTGTTCAGCACATGTATGTAGAATTTTCTAGGGAATATTTCTTTGGAAAATTTTAACCCTCCAGCTCCTCAATATTGGGGTCTTTTTGGTCCCCTCTTTTGCAAATGGTTCAAAAACACCCCTAATACATCGGTTTAAGGGTTCAAAATATTTTACAAAAATATTTGCCGTAAAATTCCACTATAAGTCTCTGAATTCACCAAAACTTAAAATTTAACTTAAATGACAGAAATTAGTCAAAATTCATTTTAGGGTTAATTTCGTACTTTTTTCGGATTATGGCTAATTTGTCCCAAAAAAACTAAATTTTAGAGGGTTGAGGTGAATGGAAAAAATATTCTACGTCAAATTTCACTATAAGTCTCTTAACACAGTGTTTTCGTGGGGATAAAAAATCGACGTGTATTGGGGGTGTGAAAGTTTACATTTAAAACTAATGAAAGTGGTTGGTTCAGGTTGTCCCCTTTTTCTCTTTTGTATGGCTTAGGAAATCATTTTATCCTTTCATTTTAGGTATAGGGTGTGTTCAGCATATTTATGTAACATTACGTAGGAAACATTTCTCCAGAACATTTTAACCCTCTAGCTCCTCAACATAGGGGTCTTTTTGGTCCCTTTAGTACAAAATGGTAAAAAACACCCCTAAAACAAGGGTTTCACGGGTCAAAATGTTCTACAAAAATATTCGTCATTCTATTCTACAATAAGTCTCTGAATTCAACAAAATTCAAATCTGAACTTAACTGCCAGAAATAAGTGAAAATTTAAAATTCATTTTAAGGTTAATTTCGTACTTTTTCCGAATTGGAGCTAAAATTTCCCACAAAACTGAATTTTAGAGGGATGATGTGAATGGAAAAAATATTCTACATCAAATTTCACTATAAGTCTCCTAACACAGTGTTATGGTAGAGCGGACAAATCAATGTGTATCAGAGGATTGAAAGTCTACCTCAGAAACTGTGAAAAGTGGGTGTTTCAATTTGTCCCCATTTTGACACTCTGATGGCATAGGAAATCATGTTGTGATTACATTTTAGGTAGAGGGTGTGTTTTGCATATTTGTAGAGAATATTATAGGGAACATTTCTCTAGAATATTTCAATCTTCTAGCTCTTCACTGAATGGGTCTTTTATCCCATTTTTATGAAAGTCAGCGAAGGCAAGCTGTTGCTATTCATTCATAAATGTTTAGCAACATGTTGCTAGCAACTAACCTTCTAACTAGAGTTAGAGGGTGATGTTGACAAATGTTGATATTGTTGTACAGTACCAGAAACTCCATATTAAGGGAACCCTGTCATAAAAAGTGAACCCACGAATGGCTTTAATTGAGACCGCCAAGAATATTTATAATTATGAGCCAACGAAACGCATTTTTCTCTCAGTGTCTGCTTGCGGACATTGGAATAAAATTCATTACTGTCTTTTCTTCTTAAATTAATTCATAATTTGCTGTTTTTAAGAATACATACATACAGTTCTGGGTCTCCAAGTGCGGTTAATTGATTTGTACGACGAGGATTTTTTCTTCGTTAAAATGCGCCACCATCATCATCTTCTTCTGCTGCTGCTGCTGCTGCTTCTGATTGGGGTGGTGTGATCGTGGTGCTGATTTTTGTTTCATTTCGTTCTTCGGAACGTTATTTATTTTCGTTTTTGATTTCTTTACCCCCATTTGCATGCCAGGCAAGCTGTGTACCGTACCGCTGTACCGTTTTCAATGAGTTATAATTTAAATTCATTTAAATAATTTGTGATTTGTATTCATTTAAGAACAAAATCGAACGAACGAACGTACGAAAAAAAACCCGCAATAATGAATATGATTGCCATACAAAGCAGGGCGGTAGGGCGGTAATAGAGGAGGAGTACATGGGGAGGGGACACACTCGTCAACACACACGCTCGCATTTGTGATCATTTGATTTAATGGTCTATTTATTTATTTATTTACGTTATTGGTCGCTTGGTCGGCTGGTTATATGATGTGTTTTTTTTGTGTTTGTCTTTCATTGGAAATTCAACGAAATGAGTTCATTGTAAAGATATTTAACCTTTTTTAATTAGAGTCTGTAATGATTTTATTGTATGTCTATGTAATTTGTGCTGTCTTTTGTTTTGTTTTGAGTTGTTGTAGTGTTTTCGAGAGCGATTCTTTTTTGTGCCAATTATGACAGAGATTTTTCTAATATTTGAAGGCTTAGCAACATGGTTGGCAACATGTTGCTTGGTTTTAGAAACATATGTTTCTAGCAAAGGACTTGGGTAGAATTTTAATGGCTTAGCCTTCCTTTCCCCAAAAATTTCCTTAAAATATTCCTAAAAATTAAATTTTTGATAGAACCAAGGAAAAATTCTCACCATCACTCTTCGTCTGAAAATTTAATTTTAGACACTTTTTAAAGAATATAAAATAAAAAAGACACGTTTTACTAATAGATAAAACTAAATTATTGTGAAAAAAGTCGCCGAATTTTATGCTTTTTTTTTGACCATCAAAAATTGGGTATTTTGAAAAAATCATATTTAAAATTTAAATATATAAAAATTAATTAAAAATAGTATTTTTAAGATTTAAAAATTCAAAATTCGTTTTTGCTTTAAAATTTGTTGAAGTTTTTTTCTTGACCATTAAAAATTGGGAATTTGAAAAAATCACATTTGAAAATTATATAATTAAAAATATAATTTTTAAAATTTATAAAAAAAAAAAACAAAAATCGTTCAGAAAGCATAAGAATATTCAAAAAATAAGTTCATAGATTTAAGTTCATACAAAATTATTGTGAAAAAATTCGCCGACTTTTTTGAAGTTTTTTTCTTCACCATTAAAAATTGGGAATTTGAAAAAATCACATTTGAAAATTATATAATTACAAATATAATTTTTAAGATTTATAAAAAAAACAAAAGTCGTTCAGAAAGCATAAGAATATTCAAAAAATAAGTTCATAGATTAAAGTTCATACAAAATTATTGTGAAAAAATTCGCCGACTTTTTTGAAGTTTTTTTCTTCACCATCGAAAATTTGGAATTTAAAAAAATCACATTTAAAAATTAAATAATTAAAAATAGAACTTTTAAGATTTATAAAAAAATCAAAAATCGTTCAGAAAGTATAAGAATATTCAATACCACCTAAAAATATATTTTTGAACAATAAAGGGATAAAATGGTAAAGAGACGTCAAATTCAGTGTGCATTTCCCTCTAATCGCTTAGACGAGCAGTATAAAATCGATTTTTCAAAATATGTACTTTTCTGGAATAAAGGTACAAAAGGGATAAAAATGGTACCAACTGGAACCAATAATGTGCTGCAGCTAGAATCGAGCAACAAAATTAATTTTTCAAAATTTTTTACTATTCTGCGAAAGCGGGACAAAAAGGGATAAAAATAATACCAAAAAGTATTGCCGCTAGAAAGCAATAATTCAGTACGCACTGCCTTGTAACTGAAGACAGAAGTGCATTCTAAAGAAAAATTTCAAAATATTTGCTTTTAATGGGGGTAAAAGAGGGATAGATATGGTACCAATCAAAGTAATGCAGCCGGCTTAAATCTAATCGCCTAACACAGCAATATAAAATAAGAAGGGATAAAAATTGTACCAAACTAAGTGAAACGTGGAATTCGATGTGTATTTCAAAATTTGTATTTTTTTGCGGAAAGAGGGTCAAAAAGGTATAAAATGGTACCCAGCGAAGAGACACAGCTAGAATCGTTAAATTCGGTATGAATATTTCTCTAACTGCGTAAACGAGCAACATAAAGGGATTTTTCAATTTTTTACTTTTTTGGGGTAAAGGGATAAAATGGTACCCTAGGCGGGCAATATAAAGAGAATTTTGAAAATTCGTACTTTTTTGGGAAAAGGGATTTAAACGGTACCAAACAAAGTTATACAAAGACTTCGACTTATCCAAAGACGTATACAATGACTGAAATGGGTAAAACTATAACAACAATTTTTTCAAAGACGATTATTTGATAGAAATTGGAGTACTTCGGGAAAAAATATTTTTTCTATCGAAATTTTTTCTTACGAAAATTTTGAAGAACTCTCAAAGGTTTTCAAACTATGGTCTATAGAAATATATCGAATTTGCAAAAGTACATACCTATTTTAAAGTTTTGAATAATTGCTTCAATGCTGACCAATTAAGGCACAAACAGTAAAACTTTGTGGATGATTTTGTTTCTCAGCCATCATTAATAGATTTTGTAAATCACAAATGCGGCAATTTTGATGCTTAACGAATCCAATAAGCTGAAAATGGCTTCAAAGCTGACAAAATAAAAAAAACTGTAAAACTTTGTGGATGATTTTGTTTCTCAGCCATCTAAAACACAAATGCGACAATTTTAATGCTTAACGAAGCCATTTAGCTGAAAATGGCTTCAAAGCTTCCAAAACAAGAAACAAACATTAAAACTTTGTGGATGGTTTTGTTTCTCAGCCATCTTTAGTAAATTTTTTAAACCACAAATGCGACTATTTTGATGGCTAACGAAACTAATAAGCTGAAAATGGCTTCAAAGCTTCCAAAATAAGAAACAAACATTAAAACATTGTGGATGGTTTTGTTTCTCAGCCAAAATTAGTAAATTTTCTAAGCCACAAATGTGACAATTTTGATGCTTAACGAAGCCAATAAGCTGAAAATGGCTTCAAAACTGAAAATCTCTCTAAAATTTGTACATTATTTTGAAATTCAAATTCTGTAGGATCTAACACATTTTTTTTTTAATTTCAATGTTTGGACTTTAGCCTGCCACAGTGGGCTATAATTTGCGAGTGATTGCTAAAATTAATCTTTTAACTTATCTTTTGCTCGTTAAAGAAAAAAATAAATGAATGGTTGTGTTCATTTATTCTTTTATTGAACAAAAAAAAGCAAATCCCTCACATTATTATTAACTTATTAATCACGTCCCATGGAAAAGACCTTCAGTGGTAATCACAGCTAAAAATCTTTTGGCACCAAAAACGATATTTATGAGTTTAATCTCCCAATATATTGTTTACATGAGTTCAACAGCAACAGCCAAACAACAGTAACAGCAACAGTAACAGCCAACTAACCAACCACACCCAAGAAACAAATTTTTACAAAATTGCAGCAGCAAAAAAGAACACAAAAAACATAATGTGCAAATCCAATACTCGTGGACAAGCCGGCTTACAAATGTTAATTTTATGTTTGTTGTTTTTTTGGATTTGTAGTATTTGAGTGGTGTTGCTGCTGTTGTTGTTGCTATTTTTTCCTGTGGCCAAACAACAATCACCTTAAAACAGGCATTAATTACAACAATTAATTTCGCACACAATGCCAATTACAACAAAACAGGCGGTCGGTCACACTGTACACCCAGTCACTCACGCGCACTCACGTCACTCTCAGTGTGAGAGTGTGTAAGTGCGGTGCTTTCGCAGAAAAATCAACTAACACTTATGCAATGACCATAAAAAATAATAATTAAATAAATTTTGAAAAATGATAAACAACAACAGCCAGCACCTCGCAAATCTATATAGACAAAATTTGCAATTAATGCAAATTACAATACGTGCAGCACCAAGTGTGTGTGCACACACTTGGTGTGTGTTTGTATTCTGATAATGTGGCAACTATGTTGTGCTCTGCACCCTGTGCTGTTGGCCTAATGCGCATGCTCGCATACACAATTATACTATTATGACATAAGTAGGCAACATTCATTTATTTTAACAGATTTTTTTTCTCTTTTTTTTTTTCCAATTTTGTTGACTGTTAAACATAAATTTTAACAGGTCTCGATTAAATATACACACACACACACTTGCTATGACTTGCAGCAATTTTCAACAGTTTTTCGCATTAATTTTGTTGTGTTTCCACAGAGCAGGGCAACTGCCAGCATGAGGGGCTGCTTTGCTAAATCGTATTTTAAAATTATGCGTAAATTTGAAAGTTTTCAGTTTTCTGAAAATTATTCACACACGAAATTGATCTTTTTCGAGTGTGAGTGTGTATGTGTGTGTAAGTTTGTGCTAATATGTCGTGCACCAAATAATGGTAATAATATGTAATCACACCTTTTCAAACTTCGGCGAGAAAGAGCGACAGACAGACAGTCAGACGGACGTACAGAAAATTGTTTATTAATAACTACGGTGCATAGTTAACTTGTTATTCATATTACCACTGTCATTAAAAGCCAGAAACCTTAAGTGTAGGTTTAGGGTGGATAACAAAGAATGATGGATTTCATAAAATAAACAAATACATACAGAGATAACTCAAGAAGAATGCCGTAAAAGTGAGATCCAGGAAAATTTTTAGAAATGAAATTTCATATATTAGCATAATTAGGCAACCAAAAAAATTAAAAAAATTGCCAGGGGCCTAGAAAATTATTTTTTTGTGGGCACTTTCTATAGAAATCAATTTTTTATTTTTTTTTTAATATTTATTAAAATTTCAATTCTAAGAATTAATATATACATATTATATCTACAGCATTCTTTTGTTCGGTGACTTATAGTGAAATTTGCTGTAGAATAGTTTTTCCATTTGCACCATCCCCCTAAAGTTCAGTTTTGTGGGACATTTTAGCTTGAATTGAAAAAAAGTACGAAATTAAACCTAAAATGAGTTTTAAGTTATGTGTTATTTGTGGCATTTTTGTTGAGTTTTCAGATTTGGTGTATTCAGAGACTTATAGTATAATTCTACAGCAAATATTTTTGTAGAACATTTTTACCCGTGAAAACCATGTTTTAGAGGTGTTTCTTACCCTTTTTCAAAAAAGAGACCAAAAAGACCCCTACATTGAGGAGCTAGAGGGTTAAAATGTTTTAGAAAACTGATCCCTCCAATATTCTACATAAATGTGCTGAACACACTCTATACCTAGAGTGAAAGGATAAAAAGATTTCCTATGTCATAAAAATGTGAAAAGGGGGATAACACGAAGCAACCATTTTACATAGTTTAAAACTTAAACTTTCAAAACCCCAATACACTTCGATTAGTCCGCTCTACCATATCACTGTGTTAGGTGACTTATAGTGAAATTTGATGTAGAATATTGTTTCCATTCACACCATCCCCCTAAAGTACAGTTTTGTGGGACATTTTTGCTTAAATTGGAAAAAAGTACGAAATTAAACCTAAAATCAATTTTAAGTTTTGTGTTATTTCTGGCATTTAAGTTGAATTTGAAGTTTTGTTGTATTGAGAGACTTATAGTAGAAGTTAACGGCAAATCATTTTGTAGTACATTTTGATCCGCTCAACCCCTGTTTTTACCTTTTTTCAAAAAGGGACCCAAAAGACCCCTATATTGAGGAGCTAGAGGGTTAACATGATCTAGAGAAATGTTCCCTACAATATTCCACATAAATATACTGAACACACTCTATACCTAAAAGGTAAGGATAACATGATTTCCTATGTCATAAACACGTGGAACCTGAACCAACCACTTTCAATAGTTTTAAAGTTAAACTTTCACACCCCCAATACACATCGATTTGTTATCCCCACCAAAATACTGTGTTAGATGACCTATAGTGAAATTTAACGTAGAATATTTTTCCCCTCCACATCACCCCCCTAAAGTACAGTTTTGTGGGTCAAATTATCACCAATTCGCTAAAAGTACAAAATTAACCCTAAAATGTATATTAAGATTTGTGTTATTTCTGGCATTTCAGTTAAGTTTTCAGATTTGGTGTATTCAGAGATTTATAGTAGAAGTTAACGGCAAATATTTTTGTAGAACATTTTGACCCGTGAAACCCGTGTTTTAGGGGTGTTTTATACCGTTATTCCCAGAAGAGACCCAAAAGACCCATACATTGCGGAGCTAGAGGGTTAAAATGTTCTAGAAAAATATTCCCTACAGCATTCTACATAAATATGCTGAACACACCCTATACCTAAAATGAAAAGAATCATGTTATCTTCCTTCCTATGTCATAAAAACGTGGAACCTGAACCAATCACTTTCAATAGTTTTAAAGTTAAACTTTCACACCCCAATACACGTCGATTTGATATCCCCACCAAAACACTGTGTTAGGTGACTTCCAGTGAAATTTGACGTAGAATATTTTTTCCATTTACATCACCCCCCTAAAGTGCAGTTTTGTGGGACATTTAAGCTTGTATTGGAAAAAAGTACAAATTAACCCTAATTATATTAAGTTGTGTGTTATTTCTGGCATTTAAGTAAGGTTTTCAGTTTTTGTGTATTCACAGACTTATAGTAGAATTTTAATGCAAATATTTTTGTAGAACATGTTTGTAGAACCCGTTAAACTTTTGTTTTAGGGGTGGTTTTTACCCTTTTTTCCAAAAAGGGACCAAAAAGACCCCTACCTTGAGTTCCTTGTAGTGTTTTAAGTAATATGGCTGAACATTTCCTAGCCGTAAAATGTAAGGGTCACAAGGTTTCCTATGTCGATTCATTAGAAGAATGTGGAAAAAGTGGAAATATTCACCCACTCTAATATATTGTATAATTTTGCACGACCTGGACAAATTCTATGTATGTAGTTATATTCTTCGATCCATTGTGGAATATAAGGCTATAAATTCTATAATATAAATGAAAAAAAAAACTCATCTCCTCCATCAAACAACACCCTTTGCAACATACTGTCGTGCAACATTATATCGTTAACAAAAGGTGTAAAAACATATACAGACCGAGGTTAATAATATTTATATTTTTTCTGTGCTTGCTGCAAAAATGATTAACAAACGCCTTTAAGAAAAAGATCTCCATTTCCTCCACAACATTATAAACTCAACTCCCTGCCATCCTCCTCCTTCAACACTTCTTCGCCCAGTCAACAAAGACATTCCCTCATGGCTGGGCAAATGCAAGGCAGGCAGCGTTTCTTTGAAATGTTTCTCTTAAATAATGCAAAATGTAGCTCATTATGTCATTTAGCTTAACATCGTATGCATTTAATGCAAACTGCAGCTCACTCACACTCGCTCGACACTCGTAGCATATGCATAGCGCACAGCTGCGCCATCCATGCTGAGTTGTTGCTGCGAATATGTTGTATGGTGTTGTTGGCTATGTTTTCAACATTTTAACAAACCATGCAACACAATCAGACATCGCAAGACACTGACGGACGGACTGGCGGACTGACTGGCTGACTTGACTAGCATTATGTATTTTAGTTTAGTCTTTTTTCTACTTTTTTCATTCTTTCTTCCAAATCGTGGCTATAAAACGCCATAGACACGTACAACATGCAGCCAATGTTGCTGGCTTGTTGCAATTTACAATTTACATACTGGTGTATGTACTCTGACTACATCAGGCATCAGCCACCTCTACAATGTGCGTAGTTTAGGCCAAATTTCCAACGATGAATTTAATAATCAGTCAAGCATTAGGATCGTTTATTTGCAATTTATCTAATGCAGGCAGCAAGGCCTGGCTGAGGTATGTTGTGAGCTTCATAACTGCAACGACGACGTATATTTTGGAGAGAAAAATTGATTGATTGGTTTGTTAAAAACCCAGCACCTAGTGAACGATGCTTGTTTTATTATTAAAATATTTTGTTAGATATTATGCTGCACAAATTACAATATAATGACTGTTAACAAACCTATTAATTTTATACAATTATTGCAAGGTTTTTTGGGGCTAACCGCAACATGATGCTCAACATCAGGATTGTGCAGCAACATGTTGCTTATTTAGATGAGAAAGGAAATATCACTAAACAACAAAAAAAAATTGATTCTATAAGGACAATATTTTCCTCGGAAATACCAAAATTAATTTTATACAATTAGTGTGATGTTTTAGGGTAACAACAACATGATGGTTCAGCAACATGTTGCTGATTTAGATCATAAAGAAAACTTAATAATTAATTATTTTATTTATTTTATTTATTTTATTTATTTTATTTATTTTATTTATTTTATTTATTTTATTTATTTTATTTATTTTATTTATTTTATTTATTTTATTTATTTTATTTATTTTATTTATTTTATTTATTTTATTTATTTTATTTATTTTATTTATTTTATTTATTTTATTTATTTTATTTATTTTATTTATTTTATTTATTTTATTTATTTTATATATTTTTCATGTTATTTATATAATTTTTTATTAATAGATAAACAAAAATTAAATAAAGAAAATATATAAATAAAATAATATATACATATATACATATAAAGGGTGATTTTTTAAGAGCTTGATAACTTTTTTTTAAAAAAAAACGCATAAAATTTGCAAAATCTCATCGGTTCTTTATTTGAAACGTTAGATTGGTCCATGACATTTACTTTTTGAAGATAATTTCATTTAAATGTTGACCGCGGCTGCGTCTTAGGTGGTCCATCCGCTTAGTCCAATTTTGGCATTTCCACGTTTTTGAGTAACAGAGACCCAATTGGTGCGAACGGCGACGAATCGAAAATTGGTGGTCATCATTAACACTGGCCGATACAGCTGCGATATTTTCTTCAGTTCGCACTCTACGTAAGCGTGTTGGTGGTTTAATGTCCAACAATGTAAATTTGGTGCGAAATTTAGTCACAATAGCCCGAATAGCCGCTTCAGTGGGTCGATTAAACTGACCATAAAATGGAAGCGCGCAATGAACTTTCTTAACAGAGCACGCATTTTGATAATAAAATTCAATAATTTGCAAGCGTTGTTCGTTTGTAAGACGATTCATGATGAAATGTCAAAGCATACTGAGCATCTTTCTCTTTGACACCATGTCTGAAATCCCACGTGATCTGTCAAATACTAATGCATGAAAATCCTAACCTCAAAAAAATCACTCTTTATATAAAGGGTCCGCCAAATAACTATAATAACTATAAATGCTATAAAAAAACTATTGAATATTTTCTCAAATTTCTTTTTTTATTTGAAAGTACAATCCTTCCGGTTAATAATGGAAAATTATTTCATTCTAATGGCGGCTGAGGGCACCCCACAAATAATAGTCCAACGGTGGAATAGTAGAATAGAAAAAACGGTAGATGGCGGACCCTATATATATATATATATATATATATATATATATATATATATATATATATTGTTTAATTAGTATATTTTCTTTGCTTAACTTATATAATATCTATTTATTTTATTGATTTTATATAAACTATTTATTATTATCAATTTAAAAATTAATTACTTTAATTCAAATTATTTATATTTATTTTTCTATTTTTTTTATTATTCCATTAATTTAATTTTATTTATTTGAATTATTTTTATATATATATATATATTTATATATATATTAAATTGCTATTTTATTTTTATTTATTTTATCACTGACAAAACACTTACTTGAATTAAAAACTAATTAAGTTTATTATATCTATTTAAATTTATTTATTTTAAATATCCTATTCATTGAAATGTTTTATTATTGTATTTATTAACCGAATTAATTAACATCAATTAAAAAAATATTTTTCTTATTTCTATTTATTTATTTATTAATTTATAAATATTATTTATTTCGTTTATTTATTATATGCCTATTTTATTTATTACTTTATTTTTTTAATTTTATTTATTTATTTTTTTATTAGGTTATTAATTTTATTTTTTATTTATTTTATATGTTACCTTTATTTTATATATTTTTGATTTTATTTATATATTTTGTTTATTTAATTTATTTTATATAGGTTTTATTTATTTTAATATCAATTAAAAATTAATTACTTTTATTGAATTTATTTTTATTTATGTTATTTATTATATTTTAATTATTTATATTTTGCTGGTTTGATTTTTTAATGTATTTATTTTATTTTTTATTTGATTTATTTGTTTACATTATTTTTTATATGTTTTATTTTATATATATATAGTTTCCTTATTTAATTCATTTTGTATCTATTTGATTTATTTGAATTATATTTTGTTTTATTTATTGAAATTATTTTTAAAAATATTTATTATTTGATTTGAACTGGGATATTGTCCTGGCTCAAGACCATTTTTCATCTATATTTAATAGAATGCAAATTTATTTACAAATGACATGGTGATCACAGACCAAAAAAAGACAAACGAAAAAACTAAAATATTTATTATTTTCAATTTAAAGTTTAATTACTTTAATCAAAAATTAATTGAATTTAAAGGGTGTTTTTTATTGAGGTATAGAACTTCGAATTGAAATAAAACACAAGAAAATCGTTTTAATGTCCATCAATTAGGCTTTATTGGAAGGATAATTTTATGCCATTAATGTTTAAATATGATTTCGGGCATGTGACCGCCGCGGCTGGCTCGAATATAGCCAATTCTACAGGTCCAATTTTCAACCAGTTCAAAGTTGATGGACAAAGCTCCAATTGCTGTGCACGGTGGCGAATCGATTCATTTGGGTCCTCTTCAACACTTTGCTCTACAGCGGCAATTGTTTCTTCGGTGCGCACTGTTCGAAGTCTCTTGGGATGCGTATTATCACATAGAGTAAACGTAGTGCGAAAACGATCCATGGTTAACTGAATTAATTGCTCTGATGGACGATTATGTCGACCATAAAATGGACGGAGCGGTGAACTTCGCGAACTGAACCATTACTTTCGAAATAAATTTGCACGATTTGCAAGCGTTGTTCTTTTGTCAACCTGTTCATGATGAAATGGCAAACCAAACCAAATATTAATCACTTGACAGCTGACAAAATGGCCGCCAGTTAAAAAAGTGATGCCAACTTAAAGTTCTATACCCCAATAAAAAACACCCTTTATTTATTTTATTATTTCATTTATTTAATTTTATTTCACTTTTAATATTATATATTTTGCTATTTTTATTTTTGTCTCACGGAAAACGCAGAAAAAAACAAACAAATTAATATCAATTAAAAAATTAATTACCTTGAATAAATATCAATTGTCCTCTAGAGATTTTCAGTTTATATATTAACTAGCTGAACCCCGCCCGCTTCGCCAGACAAAAAAAAAACAAATGGTTAAATTACGTTCCAATTTTCAGCCTTCTAGCTCTCAATAACACTTTTGCCACGCCCACTCCACCCACAAAATGAAAATCCAAAAAACGCCATCAAATTCATCTTTGTAATGATCAGTACTATATACGTTACAATTTTCAGCATTCTACCTAAAAAACACAATTTATTATTTATTATTATTATTTATTTATTTATTTGCCAACTTTGCCCACAAAACGGAATTCCAAATATTGGTATCAAATTGATGTTTCTCGTGGTCAGTAATATATGTACCAATATTCAGCCTTCTAGCTCCCAAAAACACTATTGCCACGCACACTCCGCCCACAAAATGAAAATCCAAATTTCGGCATCATATTTATCATTCTCGTGTTCAGTAATATATACGTTCCAATTTTCAGTCTTCTAGCTCAAAAACACTATTGCCACGCACACTCCGCCCACAAAACGAAAATCCAAATTTCGGCATCATATTTATCATTTTCGTGGTCAGTAGTATATATGTACCAATTTTCAGCCTTCTAGCTCCCAAAACACTATTGCCACGCCCACTCCGCCCACTAAATGAAAATCCAAATTTCGGCATCACATTTATCATTCTCGTGCTCAGTAATATATACGCTACAATTTTCAGCCTTCTAGCTCAAAAAAACACTTTTGCCACGCCCACAAAATGAAAATCCAAATTTCGACATCATATTTATCATTTTCGTGGTCAGTAGTATATATGTACCAATTTTCAGCCTTCTAGCTCCCAAAAACACTATTGCCACGCCCACTCCGCCCACAAAATGAAAATCCAAATTTCGGCATCATATTTATCATTCTCGTGCTCAGTAATATATACGTTCCAATTTTCAGCCTTCTAGCTCTCAAAAACACTATTGCCACGCTCACTCCGCCCACAAATGAAAATCCGGCATCATATTTATCATTCTCGTGGTCAGTAATATATATGTACCAATTTTCAGCCTTCTAGCTCCCAAAAACACTATTGCCACGCCCACTCCGCCCACAAAATGAAAATCCAAATTTCCCTTTTTTTAAAACCCGTGCTGAGAAAATACCTTTCCAACAAAGTATAAATCATCAAAATCGGTTTGGCCAATCTCGAGTTATGGGATTACATCGCTTCGGACACTTTCTTTTATATATATAGATTAAAATATTTCATATTTATTCTTAAATAATAATTTTATTATTAATCATTAACAAAAATTTCCAAGATTTCCAAAAATTCTAAAATCTCGTTGAAAACCTTTGCCGCACCCTGTATTGAATTGAATATCTTGTATTGAGTCTACAACAAGCCGCCACAATTATGAATTTTCAGAGCTATGCACAGCTGAGATTGTTTTTCTTCTGAATCTTAACTTAACTTAGTCTCCTCTTTGATCTGCTCGCGAGGGGGAGAGCGCTCGCTCGAATCTGTGTGATGCGGGTCCGTCCGTGCTGGTCATTTGCATTATAAATATTTTTCAATAATTAAATCTGTCAAACTTTAAATGGCATTCAATTAAAATCATTAAACACACAAAACACACACACACCACATATTCTATGGAAAAATCATAAAGTGGCAGCCAACATCAATGGTGGTGGTGTGGTGTGGTTTGGTGGGGTGGGGTGGCATGGCGGTTTCATCATTTCGATATTGGATTCGTTTTTGATTTTCACATTTACGCTATTGCTGTTGGGCATTACATCATTTTTGTTCGTATTGAGTTGAGCTGAGTTATGAATTGAAATTAATTCATTCATACGTAGTATGTATTATTAAAATTATCATTATTGTTATTACTGTTAGCAATGTTAGTACGATGTACGCTGTATATATAATAATGACAATATCTGAGCACATCGCTTCGTCGATTTGTTTATTGTTTTGCTCCTCTCCTAAATAAGTATCGGTTAATTATTATTAACATTCTGTTCGTAGTCAATTGTTGGCGGATTCTCTGATAATTATAGCCAACGACGTCGTCGTCGTCGTTTTGTTGTATTCAGTTCTCGTCGCGAGAGTGTGTGAAATGTCACTTAGTTATTGTTCAGATATGGTTGTATACGAGTATAATGTGTTTTGTTTGTTGTTGTTGTTGTTTTTTGTGTATTAATTATTTTCAATAATTAACAGTATTTTATGTAAATCATTTTTAATTGAATGCATCAATAGCGTCGTCATTCTCTGTGTCAGTTGCACAATTGCTGAGAACCCTGGATAAGAGCATTACATTGCTTCTTTGGAGGGAGGGGAAGGCTGGTGCCTTAGAGAAAGTTTCTCCAGGAATTTGTATGTGAAATCATGAGGTGTACACCGATTTCTATAAATGATATTAATTAAATTAAAAAAATATACAAAATATTCAAAGAAAATAAACAAATATTTTTTTAAATGTCTTAGAGCACTACAAGAAACATGTATAGATATACATATATGTGTTCGCTAGAGTCTCAGAGTGATATATCAGGGTGTAACAAGCCGCCCATTGACAAACATAGTTAACCTTGATCAATTGTGTCTTCTTCATGAAAATTAAGATTTCCTCGTGAGCAAAAATCCAAAATAATCTTAAAAGAACATAACTCCTCTTTTATTACATAAACTGTTGCCATATTTTCCGCCAAACTTCTAAGTCCATCCCTCGCATTGCTTAGGCAGAGCGTTCTCTGGAAACGCTTTAGTTGTGTGTGAGCGCGTGAATGAGTGAGTGATGTGTGTTGTTGTTGCTGCTGCTGCTGCCATGGTTATTGTTTTGTTTTCTGTTGT
This sequence comes from Polietes domitor, assembly GCA_947397865.1. NCBI lineage: Eukaryota > Metazoa > Arthropoda > Insecta > Diptera > Muscidae > Polietes > Polietes domitor. Next base: position 138,613,648 of record OX377622.1, on the reverse strand, counting down.
GTTGCGTTCGGGGTTTTGTCACGAGGACAAATGAATTAATTGAAATTGATTTTGTTTAATTAAACATTTAAACATTGTGATCTGTTTTCATTGTCTTTTTTGTGTTTTCATATTTATTTTTTGTCTTTCGAAGAGCACGGCATGTGTGGTGGTCGCCGTTCTCCCGTCTCCGCCCCCCTCCTCACCAGTTTAGCATTATTATAATGTTTAGGGCCCCGGCCATATCGTTTACGTTGGGCGCCATTTTTATAGACGAATTCTGTAGATTTATGCAATTTCGTCATGTCTTCTTAAGAACACCATTTTCTATACAAAAGAAAAAAGGAAAAATCCGATTAAAAGTAGTTAATGATAAATTTTTCAAAGAAATTCTGTTTGATTTTGTAAAAAAAATCGAAAAAAAAAATCGTAAAAAATAAAAGCCGTCATTACACCACGTCCAAGCTCGCACAGACACAACTTTAAAGTTTTAAAAAAATAATTAATGTAATCATATCGAAAATCAAAATAAAATCGTAAAAATATAACGGGATCATTCCACTTCAATATTATAATTGAAATTGCCTTTAAAATAAGTTATAGTACAGGAAAGATCTCTTACATAAAATTTAAATTAAATTATTTTTATAATTTATACTGTTATCAATTTACAAGCTTATTAATAAATTTCTATATTTTTCTTTTCAGGTAAGCATTATTTCTTTGTGCCATTATCTGAAAAATTTTGGAATTCTTGGCAAGTATGATTTAAATATTTTATTTTGGGAATATTTAAAAATATGAAAACTTAAAGAAAATATATTATATTTTTAGAATAATAAAATATATTATACTAATATAAATTTGGTAAAAATTTCTCTATATATATGTATGTCAGATGTCTCGATATGCTGATTCATCAAATCAATATATATTTTTTTATTCATAATTTTTATAATTTATTTTTTGTTACTAACGTTCCAATTTTCGTCGAAGGAACGTTTAATATTTGTATTGTCATTTTGGAAATATAGATCAGATCATCCCCGCAGATATGTTCAATTAAATGTTGCCAATGTCTCAAAAAAAAGAAATAAAATATTTTTTTCGAATAAAATATTTTTTAATCATAAAAATTAGGAAAAAATCCGTTTCCTTCTCGATTTAGGAACAGTCTCCAAACAATTTAGAAAAAAGTATTTATTCGAAAAAATCTTGTTTTACTGGAACAAAAAAGAATCATAAAAAACGAAAAATATATTTTTTCGATTTTATTTTGAGTTTTTTTCGCTATTTCAACAAAAATTAAAAAATCGTGATTTAAAAAAAAACGAAAAAAGTCTTTTAAAAAGATATTTTTTCAAAAAAGCCAATCATAAAAAAATCGAAAAAATATTTTCCGATTTTATTTTGAGTTTTTCTCGCCATTTATTAAACAAAAATTAAAAAAATCATGATTTAAAAAAAAATATTTTTTCAAAAAAAATCTTTTTTTAAGAAAAATATTTTTTTGAAAAAAATCTTAAAAAAAATATTTTTGGAAAAAATCTTAAAAAAAAAAATAATTTTTGGAAAAAAATCTGGCACGAAAATGAATCATAATGTCGCTATTTAAACAAAAATTAAAAAATCATGATATTAAAAAAGTCTTTTGCGTCTAAAGTGACATTAGGGCTGTTTTTCTTTAAGTCGGGATAACAATCTGCGATAAAACGTTAATAAAAATTTAATTTTTTGCTCAAAATAAAAAAATATTTTTTCACAATTCACACTATCCATTTCAGACCATCCCCGCAGATAAAATGTTGCCAATGTCTCAAAAAAATTGCGAATAAAATATTTTTTTTTTTCGAATAAAATATTTTTTACTAGCGCGAAAAAAATTAGGAAAAAATCCGTTTTCTTCTCGATTTAGGAACAGTCTCCAAACAATTTAGAAAAAATTATTTATTCGAATCTTGTTTTTACTGGAACAAAAAAGAATCATAAAAAATGAAAAAAATATATTTTCCGATTTTATTTTTTTGTGCTATTTCAACAAAAAAAAAAACAAAAAAGTTTTTTTTTTAAATATTTTTGCGAAAAAAAATCTTTTTTTACTGGCACGAAAACCAATCATAAAAAAATCGAAAAAATCTTTTTCCGTTTTTATTTTGAGTTTTTCTCGCCATTTATTAAACAAAAATTAAAAAAATCATGATTTAAAAAAATATTTTTTCGAGAAAAAATCTTTTTTAAGAAAAATATTTTATTGAAAAAATCCTTTTTAAGAAATATATTTTTTTGAAAAATATTTTTTTGAAAAATATTTTTTTGAAAAAAATATTTTTTTTGGAAAAAATCTTAAAAAAATGTTTTTTCGAAAAAAATCTGGCACGAAAAAGAATCATAATCTCGCTACTTAAACAAAAATTAAAAAATCATGATATTAAAAAAGTCTTTTGCGTCTAAAGTGACATTTTTCTTTAAGTCGGGATAACAATCTGCGATAAAAATTTAATTTTTTGCTAAAAAAAAAATTTCACATTGTCGCCATAAATATATGTTTCAACACAAATTTTCAAAAAAATATTTTGTGTTGACTTTATTGGACTTAGCCTCGATAACCATAAATTTGACTTACGCTGGGTAATTATCCAGGTTAAGTCAATAATTTTTAACACAAAATTATTTTTTCAAATTTGTTTTCACACACACATTGATTGATATTGCTTTTGGCGACAATTTTAAAAAAGAATTTTTTATTTTGAGTGAAATTTTAACATTTTATTTAGATTTTTCTTATCGCAGCAGAAAAACAGCCATATTATTTTCTAACTTAGAATTTTTGCTATTAAAAAACATAACAATTTTTTTGATTTTTATGATTTTTCGTAGAAAAAGATTTGTTTTCGAAAAAATCAGTTATTTCTCAATTTTTTAAAGACTGTTCCTAAAACTACAATTCTAGCTATCATTGCAAATGTTGTTTGTCCTTTTTTTTCAAGATGAGAGTACAAATATTGAAGGTACCTTCGGAGAAAATAGGAATTTTTATATCCTCAAAAAAATTAATAATCGTTTTCGAGTTTAAAGTCCAAAATACATCAGAAAATTTTGATAATAGACCTTCGGCAAATTTTTTGCTTTACACTGTAATTGAAATAAAAATTCTTTCAGTGTATTTTTTGCCATAGAGTGCTTAGCAAAAGGGCATTTGAAAAAGTATTACTGCACACGCGTCTGCAATTGCATTAACATTTACGTGTTTTTTAGCTATTGGCGTATGAGTGTGTGTGTGTGTGCTGCGTGTACATATCTGGTGGGCATGAGTCCATGGCGTCCAACTAATTACAATCATGAATAACGAAAATGAGTTGACGTGAATACCCCCCCCCACCTCAGTTCTCAGCCCACAGCCCTCATCCCTGGTACGGGTGGTGCAACCAACCCCTTTCGCTTGCATAATAAGCTTGAATTATGAATATATGGATATTTTCCGTTTTCTCATTTCATGCTTTATCATTCATTAATTTCCACTGTTTTTTTTTGCATTTGCTTTTTTGGCACACCCAACCCCACTTTTGCCTTTTGTCTTTGGCCGAAAATTTTATGATAAACAAAAGCCCTTGGCCAAATCCCTCCTTCCCATACTTGGGTGCACTCGTTCGCGTCGTGTCATTAAAATCCGGGGGTTGTCTCTCTGCTTAAATAGGGAATGGTAGGAAAACGTGCTCATTATGAATTTGGCCGTTTTGCGACATTACGCTTTTGCGATTCCACTTTTGGCGTTAATGAAGATAGAAATTAAAATAAGGCACGGCATTATAACATTTGAAATTAATGCAATTTTGCAAATTAAGGGATGTTTGCATTTCGCGCTTTGTCTGGAGCAGTGGTCAGTCGGCGATTGCTGGCCTAGGGGGTGAAAGGCTTGATTAAAAAAAGGGGAGTGCAATTTATACAGTGACATGTGTGGCAGACTTTAAATATGCGGCCAGAAAGAGTCACGAAAAGCAGGGAAATAGAAACTGGGGGCTTTGGACGACAACTTTAGCAATCCTTATAGATTCCTCACTTTGCCTCCCATTAATAAAAATAAATAGAAATCGCTTTTACAACTGAAGCATAAATTAATTAAGGAAATTTTTAAATGCATTTCATTGGCAACAACAACAACAGCAACAAAAAGAAATCACAACCTAATCAGATTTAAGACACGAATTCTCAAAACATTTGGTCGGTCGCAGCCAAAGTCCACCGTTCGTTCGTGTGGGAACATGATCGCCGCCGCCAAATGCTCATGCCTCATGGAACGAGTCTATCTCTGTGCGCGCGACACAACATAAAGAAGTGGTGACGCATGCGCATGAGCAGCTTTTTAGCATGATTTGCGGCTAACATGACTTTATTGGCCAACAATTTCCTACAGCCTAAAAGCCATGGTAAAAGGGTATTAATAAATTTTGCATTAAGATCGCGTGCACTGTCATGTTTTTGTTCCAGTTTGTTTTTTTTTCTGGCTTCGCTCTTCAGCGGTTTATTAAATGCAAATCAAAAATTAAGACAAATGTGTTAAAAAGTGGCAATTAAAATAAACGAAAAACTAATGATAAAGATTTATGTAGTGGACACTCGCCAGCCGAAAGAAAAAAATAAAAATATAATTCTACATTTTATTAAAGATCAAAAAGGGGTCATAACCTCTCTCTCTTGAAAGCACTTGACCATATTATTCAACTTTAAGGGTTGATTTCTCTGTCTTTGTTGTTTTCCGTTTTCTTTAATAATTAATATACTCTACAATAATTGTATATATTTATGCTATTGTTTGATTTGTTTTTTGTTGTGTTTTTTTCTCGTGCGGCGTTGTGCGTGCTTAACACGCAAATTTCGCGAGAGAGCAACGTTGAACTAAAATGTTTTCCCTTTATTTCAACGTTTTTTGATATAAACATGTAATTATAAAACAAAACAGTGTTCCTACATGTGTATATGCGAACGCAACATACATAAAATCATAACAAAAAGTACTCAGTTTATATATATATACAATATGTATTAGGTTGACTCTTAGCGGCAAAGAATTTTCAGAACGACCAAATTCAGTGTCCAAAATTCGATATTGGTTATGTAGGGTGAACTTACGGGAGCGCCAAGTAGTGCCTTAAGGCACCGCAGATATTAGAAGACGTGATCAAAGGCCCCAAACTGCCGAATTTTTCAGGGGATTTTCTTGGCTCCATGAGAAGCCGCTCCCAAAAAATAATGAAATAATGCCAGAATTAAAGACTGTCTGCGTTGTCAGTCATCGGGCGAGCTTAAAAATGGGCTATATTTCATAAATATGAATAATGATTTTGAGTGAAATATCGGCGATTTTTATATTTTTCCAAAAAAGAAAAGAAATGAAAAATCGCACCAAAAAATTGATCCAAAAAGAAGAAAATGGAAATGAAATTATATCCAAAAATAAATGAAAAATTGTCAAAAAAAAGTCCCAAGTCAAGAAGTAGGGGAAAAAAATGTTAAAATTGAAATTATGCCCAAAAATAAATGCAATTACCATCCAAATGATAAATTAAAAATTGTTCAAATATTGCCAGAATTAAAGATTGTCTGCGATGTCAGCTTTCGGACGGACTTAAATATGGACAATATTTCATAAATATGAATAATGATTTTGAGTGATTTTTTACATGAAATATCGGATATATATTGGAGTTTTTAGATAATTTTTCGACGAAATGAAAATCGACCAAAAAATTGGTCAGAGAGATGCAAAATTACCCAAAACGGAAAATGAAATTACGCCCAAAAAATAAGTGAAAAATCACCCAAATCAAAAGTCGTCCAAACACGGAAAATCGAATTACAACCAAAAATAAATAAAAAATCTCGCAAATCAAAAATGAAAATGAGTCCAAAAAATTGAGTTAATTTTCATGTGAAAAAATCGTCCAAAAAATTTGAGTAATTTTTAATATGAATAATCGCCCAAAAATATATCTTCTGGGATAATATTTTACGCAGAGTAAAGGTGTTCGGGGTTGGAGGCCTTCGATGGTGCCTAAAAAAATTTCTCTTCTGGGTTATGTCTAAAGCCGGCTACGCCGAGTAACGTTTTTCTACGTAATTTTGTGTAATTTTTAATATGAAATATGTCCAAATCCGGCGACGCAGAGTCAAGGTGTTCGGGGTTTCCAGCCATCCAATAACGATTTTCGTTTTCTGGGTTATGTTTAAAGTCGGCTACACAGAGTAAAAATCGGTATTTCATATTTGAATTTATGAAATATCACCCAATGTTTTTGGATGATTTTTCATAATGGAAGATTATCCAAATGACAAATATGAAATATTGCCGAAAAAATATGAAAAATACCCAATTTTTGAGTGATTTTTCATATTTTTTGAAAAGGATTTTTTGGGGTCATTTTTCTTATTTTTTGGTAGAATTTATGAAAAAAGGTAAATTTTTTAATGATTTTTTTATATGAAAAAAATCGACAATTTTTGAATGGAACTCATTTTTCATTGGCGATTTTTCGTGCCCCATATTTTTTCATATCTGCTCTCTCGTTTATTGAGCTATTTTTATAAATTAATTTCGATGAATTTATAGAATTTTTTACAGCATTTTTACGATTTTACAGTATTTTGGAATCATTAGCGGGATTCTGCAATTTTTTTGATGACTTTTCATATGAAAAATCGTAAATTTTTGAATGGATTTTTTGTGTTCTTTTTTCATAATTTTCTTGGGGTAATTTTTCATTGTGCACCCTAATTTCTCACATTTTTAGGCCTTCTTTTATTTGGCTATTTTTAGTAGCCAAAATTGTCTGTTCATTTCGATAAATTTATAGATTTTTTACAGCAATTTGGAATTTTTACAACATTTTTCGAATTTTTAGAGGAGTTTTGGAATTTCGGCAATTTTTCATATGAAAAATCGTCCATTTTTGAATTGGATTTTTGTTTTGGGTTATTTTTCATAATTTTTTGTGCGATTTTTGTTTCCCTAATTTTTCATATTTTTTAGTTACTTTTTGTTTTGGGCTATTTTTAGTAGCCCCAATATATTTGTTCATTTCGATGAATTTAAAGAATTTTTAAGGCATTTTTTCGTTTTTACAGTATTTAGGAACCTTTAGCTGAATTTCGGAATTTCGGCAATTTTTGGATGATTTTTTATATGAAATTATGGAATTTCAGCAGCATTTTTCGGCTTTATTGTTGAATTTTCCATTACAGAAATATTGAAAAAAATTTAAATAATTTTAATGTCCCCGGTCACGTATAGGGAGAGTCCGTAAAAATTGTCATACAGATTTTTTTGTCATTGAACCAATACTCAGGGGATGTCCCCTATAAATATCAAATAGAAAAAAATCGAGATTTAATCTTCAGTCGATTAGTTGGTACCATTTTTATCCCCCTTTAATCCCAAAAGTACGAATCGTTGAAAAATCTTGTTTTTTGACCGCAGCGTATACATCGATTTTCTGGATTCTAACAGCAGCCGTTTGGTTGGTACCATTTTTATCCCTTTTCGACCCGTTTCCCCCTAAAAGTACAAATTTCGAAAAAAATCCTTTATACTGTGCTTCTTTTATACAGTCATGTATGTATACAGCGAATTACATGATTTCAGCTCCAGCTCAATTTATCCCGTAAAAGGTGCGATTTTTTTTTAATTTTATGTATTTTACATATCAATTTATTCAGAATGCATACATCGAATTCCACGATTCTAGTTCTAGCCATTTGGTTGGTACATTTGTTATCCCATTCCCCCCTAAATGTACACATTTTGAAAAAATCCTATATGCTGCGGGTATACACAGTCAGAGCTTCAGCCTATTGGTTAGTATCACTCTTAACCTTCTTTTCCCATTTTTATCATTCAAAAGTGCAAACATTATTATTTTTTTTTATTCTTTTACAGTTCTACGCAATTAGAGGGATATTAATTCCAAAATTAACTGCAACCCTTGCTCCGAATATTTTTGTCAAACCTAACTCTTTAGTCAAACCCTTCACTAAATCAATCCATAATAATATATTTCTCAAAAATTCAGTTTTGCGGAAAAAGGTCTGGTATTTCTTAATCAGCTACTTATGATTATTAGAAAAAATAAAATAAAAATCCTTAGAACTTTCCTTTCAATTCTCCAAGTAAAATTACATTTGGCTCATGTCGTATTTTTTTGTTGTTGTTTGAAATCAAATCGTCCATGAAATCCAACCATTTTTCGATGTTTAAATATATGAGGCACCCTAATGTCCAGATAGGTACAATATAATTTGTACGTTAATAAGGTTATACACGCTCTCAGTGGCGAAATGCGAAAAAAAAACAACAATTAAGAAAGTTTTGAGTGGCTACGAAACGATATGAATCCATACCACATTGACTGGCGTATATTTATGGGAAATGAAGACAGGCCATTGCCTTGATAACTTCATAATTCAATGGAATAAGGGCTGAGTATAATAAAAGCCCTCCCCCAACAAATACTCAATAGAAACAGTAAGAGCAATGATCACAAGTATTCCAAAATTTGAATTTTTTGGACGGAAATAAAAATTTTAAAAAATCTCAGAAAAATTTAAGTCCTATGAAGAAATAAAAAATAAATTATATAAATCGTTACCCTAATATAAAAATAATCTATCTCAAATTTTTTGCAAATCGAGATTTTTGGTGATTTTAACAAACCAAGGTAATAAATAACAAAAAAAAATTCTCAAAAAATATTAGTTAGTTATTTTTTATATTAGGGTATTTTTATTATGAAAGAACTGCTTCGCAAAAACTCCAAAAAAAATCTAAATTAATTTTTAAAAAATTTTTAAATCTTTAAATTTCTTGATTTCCGAAGAAATTAAATGTAATTATAAAATGTATTATATAAATCGTTACCCTAATATAAAAAGGACTAACTGATATTTTTTCTTACATCGATATTTTAACATTTTGTAATTTATTCGGTCATAATTAACCAAAAAATGGTTTCTCAAAAATTTTGAGTTAGGAATTCTTATATTAGGGTAACGAAATATACCCCCTTTATTTATCTTGTGAAAGAACTGCTTTGAAAAAATCCAAAAAATTCTAACTTAATTTTTAAAAATTGTTAAAGCTTTAAATTTCTTGATTTCCGAAAATTTTGTATCATGGTATATTAGGGTAACGAAATATATCCCCTTTATTTATCTTGTGAAAAAAATATTTTGATAAATTCCAAAAAATTGTAACTTAATTTTTAAAAATTGTTAAAGCCTTAAATTTCTTGATTTCCGAAAATTTTGTATCATGGCCTTATGAATAAATTAAAAAAAATTATTATTCAAATAGTTATCCTAATATAAAAAAGTCTAACTCATATTATTTGTAAATCGATATTTTAAATTTTTTTAATTATTCGGTCATAATTAATAGAAAATCTGTTTCTAAAAATAGGAGTTAGGTTTTTTATATTAAAATAACTCCCTTTATTATTCTTAATTTTTAAAAATTGTTAAGTCTTTAAATTTCTTGATTTCCGAAAATTTTGTATCATGAATCAGGACCTTTGAAGTCGTTTATGGTTTCATATTTGCCCAAGAATCAAAATTATTGATTCCTTGATTTCCTTTGCCCAGCTCTCCCCAAAAATCAGAAAGCAACTCAGTCGTGTGTTTAATTTAACAAAGAGAGCACGTATTCGAAGTCATAAACAAAATAAACATGAACTTCGTTCGCCGCCCCCCCTTCCCAAACCAACTAACTCTGGGCTCTGCGAATCCTTATTATGGGTAATCAAGCGAACGCACACCCTCATTCGCATTATCCTTTTGGCTCACGTGTTCTTCGAACACAACAAAAGTGTTCAGACACATGTACGAGTACTTACATTATTTTTTGTATTGTTAATAATGGCATAAAGGGTATTTTTGCATAAATAATTTGTTTTGCTTTTAATGTTCCACAATGACTTAATGTGAGCTCGTTCATACATTCATTCATTCATTGTTTGTTATTAACAAAAGTTGTGAGCAGGACCTCAAACCCCCCTTCTCCTTCTCTTCCCATCAATATTTCTGTTGTATGTTATTATTAGTCTATATATCGATTTCTTTTATGGGGAGCCGGCCGCGTATGTGAGTATAGACAAAGCCAAATAAAGTTTGGTAAATGAATCTCGACCATGTTTGCCATGGTTTACCTTTGCTGGCATGTATACCGGCTCCTCCACCTACTCCTTGTGGTAACATAATTTTCTTCGTTAATTTTCTTTTAGGGTGGAAACAGCTAATGTACTAGCAACAACAATTTTATTATCAATTGATTGAACAATTTTCCTGCAGGCAGGGATTCCCAAAGGATACCGAAGAAAGAAGGACAAAATTATTCAAATAATAATTTTCTCTATATGATTTATTCCAACGTGTCAAGTTTTCGTTAAAAACAGTTTGAAATATAGGAAAAATCGTGGTAAACCGTTTTCCACCTAAATAGTGACCCTGCTGGTCTTCCATAGATGGAGTGTAGAGGAAACAATGATTTGATAAAACAAATTGTTTTTTTTTTTAATATTTAATTTCAAAAGATATTGCTGCTTCTTATGGAGTACCCAAAACTACTGCTTTGACAGTTAGAAAATAGAATATAGCGCCGACATGTGGATGTTACAGCATTGCCATACACGCATCAGCTGATGTCGATCTTTTAATATTTAATTTCAAAAGATATTGCTGCTTCTTAGGGAGTACCCAAAACTACTGCTTTGACAGTTAGAAAATAGAATATAGCGCCATCTACATGTGGATGTTACAGTATTGCCATACACGCATCAGCTGATGTCGATCATATGGTCGATCTTTAACATGCCAGCATCAGCTGTTCGATCTTTAACACAGGGTTTTGAGACCAATGTTATTTAAAAAATGACATGCTATTGAAAATGAGATCATATTCGAGCTTAATTATGGAATATTAATAAAATAATATTCTTATCGAATTTATATTTTTTTTTCATTTCTGGTCTGTTTTTTATTTTTTTGCACAATTTCACAAAATTTATATGAAAAGAAGTTTAAATTTAATTTAAATTCAAAGCTTTGTCATGTTTAAGAAAATTAATTTTCTTCCCGAGAGCAGATATGAAACTTCTATTAACTATCTATTTGGGAAATTCCTTTTCTTCCCGAGAGCAGATATGAAACTTCAACTTAAACTATCTATTTGGGAAATTCATTTCTCCTGTGAAAACAGTTTGGGCCTCGCTGTCCACATATATTTTGTGCATGGGAATGAACACATTCTGTGTGTGGTAAATATTATCAAAGAGACTTCCTTAGTTCTAAGGAAACTTAATAACATAATAAAACAAAACTGTGGACAGAGAAGAATTCATAAAATTTTAAATTAATATAAAAGGGGACATTTTCAATTTCGAAAGGAGGGTATTCAACCTTGGAAATTTCCATAAAATCCCAAACCTTGAAATATAATTTCGCCATTTGTGCTAGTATGAAATCACAAAAATCAAATAAAAAAAAAATCAACTCTAAATTTCCTCTAAATTAATTTAAGTTTCACCTTTTTTCTGTTTTCACAATTTTTCCTCAGTGTATTTTGTGTGTGTGCTCATTTCCAATGCCCTCATCCGTAGCAAATGCCACATGATGATTGACACAGATTTATTGTATTTACATATGATTAAAATTTAAATGTACTTGTAATTATCGAAATGTGTGAGTGTGTGTGTGCGACGGTGACGACTACTGATTTCGAGTACAAAGTTGCCACATCAAGTTATGTGAACGAACGCTGAATTAACAGATAATTTCCGGTAAACTTTAAACCAAACAATGCATTTAATTGTACACCAGACGTATAAAATAATGAGCAGCAACAATGAAAATATTTAATAACAATAATGACATACGAGTAGACATACTAAATGACATACGAGAGAGAGAGAGATAGGTACCCTACAGCACGAAAAAGCAGGTATAAATATAAATAGGAAAATTTGGCTGGGATATTTAAAATGTTGAAATATTAAAAAAAATGTGTTTCATCGAGCCTTGAACTTTATAAACCATAGAATAGTGGAAAAATGTTGGGCTGTATTAATTATTTCGTATTTATTATTTTGCCTTAATTAAAATAATAAATACATGAATTTTTAAATAATATGGTTACTTAATATACAACATGGCTAGTTTTTGTAGCTACTAACTAGAACTTTTGATAGAGTTCTAACCAATGCACATAAAAAAGCTCCCAAAAATAAACACTAAAAAAGGTCAAGTAAAACTGTATAAAAGATAAAACTACCCAAAATGAAGTTATTCCCATAAATAAATGAGAAATCGGGGAAAATGTTTTAGTAAGTTTTAATGTAAAAAATACGTCCAATCCTGATACGCAGAGTTAAAAAATGAGCAAAAAAAATGAAAAATACCCAAAATCAAATTATTCCCAAAAATAAATGTAAAATTCCCCCCCACCACCAAACATTTCATATGAAAAATCGTCTAAAATTTGTAGTAATTATAAATGATCAAATACCCCCAAATATATATCAAATTCTGATAAGCAGATTATGAACCAAAATATGAACCAAAAAAAAAATAAAATTATTATGAAAAATCAGGCAATTTTAGTAATTATTCATGTAAAAAAATACATCAAAAAAGTAAAAAAAATTGAAAATTATCCGAAATGAAATTATTCCCAAAAAATAAATGAAAAATTCCCCCAAATATTTCATATGAAAAAATCGACCCAAAATGTTACTTAGTTTCAGTGTAAAAAAATTCCTCTAAAAATATTTTACAAATCCTGATACGCAGATAAAAAATGGATCAAAAAATTGAAAATAATACGAATTGAAACTATTCACAAAAATAAATCACCCCAAATATTTCATATGAAAAATCGGCCGAAAATTTTAGTAATTTTTAATGAGAAAACCCCGCCTAAAAATATATCACAAATCCTAATACACAGAGTAAAAAATAAAATTATTCCCAAAGATAAATGAAGAATCACCCCAAATATTTCATATAAAAAGGACAAATATTTTAGTAATTTTTTAAATATACATCTCTCGCATAATAACATATCTCAAATCCTGATACGCAGATTAAAAAATGGATCAAAAAAAAAATTAAAATTACCCGAAATGAAATTATTCCCAAAAATAAATGAAAAATCACCCCAAATATTTCGTATGAAATGTTGGCCAAAAATGTTAATATTTTTAATGTGAAACAACCGCCTAAAACAAAAAATTTATCTCAAATACGCAGAGTAAAACAATGGACCAAAAAGATTGAAAATTACACGAAATGCAATTATTCCCAAAAATACATGAAAAATTCCCTCCAAATATTGCATATTAAAAACCGGACAAACATTTTAGAAATTTTGAACGAGAAAAACCAAAAAATTTATCAAAAAAAAATAAAATTACCCGAATAGAAATTATTCCCAAAAATAAGTGGAAAATCACACCGAATATTTCATATGAAAAATCCGGCAAAATATATTAGTAATTTTTAATGAGAAAAATATATCTCAAATCATGAAGCACAGAGTAAAAAAAAACCAAAAAAATTAAAAATTACTCAAAATGAAATTATTCCCAAAAATAAATGAAAAATCACCTCACATCAATCATATGAAAAATCGGCCAAAAATTTTAGCAAATTTTAATATCTAAAAATATATCACAAATTCTGCTCACAGAGCAAAAAATTGGATCATAAAAATAGAAAATTTACCGAAATGAAATTATTCCCAAAAATAAATGAAAAATCACCCCAAATATTTCATATGAAAAAAGGGTTTAATTTAATTTAATTTGCTTTTAATTTGAAAACACCGCCTAAAAATAAAGAGTGATTTTTTTGAGGTTAGGATTTTCATGCATTAGTATTTGACAGATCACGTGGGATTTCAGACATGGTGTCAAAGAGAAAGATGCTCAGTATGCTTTGACATTTCATCATGAATCGTCTTACAAACGAACAACGCTTGCAAATTATTGAATTTTATTATCAAAATGCGTGCTCTGTTAAGAAAGTTCATTGCGCGCTTCCATTTTATGGTCAGTTTAATCGACCCACTGAAGCGGCTATTCGGGCTATTGTGACTAAATTTCGCACCAAATTTACATTGTTGGACATTAAACCACCAACACGCTTACGTAGAGTGCGAACTGAAGAAAATATCGCAGCTGTATCGGCCAGTGTTAATGATGACCACCAATTTTCGATTCGTCGCCGTTCGCACCAATTGGGTCTCTGTTACTCAAAAACGTGGAAATGCCAAAATTGGACTAAGCGGATGGACCACCTAAGACGCAGCCGCGGTCAACATTTAAATGAAATTATCTTCAAAAAGTAAATGTCATGGACCAATCTAACGTTTCAAATAAAAAACCGATGAGATTTTGCAAATTTTATGCGTTTTTTTTTAAAAAAAAGTTATCAAGCTCTTAAAAAATCACCCTTTATATTGAGATACGCACAGTAAAAAAGAATAAAAAATTAAACATTATCCGAAATTAAATTAGTAACAAAAATAAATGAAAATCATCCCAAATATTTTATATAAAAAAATCGACCAAGAATTGTCAATACTTCCCTCCCTTTTGCTCATTCTTATGATGATACCTTGTGATCTTTACATTTGAAGTATAGAATGTGTTCAGCAATATTACATAAAACACTACGAGGAACTTTTTTGTCGAACATCATTACCCTCTAACTCCACAATATAGGGGTCTTTTTGGTACCATTTGTTCAAAAGAATAAAAACACCCTGAACAACTGAATATTGCAATTTTATAATAAAACTGTGGAACACAAGAAATATCAAGGTTCTGACAATGGATTCTGATAGAGGGTGTAAAAAAGATACGTTTACAGGCGATTTGAATTTTTAAGTATTGTGGTCATTTTAGAGGGGAGTCAATATTACCCCATTTTGCTCATTTCAGGATGAGTAGAAAACCTTGTCATCCTTACATTCTAGGTATAGAACGTGTTCAGCAATGTTACTTAGAAGACTACGAGTAACATTTTTGTGGAACATGTTAACCCTCTAGCTGCTCAATATAGTTGTCTTTCGGCTGTCAACAGGGGTTGCAAGGATCAACATGTTGTGATCCTTACATTGTTATATTTATATTTCTTAAAACACTATGAGGAACATTTTTGTGGAACATTTTAACCCTATAGCTACTCAATATAGGGGTCTTTTTGGTCCATTTTGTGAAAAAGGGTAAAAAAACACCCCTCAACCAGGGGTTTAAAGGGTCAAAATGTTCTACAAAAATATTCGCCATTCCATTCTACTATAAGTCTCTGAATACAAAAAAAAATCAAAAGTCAATTGAAATTCCAGAAATAAGTCAAAACATAAAAAAATTAGAGTTCCTTTTGTACTTTTTCCGAATTAATGCTAAAATGTCGGTATGGGAAATTTGGTGATCCTTCTATTTTAAGTATAGACTGTGTTCATCAATATTACTTAAAACACTACGAGTAACATTTTTGTGGAACGTTTTAACCCTCTAGCTCCTCAATATAGGGGTCTTTTTTGGTCCCTTTGGTGAACAAGGGTAAAAACGCCCCTAATAGGGGTATTATGTTCTACAAAAATATTCAATTCTACTATAAGTCTCTGAATACGTCAAAACTCAAATTAAATGCCAAAAATAAGACAAAACTTAAAATTCGTTTTTGGGTTAATTCCGTGTTTTTTCCGAATTGGTGCTAAATTGAACCACAAATTGAATTTTAGGGGGTTGGCGTGAAAGGAAAAAAATATTCTCCATCAAATTTCACTGTAAGCCACCTAACAAAAGATTGCTATAGCTATAATATATACAAATAAAATATCGGTGGAAATTTGAATATTTAAATCAGAAATTATTTATTAAATTTTCTGTTAAATCTTGGTAATCCTATAGCGTTGAATGTCCATAAATTCCTACTTAATTTAATTCTGTTTTTCGCAAAATCTTCCATTTGATATTCTTTCCCAGTGTAGCTATGATAGGAGGTCGTCTCATACCTCTTGCTAGCTAGCCTCTTGGCTTGGCTCAATAAAATTGATTGATATTTAATAAAATCGCAGTTTATTGTTCGGCTTTATTTTGTTGCTCTTAATAAACTTTGTTTAATGATAATTATATCAGCACCTGGTTGGTAGTCGTTCAAAGTGCTGGCTGGCTTTGCAACTGGTCTTGGCACAAAAATTAAAAAGGGGGAAACAACAACAAACTTTGCAAAAGGGGAGAGACACTTAACACAAAAGCAGCAACAGCAGCACCAACAGCAACTGCAAGAAAACCGGCAACACAGATACGATACCATACGATACGATATACAATATATATTAATTATGCGAAATGCTCACAAAACTCTATTGACTCAAACACAGGCGCTGTGAAGTGAAGCAAAGGAAGAGACGCAGAACCGGTGTAATTAAATCTAAACGAACCAAATAATATCTCAAAGATGCAAAATCTCATGTAAAACAAAATGTTATTAACATTACAAAAACAAAAAATGCAACAAAAACCAAGAGCTAAGATGGACGTCCACATATATTCGCATAAGTACATTATAATGGCAGAGAGTGAGAAACGTGAGCAACTTTCTATGCATTCAACCTCAGTTAAGAGAAATTAATCACAATTTATGTTGTTGCCACAGCCATTAAAGCAACATCCTTCGATGGTGCTGCCGCTGACGACAACACACACTCGCACAAAAAACTTTAATTTATTTAGACAAACTATAATAATTATAAAGCAGGTTGAAGACACTCTCCAACACAGCCACTTATGCCATCCTGGCCTTCTTCTGGTATAATTAATAACGAAATTAAATTGCAATCAACTATTTTGTTTTCCTGCCGCTGCCATGCCAAAACGAGGGGTGTTAACTTGCCACAGTAACAATGTTAAGTGCTGCTGCGCTCTACTGCTTATTTGCATTTCTGGAAATAAGTTTCTCCAGCGTTCTTCTGTTGGCCAACTGTTGCCCCTGCCTCATTTGATTGAGTTGTCATACAGGATTTTCTCCTTGGCCTTCCTTGTTTTGCCTTTTTTTTCTCAATTCTTAGAAAATTTCTTCTCAGCCTGGCCACATTTTGTGGCACACAGCCTCATCTGTAATTTTCTTTAGAGTGGTAGAGTGAGATTTTTGTGGCATTTATGACAATTAGTTTAACATAAAACTTATTTATTATGGTCGCAGAGTTATCTTTGCATGTAATTACATGTAATTGTACAACGGGGACACTTGCTGGATGCTCTCGCCACATGCTAAAGTAGGTTGAAACGTGTCAATCGTGGAGAGAGAAAGAAAACTATACACATAGAGGTTATTGAATATAATTAATTTATAAGGGTAGCATAACAAGAATTCGGATGTACTATCCTTAACTAGGAGGTAAAGACAACCATTTTTTACAACATAACATTTTCTGATTTAATTTGGCTTTCTAAATTTGAAAACGATATTAAAAAAATGTATGTAATTTTAATTTTAATTTTTTTACTAAAATTTCAATTTTCGCCGAAGATAACTTGTACTTTCATATTGGAAATATAAATCCTATCACACCCGGTTATATGTTGAACTAAAGTTACTCAAAATGGCTACAAATATTGCGAATTATACGAATTCACATAGAAATAGTGGTTTAGGAAGAGTTTTACGAAGAATAACAATTTTTGCTGACACGAAACAAAACATAAAAGTGGGAAAAAATATGGGAATTTTAGCTAACGCAAAAAACAATGTTTATGAA
This sequence comes from Polietes domitor, assembly GCA_947397865.1. Taxonomy (NCBI): domain Eukaryota; kingdom Metazoa; phylum Arthropoda; class Insecta; order Diptera; family Muscidae; genus Polietes; species Polietes domitor. The sequence goes on along the minus strand of OX377622.1, from coordinate 138,595,860 downwards.
ACTATGGATTATTTAAAAATCTTAATTGTTCAATATTTGTTTAAATAACGCGAATAATACCTTTACAAGTTTAGAAACATCAAAAAATGGAGTTGCCAAAACATGTTATAAATTCATATATTTGATTTGATTCATATATTATATTTGACCTTTTGATCGTTAATCCCTTTGGCCTCTAAGACCTTTAATCCCTTTGACCTCTGTGACCTTTAATCCCTTTGACGTTTAATCCCTTTGACATCTATGACCTTTAATCCCTTCGACCTCTGTGACCTTTAATCCCTTTGACGTTTAATCCCTTTGACCTCTATGACCTTTAATCCCTTTGACCTCTGTGACCTTTAACCTCTGACGTTTAATCTCTTTTGACCTTTAATCCCTTTGACCTCTATGTCCATTAATCCCTTTGACCTCTGTGACCTTTAATCCCTTTGACCTATATGACCTTTAATCCCTTTGACCTCTGTGACCTTTAATCCCTTTGACATCCATGACCTTTAATTCTTTTGAAATCTATGGCCTTTAATCCCTTTGACCTCTATGACTTTTAATCCCTTTTAATCGTTAATCCCTTTGACATCTATGACCTTTAATCCATTTGACCTCTATGACCTTTAATCCATGTGACATCTATGACCTTTAATCCCTTTGATGTTTAATCCCTTTTGATCGTTAATCCCTTTTGATCGTTAATCTATCTATGACCTTTAATCCCTTTGACCTCCATGACCTTTAATCCCTTTGACCTCCATGACCTTTAATCCCTTTGACCTCCATGACCTTTAATCCCTTTGACCTCTATGACCTTTAATCCCTTTTGATCGTTAATCCCTTTGACATCTGTGACCTTTAATCCCTTTGACGTTTAATCTCTTTTGATCGTTAAGCCATCTATGACCTTTAATCCCTTTGACCTCCATGACCTTTAATCCCTTTGACCTCCATGACCTTTAATCCCTTTGACCTCTATGACCTTTAATCCCTTTGACCCCTTTTGATCGTTAATCCCTTTGACATATATGACCTTTAATCCATTTGACCTCTATGACCTTTAATCCCTGTGACCTCTATGACCTTTAATCCCTTTGACGTTTAATCCCTTTTGATCGTTAATCCATCTATGACCTTTAATCCCTTTGACCTCCATGACCTTTAATCCCTTTGACCTCCATGACCTTTAATCCCTTTGACCTCCATGACCTTTAATCCCTTTGACCTCTATGACCTTTGATCCCTTTTGATCGTTAATCCCTTTGACATATATGACCTTTAATCCATTTGACCTCTATGACCTTTAATCCCTGTGACCTCTATGACCTTTAGTCCCTTTGACGTTTAATCTCTTTTGATCGTTAATCCATCTATGACCTTTAATCCCTTTGACCTCCATGACCTTTAATCCCTTTGAAATCTATGACCTTTAATCCCTTTGACCTCTGTAACTTTTAATCCAGTTGACCTCTTTGACCTTTAATCCCTTTCACCTCTATGACCTTTAATCCCTTGACCTTGGGTTCCAGATGCTATTGCTGGGGAACCCGTAGACCGATTTTGATGAAATCAATTGGCGTTTCTTGGAAAAAGGTTGAACTAGCGAACGCTAGCTATGAGAACAAGCTACGCGCACAGTGGGCCGGGATATATCGATTTTTTGGAGTTCAAGATTCAGTGTGTCATTTCCGGGTAATTGGGCCCTCGTACACGAAATCCAGCACTGTCATCGGAAAGATCAGCTGAAAACGTTCCGGAGGTCCGGAACTACGTTTTGGAAAAACTTTTTTTCGACCGAGCATCGGGTCAACTTTGAGGCGGCCTTATATACAATTTCATCGAACTTCGCTCTGACGGCCGTTTCGAACGACGTATTGACTCTAACTTGAGATAGCTCGCGAACCCGTGGACCAATTTTGGTGAAACAACTGGCGTTCGCTTGGCAATGTCCTGGGCTACAAATCCCTATCCAACATGTTTGAAGTCTGTCCATAGTGATCGGAGATACAGCATGTTTGGGGTACATCTCGTTTTTTTGAGATTTTTTCAGAAAACAGCTCCTGGGTTCCAGATGCTATTGCTGGGGACCCCTTGGACCGATTTGGATGAAATAAATTGGCGTTTCTTGGAAACAGGTTGGAATAGGGAACGCTAGTTATGAGAACAAGCTACGTGCACAGTGGGCCGGGATATATCGATTTTTTGGAGTTCAAGATTCAGTGTGCCATTTCTGGGTAAATGGGCCCTCGTACATGAAATCCAGCACTGTCATCGGAAAGATCAGCTGAAAACGTTCCGGCGGTCCGGAACTACGTTTTGAAAAACTTTTTTTCGACCGAGCATTGGGTCAAGTTTGAGGCGGCCTTATATACAATTTCATCGAACTTCGCTCTGACGGCCGTTTCGAACGACGTGTTGACTCTAACTTGAGATAGCTTGCGAACCCGTGGACCAATTTTGGTGAAACAACTGGCGTTCGCTTGGCAATGTCTTGGGCTACAAATCCCTATCGAACATGTTTGAAGTCTGTCCATAGTGATCGGAGATACAGCATGTTTGGGGTACATCTCGTTTTTTTAAGATTTTTTCAGAAAACAGCTTCTGGGTTCCAGATGCTATTGCTGGGGAACCCGTGGACCGATTTTGATGAAATCAATTGACGTTTCTTGGAAAAGGGTTGGACTAGCAAACGCTAGCTATAAGAACAAGCTACGTGCACAGTGGTCCGGGATATATCGATTTTTTGGAGTTCGAGATTCAGGGTGCCATTTCCGGGTAAATGGGCCCTCGTACATGAAATCCAGCACTGTCACCGGAAAGATCAGCTGAAAACGTTCCGGTGGTCCGGAACTACGTTTTGGAAAAACTTTTTTTCGACCGAGCATCGGGTCAACTTTGAGGCGGCCTTATATACAATTTCATCGAACTTCGCTCTGACGGCCGTTTCGAACGACGTGTTGACTCTAACTTGAGATAGCTCGCGAACTTGTGGACTGATTTTGATGAAACAAGTGGCGCTCGCTTGTCCATGTCCAAGACAACAAATACCCATGCAAGATGTTTGAAGTCTGTCCACAGTGGTCGGAGATACAGCATGTTTTGGGTTTTTTGAGATGTTTTTCAGAAAACAGCTCCTCGGTTGCAGATGCTATTGCTCGGGAACCCGTGGACCGATTTTGATGAAATCAATTGGCGTTTCTTGGAAAAAGATTGGACTAGAAAAAACATTTTGTTTTATTTTTTAATAAAGGAAAGAATGAAGGATTCTAAATATTTTTTATAAATCATAATTTTTTAATTTTTGTTTAAATAGCGCGAAAAATCTCTTTACAAATTAGACAACAGAATATTTTATTTTTGTTTAAATCAATGTAAACAAAAACTTCGTAAAAATTACACAAAATTGTTTTACTTCAAAAAACTGCCTAGTTTTCTTCGTTAAGTTGATGTTACTAACTAAAATAAAATATTCTTTTATATTTATAATGGGATTTTTCGCTCTAATAAACAAAAAATTAAAAAAAATCATGGTGTTTTTTATTTTTGCGGATACAAAGAGTATCATAACTTCTACAATTATTCATAGATTTTTTACATATGAGCATTGTTTTAGCTATTAAAAATAGAATAACATATTTTTTCTGATTGTTTTCTATTTTTTCTGATTTTCTTCATGTCAGCAAAAATAGATTTTTTCGAAAAAAACACTGTTTCTCTCCGAAAGTGCAATTGACAATATCTGTGGACATCAGAATTACCTTTAATTGAACACATATGCGGTCAGAATATCCAAAATGGTCGAACCAAACTATCCAAAATGAGAGTAAAAATATTAAGGACATATATTAAATATTAATTATTATAAATTCATTATTCTAATTAAATAATGAATTTCCTCATTTAATAAATTAATTGCCTGAATCTATTTATTTATTTTTAAATTGCCCCATTAAAAAATACAAATGTTGTTTTCGGCCTTTTATTTAATATTCCAAATAAATATATATATACCTAGAGCTTGAGAAATATTATTTATTTGGAATAATTTATAAATTTCTTATGAAACATTTTTTCTAATTTGAGACAATTATTTTTTATTCAGACATTTAATATTTTTGTTGATGCAATAAATATTGTTATAGAGACAATTAATTTTTTATTTAATTGGGCAATTAATTTTTTAATTGAGATAATTAATTTTTTTAATTAAGGAAAATTATTGTGGCAATTATTTTTTAATTGAGATAATTAATTTTTTATTTGATATAATTAATTTTTTAATTAAGGAAATTAATTTCTTAATTGTGGAAAAATATATTATTTAATCGGACAATTCAATTTTTTAATTGAGACAATTAAGTGGTTTAATTGTTGTTTCCTGACAATTTAAAATAAATTGTCACTTTAAAAAATTGCCAAAATTTTAATATCTCATAAAAATTATCAATTTATTAAAAATTGTAGCAATTAATTTTTTAATTGACACAATTATTTATTTAATTGAGGCAACAAGTTTTTGTAATTGAGACAATTAAATTTTTTATTTAATATTCCAAATAAATATATATACCTCGATTTTAGAAATATTATTTATTTGAAATAATTTATAAATTTCTTATGATTTTTTTCTAATTTGAGGCAATTATTTTTTATTGAGACATTTAATATTTTTGTTGAGGCAATAAATATTTTTATAGAGACAATTAATTTTTTATTTAATTGGGCAATTAATTTTTTAATTGAGATAATTAATTTTTTATTAAGGAAAATAATTTTGGCAATTACTTTTTTAATTGAGATAATTAATTTTTTAATAGAGATAATTAATTTTTTAATTAAGGAAAATAATTTTGAAAATTATTTTTTTAATTGAGATAATTAATTTTTTAATTTAGGAAATTAATTTCTTAATTGAGGGAAAATATATTATTTAATCGGGCAATACAATTTTTTAATTGAGACAATTAATTGCTTTAATTGTTGTTTCCTGACAATTTAAAATAAATTGTCACTTTAAAAATTTTTAAAATTTTATTATCTCATAAAAATGAGCAATTTAGTAAAATTTATAGCAATTAATTTCTTAATTGAGGCAATTAATTTGTTAATTAATTTGTTAATTTGTTAATTAAAATATTTTTTAATTAAAGCAATTATTCAACCAAATTTTTAATTCATACAATTAACTTTTTAATTGAATCAAATAAAACGTATAATTTAAAGTATAACTGAAGTGTTGGTCCTGTGCGATATTAGGACATATCCGATATACGAAAAGCGAATAAGCCAACTCGTTAATCAATTTTTTAATTGAGGATATTCTCCTTTTAATTGAAGGAGTTAATGTTTTATTTATTATTTTTTTTAACTGAGCAATACATTTTTTAGTTACGGCAAGAGTTTTTTGATTGAAGCAATTTTTTAATTGAGACAATTTTTTTTAGTTGATGTCATTCTTTTATGATTGAGACAGTTATTTTGTAACTTCAGACAACCATCTTTTAATATACACAGTCAATTTTAATTGGGACAATTAATTTTTAATTGAGGCAATCATTTTTAATAGCTACAATAAATTTTTAATTGGGACAACTAATTTTTTAATTGAGTTTTTTTTTTTTTAATTGAGGCAATTAAATTTGTAATTGAAGAAATTATAGTTTTAACCTCTTTAAATGAGACAATTGTTTTTAACTTTTTTAATTGAGACAATTTTGACAATCATTTTTTAATAGCTACAATCAATTTTTAATTGCGACAACTAATTTTTTAATTGATGTAATTTTTTTAATTGAGGGAATTAAATTTTTAATTGAAGAAATTATAGTTTTAACTTTTTTTAATTGAGACAATTTTTTTATGTCTAGAATTTTTTTAATTGCGGTTATTCTTGTTTAATTTAGGCATTTAAATTTTTAACTGAGGCTATTAATTAATTGAGATAATTAAAATTTTTAATGGAAGGAATTAAATATTTAATTGCGCGAATTATTTTTTAACTGAAGCAATTACTTTTTAATCGAGAATATTATTAATTGGGACAATTAAATTTTGAATTGAGGAGTTTTATTTTTTTAATAGCTGCAATTATTGTTTCATTATTATTATTTCTTATTAATTATTATTATTTCTTATTATTTCTTATTATTCATTATTATTATTTCTTTTTTAAGAGATACAATTATTTTTTTAATTTTGACTCATTCGAAACTGTGCTAAACTTGCCTTATTTTTTCGAGTATTTTTATTTTGCCTTCAGATTGATATGAAAAATCTTCTGCACATTTTTTAAATTTAAATCATTTCCAACTGAAAAAAAAAATACTTTTTTGCTTTAAATATGTAAGCACTGCTTTCAAATTCACATTAAACATTATTTCAGCACTTCAGACCAACTCATTTCGAGCAAACCCACCACCCTTTCCCTGCCTCAGCCCTATGCAAATGCGATTTATTTGTACAAACTGAACAAAAATAATTTAATATGGTTCAATATATTCTTGCAAGCTATGGAAAGTTTTATTTGTGTTTTTTTGCAAATGCACACCTCCAACCATTCTCTTTTCCTTCAGCAATCCTTGCATTTCTTCTCTCATACCTTCCCTCCCTTGTGGTTGTGGTGGTTAGTACCAACACCCTTTTGCCACAACTTCTACCATTTATAATTTCAGGTCCTTCCATTTCGTTCCTTTTGCAGTGCCACATCCATACAGACATACATGTGCAGACACACTACCGACATTTATAAACATTATCGAAATTACTTGAAAAACAACAAAACTTTTTGAAATTATGCATGTGCCAACAAACATTTAAATAGTCCGTAGAAATGGAGAAATGCTCAAATCTCCCCATGTGATTATAAATCCTTGTAATATTCTTGCTGCTGTCTTGTGGCAAAATTCTACCTCTGTCTCTCTCTCTGTCCCTACCGGCCACCCTTTGCTTTGGGAAAGAGGTGGTGTGTTGTTTCCTCTTATCATTGGCCCCCCATCTCCCTTTCTCTCCTCTCCTCCCCTCTCTCTCTCTGTATAATTGTCTAAAACTCATACTATAGGCATTAATTTCATTAATTATCCTTTTGCGCCACATGAACCAACCAACTTTGCTCGACACAAACACACACAAGCACAACATACTTGCAACTTACAACACACTCTTGTCCCTGTTCGCCCGGGACACATGCACACACACAAACTCACATCCATGTATAATTTTTCCAACTTATACTTATAAATGCATGAACTTATACTTATGCATATATGCCCCAACTTATATTGAATAGATGTATGTGTAAGGATTCATGAATGTGTAAGTGTGTGTGGGTGTTTGTATTGGTTGTATGAGTTTAAATACACTTGTATTACAATAACAACAAGTACCAAACATGCAACACCAACAAACAATGTCTTTGCCACACTCAGTTACATACCGGCATGCATACGTATTCATATACATACATACATATACACATACAAACTGCCGACATGTCCTTACGACAAACGCCAACGCAAATGGACACAGACCCCCACACACTCTCTCCACTCACCCCTTTCGTAGATATTCGAACATTTGAATAAATCCTTTCCATATAAAACTTGGCCTGGGGGTTAACCAATCTTTGGCACGATATTTTTATTTTGTGGATGAAATAAATCATATGTTTGGGGATTGATGGAATCATATCATAACTTCTTCATTTATTCACAGATTTTCTCCATCGGGACTATGTTTTCTTCTTCAGCTTTTAGAAAAATATTTCGTTTTCTACTTTTATGGATTTTTATCAAGCAAAAAGCGACATTTGTGATTTTTTTTACATAGACATTAGGGTCCTTACTTCTACGTTTAAACAAGGCATTGTTTGCTTCCTTAGAGTGCCAGCTATTGTAAAATAAAACAACATATTTTTTACCCATTTATTCTAATTTTTTATGGGAATTTTCGTGAGAACAAAAAATGAATTGAAAAAAATATTTTTTTTCTATTTTTTGGCGACTGAATTAGAATGAAATTTGAAAAAATTTAAAATTGAATATTACTATTTCAAAAAAAAAAAAATAAATAAAAATTTAATTTTGTTATTTAAACAAAATTTAAAATATAATAATTTTTTAAAAAAAATCCTTTTTATGGATTTTTAACAAGCAAAAAACGACATTTGAGAAAAAATGTTTTTTTTTTATTTTTTTTTTTGTTAAGTAGATATTATGGTCCTTACTTCTACGTTTCAACAAGGCATTGTTTTCTTCCTTAGAGTGGTAGCTATTGAAAAATATTCTATTTTTTATGGGAATTTTCGTGAGAACAAAAAATTAATTAAAAAAAATATTTTTTTCTATTTTTTGGCGACTGTCTAAACAACTGGATAAGTATGAAATTTGAAAAAATTTAAAATTAAATATTGCTATTGCAAAAAAAAATAAAAAATTTAATTTTGTTATTTAAACAAAATTTAAAATATCATAATTTTTTAAAAAACTCTTTTTATTCCACAAAGTTTGCCATAACTTCTATATTTACCCGTAGATATTTTTCAACTAGGCATTGTTTTTTCGTTGAACTGATATCTATTAAAAAATAATACAAAATATTTGTTTCCAATTTTTGTTCTATTTAGCTAATACGATTCAAATTTTAAAGTTACATTCAACAAAAATTGGAATTTTAGTAAAAAAAAATTAAAAAAAAAATCTATACTTATCCATAGCTATATTTCATTTAGGCATTGTTTCCTTTCTTAGAGTACTAGCTATTGAGAAATAAAACAACATATTTTTACCCTTTTTTTCTATTTTTTTATGGGAAATTTCGTGAGAACAAAACATGAATTAAAAAAAAAATATTTTTTTTTTCTATTTTTGGCGACTGTCTAAACAACTGAATAAGTAAGAAATTTGAAAAAATTAAAAAAAAAATATTGCTATTTCAAAAAAAATTTTTTATGATTTTTTTTTTTAATTATTTTTTTTTTTTTCATTTTTTTTGGAGACTGTTCCTAAACCACTATATATAGGTAAAAATGTTATTCTCAACATTTATATACAACATAATTATCTATAATTTTATAGCTAACGATGATGTCGGTCGTATATTTCCAAAATGAGATTACAAATTTTAAAGGTACATTCGACAAAAATTGGAATTTTAGTAAAAAAAAATAAAAAAATCTATACTTACCATAGCTATATTTAGAGTACTAGCTATTGAGAAATAAAACAACATATTTTTACCCATTTTTTTCTATTTTTTTCATGGGAATTTTCGTGAGAACAAAAAATGAATTAAAAAAAATTTTTTTTCAATTTTTTACGACTGTCTAAACAACTGAATAAGTATGAAATTTGAAAAAATTTAAATTAAATATTGCTATTTCAAAAAAAAAAAAATAAAATATTGCTATTTCAATAAAATAAAATAAAATAAAATAAAAAAAATGCCAATTTATGTTCTATTTTTTATGATTTTTTTTTTTAATTATTTTTTTTTTCAATTTTTTGGAGACTGTTCCCAAACCACTATATATAGGTAAAAATGTTATTCTCAACATTTATGTGCAACATAATTATCTATAATTTAATAGCTAATAAGATGCTGTCGGTCGTATATTTCCAAAATGAGAGTACAAATTTTAAAGTTACATTCGACAAAAATTGGAATTTTAGTAAAAAAAATTAAAAACAAAAAATCTATACTTATCCATAGCTATATTTCATTTAGGCATTGTTTTCTTTTTTAGAGTACTAGCTATTGAGAAATAAAACAAAATATTTCTTTCCAATTTTATATGATTTTTTTCGTGCCAGAAATTTTTTTTCTAATTTTTTATGGAGACTCTTCTTAAACCACTGTTTCTACATTAAAATTGAATTCACAACATTTATAGCCAACACAGTTACCTATCTATACTTATCCATAGCTATATTTCATTTAGGCATTGTTTTCTTTCTTAGCGTACTAGCTATTGAGAAATAAAACAAAATATTTCTTTCCAATTTTATATGATTTTTTTCGTGCCAGAAAAAAATATTTTTTGTCTAATTTTTGTGGAGACTCTTCTTAAGCCACTGTTTCTACTTTAAAATTGAATTCGCCAACACAGTTACCTATAATTAAATATATAATAGGCTGCTGTCGGTCGTATATTTCCAAAATGTGAGTATAAATATTAAACGTACCTTGAACAAAAATTAAAATAAAAAAATTAAAGAAAAAATTATCCATAAATTTTTTGCGCTGATTTTATGAATCAGTACACAAAAAAATATTCTTAAAAATATTTTAAGCTAACGGATATATTTTAAAATATTTTTTGAAAATATTTAAGCAAAAAATAAAAAAATATTTTTATTTTTTTATTTTTCTTACGTATACATTTGGGTCATAACTTCTGCATTTATCTATAGATCTTCTACATATTATCACTGTTTTTTGCGTTAGAATGTTAGCTTTTAAAAAATAGAACAAAATATTTTTTATGGTTTTTTCCTTAATTTTTATGATTTTTTTTAATTTAATAAAAATATTTTTTTTCCAAAAAAAAAAATAATTTTTCTCATTTTATTCGACTGTTACTAAATCACTAATTCTAGGTGAAAGTGAAACTTGCAACATTTGTTGCCCTCATAATGACCTTTAGTTGGATATACAATAGAATGTTATCGAACTTATATTTCCAAAATGAGAGTACAAATATTAATGGTACCTTTGGCAAAAATTGGAATTTTTGTAAAAAAATAAAAAAATTATACATAAATTTTTTAATGCTGATTTTATGAATCAGTATACAAAAATGTTATTAAAAATAGTATAAAATATGGGCTATAATTTATAATATTTTTTATAATATTTAAGCAGAAATTAACAAAATGATTTTTTTTAATTTTTCCTAAGTAGACATTGGTGATCATAACTTCTACATTTCCATCCATAGATCATCTACATATTGAAACTGTTTTCTGCGTTAGAATGTTAGCTTTTGAAAAATAAAACAAAATATTTTTTACGATTTTTACCTGAATTTTTATGATTTTTTTCGTGCCAACAAAAAAATATTTTTTTTATTGAAAATAGTTTTTTTCAATTTTATATAGACTGACCCTAAACCACTTTTTTGGGTGCAAGTGAAACGTAACATTTGTAGCCATCACAAATACCTTTAATTCAATGTATAATGGCGTGTGATCGGACCTATGTTTCCAAACTGAGAGTACAGATATTAATTGTACCTTGGAAAAAATGATTTTTTTTTTGAAATTTTAGTAAAAAAAAAAAAATAAAAAAATTATCCATAATTTTTTATGCTGATTTTCCTGAATGAATACAAACAAATATTATTAGAAATATGCGAAACATTTTATATTTTAATTGATTTTTTAATTGATTTGATTTTAATTGAAATAATTAAATTTTTAATTAATTAATTTATATTTTATTTTTATTTATAATTATTATCCATAATTTTTTATGCTGATTTTATGAATCATTATTCCTGAATGTATACAAACAAATATTATTAAAAACATGCGAAACATTTTATATTTTAATTGATTTGATTTTAATTGAAATAATTAAATTTTTAATTAATTAATTCATATTGTATTTTATATATTTTTTTATTTTTTGCTTTTTCAAGAACATTTTCAATTTTTTATTATTTTAATTTGATTTATTTTCTCTGTTTTGAAATACGTACCAAATGCAAATTTCCAGTCATTTTCTACCCTTCTACCACCTCTCCTCCCTTAAATGAGTCTACTTTGCAAATGAAGAAGTAATTACAGATGCACAAAGTGTTCGTTCGTTCGTTCGCCTGGCTGCTGGTGGAAGTGGCAAAAGGGTGTTGCATTGTAGTGGCCAAAGTTTATCGGATTCCATTTTCACCACCTCCCTCTTCCCCTCTCTCTCGCTGGCAAACTTAGTTGCATTTCAAGGAAATGAATATTTTGCATGTTAAATGCAAAACTCATGGTCAATAATGAGAGGTGGCATGTGGCAGCACTTGGTATGGTCGAACAGACCTCTGTTAACTTGCAGCTGGCGTTGTCCTTATAAAACCACCCACTCGAACTGCGAGTGGGTACATACTTATATAAATTATATACATAATATAGAAAATTTATATTTATATTTTGCCACCTCCTGCCGCTCGGACAGCATGTGCCTTGGAAATTTTGTGTGTGTATGCTGCTTGCAACAACATACGATACGATACGGGTCATAGGATGTTTCGTAAAAGCCATAAGGGAATTGTACTACGAGTGCATTCCCTAAATAGGTAGAAGACCTCATGCAACACCTACAGCCTTTCAGCACTCTACCAGGTCCCTACCTCGATCCCTGCCTCTCCTCACCTTGTCCCAATAGGTATATTTGGCCTGTATGTCGTGTGGCACACAACGTTCTTGATTTAACGATGCAATCGTATTTTTCCACTTCCATGTCTACGTTTTGTTTTCAGTTTTCCCCTTCAAAAGACCATAATGACCAAGGCCATGACCGGATTGCTGCACACAAATTTTGAGTGTTGGAGTATCCTGGCAAGTAACTGAGAGTGTGTGTGCCTGTGTGCCCTGAGTATGTATAAGAAGTAGCATTTCATGTGCCGGCTACTGGGCTTGTGTATAAAGTGAGCTACAAATATTTTCATATTTTTGAAATTTCCCTTGAACAAAATCTTAATAAAATTTTGCCAGAGTGTGAAATGTTTATTTAAAATTGATCCTTAATATTTTGTCGACAGAAAAGGCGTAGTTGTGAACAGGGGGACAGCAAAGTTGATTCCAAATATTTTTCAAAATATTGTCTGAATGAAAATATTCTCGAAACTCCTGCAAAAAAACAAATTTTATTTCAAGATTCTTTCAGAAAAAAAAAAACACGGACAAATTCCATGTGAAACTGAAACGGAAAATTCCCTTAAGTTGATGAAGTTTTGTAAAGTTCTACTCCTGAGTAAGGCAACTAGAATTGCTTTTACCAATTTCAAAAAAAATATGAAATTTTAGACACTAGGCCGGATGGAAAATCAGGAATTTTGTTTTAAGGTAAATAAGGTAATTTTAAAAAATTCACAACTTTTTTCTGGTAGTAGATATAAATATATATTTTTTGGCGAATTTCAAGCTAAAAGCTACTATTTTGATATAAAATTATTAAATATAAAAAAATATTTTTTTTTAGTTTTTTTCTCTATTCCCTAAGGTCTACAATTTCATTTTTTTTGAAAATCGGGGAAGGAGAACTATTTCAAATACTCCAGTCGATCGCCGGTTTTATATGGGAAATAGAACGACATTTTTTTTAATTTTCAAAAAATAAGATATTGACACTAGGGCGTTTTAAGTTAATTTTAAAAAATTCATAACTTTTTTCTGGTAGTAGATATAAATATATATTTTTGGCGAATTTCAAGCTTAAAGCTACTATTTTAATATAAAATTATTAAATATAAAAAAATATTTTTTTTAGTTTTTTTCTATTCTCTAAGGTCATCATTTTCATTTTTTGAAAATTTGGAAATGAGAATTATTTCAAATACTCCAGTCAATCCCGTTTCCCGTTTTTTAATGAAATTTTAGACACTTGGGCGGATGGAATTCAGGAATTTTGTTTTAAGGTAATTTTTAAAAATTTATAACTTTTTTCTGGTAAAAGATATAAATATATTTTTTATGGCTAATTTCAAGCTAAATTTAAATCTAAAAAATATATTTTTAAACTAATTTTTTCTTAGTTTCCCCAGAGTCTACAATTTATTTTTGAAAATCGTTAAATTAGATTTTTTTCAAATACTCCAGTCAATCGCCAATTTTATTAGAGACAATTTACGTGTTTTTAATATATATTTTTAATATTTCCTCCAAAAAATATATTCAAAATATAAATTTGTAGACACAGGGCAGATCGAAAATCAGGAATTTTGTCTTAAGGTAATTTTAAAAAATTCTATAACTCTTTTCTGGTAGGAGATATAAATACAGTTTCTTTGGCGAATTTCACTAAAATTGCTCCCATTTTAATATAAAATTATCAAATCAAAAAAAAAAATATATTTTTTATTTTTTTAATTTCCATTTTTTTTTGAAAATCGTAAAATTAAATTAGAATACTCCAGTCAATCGCCTATTTTATTAGAGACAATATTGGTGTTTTGAAACTATTTATATCTTTGAAAACCGAAAATATATATTTTTAATATTTCCTCCATAAAACTTTCGAAAAAACAATCGAAAATCAGAAATTTTGTTTTAAGGTAATTTTAAAAAATGTCTATCTTTTTTCTGGTAGTAGACATAAATATATTTTTTGTGGCGACTTTCAAGAAAGTTGCCTCTATTTTAATACAAAATTGTCAAATCTTTAAAAAAATTATTAATTAATTAATTCCTTAAAGTCTACAATTTTTTTAAATCATGATTTAAATTTTGTCATAAGGTAATTTTAAAAATTTGTAGTAGACATAAATCTAATTTTTGTGGCGAATTTCAAGCAAATTGCTTCAATTTTAATATAAAATTATTAAATGTAATATATATATATTGTTTAATTTAATTTTTTCTTAAATCCTTAGAGTCTACAATTTAATTTTTTTTAAATCCTGATTTAAATTTTGTCATATGGTAATGTTAAAAAATTCGTAACTTTTTTCCATTAAAATATAAAAACATAATTTTTGTGGTGAATTTCAAGCAAAATTCTTCTATTTTAATAAAAAATTATCAAAAAAATTTTTAAAATTTAAATTTAAAAATTTTATTAATTAATTAATTCCCTAGAGTGTACAATTTTTTTAAATGATGATTTAAATTTTGCCATAAGGTAAATCGTAACATTTTGCTGGTAGGAGATATAAATACAATTGTTGTGGCCAATTTCAAGCTAAATGCTTCTATTTTAATACAAAATTATCAAATAAAAAATATATATTCTTAATTTAATTTTTCCTAATTCCTTAGAGTCTACAATTTTTTTTAAATCGTGATTTAAATTTTTCATAAGGTAATTTTAAAAAATTCGTAACTTTTTTCTATTAAAAGATATAAATATAATTTTTGTGGCGAATTTCAAGAAAATTTCATCTATTTTAATACAAAATTATCAATTTTTTAAAATTTTTCATTAATTAATTAATTCCCTAGGTTGTACATTTTTTTAAATCATGATTTAAATTTCATCATAAGGTAATTAAAAAAATCGTAACTTTTTGCTGGTAGGAGATATAAATATAGTTCTTGCGGCGAATTTCAAGCAAATTGCCTCTATTTTAATACAAAATTTTCAGATCTTAAAAAAAATTATTGATTAATTAATTCCTTAGAGTCTACAATTTTTTTATATCATGATTTACATTTTGTCGTAAGGTAATTTTAAAAAATTCGTAAATTTTTTCTATTAAAAGATATAAATATAATTTTTGTGGCGAATTTCAAGCAACTTGCTTCTACTTTAATACAAAATTTATCAAACCTTTAAAATTTTTTATTAATTAATTAATTCCCTTAATCAACTTTTTTAAATCCTGATTTAAAATTTATCATAAGGTAATTTTAAAAAATTCGTAAATTTTTTCTATTAAAGGATACAAATATAATTTAAGTGACAAATGTCAAGGAAATTGTAATATAAACTTATTAAATTTCAAAACTATATATTTTTTAATTTAATTTTTTCTTAATTCCTTAGAGTCTATAATTTATTTTTTTTAAATCATGATTTAAAAAATATTTTTCATCTACACAGAATGTTTACATTTATTCATAGATCTTGTACATATTCTCATTGATTTCTGCGTTGGAATGTTAGCTATTAAAATATATAACAAAATACTTTTTCCTATTTTTTTTTTATTTTTTTTTTGTGCTAAAAAGTTTCTTTTTTTTTCGAGAAAAAAATATTTTTTTCTCAATTTATTTTGGAGACTGTTCCTAAACCACTGTCTCGCAGCATTTGTTGCCATCATATTTACCTTTAATTGAACATATAATAGGAAGTTGTGGGGCGTATAATTGCAGAATGAGAGTACAAATATTAAAGGTGCCTTTGGCAAAAATTGGAATTTTAATAAAAAAATATATATCCATAATTTCTATACTTATCCGTAGAGATTTTTCAATTAGACATTGTTTTCTTCCTTAGAGTTCTAGCCATTGAAAAATAAAACAAAATTTTTGTTTTCATTTTTTTTTTTTCAAATAAAACATTTTTTCTAAATTTTATGGAGACTGTGCCTAATTCAATGTTTATAAGTGAAAGTGAAGTACGCAAATGTTTAGCCATCATAATTACCTTTAAATTAACATACTATAGGATATTGTCGGTCGTATAGTTCCAAAATGAGATTATAAATATTAAATCCATAAAACTTACTTTGGAAAAAATCCTTAAGAAATTACCTAAAACAGTAGAACAATCCCTCCTCCTAACTGAGTATAATTTGCGAAGCTAGTACTAGATACACATATGCATGACCAGAATTAAGATGCCATCCAACTTTTCCCAATACGAAGACATAATTCTAACAAATACATTCAATGTCTGTAGTGTCCTGCCCTACCCTAACCCCCGCTCCCCAAGGAGGCACTGACGTCGTTGATGCTGATGAAAATTTGCTTACAATACATTTTAATAATTTAGACAGATACTCACATTACCGTAAGATAATACAGGATATTGATCAAACCAACACTTACTCAAATTCCCACACACACACAATCACATAGACAAATCGGCATGAGTTTGAAGAGGGCTTCTTAAATTCTCTCCCCCTAAAACAAAAACATGGAAAATTTTTGCCGAAAATTTTCGAAATACATGTCCTCATTTGCATTCGTCCAGCCAGTTAAGGCAACAACATGAACACGAACATGTTGAACGAACAACATCGAGTTAACTTTATAATGCTGCATAATACATAATTTGGCCATAGTCAGAGACTGAAGTAAAATCATCAGAATTAGGCACATAGATGCATGCCTCAGTCCTCACCACACCACACTTCTCTAGGAGAGGACTGGAGGACAGGACATGACCAGATCTATGCAGCAGCAATGCAAGCAGGATGTTACAGTATGATTTCGTCTGTGGTTTGTTTGGGTTTGAGTGAGAGTAGAAAATGTCCTGTTCTTCCCCCAAAAATTTAGGAAATGAAGAAAGTATGGCAAGGTTAGGAGGGGGACAGTAAGGTATGGGTAATTCCATGGTAAAGTGACCGAAGTCACAAATATTTATTACGACCTCTAGGGATTGTAATATATAACATAAGACTAGGGATAATTTGGTGGAAGAAGAAATCTTCCTAAGACCGAAACATGAATAATGAACAGGATAGTATTAGACAACATTATGAACTGAGTAAAGTAAGATCGGAGATAAGATAGATTCATCAAGTTATCAGAGACTATACAACAAAAAAAAATGTTGTGTCGGAGACCTAAAAAAATATTTTTTATTTGCATTGTCGATGCATACTGAGTCATAAAATCAACACAAACAATTTTTTACGGATATATTTTTTTAACTTTTTTTTTTTTTGAAAAAAAAAAATCTTTTTTTGAACCATATAAATAAAAAATAGAAAAATTGACAAAATTATCTTAATTTTTTAATTATAATGGCTATAAATGTAGCGAATTTCACTTGCATACAGAAACAGTGGTTTAGGAACAGTCTGAAAAAATGAGAAATATTTTTTTTGGAAATGCAAATCACGAAAAAAATTCATAAAAAATAGGAAAAAAAATTTAGTGCCATTTTTTGAATAGCTGACATCAAAGCAAAGAAAACAAGGCCTATTTGAAGCAAATCTATGGATAAATGTAGAAGTTATGACACTATTTAGAGATGCAAAAAAACTTTGTAAAAACATCAAAATTTGTCTATCCCTTTTTAAATAGCGGGAAACCACTTTACAAAATAGACAGACATAATATCCAGTTTTATAGAAAAGTAGCTGACATATTAGCAAAAATAAGGCCTTTCTGAAGAAAATCTATAGATAAATGTAGAAGTTATGGACCTTTTTGTAGTCACGCAAAAAAACTTTGTAAAAACATCATAATTTTTAATTATTTTTTTAAACGGCTGGCAATCCCTTTTACAGATTGGTAGAACAGAATATTTTGTTTTATTTTTGTTCTATGACATTTAAATAAAGAAAACATGGCATAGTTGGGGAAAATCTATGCATAAATGTAGAAGTTATGACAATATTTAGAGATTCAACAAACTTTGTAAAAACATTATATTTTTTATTTTTTCGAAATTGTAGGAAATCCTCTATACAAATTAGACAAACAGAATATTTTGTTCTATTTTTTAATAGCTGTCGTCTTAGAAGAAAACAAGGTCTAGTTGGAGAAAGCTATGGATAAATGTAGAAGATATAATACTCTTAGTAGACGCAAAGAAAAAAAACTTTGTAAAAACATCACATTTTTGATTTTATTTTATAAATAGCGGGAAGCCCCCTTTACAAATTAAACAAACAGAATATCTAGTTTTAGTTTTTAATAGGTGACATATAAAGGAAGAAAACAAGGCATATATGAAGAAAATCTAAAAATAAATATAGAAGTTATGACACTATTTGGATATGCAAAAAACTTTGTAAAAACATCATAATTTGTTTATGCTTTTTTAAATGACGGGAAACCCCCTTTACAAATTAGGCAAACAGAATATTTTGTTTTATTTTTTAATAGCTGTTACCTTAGCGAAGAAAACAAGGCCTAGTGGGAGAAAAGCTGTGGATAAATGTAGAAGTTATGATACTCTTAGTAGACGCAAAAAACTTTGTAAAACCAGCATAATTTGTGTATTCTTTTCGAAAATGGCGGAAAATCCTCTTTGCAAATAAGACAAACAAAATATTTTGTTTTACTTTTTTATAATATGTATTAAAAGGAAGAAAACAAGGCCTGGGTGGAGAAAATATGCGCATAAATGTAGAAGTTATGACACTCTTTGTAGACACAAAAAACTTTGTAAAAACATCATATTTTTTATTCCTTTTTAAATGACGAGAAAACTTCTTTACAAATTAGACAAACACAATATTTGGTTTTATTTTTTAATAACTTGTATTTAAAGGAAGAAAACAAGGTCTGTATGGAGAAAATCTACTCATAAATGTAGAAGTTGTAGTCCTTCTTCTGGTATGACTAAATTAATTTATTAAAAAACTTGGTAAAAATGATTTTTTTAAATTTTCTTACAATAAATTTCATAACTTCTATATTTTTCAAAACATTTTCTTTAAATAGGCCTTATTTTCTTCATGAGAGTCACAGCTATTATAAAATAAAATATTCTGTTATCGAATTTTAAAGTGAGTTTTTAACCAAAAAAATTAAAAAATCATGGTTTTTTAATTTGTAAGTGTCTACAAAAATGTCCATAAATTATAACATAATTTTTTTTAAATAGGTCTTGTTTTCTTTGTTAAAATGTTTGGTATTAAAAGTGAAACAAAATAATTATTTTTTTTTTCTATTTTTTATAATTTTTTTTTGAAAAAATATTTTTTTCTCAATTTTATTGAGACTGTTCCTAAACAAATTTTTCTATTTGAGAGGAAAATTTTAAACATTTGTAGCCATCATAGTTACTTTAAATTTAACATATAACCGGTCCGACCTATATTTCCAAAAATGAGAACACAAATGTTAAAGGTAACTTCAAAGAAAATTTGAATTTTAGTAAAAAAAAAATTATCCATAAAATATTTTTGTCTTGATTGTATGATTCTATGATTTTTATGTTTGCCTTGGTGGGATATTTGTCGTTCTTTTACGCTCTCCAGCAACACGAGCAGTGTAAAAAGCTGCAACAGTTCATGGCGCAAGACCAGTGGACGCCTGACACTGCCCTGTATTCATTCACGAAAGGCTGATTTTCCTCAATTATCCCCTATGCAATGTCCCATATACTCATTTCTAAATTACAGGAAGAACAACGTGTATTTGCTTTTCTGTCGCCTCTTCTCATCCTACTCCTTCTGACTCCTGCTGAGGAAGACATCATCAACTCGAAATTTCTTCAACATTCGTTGAGCAAACACATATTCTGCAATTGCAACAACATAGCCAACATTTGCAGCCATTTGCGGGCCAAGAGTGTAGACCACAATGTTACTGCTGCAGCAGCAGCAAGGAAAATTTCTAAATAACACACATACCAACAAAAACGACAACAACAACAACAGCAACTACAACATCAACTGTGCTGAACGTCTCCAATATTTGTGTGCGGAAACGTGTTGGGGGCTTAAGGGATTTCTTGTTATTTTCCGTTCAGAATGAAAAGTCCTTCTAAACAGACAAACAGATAGAAAGGACACACTCACACACTAACACATAAACTGATAAGTATTCATATACACATACATGCATATGCATTCCAAAGAAACACATTGAACACCTACTGGACATTCATTCATTCAGGCTCCATGAAGAAGAGTAGTAGTAAGTGCAGGCAACGAATGAGTTGGATTGTTCTTATGGCTATATGTGTGTCTACATGTATGCCTGTGTAAGAGTATATGTGTGTCTCAGTGTTAGTATTAGTGTGCCTGTGTTTTTGTGTTGGTGTCCTGTTTTCGGGGCGATGATTTTAATGCATAATGAATGCGACTACAAAAATAAGGATAATTTTTACGTTCAATGTTTGTGTCAGTCAGTTTGTGCACGTATGTGTGTGCATGAATGTGTAGGTATATATCTATGTGTGTGTGTGTCCCCGTTGTAGTATGTGTTCTGGTGACTGATTGTGTTTGTGTAGGTGTCTGTGTGCATTTGTCTTGAATTAAGGTTTAGTGAACTCCTCGCCCATACACAAATATATGAAAATGCTCTTATACTTATATCAACATATACCCACACATTAGGCTGTAAAGAATTTTTATACATCTCCACAACTTTTGCTGAGATTGTTTATTTTTCCTATAGCTAAAGTTAGTTAAGAAGAAGAAATGCCGATTCTGTCGACTTCTCTAAGTACATTCACTGAAGTTGCCTTTGAAAAAGTTTTTTTGAAAAAGTTTATTTGGAAAAAATATTTTTTTTCCTGAATTGTTTATTACTAAAACCACTGTTTCTATGTTAAAGTGATATTCACAACATTTATAGCCATCAAAATTAATTAAAAATTAATTTAATTGAAAATATAAGCGGTTGTGATCGGACCTATATTCCCCAAATAGTAGAACAAATATTAAAGGTCCTTCAACGAAAATTGGAATTTGAGATTTTTTTTTGAAAAATTGTTTTAAAAAATGATTTTATGAATCAATATGCCTGAACCTGCATTAAATGCATTTTTAGGACTCAGATAATTTTTTTTTTGTTGCAAAAAAAAAAAGTAAAAAAAATTAAAAAAAATGTTGATTTTGATTTTATGAAAAAACAAATAAAGCAAATGTTTCAATGTAAAAATGCCAAAAATTTGTAGCCATCACAATTTCCTTTAATTGAACACATAAGCGGGTATGATCGGACATATATTCCCAAAATGAAAGTACAAATATTAAAGGTCCTTCAACGAAAATTTGAATTTATTTTTTTATCAAAAAAATTATTTTATGAATCAGTATGTCTGAACCTACACAAACAAATATTTTTAGGTCTCGGGCAAAAAAATATTTTTTTGTTGCCTTCAACGAAAATTGGAATTTTAGAAAAAAAAACGAGTTATCCTTAATTATTTTATTGATTTTTGAAAAAAATGCAAAACAAGTGTATCTATATGAAATTTGCAACATTTGTAGCCATCGAAATTGCCTTTAATTGAACATATAAGCGGGTATGATCGGACCTAAATTCTCAAACTAGGAGAACATTATTATTTGTCCTTCAACGTAAATTGGGAATTGAGAAACTTTTTTTCCGAAAAAATGATTTTATGAATCAGTATGCCTGAATCTACACAAAACATATTTTTTTAGGACTCCAACAAAATTTTTTTATTTATTTGTTGCAAAACTAAATTAAAAAAAATATCCGAAAAAATTATTTTACGAATCACTATGCCTGAATCCACAAAAAGGAGTTTACAGGTCTCATTTTTAATTTTTTGTTGCAAAAAAAAAAAACAAAATCTTTAAATTAAGGCCCTTCACAAAAATTGGAAATTGTGATTTTTTTTAATTTTTTTTTTCTGAAAAAAAAAAAAATGAATTTATGAATCTGTATGCCTAAATCTACTCAAAAAATATTTTTTAGGTCTCAAACACAAAATTTTTATTTTCTGTTGCAAAAAAAAATCAAAAAAAAAAAATTTTTACCGAAAAAATTATTTTATGAATCATTATGCCTGAATCCACAAAAAGGAGTTTATAGGTCTCGAAACAACATTTTTAAATTTTTGTTGCAAAAAATAAACAAAATACATTTTTCAAATATTCATTTAATCAACGAAAATTGGAATTTGATTTTTTTTTTTCGAAAGAATGATTTTATGAATCAGTATCTGAATATACACAAAAAATATTTTTTAGGTCTCGAACACAACATTTTTATTTTTTTGTTGCAAAAAAATCTTAAAAATTTTTACCGAAAAAAATATTTTATGATATCTTTAGGTCTGGGACAGACACAACATTTTATTTTTTTGTTTGCAAAAAAAAAATCATAAAAAAAATTTGGTTTCGATTTTATGAATCATCATGCCTCACTAAACACAAAAAATAAATTTTTAGGTCTCCGAAAAAAAATTATTTTATGAATCAATATGCCTGAATCTACACAAAAAATATATTTTTAGGTCTTGAAAGACTACTTCTTTTTGTTGCAAAAAAATTAAAAAAAATCTTAAAAAATTTTCCGAAAAAATAATTTTTTGGTCTCGATCAAATTTTTTTAATAAAAATTAAAATTAAAATCTTAAAAAATGTTGTTTTTGATTTTATGAATTATTAGAAACATAAACAATAAATTTTTAAGTCTCGGACACAATTTTATTTTAGTTTGAAATTAATTTTCAATTTATAGTTCTTCATCTCTAAAGACATCCTTGATGTAGCTAGCTAACCTGGGGAAATATCATAAACTCCTCGATTACAATCAATACGTCCCAATGTCCACGTCCGTATATACGTGTAGAAAACTTTTTGTTGTACAAAACTTAGTTAATGAAACTCCTTCGAAAGGCACTCTCCTCTCTCCTCCAGGCAGGAGGCCTGGGTGTTTGGATTGTCGTCGGGGCTCCATTCTACATTTCTACATTCACTTAATGGTAATACACGGCTCTTTAATGAGTTTAAAATACTTGAGTAGACCCCCCCCACACCCTCCGCCCCTTCTCACGACACTAGTAAAACAACAGAAATATATTCGACCAAATATATGTTTGTGAGTGTGTACTTAGTACTTATATAGCCAGAAAACAAACGGAATTATATATCAGTTATAAAACCTTAGCTGCAGTTTTGGATTGGGTGAGGGCAGCACATTGGCCACACATCTAGATTGTGTGGCCTGAGGCGCCGGTCTAAGGTGGTGATGGTTGGCGGAGCTGGTCAAAGGGGGAGAGGGCTGCAAAAATTTTGTGTGTTTGTTTGTTGTTTGTGCTTAAGTAGTTCAAGTCGAGAGCTGTTATAATTAATTTTGCTTATTGCATGCAAATGAGTAGCTTCATATAGTGCATACAGTCGGTGCGAAAAGAGAGTTGAGGGTAATTTTCTAAATGAATAATTGCAAATTGTGTCTCTTGGAGATTTTCTTCATTTCAAATAAGGCAATTTTGCTTTGTAACATGTCCGTTGAGCCAAAAATGAGCCTCATTACTGAACAGAATATTATGTGGTAACTGAATAATGGTTTTGGAAATAAATTTGTGGATATAATGATGCCTCGTGAATGTCTCGTTGATTTTCTTCAGTCCAAAAACGTCAAATTTGCTTACTCACATATCCATTGAGCCAAAAATGAGCCTCATCACCGAACAGAATATTGAGCGCTGACATTCCAAAATTGAACTAAGTTTTTTTAAATAATAGTGTTTCTTCGACGAAAATTAGAATTTTAGTAAAACAAATTTTAAAATAGAATTTATTAAAAAAAATTAATATCCTTTTCGAGTCCAGAAAGTCAAAATACAGCAGAAATTGTGATACATAGTCAGTCGGAAAATGTTTTGTATGCATGGTGTAATTCAAATCCCAATATAATTGTTATTTTCTTCAATCTTTACAAATGTCTGACCTTATTGTGAAACCCAGTGTTTCTTCAGAGAGAGAGAGGGAGGGGGCCTGTGGAAGGAAAGCCAAGGCATGCATGTATAATGTCTGCCTGATGATAATACTCTGATATGAGTTGGAGTGTCTATTAATGCATTTATGCATTTGTAGAACTTGCCATAAGTACAGCAGGCAAAGACAGCGTCAACAGCAGCAGCAGCAGCAGTAGCAACAGAAGCAACAGCAACAACAAACACAAATGTAAAACAAAACAAAATTATGAACAAACGTCAACAACAGGACAGTGTACAGGACATCATCAACCCGCACACAGACACACGCACACACACTCCTGCTCAGAGACACTCCGAGACACATACAACTAAAAACACAAACTTACAGGCCTTGCACGACAATACTACTGGACATCCTACTTAAATTTCTACGCCACCTCAGGCTCCACCCTCTTCCCCCCAGCCCTTGTTTCACTGCATATCTATGTCCGAGTCATTCATTGTCCATTCCATTCCTTCCAACCAAACACGCTAACTAACACACCCTTGCCTTGCCAGCCGAGCTAAGGGGCATCGAAAGACGTATGAGACGTTTCCATATGTTGTTGGTGGGTCTGCTGCTTGCAACTGCAAGTGGTGTGGTGCGGTATGTCCACACATGTGCACGAAGTCACTGACGATAGGTGGGCGGGTGGTTGGTTGGTGGGTTTTTAAGGACATTCGTTCGGACGCTCAATTGCATTTTGGTCAAGTAGCATACAGCTGACATGCAAAAACAACACTACGGCCTCTCCTAGAGCTGGCACAGGAGCAGCCATAGCCACAGCAACAAACACAAATTATGATTGCAGACATTTCGTAGAAGGATTTTTGCAAAGTCTGTCTTTTAGCCTCAATGCACGCACGCACGCACACGTACTCCACCTCCCATACGCTTGTAAACACACGCACACATACCAATAAGAAAAGTTTGTTCGAAAATTTAAAGTTTTAATAAGAACTTATTTGGATTTTGTTTTATTTTTTCAATTTTTTTGAACATCATTAAAGTAATTAAATATTTTGCGAAAAATGAATTGAAGGGATTTGGGGAAATTCCCTACGAAATTTAAATAGTCAGACAACCCCAAAATCTTGAGTAACGGGAAAAACCTGGTTTTTTATTTTATAAATTCGTCAAAATAGATAAAAATGGAGAAAATGGAGATAAAAAAGTCGACAATTCTAATAAAAAATTCCAAATTTTGGAATACATTTTCCCATTTTGGGAATCCGTGTATATTTTGAAAAAGGGGAATCTAGTAATTTTTCATAATTTTTATCATTTCGAGGACTTTTATGTATTGGTCCTCAATTCGTAAAATAATTAAATGTTTGTTATACTCAGTTTATTCTCATACGTTTACGACAATTCGTCAAAACAGACAAAAATAGTAAAAACGCATGAACACTATTTTAATGAAAAAATGCCCAATTTTGGAACATTTGGGAATTCGATATTTTTCAGAAAAAAATTGAAAATCGAATATTTTTTTTACCATTTTTATCATTTTTACGAATTTTAAGTACTTTTTTATTTCCTAATTTTGGAACATATTTTCCCCATTTTGGGAATTCGGGTATTTTCAGAAAAAAAATGGAATCATTTTTCATCGTTTTTATGATTTTGACGTATTTTAAGTTTTTTATTGGACCTCAATTCGTCAAAATGGTAATAAAGCATTCTAATAAAAATCCCCAATTTTGGAACAAATTTTCCCCATTTTGGGAATTCGGCATTTTTCAGCAAAAATGGAAAATCTAATAATTTTTCATCGTTTTTATCATTTTGACGAATTTTAGATATTTTTTGTAATCCCCAATTTTGGAACAAATTTTCCCCATTTTGGGAATTCGATATTTTTCAGAAAAAAAATTAAAAATCTAATATTTTTTTTTACCGATTTTATCATTTTTACGAATTTTAAGTACTTTTTTATTTCCTAATCTTGGAACATATTTTCCCCATTTTGGGAATTCAGGTATTTTCAGAAAAAAAATGGAATATCTAATCATTTTTCATCGTTTTTATGATTTTGACGTATTTTAAGTTTTTTTATTGGACCTCAATTCGTCAAAATGATAAAAATGGTAATAAAGCATTCTAATAAAAATCCCCAATTTTGGAACAAATTTTCCCCATTTTGGGAATTCGATATGTTTCAGCAAAATCGGAAAATCTAATAATTTTTCAACGTTTTTATCATTTTGATGAATTTTAAGTACTTTTTTCGGCCTCAATTCGTTAAATTATGAGAGATGTGAAAAACTTGGTCATTCCAGTTCATTCTCATAATTTTGCGAAATAAGGTCCCATAAAAATACTGAAAATTCGTCAAAACAGATAAAATGGTAAAAAAATTTTAATAAAAAATCCCCAATTTCGGAACAAATTTTCCCCATTTTGGGAATTCGGATATTTTTTGGATAAAAATGGAAAATCTAGTAATTTTTCATCGTTTTTATCATTTTAACGAATTTTAAGTACATTTTTTATTACCCAATTTTGGAACATATTTTCCCCAATTTGGGAATTCGATATTTCTCAGAAACAAAAATAAAATCTAATAATTATTCATCGTTTTTACGAATTTTAAGTACTTTTTTTAATCCTCAATTTTGGAACATATTTTCCCCATTTTGGGAATTCGGTATTTTTCAGAAAAAATGGAAAATCTAATAATTTTTCATCGTTTTTATCATTTTTACGAATTTGTTGGGCCTAAATTCGTTAAATTGTGAGATATATGAACTGAAATGTCCAAAAGTTTTAATAAAAACTTCAATAACTCAGTCAATTATGGACAGATTTTTAAAAATAAATAAATAAATTTAAAAGTGATGTGGTTATCATGCAAAATAATGTGAATAACATTGCCAAAGTTGAAAAATGCCCAATGCTCGGAATTTACGATCTCAATTTTTAAATTTTTTAATATTATTTTGGGAGAATACATATTTTTCCGCGGGCTCGAGATTTATGTTCGTTGGCAAAATTTCTTGGAATGACCAATAATAGAACAACAAGTGCGATGCTCCTTTGTTGCAAAATAACTAGGATAAATTATATTGCTATATTAAATGATATTATTTTGGAATTTCTTTAAAAATATCTTATTTTTACTATTATTTTTGGAACCCCATGCTTATCGTTTTTCCTTCATTATTCCTTTCCTTTTTCTATTTTATGTTTTCTAGTTATTTCACCACAATGTGTAACTGACATGGCGGAAGGTTGCGAAGACACAGAAAACAATAGTGGTAATCGTAACGCCGACAACGCACCTACCATGTTGGGTACCGTACTGCCCTGTGAAGCTGCTATAACCGCCTCGTTGGGTGTCTCCGGTGGTGGCGTCATGAAGCGTGAATTTGTCGATGCTACCAGCGTTCTGGGCGCTCATCTCACCGCCAGCGTTAGCATGGCCAGTCCAACCACACCCATGATATCGCCCACCATTACAACCACCACCAGTAACAGCAACACTACCAACAATAATGGTGGCTTGCATCATGTATCAAACACAATGACGACGACAACGACGTCGTCGTCGCCGTCTGCCCAATCCTCCACCACAAACACACCAGCCGCAAGACAAACACCCGCAGTCAAAACGAACAATAACGGTTTGGCTCCTTTAGCTGGTGCTCACTCTTCCTCATCCTCGTCGTCGTCTTCATCGTCGTCATCATCCTCCTCGAACTCATCGGTAACGTCGTCGACCTCATCGCTGAACTCTACGTCGACGGCCTCGTCATCGACCACCGCCGCCATAGCCAATACGTCGAATACGAATAAATCACCCTCCTCGTCGCCCTACTCCAGTGCCGCTGTGGCCTCGTTGAGTGGCGTGTCACCACATTCGCCGGGACGTGCTACGCCGGGTCCGAATAGCAATGCCAGCTGCGTGGCGACAACGCCGGCATTGTCGGCAACGGCGGCGCCGACAGCATTAACGACCGGCAACAATAGTTGTCCTACACCTCCACCAGCCGCCGTGCATATGGCTTTGAATATAAAAACTGAAGCGGTAAGTCAAGATTTTCGTTATTTTTTAAGAGGAATTTCCAAAATCAGAAGATGGTTGCAACTATCTTCTTGATATATCCTTACTTTATTTATTATTGCCTATTATTTTTAATAATTATATGACAAGGTGACAAGGTGTTGGGAATTTGTGTCCAAGAGGTCAGATTCCAAACACACCTCCTTTCTATTTAAGGTATTACTTAATAAGCAGTGATCCTTACCTTATTCATTATTTGCATACATTGAAAATAATGTATTATTTTAAAAGACACTGTGGAACAAAATGAAACTTTTTCGAATATAAAAGGATCTGATGAAGGGATAAAAATTTGAATGCCGTTTTGACAGTTTACATAGGGTGATAATTTTAGAGGGAGGGGTGTATATTCTCCCCTTTTACACATTCTTATGATGAATCGACATAAGAAACCTTGTGATCCTTACATTTTAAGCATAGGATGTGTTCAGCAATATTATTGAGAACACTGCGGGGAACATTTTTGTAGATCATTTTAACTCTCTAGCTCCTCAATATAGGGGTATTTTGGCCCCTTTTGTGAAAAAGGTTAAAAAACAACCCTAAAACAAGGGTTTAACAGATCAAAATGTTCTACAGTTATATGCTATGTCTAGGACGTGTTCAGCAATATTACTTAGAATACTACGAGCAACATTTCTGTGGAACATTTTAACCCTCTAGCTCCTCATTGTAAGGGTCTTTTTGGTCATTTATGTGAAAAAGTCTAAAAAATACCCCTACAAGATTGGTTTCATGGGTCAAAATGTCTAATTGCCATTAAATTGTACTAAAAGTCTCTGAAGACACCAAAACTCAAAACTCATTTTAAATGTCAGAAATAAGACAAAACTTAAAATTCAACTTTAGGGTTAATTTCGTACTTATTCCGAATTAATGCTGAAATGTCGGCATAGGAAATTTTGTGATCCTTATATTTTAAGCATAGGATGTGTTTAGCAATATTACTAGAAACACTACGAGGAACATTTTTGTGCAGCATTTTAACCCTCTAGCTCGTCAATGTAGGGGTCTTTTTGGTCCCTTTTGTAAAAAACGTCAAAAAATACCCCTAAAATAAAGGTTTAGAGGGTCAAAATGTTCTACTAAAATATTTGCTGTAAAATTCTACCGTAAGTACTGAAGACACCAAAACTGAAATCTGAACATAAATGCCAGAAATAAGTCTAAACTTAAAATTCATTTTAGGGTTAATTTGGTACTTTTTCCGAATTGGTACTAAATCTGTGATTAAAGTGAATTTTAGGCGGGCGGTGTGAATGGAAAAAATATTCTATGCCAAATTTCACTATAAGAGAACGAACAAAAGAAAGCTCTAGATATAATATATATATATATATATATAAATATAATATATGTACATAAGTCAAGACTTAAAATTCATTTTAGGCTAAATTTCATAATTTTTCCGAATTGCAGCTAAAATGTCCCACAAAACTTAGTTTTAGGCGGGAGGTGTGAATGGAAAAAATATTCTACATCAAATTACACTATAAGTTGGCGAACAACAGAAAGCTGTAGCTCTAATATATATAAATATAATATATATAAATAAGTCAAAACTTTAAATTAATTTTAGACTAAATTTCATAAATTTTCCGAATTGTTGCCAAAGTGTCCCACAAAACTGCATTTTAGGGAGATGGTGTGAATGGAAAAAATATTTTACATCAAATTACACTATAAGTTGGCGAACAACAGAAAGCTGTAGCTCTAATATATATAAATATAATATATATAAATAAGTCAAAACTTAAAATTAATTTTAGACTAAATTTCATAAATTTTCCGAATTGTTGCCAAAGTGTCCCACAAAACTGCATTTTAGGGAGATGGAGTGAATGGAAAAAATATTCTACGTCAAATTTCACAATAAGTCACCAAACAAAGGTATGCTGTATATATAATATATATAATTAAAATATCGGTGGCAATTTGGGTATTTAAACAAGAAATTATTTATTAATTATTTATTTTAGCTCCAGGTAATTCTACATCGTTATCTTACAATTGGATATTGTTTGATAATTATATAGAATTATGTAAGAAACATTATTCATTGTTTAATAAGCACGACTGCTTACCCGATGCATTATAGCATACAATGAAAGTAATGAGTTTTTGTAAAAGGTTGTAAGAAATGACTATTTATGGGAACGTCTTGTCTTGTATGCCCCGAGAGAACAGCTTACAAACTCCTCAGAGTTTTTTAATTCTGTAACTAACATATTTTGGGATTTTCTTTCTCTTGAAACCATTACTTTTTAATATCTTTATAAGCGTTGGTGTTAGTAAGCATTCCACTATTGATAGTGAGCTAACGAGCAACTACTTATTTGATCTCCGGCTACCATTACTACTAGCTTCCTAATAATTTATATTTCTAATAATGTGATACTTCCGAAGCAAATAAACTGAAGACTTTGCCTTCGTCTGGACTTCGTGATTAGTATTTAAAATGTTTTTTAAAAAATATAAACCCGCAAATAAACTGAAGACATTGTCTTTGTCTGGACTTCGTGATTAGTATTTGCAATTTTTTTTAGAAAATATAAACCCGCCTCATTATTTTCGTTTGTGACTCTGATTTACGGGAACGTCAAGTAGCCGTGCTTTAAGTCACCCATTTTCCATTTTCTTTCTGTGACACTTATATCGATCTTGAGTATCTGTCACACCCTTTTGAAATCACCGTCCAGACACAAGCCCACTGCGCGCGTACTGCTGTCATTCGCCGCTACACTCAGCGCAGTTGAAATATTACCTTCTCATTTGAAAAATTAACATCATTATCTAATTTCGAAATTAATAAATTACAAAGATATCCAATCTAACCATAAATCATGTCATTACAAATTTCAACGGACAACCGACAGCAGACATTGTTGCACACACAGCAACAACAGAGCAATTGATTTGTTGTCTATTATTGTTATAAGGTTATAATTCATGGCAAAATCGTTATAATTATTAAGCGAATACGAACGGCTATAACTAATTAAAAAAACTAATGGCGGGGATAAGATGTAAGCCGGCAGGGTGACTTCATTCTAGCTCGGGGCTTTGGTCACACTTTCAAGCTTTGGTTCAAATTATTTTAACTGCATTAGCTTTCAACTTATCTCCTCTCCTTAACATCCATTGAGTTCCGCCTTTGACAATTGCTAATGCCATGTAAATATTATTTCCCCTCCTCCCCTGCTCATTTCTTTAATAAATAATGCTTAATAAATGAACATTTAATTAAAATAATTATTTCGAGAAATTCAATACT
The DNA here is from genome assembly GCA_947397865.1 of Polietes domitor. NCBI lineage: Eukaryota > Metazoa > Arthropoda > Insecta > Diptera > Muscidae > Polietes > Polietes domitor. The sequence continues at coordinate 138,564,303 of OX377622.1, read as the reverse complement.
CGTTTGAACATGTTTTTCTTGGTTTTTATTGTTTTCTATAAATTGTCCATTATGTATCGAAATAATAAAAAATGGTGGATAAAAACCAACACATTTTTCGTAGACAATTAAAGAATTGAAGTATATCCGTTGTGGTGTCGATCAGGCACAGATAGAACCGAATCAAAAATACATATGTGTATACAGATAAGCCTCAAGACCACTTTGGTCTCAAAAAGTGAACAGAATACATTCGAATTCCAGCTAATTCGATCAAGTTGTTTCTACTTTTTGTTTGGTAATGGAAAATTGAGTGCGATTCTCACTCAATTATAAACACTTTGACCTTATATGTATCCCTGTGTGGGGATAAATCATCAGTGGCGCTTGGTAATGTTTGGTAATGGAAAATTTAGTGCGATTCTCACTCAATTATAAATACTTTGACCTTATATGTATCCCTGTGTGGGGATAAATCATCAGTGGCGCTTGGTAATGTTTGGTAATGGAAAATTGAGTGTGATTCTCACTAAATTATAAACACATTGACCTTATATGTATTCCTGTGTGGGGATAAATCATCAGTGGCGCTTGGTAATGGAAAATTGAGTGCGATTCTCACTCAATTATAAACACATTGACCTTATATGTCTCCCTGTGTGGGGATAAATCATCAGTGGCGCTTGGTAATGGAAAATTGAGTGCGATTCTCACTCAATTATAAACACTTTGACCTTATATGTATTCCTGTGTGGGGATAAATCATCAGTGGCGCTTCTTTATAGAGTGCTTGTATTACCATGTTGTCATCAGCGGTATATAAGTGTTATATACACACCCAAAAACCTCAACGCAAGACATTTTGAAAATTATTATGTATGGTGCGTTGCACAACCGGTTGGGAAATTGGTTACGGGGAGAAGAAAAATCCTTCGGGGGGAAGAAACTAGTAGAAGAGGGGATTGGCGATTTGTCTGCGATATGTATGGTGCGTCCAATTTGGGGACAAGTACTGAAAAGGACACCTACAGCTGAGAAATTGATTAAACAAGCCATGTCTTTGTCCAGCAATGAAAGATAATCCTTCCCCTTCACTATTCATATTCATAGAACATCCACTGATAATTTGGGCAGACGCAACATTTGTAGTTGAAGGCATTGGTGATTTCTCTGCGATATATATGGTGCGTCTAATTTGTGGACAATGAGTGAAGATCTCAACAGGAGCGCAGAAATTGAAACAACAAACCATATTTTTATGCAGAAAAAGCTTAAGGAGACGATCAAAAATACTTCGATTCCACTAAAAGGAAGATTCAAGGAGGTTTACTACGAGTGGTTGTCTCTTCAGAGGTGGGTGTCCATATTTCCCCCCTTTCGCACATTCTTATGATGAATCGACACATAAAACCTTCTGATCCTTACATTTAAAGTAAAGGGTCTGTTTAGCAATATTACTTAAAACTTTACGAGGAACATTTTTGTGGAGCATTTTAAAACTCTATCATCACAATATAGGTCCTTTTGTGAAAAAGGGTAAAAACGCCCCTAAATCAGTATTTTTACGGGTGAAAATGTTCTACAAAAATATTTGCCATACAATTCCACTATCAGTCTCTGAGTATAGCAAAAATCAAAATTCATCTTAAATGCCAGAAATAGCACAAATCTTAAAATTCATTTTAGGGTTAATTTCGTACTTTTCCGAATTGATGCTAAAAGGTCGTCGGCATAGAAAACCTTGTAATCCTTACGTTTTAAGTGTAGGACGTGTTCAGCAATATTACTTAAAACAGTACAGGGAACATTTTTGTGGAAAATTTTAACCCTCTAGATCCTCAATATAGGGGTCTTCTGGGCCTTTTTGTTCCAGAAAGTAAAAAACACCCCTAAAATGGAAGTTTAAAGGGTAAAACTATTCTACAAAAATATTTGCCATACAATTCCACAATCAGTCTCTGAATATAGCAAAAAACAAAATTCATCTTAAATGCCAGAAATAGGAAAAATCTTAAAATTCATTTTAGTGTTAATTTCGTCCTCTTCCGAATTGATGCTAAAATGTCGGCTTAGGAAACCTTGTGATTCTTACATTTTAAGTACAGGATGTGTTCAGCAATATCACTGATAACACTACAAAGAACATTTTTGTGGTACATTTTAACCCTCTAGCTGCTCAATGTAGGGGTCTATTTGGTCCCTTTTGTGAAAAAGACAAAAAATACCCCTAAAATAAAGGTTTAGAGGGTCAAAATGTTCTACAAAAATATGTGCTGCAAAATTCTACCGTAAGTATCTGAGTATCTGCCAGAAATAAGTCAAAACTTAAACTTCATTTTAGGGTTAATTTGGTACTTATTCTGATATTGGTACTAAATCTGTCATTAAAGTGGATTTTAGGCGGGCGGTGTGAATGGAAATAATATTCTATGCCAAATTTCACTATAAGTCAGCGAACAAAAGAAAGCTGTAGATATCATATATATAAAAATATAATATATATACATAAGTCAAAACTTAAAATTCATTTTAGGCTAAATTTCATACTTTTGCCGAATTCCAGCTAAAATGTCCCACAAAACTTAGTTTTAGGCGGGAGGTGTGAATGGAAAAAATATTCTACATAAAATTTCACTATAAATCGGCGAACAAAAGAAAGCTGTAGCTATAATATATATAAATATAATATATATATAAATAAGTCAAAACTTAAATTTTATACTTTTTCCGAATTGCAGCAAAAATGTCCCACAAAACTTAGTTCTAGGCGGGAGGTGTGAATGGAAAAAATATTCTACATGAAATTTCACTATAAGTCGGCGAACAAAAGAAAGCTGTAGCTATAATATATATAAATATAATATATATATAAATAAGTCAAAACTTAAAATTCATTTTAGACTAAATTTCATAATTTTTCCGAATTGTTGCCAAAGTGTCCCACAAAATGCCTTCTTGGGGGGTGGTGTGAATGGAAAAATTATTCTACATCAAATTTCACTATAAGTCGGCGAACGAAAGAAACCTTCCTCCGTGCAATTTGGTGTCCCCAAATTACACATTTATTTGTGGATGAAGAGTTGCTTCTTTCATGTCTTCAAATTTGTTTCTGTGAAAATATATATTCTTTAAATTCTTATTTCTTTGTATTCTACGAGATCTATCTGTCTATCTCTTCAACTGCTTCTAATCAAGGGCATTACTCTTTTGCTCAATTTCAAAGCATTTCAATTCTAACTGCAATGACTCTTTGGCGCTGAAAGGCTGGCTGACAGGCCGAACATTCGCAACTGGCATAGAACACGCCTCTTTTGTGGCCATTCTTTGGCTATACGAACGAGTGAGTTCGTATGTGCGTCGTATGTTATATGTATGGCGTGGACCCCTTAAGGGGTCCATTCAATTTTTACAATTAAAAATAAAAAGACACAGCGCTGGTAGGTATTTATTCTTTGCCGAGTTCTGCTAGTGATATATATTCTCATGTCGATATTCGTTTGTGTGTGTGTGTTTGTGTTCGGCAAAATTAGTTACCTACAAATATATCATTTCGAAATTGGCGTTTAGCTTGACTTGTGGAAAAAGGCTTTTGTTGTTGGCATGAAACTATCCGACAAACGAATAAAAATTATGGTAACCCAAATATTTCAAAATATTCCATGTAAGCAAACATGCGCGCCGCGCCGGCGCATTTGACATAGTCATAAATTCACAAAAAACTCTGACAATGATCTCAGAAAGAAAACAAATGTGAATTTGCAAAATAATTGGTTTAAATAAAAATTCCAGGCGCAAAACAACAGCTACCAATAAATTAATGACAATGTTGGGAAAATTAGGCAAAACAATCAGTCGACATGGCATTACGGATGTTGACTTGAGGAGAACATGTGGGCCAAGAGAATTAAATGAAAGGGAGTTTAAGTCCAAAAAGGCATAATTATTCGAAAAATTTCTCACGATAGATTAACATTATATTTTTAATAAGAAATGAGGATAAACTGATTCTTCCATAGTTTTCCATGTTTCCAAACATCATTCTGTAATCTGATAACTCGGATGAATTTTTTTATAATAAAATTATTGAAATTTGAATTGCATTTCTCCTTCCTAACACTTGACCAAGGTCATACCAAGTCACCTTGCACATATTAGTTCCCATAATAAATTCCCAATGTCAAGGTGAAGCAGTTACCAAACTGATCCTCATCATCATTGTCATTGCCATTGTCAACAGTATCAGACAGAATCAGCCATAACAATAACAACCAAATGACTTCACAACTAAATGTCAGCTCTGGTGGTGACACTTTACCTTAACCATGGCCTTAACTGATACAGCCATCGCAGCTGTGAGATATCTTTTTTAATACCCTTTGGCATACCCCACAAAGCCAAGCATAACATTTGCCAAAAATGTTTGGTCTAGCTAAACTCGCATTGTTTTGTTTTGCGATGTCTCGCTTTGGATTATGTCGCTGAGATGTCACGCTAGTATCCATCAAACTACACCACGAATTGAAAGGATGTGCTTGGCTTGTTGGCTTGCACCGTAACACCGTAAGTAAGTCACTACTTGCAACAACACAAAATGGAATGACAGTTGACTTGTTAAAGCTATAACCAGATGACATTAAACGATAAGCCAGCCAGCCAGCCAACCATCCAGCGAGACAAAAGAGAAACCCATCAACAATTTGTTGAAAGAGATTTGCCAAAAAATACGTGACTAACCTGAATATGCAAATAAAATTTGAGAGAGTGAGAAATGGAGCTAAGGAAATAGAGGAAGTGTAAATATTAGGCAAATGAAATATATCCTGGAGAGTGTGATTTGAAAAGGGAAGAGGATAGGATGATATAGGATTTCGATAAGGTTCTAAAATAGAGAAACATTTTAGAGGTGACATTCACTGAGAAAATTAATTCACTATATAATATTTGTACTTTGTACAGGGTTTTCCAATAAGAGGTGTTATTTTGGTATTCCAAGAAAAATGTCGTTTTCTGAAATAAATGATCGGATGTTAATTTCAAAATAAAGAGGAAGGTATGTCGTTAATAATGAAAAAGAAGTAAGGAAAGGCTAAAGGCTGACTATATGATACACTCCACTTTCTATCCGAATACAATTCAATTCGTTAAACAAATTGAGCACTAAAAGTCAAATCGGGAGCGAAATTTGAATGTGAGCTATATATATAAATCTGAACCGATCTAACCTATTTTCACCAGAGGTGTTCCTAGTTTAAATATGATATGTTTTGGCAATTTTTAAAACAATCTGATAAAATATGTGGTTTCTAGAACGGAAAAGGTGATATTGGGAGACAAATTTGTATTGGAACTATATATAAATCTGAACCGATCTGACCCATTTTCACCACAGGCATTTCTAGTGGAAACATAAGATATTTTGCCAATTTTTAAGAAAAACTGTTAAAATATGTGGTATCTAGAGCAGAAAAAGTCAAATCGAGAGCAAAATTTGAATGGGAGCTATATATGTAAATCAGAACCGATCTGACCTATTTTCACCACAGGTGTTCCTAGTTTAAATATAATATGTTTTGCCAAATTTGAAAACAATCTGATAAAATATATGGTTTCTAGAGCGGAGAAAGTCAAATTGGGAGCGAAATTTGTATGGGGGTTATATATAAATCTGAACCGATGTGACCCATTTTTACCATGGGTGTTTATATTGAAAAAATAAGATGTTCTACCAAATTTGAAGCAAATCTGTTAAAATATGTGGTATTCAGCGTGAATAAAGTCAAATCAGGAGTGAAATTCGTACGGGGGCTATATCTAAATCTGAGCCGATGTTCTTCAAATTAAATAGCGTTTGTCCTTATGCCGAAAAACTTTGTTGTGCAAAGTTTCGTTTGGTTCTGGCTACAATTGCGACCTGTATCGTGATTACAAGAATAGATGGACAGAAATAGACTCAGAAAGTGATTCTAAGCCGATCGGTATAATTGACAATGGGTCTATCTCGCTTCCTTTTTGGTGTTACAAACAAATGCACAAAGATATAATACTCTCGTGGAGTGTATAACAACATCAGACAAATGGCCACCACGACCATGCTTACAGGACCATATCCTTTTCATGAAATCTTCCATAACCAAATCGCAAAGTGGCTGTCCTATGTCCTCGATAGCCTCACGAATTCTATCCTTGATTCTTGAATCGACGCTGGGCTGTTGGCGTAGACCATAACTTTCACGTGGCCCCAAAAGCAAGAAGTCGCAAGGTGTTAAATCACAAGAACTCGGTGGCCAATTGTGATCACCTCTTCGAGAGATAACACGGTCCTGAAACTTTTCCCATAAAAGAGCAATGGTTTCGTTGCTTGTGTGGCACGTAGCGTAGTCTTGTTGAAAGTAAACATTGTCCACATCAATAGCATACAACTCCGACCATAAAAAATCATTAATCATCTTTCGTAATCCATTCACCGTAACAGTTGATCCAACCTCATTTTCGAAAAAGTAAGGTCCAATGACACCGCCGGACTATAAACCGCACCAAACAGTCACACGATGAGGATGGAAAGACTCTTGGGTTTTCCAAGCCCCAGATGCGACAATTTTGCTTGTTGACGTAGCCACCTAGGTGGAAATGGGCTTCATCAGTCAATATGATTTTTCGATGGAATTCTGGATTATTTTCATTCATGAATTTTAATAATTTCAATGCGTTGTTGATGAATGTATTTTTTTGTATGGAGGAGCCCCATTATTTATTGGAAATGGGGTATATTTGTGCAAAATGTTGGGTAGAGAAAATAAATGCAGTGACTAGGGATAAGTTTTGGGAGTTTACTTCGTTAAAAAAATACAAAAAAAGAAAAAAATGTGTGGGGACCACCTAAAGGGTTGAAGATAGAGGGTAGGTACGTTCTGAGAAAATATTGGGGGTAGGTCATACATTTGATTCCCTTTGGGGTCTCATTGGTGCAGTTATAAATTAGTTCTTGCATGGGAGCCTCATTAAGGAGTGAGGATAGAGGGAAAGTTTGTTCGGAAGAAATTTTGGGAAGATAAATAAATAATGGGGCCAGTCTTACATAACTTACGTCTAGGGACGACTCCGGGGCAGTTTTGGGCCTTAATGTCGTAACAAAAATTATAAAATTCGTATGGTGACCACCCTCCTTAAAGGCTGAAAATAAGAGGAATGTATGTTCAGAGAAAATGCGGGAGTTGAAAAAATATCGCGGTCGGTCAAACATTTGACTCTACTAGCGACCTCCTGGGGCCAGTAAGAGTGGTGGGAACAAATTTTCAGAAAATGTATTTTTTGTATTGGAGCCCCCGTAACGAATGTTGACAGAGGGTATTTGTGTTTGCAGAAAATGTTGGGGAGAGAAAATTAATGGGGGCCAGTCTTACATAACTTCCCTTTAGGGGCGACTCCGGGGCAGTTTTGGGCCTTACTGTCATAACAAAAATTATAAAAAATAAAAACTTCATAAGGACTACCTTAAGGATTGAAGATAGTAGGTAGGTATGTTCAGAGAAAATGAGGGTGTTGAAGAAATATAGGACTCGGTCATACATTTGGCTCCACTAGCGACCTCATTGGGCCAGTAAGAGCGGTGGGAAAAAATTATATAAAAAAATAATTTTTATATTTTTATAAGGGGCTCCCCTTAACTAATGTTAACAGAGGGTATTTGTGTTTGAAGAAAATGTTGGGTAGGTAAAATTAATGGGGGTCAGTCTTACATTTAAATCCTCAGAAGGCGACTCCGTGGCAGTTTGGGGCCTTTTGTGTATTTTTACCCCTTTTCCCTCACCTTTGACTGCGATGAGCGCCCACTTAAACTCAACGCACCATCCCTATTTTTTGGCTCATGAAATTTTTTCCTGCACCTCATAGAATTAGGGTTTCTAGCTTATCGAAATGCTAAAAATATATGAACATTTTTGGTATATTTCCATTCAGGTGAGTTGTGTCGTGAAGCCATAATTTCTAGAATAGTTAAAAAATTTCACTCTAAATTAGAAAATGATATGTTAATGATAACATCTGGCAAATACATGATAAAGGGTGATTTTTTAGCTATTATCTTTTTGGCAACACTGATTTAAACAGCTGACGCACGTTTCGTATTTTGTTTCACTGTCAAACATCTTCAGTTTGGTCTATAATTTAACCATGAATCGTCTTACAAACGAACAACGCTTGCAAATTATTGAATTTTATTATCAAAATGCGTGCTCTGTTAAGAAAGTTCATCGCGCGCTTCCATTTTATGGTCAGTTTAATCGACCCACTGAAGCGGCTATTCGAGCTATTGTGACTAAAATTCGCACCGAATTTACATTGTTGGACATTAAACCACCAACACGCTTACGTAGAGTGCGAACTGAAGAAAATATCGCAGCTGTATCGGCCAGAGTTAATGATGACCATCAATTATCGATTCGTCGCCGTTAGCAGCAATTGGGACGTGGAAATGCCAAAATTGGATGGACCATTTGAGACGCAGTCAAGGTCAACATTTGCATGAAATAATCTTCAAACATTAAATTATATGGACCGTACTATCGATTCAAATAAAGATTTCATGCATTTTTCTGAATTTTATCTGTTTTTTAAATACTTCTATAGCTTTTAAAAAATCATCCTTTATAAAGGCACAAAGATAAATGAAATATATTGCCTACTACTTTCAAATGAAATAACCTTATCCCCTGAGGTATGGTACCTTAAGTCAAATAAATCTAAAATAAATATACTTTATCTTTTTAAAGATTCTCTGCCCAACGGGCTACATTCCAATTCACAATTCCAGGAATGTCCAAAATTTTAGAGATTTTTTTAAAAAAATTTTCATTGAAAAAAAAAAAAATAATAAGATCAATTACAAATTAATTGATTTTGAACATTATTTAATATTTTTAATTTAATTAAACAAAGATTGTTTACTGGCTCCTTATATTAGAAAATTAATTGAATTTGAGCATGCTCAATTAAAATATTTATTAAATCAATCGAAATTTGATTATCCAAGTATTTTTTTAATCTAATTTAATTTATTTATCTAAATATTTTTTAATCTAATTAAAAACATGTTTTTCTAGCTTCTTATACATTTTCTGTGCATCCACTCTATATGCTTTGCAACCAATATTTTGACTTTGACTTAACACATTAATTGCGTGTCAGCGATTCCTCGGCACAATTTGTCTGAGTCCTGTTTTCCAACTGACATTACATATCTTTTGCTGTCTCGCACAGATTAGTCATATTTTTGATTTTGACTTGCCATTGCCTTACCCTCCTATCATTTTTAGCTCCCCCTCTCCCAACTACAAAATTAAAAACGTTATCTTTTTACCTCCCCCTAAAACCCCAAAGACATTTATCCAATTCTGTGAAATCTTTAATTGCCAGCGCTATGTTTGTATGATTCAAGCGAGCTGCGATTCCTTTTTCTTGAATCGAGCCAACGAATCGCAAAAACATAACCAGTTCTCTCAATTCGTTTCTTTTTTGCATTTTCTGATGATTAATAGTTTACTTTATTAAACATTGTTTGCACTTGGAACAAATTTGCGCGCGCTCAGCAAAGCTCACAAGCTCAGGCAAACGTACATATGTTTGTTTGTTTGTCATAGACCAGTTTTCTCTAGAAAAATAAACAAACAGCCTAAAAACGTAGCCTGAGAATTCAAAAATAACCTTCAATTTTACACAGCCAAAAACCAGAAAATCTCCAATGCTTAGGCCGTAGGTATCTATCTATCTATCCCCCCTAAAACCCAGAAAGCTTTGCCATAGCGAATATTTTTGCTATTAATGGTATTAATTGCAAATTAATAAAACCAAATTTAAATGTGTAAATCAACCGCCATCTCTGCCCCACGCTGACTTCCCCCGGCCGACGTCAGCATCTGCGATAAGGCACCCACTATCGTATGGATAGGTAAACACTTTTAATGTTGGTTACACAGGAGAGCAATGATTTTTTCCGAAATTTTACAAGAAATAAATGGACAGTGAGTGGAATAAAATGAAGAACTCTCATTGCTAAGAAAATAGAAAAAAAAAACTGAGAAAAAAGCCAGTGTCATAAGGGACCTCAGCTGAAAGTGAGAAATGTATGTTAAAATAAATAAAAAAATTCTTGTTTAAATACCCAAATTGCTACTGGTATTTTATTTATATATATTATAACTACAGCTTTCTTTTGTTCGGTGACTTATAGTGAAATTTGATGTAAAACATTTTTTCCATTCACACCATGCCCCTAAAGTACAGTTTTGAGGCACATATTAGCTCCAGTTCTGAAAAAGTACGAAATTAACCCTAAAATTAATTTTAAGTTTTGACTTATTTCTGACATTTATGTTGAGTTTTATGATTTGGTATATTCAGAGACTTATAGTAGAATTTAATGGCAAATATATTTGTAGAACATTTTGACCGGTGAAACCCCTTTTTTAGCAGTGCTTTTTACTCTTTTCTACAAATGGGGCCCAAAAGACCCCTATAATGAGGAGCTAGAGGGTTAAAATGTTCCACAAAAATATTCTCCGTTGTGTTCTCAGTAATATTGCTGAACACATCGGATACTTAAAATGTAAGAATCACAAGGTTTCCTATGCCGATATTTTAGCATTAATTCGTAAAAAGTATAAAATTAACCCTAAAATGTATTTTAAGTTTTGATCTATTTCAGGCATTTAAATAGAGTTTTGAGTTTTGATGTGTTCAGGGACTTATAGTAAAATCGTATGGCAAATATTTTTGTAGAACATTTTGACCCTTGAAACTCCCGTTTTTGGGGTTTATTTTACCATTTTGCACAAAAGGGGCCAAAAAGGCCTGTATATTGAGGAGCTAGAGGGTTAAAATAGTCCACAATAATGTTCGCCGTAGTGTACTCAGTAATATTGCTGAACACATCCTATAAGTAAAATGTGAGGCTCACATGGTTTCCTATGGCGACATTTTAACACTAATTCGAAAAAAATACGAAATTAACCCTAAAATGCATTTTAAATTTTGACTTATTTCTGGCATTTAAGTTGAATTTTTAGTTTCGGTGTATTCAGAGACTTGTAGTAGAATTCGATGGCAAATATTTTTGCAGAATATTTTGACCCGTCAAATCCCTGTTTTAGGGGTGTCTATTATACTTTTGCACAAAATGGACCAAAAAGACCCCTATAATGAGGAGCTAAAGGGTTGAAGTATTTCACAAAAATGTTCCTCGAAGTGTTTTAAGTAATATTGCTGAACACATCCTATACTGCAAATGTAAGGATTACAAGGTTTCCTATGCCGACATATCGGCACAAATTTGGAAAAACTACGAAATTAACCCTAAAATGAATTTTAAGTTTTTACTTATTTCTGGGATTTAAGTTGAGTTTTAAGTTTTAGCGTATTCAGAGACTTATAGTAGATTTTTATGGCAAATATTTTTCTAGAACATTTTGACCCGTGGAACCACCATTTTCAGGGTGCTTTTTACCCTTTTCCACAAAAGGGACCAAAAAGGCCCATATAATGAGGAGCTAGAGGGTTGAAATATTCCACAAAACTTTTCCTCGTAGTATTCTGAGTAATATTGCGGAACACATCCTATACTTAATTTGTAAGGATCGCAAGGTTTCCTATTCCGATTCATCATAAGAATGTGTAAAAGGGAGAAAATATTGGCATTCCCCTCTAAAATCTTTATTTTGTTTGGAAAATACGGGAAATTTTCTAATGCAAGGGTCCCTGAATCGAAATGATCTACAATATTTGTCTTCCGAGGTCTCTCCATATGTTCAACTGAACTTGCACTTTGTTGTCCTGTGTTGTAAGACTCCCCCTGCGTTGAAAAACCTAATTCTACAGCAGAAATTGAAAACCAGTCTTAAATTACCAACATCAGCAGAGGCAGCAACGGCAACGGCAACAACAATAATAACAATCCAACACATTTGTTGCAAGAGAGCACACTCATACACACACACACTCACCTCCATAGACATACGGCCACAATGAAGAAAAACCCCAAACCCCAAGAAGACAACGACGACGACGACGACAACAGCAGCAGCAAAATAATTGTTGTAAAGTTGACTTTGGCTGCACAATATGGGCCAACATTAATGTTCGTTCGCCGGTTCGTTTTGTGTGCTGAGTCCAACTGAACTGAGCGGTGTTGTGTTGTGCGGCACAGAGGTGAGGTGAGCTGGTGAGTGGCAGGCATAATGTTGAGACTACAACACAGAACCCACAAGCAAAAAATGCCTGTTGCATGTAGCATAAACAGAGACACACACACTCACTCACTCACGACGGACAGACGTACAGGCATAAATCCATACATACCCGACCCGACCGAATGTTTTGTTTGCCAAGTATGCCTTTTTGGCCAACATGATTCTAGTGCCTTTTTTCCTCTCTCTGGCCTGGCCGTCCGTCCTGACCGTTGTTTTTATTTCTTTAAACGCGTTTAAATCCTGTTGCTTGTTTTGTTGCTGTTGTTTTTGCTGTTTGTTTTGTTTGAATGATGATGAATGTTGTAAAAATTTCAAAGTTGTTGGAGTTTTGTTTGGCGTTGCGTTTGCTTTGCTTTTCTTCGCTTCAAACGTCGTTTGGCCAAGATTTGATTTTTATTTTTTGAGATTTGTTTGCCATTTCTTGGCTGTGATTTGCTGACGCTGTTGCTGCTGCTGGTGTTGTTGCTGTTATTGCTGTTGTACGTTTAGTTGATTTTGAAAGGCCATTTGTCCTTATTAAAGCGATTTTTTATATTTTTATTATTTTCATTTTTCTGATTTTATTGTAATTAGTTTTATGTGTTTCTGTTTATTTTTTTCTCGTCTTTTACTTGGCCCCCACTTACAATGGAGTCGTTAAATTGTTTCGGCGAGGGGTGTGTGGAGAGTTTTGGCAATAATCGATTTCAAATATATTAAGGATTTTGAGATCTTGGGATTTTTCATTCGATTTCTTTTTTTTATTTTTCGTTAAAAACAATATGCATATTGATAGGGTGAAGCTAGTAGAGGACTGGGAAAAAATCTTGTATAAGAAAAAATCATACAAATTTTTCTATCGTAAGAAAAACTGAAGCATTACCTTTGGAAACTGCGTCAACGATGTATTTTTTACAATATTTTTCTAAGGAAAAAGTTGGGTTGGGTAGAGGGTCAAATTAAATAAACCAAACCATTTCTGAGATATCATCAGGCCTATGTCATTATTAATACCACGACTGGTTGAAGCTCATACGAGAGGTGCAATTTTCGATGGTGCTGACGCATAGATAAGCCTAAATTTGAGCGATAATACGAATTATGTTGACTTTGAAGGCCAACAGGAAAAGGAAATTTACTTTGCTTTGTGTATGAAATCAGAAATCAATGAAAAAACATGAGTAGTTCGCGTTTCGGAACTAAAAAATCAGTCTTTTTGAACTAAATGTAACCTCTCTTCCAAGGGGGCAATTTTGGGCGGGCAAAAGTTACCCTGTGAAAAACGGAGAACTCTTCAGTCTTTCCAAAAATGTATGCATATATTTCGTTAAAGCCTTTTGTCGGAAAAACAGTTGTGTTGGTCCAAAGTCAGACATTTGTTCAAAAAGGATATTTTTTTTTCTAATATTTATTACAAACAAACTGTATTTGGCACAAACATAGTTTTGGCCTCATAATAAAGCTAAGAATCCACAATTTCTAATAAAATGAAAATGAGTGCAAAATCTCTTAAAATGTGTGAGAAACAGTTCGACAAAATCAAAAAAAAAGAAATTGGGTTTTTTCAATTTTCAACATCTGAAAAAAGTGAAAATCTGTAATAAAAAAAAAATAAAAAATTTTCTTCGCATTATGAACAACTACGTAAAAATATGTTAAAAAAACTTAAAAAAATAAAAATCTTAATTTTCTTTAAAATCGAAAAATGTGAAAAGTAGTCAACTTTAGACTGATTTATAAAATATATCCGATTGTCCGATTTTTAATGTTAACACCTCAAATAATCCTTAGGTCCTTGTCTAATTTTGATTTTTACAGAACTTAAAAATGACTACTAAAACAGAAGTTATTGAATTTTTGCCGATGAATATTGTATCTGACTCACTGTACGCTGCCGCTTTTTGAACCCCACCCCACATGATGGTGACGTAAACCAAAATATACCTGTGGCTTAATCACGGCATTAGAAATTGAGAAAGATTATTCTAATATTTGTTATCTCAATTTCCAATTTTTTACGTTGGAAATTTATATTTATTTCGCATTAAATATTTTTTTATTTCGATCGTAATTTCTTGGTTTCGATTCCTCTGCAATTTAAGGAAAATTGTACTTAAATAAACTGTAAATAAATTGCAGTGGTCACCTCCCAGAATTGAAAATGAAAAATGATGATCTGCAAAATATTTGATTTTTAGGGATATTTTCAGGAGTGTTTAGCTCCCAGGCGGCTTGATCTAGAAACGAAATATTTTGCAAATCATCATTAAAAAATCCAAACTTTATTTTAGTGGGGTGACGGGAAATGGTTTTTCTATTTGTATGGACCGCGACCCAGCCTACTGTCCATAGTGCAGTGCTGGGCCATACTGCTGTCTTTACATTTTTCGCTACAAATCAATCAAAGCAAGGTTTCCCTGGTTCTGAAAACGCAGACGAGTTGAACTTCGTTTTATTCTGCTTTACACAAAAGCGTAATATGTGATAAGATGTGTGTGCCCACCACTGCCATAGTAGATTCACTTAGCGCCACACAGTGGTCCACAATCAATTCGAATAGGCCAATATTCTATAACTTTTGAGGTAGTAAACATTTTTGAGTTTCGTAAAAAATTGAATTTATGCAAGGACCCCAGGATTACTTTGAGATATTAATACTGCAAATCGCGCAGTCGAAAATATTTTAGAAATTAGACAAAAGCTGACTACTATTCTTATTTTTTAATTTAAAAGAAAAGTAAAATTTGTATATTTTTGTTTTCATGTTTTTTACTTATTTTTACTGCAGAAAAAAAAAATATTTTTTTTTTCAATTTCAATTTCATTCGACCAATATACAATAGCTTTTGATGTAGTAAATTTTTTTGAGTTTTGTAACAAATTGAATTTATACAAGGACTCTAGGTTTATTTTGAGATATTAATACTGCAAATCGAGCAGTCGGAAATATTTTAGAAATTAGCCAAAATCCTGCTACTTTTCCTATTTTTTAATTTAAAAAATATATATTTACACCGTGCGACAGTTTTACATTTTTTCATTGGAGCTAAACAGGACCATATACGCATGAAACTAGAGATGGTATATAGAAAAGTTGGGTACTCAGTTTTTCGTTTGGTGAACCTTTCGCCTTTTTACATGACTTTCAATTTCAAAAAGAAAAAGATACTAATAATTTAATAATTTATTTTCTTACTTTTGTGACACATGCTAAGGCAATATGGGTATCAAATGAAAGAGAAGAATATCTGCTAAAAACAAGTCAAACTTCATGCCCACATCTCTATTAGATTAGCATTAATGACTATTTCAAATTTTCCCTCTTAAAAAATTATTTTCATTTTTAAGGGGGAAATTTGAAGTGGTTGTTAATAATAGACTTATTCAGATAAGAGCATGAAATTTAAAGTATTTTTAACCGATATTCTTCTCTTTCATTTGATATCCAAATCGTCCCTGTAGGACTTAGAATAATATGAAAATAAATTATTTAAATCATCTATATCCTATGGAAATAAAAAGTCCTGTAAAAAAGGAGAAAAGATCACCTAAAGGAAAACTGAGTACACAGTTCTCCTATATGTGACATCTAGTTTAACGTGTATGTAGTTTTGTTCATATCACTACTTTATGAATTTCAAAAAATTCTTCTTTGTCTAACTATACATTTTTAGGGGTGTTTTTTACCCTCTTTCAAAAAAAGGACCGAAAAGACCCCTATTTTGAGGAGCTAGAGGGTTAAAATGTTCTACAAAAATGTCCCTCGTAGTGTTTTAAGTAATATTACTGACCACATCATATGCTTAAAATGCAAAAATCTCAAAGTTTCCTATGCCGATATTTGAGCATTAATTAGGAAAAAGTACGAAATTAACCCTAAAAGGGATTTTAAGTTTTGACTTATTTCTGGCAATTAAGTTGAGTTTTGAGTTTTGCTATATTCAGAGATTTTTAGTAGAACTTTATGGAAAATATTTGTGTAGAACATTTTGACCCGTCCAGACCATGTTTAAAAGGTGTTTTTTACACTTTTATATTTTACTAAGAAAAATATTTTTTTTACATTTATTTATTTTTTTTTTTTTAAACGTAAACTTTTCACGCGACCCCTCGTCTGTAGCCATAAACAAAATCCGCATGCACATATGCATTGCATATCGCTCAATGCTTGCATTGCATTACATTGCATTTATATGCAATGTGAGTGATATTTATATGAATTTCATTTAATTTGGCTGATTTTGAGTTGCTGTGCTAAGTTGTTGGCGCTGCCTGTTGCTGCTCCTGCTGCTGTTGATGTTGCATTTATTTCGTCTCTTGTTAATATTTCTTTAATAGCAGCTGGTTTGGCTAGTTTCTGACCGGCATTCTCAGCATGATGTGTTTTTTTCTCTTCTTTCGTTTTGTTGTAATTATATGTAGTGTTTTTGTGGCATACAACATCTAGCCTCTCACATATGGTTGGACTTACTTACACGTATCATTGTATGATGCATGCTTGCATGCATGCATACGAGCACATTATTTTGTTTTCCCAAAGTGACTTTTAATGGTTAATTTTTAAATGCTGTGGCGCGCTGATGGCGGCATTATTACCGCAAACAAATGCTGGTACTGGTGGTGCTGCTGCTGCTATGATCAGGGTATTAGTCATTTTATTTCCATTTGCCAGATTTGTGGAAATTTTGTGTGAGTAGGAGTGTGAACAAACCTCAGCCGCTTGGCAATGAAGTGGAGATAATTGCCAGCGAAAAATCAGGAAATTCCAATTTCTGTGTTGTCGCTGAAATTCATTTAAGTTGGGGGAAATGAGGGCGATGACATTCTATAGTTTCTATTATCACACAATTAAATCATATTTTTAGGGCCTCTCTAGGGATGAAATAATTCCTAATTACGGTCATATTCAATAGTTTATAAAATTATTAATTAAGAAAGAAAAAGAAAGGCATGTTTCTCTGTCTCTCCGGCCATATTGCCTGGGGTAATCAAAACGATGCGCTAGGCCAGTGGTTGACACTGAAAATACCAGGCAACTGGCATGATTTATAAGATTTTTCCCCACCCAACCCTGACTTTTAATTGCATCTATGTAAATCTACATATGGCAGCCATTAAGGAGCACATCTTGGCTGCTCTTCAATAAAAATAATATTTTTTTTTTTCAAAAAACCAACCCATCCTTTAAATTGTATTCATAATTTATGATGTGCTAAAGACAATCTGGTATTTAAATTAATATTGATTATGAACGAGGAGGGAAAACAACAAAAAATACCTGATTTCCTTTTTTGCATATTTAATGGACGAAAAAAAAAACAGCGACAACTCAAACACAAGCAAGAAAGAAAAGCAGCAACATCTCCAGCAACAAAAAAAACTAATTAAACGCTTTACATTTCAAACATAATTATTGTTGTTTTGTGCTGTGGCATGTTGCGAGCATGAAGACAGCCAGCCAGTCAGCCAGTTTTAGAGCCAGCTTCACACATACATCTGTATGCTGGTGAGCTCGTAACACATCAAACTAATTGACCCCACAAGCAGCTTGCAGCAGGAAAGCTCAGCAGCACTTGGACGTCCGTACACTGTGGCATGCAAAGAAACGTTGCAAGTCCAAGCAAATGCCAGGCAACGTGCCCAAAACCACCAACCAACCGTACATACGTACGGCAGAGCTGGGTGAGAAGAACCAGTGGGTTGTTGCTTGGTGGTGAGGTTCGTGGAGAGGAGTTCGCCGGAACGGGACAGACAAAACGTTCGTAGCGAAAGAAAACATAAAACAACGTTAAAACAGCATTTAAGCCACACATTAAATTGGCTGTCATGACACAAAAGTAGCAGCAGCACCACCAGTACCAGCAAAATAGCTGCAACAAATAACAACAACAGCAAATAAAGTAATAATTACAACAAAACGTGCTACAAATGAACTGCAAAGAAAAGAAGTCTCAGAATAATTAAAGGGTTTGCGCCAGAGGAGTGATAAGAGACCAAGGAGTGATGTACGAAAAATATTCCTAAAACTCCTTAATTAAATAATATTTTTTAGAATTGAAGAATATGTATTTTTCCTAAGGAAATCCGTATAATTTTCTAAGCTAAAAAAATATTCCCTTGCAAAAAATCCAAAAATTACTTTACAAATAATGCCATCTTCTATGGAAATCCATAATGTTTTCATATATCTATTCAGAATTGAGCTCAAACTTTGTAATGTTGTTGTAGCAGCTTTACAGGAAGCTCAGCTGATAATCCTTAAGTCTGAATTGTACTAGACTTTGTTCCGGCAAGTATCTGATTATCGCGGGAACCTTGTTCATCATCTTCTCATATTGTCCGTCTGTTATTTGCATCTTCTTCAAGGTTGATGTCAATGTTAAGGGTTTGTGAGGTTAATCGAGTTATACCACTATCCTCCACTAGGGGCGTTGCAGTTTTATGTCAACAGCTATGTTATATATCGTTAATGGCTATTTGTTTCTTCCCTGGACCTTGGAGCAATCGAAATGACAATTTTTATGTCAAAGTGTGTTTGGATGAGAAAATTGGCTCTTATTTTATGATGAAAAGTGACTATTTGTTGATGTTGAATTTTACCAGTGCGCCGGCCGGGAATCAAACCCAAGCACCTTCAAATTGCAAGACGCGCGTGAGCTTGAAGGCCACTCAAATTTTTTATTTAATAATTGAGCTGAAAACCCAAATGACTGCCGTAAATGGCAATGCGATTCAGATTGATCATAACAATCTTCAAAACATCCTGCGGTGAGGTTTTCGGGTGTCGCCAACCTAAACTAACGACCGTAGATATCAAACTAAGTAATCGACGGGAGTCGTCAAGACAAACTAGATCTCAGTCTAAAAGTTCAACGCTAGATCTCAAACTAAGCGATCGGCCGAAGCCGCCAAGGTAATTCATATACTGTAGATCTGAAGCTAAACGATCTAACGAAGTCCCCAAGCTAAACGATCGACTGAAGTCGCCAATCTAAACTATCGACCGAAATCGCCAAGGTGAACTATCGACTGTAGATCTCAAACTGAACGATCGACCGAAGTCGTCAAGATAAACTATCGACCGTAGATCTCAAACTAAACGATCGACCGAAGTCGCCAATGTAAACTGTCGACCGCCGATCTCAAGCTAAACGATCGACCGAAGTCGCCAATGTTAACTGTCAACCGTAGATCTCAAGCTAAACGATCGACCGAAGTCTCCAAAGTAAATGATCGATTGAAGATCTCAGTCTAACAGATCGTCAGTAGATCTCAGACTAAAAAATCGTCAGTAGATCTCAGTCTATAATATCAACCGAATTCGTCAAGGCAAACTATCGACCATAGACATCAGTCTAAGATATAGACAATCGACTAAAGATCTCAAGATAAACGATCAACCGAAATCGCCTAGGTAAACTATCGAACGTAGATCTCAGGCTAAAAGATGGGCTGAATATCCCAAACTAATTGACCGACCGAAGTCGCCAAGGTAAACTATCGACCGTAGATCGCAAGCTATGCGATCGACTGAAGTCGCCAAGATAACCTAACGACCGTAGATCTCAAACTAAACGATCGACCGAAGTCGCCAATGTAAACTGTCGACCGTAGATCTCAAGCTGAACGATCGACCGAAGTCGCCAAAGTAAATGATCGATTGAAGATCTCAGTCTAACAGATCGTCAGTAGATCTCAGTCAAAAAGATCGTCCGTAGGTCTCAGTCTAACAGATCGACCGAAGTCGTCAAGGCAAACTATCGACCATAGACATCAGTCTAAGATATAGACAATCGACTAAAGATCTCAATATAAACGATCAACCGAAATCGCCTAGGTAAACTATCGACCGTAGATCTCAGGCTAAAAGATGGGCTGAAGATCCCAAACTAAGTGACCGACCGAAGTCGCCAAGGTAAACTATCAACCGTAGATCGCAAGCGATGCGATCGACTGAAGTCGTCAAGATAAACCGACGACCGTAGATCTCAAACCAAACGATCGACCGAAGTCGCCAATGTAAACTGTCGACCGTAGATCTCAAGCTAAATGATCGACCGAAGTCGCCAATGTAAACTGTCGACCGTAGATCTCAAGCTAAACGATCGACCGAAGTCGCCAAAGTAAATGATCGATTGAAGATCTCAGTCTAACAGGTCGTCAGTATATCTCAGTCTTAAAGTCTTCAAGGCAAACTATCGACCATAGACATCAGTCTAAGATATAGACAATCGACTAAAGATCTCAAGATAAACGATCGACCAAAATCGCCTAGGTAAACTATCGACCGTAGATCTCAGACTAAAAGATCGGTCGCAGATCTCAAAATAAGCGATCGACGGAAAACTAAACTATCGACAGTAGACCTCAAGTTAAACCATCGCCTTCAGTCACCAAGGTAAACTATAGACCGCCAAGAGAACAATAGACTGTAGATCTCAGGCTAAAAGATCGGTCGTATACGTGATTAACCGAAGGCGTCAATGTAGATTGTCGATAGTAGATCTCAAGCTAAACTATCGACCGTAGTCGCTAAGGTAAACTATAAACCGCAGATCTCAAACTAGACGATCAATCATAGTCGCCAAGATAATAATATACCGTACAGCTTAAGCTAAACGATCAACCGAAGTCGCAAAGCTAAACTCTCGACCGTAGATCTCAACCTAAACGATCGACCGTAGATCTCAGGCTAAAATATCAGTCATAGATCTCAATCTAAGCGATCGATCGAAGACGCCAAGGTAAACTGAAGGCCGTTGATCTTCCGAAGTCGCCACGGTAATCCTAGTTCTCAAGCTAAATGAAAATCCATAATGTTTTCATATCCCCACTCAGAATGGTAGCGCAAGCACTCTATAAAGATGTTCCTCTAATGACTTATCCCCAATTACAGCAAATATTTGGTAAAATCTCTACTTTTTCAAAATTTCCCGACTTCCTGTCTTGCCAAAATCTAAAGCATACTTTGATGAGTACCACACAATTCATGAACATTTGCCGTTCGTGTCTTGTGACTGCCACGGTTCATGCACATTAATATGCAGCATATGCCGAAGTGCTCACACAATTTTTAGACCACAACAACAACAGCAACAAGAACATTAACTAAAAACATCTACCACAAGAACCTATAGCCAAACTATAATAATAATTAGTTAAATGCTAAAAAGATTGGACTTTAACAAATGCGCTAAACTCTCAACCATAATGGCAAGCATGTGTACCTACCTATTCACTCGTCTACACACCAGATCGTTCACAATCGTTAATATTCCCTCAATAATAACTCTCGGGCTTCATAATGTTCTGGGGGTTTTGTGTTTAACAACTCTGTGCAAAAACTAAAAGAATGAACTGCAACAAATAACAATAAACCAGACAACAACAAATACGATTTCGAAGAGAAAAGAAAAGAAAAACTGGTAATAAGAAATAGACCAGGCAAACATCAGCATCAACAGCAACATCGACATGTCTTGAGGCGAAAATAAAAAAAGCCGAAGCATAAGAATTAAAATATATTTAATATGTTTAAGTCATGGTTAAGGCTAAAGGAGTTTAAACTCTGCCACAACAACGACGATGACTCTTAAGCGTGGCTGGGTTCATTATGAGATCTTTGGCCATTGGAGCATTGGCAAGGGGACCTGGCATCTGCTCATAAATTAGCCACATTGAACTATGATTGTGCTTGGAGTTGAGGTTGAGCTGGGACAATAAGAAAAACAATGGACGAATTAATAAGTACTGATGAACAAAAAAGTAGTTGCTTAGCAAAGGAAGTGAGATCTGCAGCAGATGCCAGATATGACAGTTGTTAATAATCTGTACGGCAAGAAATGTAACTGAAATATCTACCACACCCTTTTTGATAAATTGCATCGTATTCCCGGATATTTACAAAAACTCTAGCATAAATCGTTTAGGCTATTAGTCAGACTTATACCTCATATGTTCCTGTAATAGAATCAGCCAAGGAAGAATTTATGTAAGGTAAACGATCGAGAGAAGTCGCCAATGTAGATTATCGACCGTAGATCTTAAGCTTACCGATCGCCCGAAGTTGCCAAGTTAAACTATCGACCGAAGATCTCAAGTATCCGATCGACTGAAGTCGCCAAGGTAGACTACCGATCGTAGATCTTAAGCTAATCGATCAATCGAAGACGCCAATGTATACCATCGACCGTAGATCTTAAGCTAAAGGAGCGACCGAAGTCGACAAGATAAGCTATCGACCGCAGATTTCAAACCAAGCGATCGACCGTAGTCGCCAAGGTAAGCTATCGACCGCAGATCTCGAACTAAACGACCGACCGAACTCGCCAAGGTATACTATTGACCGTAGAGCTGAAGGTAAATGATCGACCGAAGTTGCCAAGAAACTGTCGACCGTAGAGCTCAAGCTATACGAACGACCGAAGTCGCTAAAGTAAAATTTGAACCTTAAATCTCAAACTAAGCGATGGATCGCAGTCCCATGGTAATGTGTGAAACTAAGCGATCGACCGAAGTCTCCAAGCTAAACTATCGACCGTAGATCTCAAACTAAGCGATCAGCCGAAGTCTCTAAGCTAAACTATCGACCATTGATCTCAAACTAAGCGATCATCCGAAGCCGCCAAAGCAAACTCGACCGTACATCTGATGATAAGATATCAACCGAAGTCGCCAATGTAAACTATCGGTCGCAGATCTCAATCTAAATGACCGACCGAAGTCGACATGCTAATATATCAAACGTACATCTCAAACTAAGCGAACGACCGAAGTCGCCAATGTAAACCATGGATCTCAGGCTAAAAGATCTACGTGAATCTCAATCTAAACGATCGAAGAAAGTCACAAAAGCTAAACTACCGACCACAGATCGCAAGCTAAACAGACCTCAACGTAAATGATCGACTAAAGTCGCCAAGCTAAACTATCAATCGAAGATCTGATGCTAAACGATCGACCGAAGTCGCCAAGCTAAACTATCCATCGCAGATGTCAAGCTAAACGATGTACCAACGTCTCCAAGATGAACTATCCACCGAAGATCTCAAGCTAAACGACAGTAGATATCAAATTAAGAGATCGACTTGGCGACTTCCAATGTGTACTATCGAACGTTGATCTCAGCATAAATCGACCGAAGTCTCTAATCTAAACTATTGACCAAAGTCTTTGACTTGGCCAATTATTGCCGTGGATCAATCGATATCCCCCAACAACAGGATCGACTGAAACAGGTGGGGAATACGCCCGACTGAATCATTTGAAATCATGCAGATCTAGGTCATCAATGTAAGTTATAGACCGTAGAACTCAAGCTAAACGATGAACCAAACGACTGAAGAAAATAAAGATAAAGAACAGGAGCTTGCAGGGCAGTGAACAATCAATCGAAAGTTAGGACGGCGAACCTCAGTTGGTCAAAGAGACGAAATGCAGAAGATCAGAGAGTCGAAGGACAAAAGACCAAACGGCTGAAAGAAATAATGATGAGGGTCTGTACACCGCAGAGAAATGAGAAGCTGGGATGGGAAGCTAGGATGCCGGAACTCAGTAGTGAAGAAAATAAAGATAAAGAGCAGGAGCTTGCAGGGCAGTGACCGAAGAACTCAAGCTAAACGATTTACAAAATTCGTCGTGAAAACAATCAATTCGTGTCAGCCTTCCAAGTCGCCAAAGCATCGAATAGAACGAAGCCATCAATGAAGCGGACCGACTGGAACATTCGGGATCATAAAGAAGAAGCGAGTGAAGTCGTCAATCTAAGCGTTCGACAAAAGAACTGTAGATCGACCAGATATAAAGAACCATAAAGAAGAACCGAGAGAAGTCATCAATATAAACGTTTGACAAAAGAACTGAAGGAAAACGATCGAAGATATCTAGTCTGAAAAGTCTGCTCCAGTCGTTCGAGAGATGGAATAAAATAGCAGATCTAAGTCATCAAAGTAAAGAATCGTTCGTGGTAAAGTGTCGAAGATAATGCGTCACTATCTAATAGACTGAAATTATTGGAGGAAACTCTCCATTGAAGCATCAGAATCGAATTATTTTTGACAAACAATCACCAGGATAAAAGTTCGCCCGAATTTTGTCGGAGAAACAATTGAGCCAAGTCCTCGAGCTAAAAGATGAAGCCAAGTCATCCAAGAACCAATAAGTTAATGACTTTTGGGTAAACGATCGGTTTAAATAAACGAAGTTTAGCAGAAGCTAAGGAGCTAGACGGTCCTTCTGAAACTTCCACAAGAACATCTATACTTAGAAATCCCTTTCCCAATGATATCTAACTTTATATGAGAAATATATATTGATTGATTCATGTACTCCTATTATTAATCTTCTCTAAAAACTAACACTAATAGTTCCCATGGACGGCCTTTGACTTCAATGTCATCGCACTAATGTCTACTAACGTCACTGTTATTCTAAAGCCTGTAAAAAAGCATTTAAACTATGACTGAATACTCCTCGTCCTCCTCCTACCCTTTCCTTTATAAATTGATTTATTCTTTGTGTGTATTTATGTCCCTCGTTGACGACCCTTTTTCTGGCCCTTTGTCTGCTTTTATTGCCCTCTGAGGATTTGTAATTAGCTGTTTGATTAAGGCACATAACTACTATTACGGATGGCTGGAGTGTACAAGTAAATTAATTTCACCATTATTATTTAATAAAATATCATTTATAATTTTTTTAATTTACTCTCTACACCCAAACAGGGACATGATGAAATGAATACGAGCGAGTACTCGAACTACTACGTGTTACCCATGCCAGTGGCACGGTGTTGGTTTTACGTTTAGGTTAGGTTTTTTATATTTTTTTATTGATTAATTGCACGCAATTATGTAATTATAGCCAAACACCCACTAACCCCCCGCCCTGGCTATGCCACACTTGATTGTAATGTACGTGGACAATTTCATTTCATTTCATATTGTTGGGGTATGGGTTGTGGGGGCGGTGGTGGTGGTGGTGGTGGTGGTTTGGTTTGGAGAGCAATACATAGTCGTAATAATAATGACTTAGTCTTAGCAACTGTCAACTAATTTTCAAAACCATTAGAAAATGTATTTTTAATTGTAGCGGAAATAAAAACGAACCGGGAACAGAGGACGGGGTCGAGCTGGAGGTAACGAAGGAGGTGCCTGTGAATGACCAACACGAACAAATGACTACGAGACCGTCTGACTACTTCGCTATGAACAGGGCAGGAAGTAGGTATTGTGTGGAGTACAACGACTCGGCATAGCCTTAATGAAGTGTCAAGGATAGGGAACATAAGTTGGGCCATATTTTAATATCTCTCACAAAAGACCGATGACAGAAGTTCAAAAGACTGAAGGGCAGAAGAACAGGATCTGAATGATCGAAGCATATAAGGATGGAAGACAAAAGATAGAAAGACAGAAGGACGATGATACTTGAAGTTCAATGCCAGGACAAAAGGCTGAAGCCCAAAGTCAAATGGCTTAAGAGCAGAAGGTCGACGGCAGAAGATCAGAGGACCTGATATCCGCAGGACTGAAGACCAAACGACCAAAGGAAAATATATAAAGTCGAAGGCAGAAGTTCAGAAAATCTGAAAGCCGAAGGACAGAAGACCAAAAGACCGAAGGAAATAAGGATGAAATGAAATTCAATATCATGACAAATGGCCGAAGCCCAAAGTCAAATGACTGAAGAACAGGAGATCGAAGGCAGACGATTATAGAACCTGAGATCCGTCGGACAGAAAACCGAACGATCAAAGGAAAATATATAAGCTCAAAGGCCTGATCATCTGCCGAAGGACAGAACACCATAATATCGAAGGAAAAAAGATGAGGTTCAGCAGAACTGAAGAGCATTGATCAAACGATGGAGTGGTAGTCGACTGAAACTCAATAGGTCTAAGAACCAAAAGACAGAAGTCCATAAAGACAATAGAACCGGACGACTGAAGGCAATAAAGGTAAAAGACAGGAGCCCAAAGGGCAGTGAATAATTAATCGACTGGTAGGAGTCCTAAGCTCTATTGGATAAAGGATCGAAAGGCAGAAGTTCAAAAGACAAGAAGGGAAAAAGATTGAAGATCATAAGACCAAGGACAGAAAGTAAAAAAAGGCCGAAGTCAAAAAGGCCGAAAAGCTAAATGTCCAAATATTTGAAGCACAATATCCCAGGGGCCGAAGGTTAAAAGGTCGAAGACTGAAGATCTGACAGCTGAAGGGCAGAAGACTAATCGAGTGAAGTGAATTAAGATGAGGGTCAACACACCGAAGAGCAATTAGAAAAGAAAGAAAAAACTAAGTGGCCGAATCTCAGTAGATCTAAGGACCGAAAGACAGAGGATCCAAACGTCGGAGTAAAATAAAGATAAAGGACAGGAGCCTCCAGGGCAGTGAACAATCAATCGACAGGTAGGAGGGCGAACCTCAGTTGATTGAAGAAACAAAAGGTAGAAGATCTGAGAGTCGAAGAACAGAAGACCAAACGAGTGAAGGAAATAATGATGAGGGTCTGCACACCGCGGAGAAAAAATGAGAAAAAGATGGGAAGTTAGGATGGTGGAACTCAGTAGGTCTAAGGACCGAAAGACAGAAGTTCTAAGAGACAGATGAACCAATCGACTGAACAAAATAAAGATAAATTACAGGAGCCCGAAAGGTAGATTACCAGAGCTCAGTTGGTTCAAAGTTGGCAGAAGGTCACAAAACCGAGGAAGAGAAATTAAAAGTTTTAAGATTCACAATATCAAGACAAGAAAGTAAATATCCAGAAGGGTACATATCACTAAAGGCCGAATGAAATAAAGGATAGACGACCGAAGCTCAGTAAGTCTAGGGACCCAAAGACATAGTTTTTAAAAGAATTATGAACCAAATTACTGAAGTTCAAGGATATGAGCACGAACGGTCAATGGAAAGGTGGAAGGCAGAAGCTTAGTTTATCAAAGAACAGAAAATGAAGAAGGTCCAAAGAACAGAAAGCAAAAAGTTTGAAGGTCAAACGATCACAAGTTCCGAGATAGAAATTAATGACCCAGAAGGACACAAGTCACAAAAGGCCGAAGTACGGAAGACCAAAAAGAAGGTAGACAATAGAAGAGCTGAAGATCGGAGCCGAAGGACAGAAGACCAAACTACCGAAGAGAATGCAAATTATAGGCGGGAGATGAAGAGAAATCAAAAAACAAGGGAAGGGTAGAAGGTCGAAGCTCAGTAGTAGATGTAAGAACCGCAAGGTAGATGTTCAAAAAGAAAGATGAATCAAACGTCTGAAGGAAATAGAAGACTGGAGCCCGAAGGGCAGCGATCAATAAATCGAAAAGTAGGTAGACGAAGCTCAGTTGAAGGACTGAAGGGAAAGTCAAAAGAACGAAGAAGAGAAGGCAGAAGGTCGGAAAATCCAAAGGACAGTAGACCAAACTACCGAAGGGAATGCAGACTATAGCCGGGTGATGAAGGGAAATTAAAAATCGAGGGAGATATTCAAAAAGACAGATGTTCAAAAAGAAAGATGAAATAGAGGACTGGAGTCCGAAGGGCAGCGATCAATAAATCGAAAATTAGGTGGAAGAAGCTCAGTTTGCCAATGGACTGAAAGGCAGAAGGTCAAAGACCAAAGAGCAAAAAAAAAAAGTTTGAAGATCACAAGATCGGGGGCAGTAAGTTTGTACGACCGCAGGAAAGGAAGGTAAGACAGGAGACCGACGCTTAATGGACCAAAAGACAAAGGGCAGAAGTGCCGTAGAACAACAAACGATCGAATCAAGTCAAGGGACATGAGATCAGAAGGGTGTATAACTCAAGGAACGAACATCGAGAAATAAAAGGTCGACGAGCACAAGGACAGAAGGCTGTAGAAGGACAAACGATCGAAGCAAGTCAAGGAACATGAGATCAGAAGGGTGTACAACGCAAGCCACGAAAATCGAGCAATGAAAGATTGAAAGGCTGGAGAATAGAAGGCCTTAATATAAGGAGAGAGACCATTATTTTTGACTGCATAACCAGCTCTGTTGTTTACCAATTTATGAAGCCACTATGCCCTTCTTCTCTTATGTAGGGTGGGTATAAGGAAAACTAAAGGGTGATTTTTTAAGAGCTTGATAACTTTTTTTTTAAAAAAAACGCATAAAATTTGCAAAATCTCATCGGTTCTTTATTTGAAACGTTAGATTGGTCCATGACATTTACTTTTTGAAGATAATTTCATTTAAATGTTGACCGCGGCTGCGTCTTAGGTGGTCCATCCGCTTAGTCCAATTTTGGCATTTCCACGTTTTTGAGTAACAGAGACCCAATTGGTGCGAACGGCGACGAATCGAAAATTGGTGGTCATCATTAACACTGGCCGATACAGCTGCGATATTTTCTTTTTAATGTCCAACAATGTAAATTTGGTGCGAAATTTAGTCACAATAGCCCGAATAGCCGCTTCAGTGGGTCGATTAAACTGACCATAAAATGGAAGCGCGCAATGAACTTTCTTAACAGAGCACGCATTTTGATAATAAAATTCAATAATTTGCAAGCGTTGTTCGTTTGTAAGACGATTCATGATGAAATGTCAAAGCATACTGAGCATCTTTCTCTTTGACACCATGTCTGAAATCCCACGTGATCTGTCAAATACTAATGCATGAAAATCCTAACCTCAAAAAAATCACTCTTTAAAAATGAAACGAAAAAAGAGCGGGGAAAAATGGGAGTTAACTTTAATGTTATGTTGTGTAGACAACATAAAATAGAACTTAATTAAATATGCCCAATGTTAATTATGCTATAATTACTTAAAAGGATACAATTGAAGCTAAATTGTCTAAAGGAAAAACAGGACCAATAAAATTGTGAATACAAGTCACGACAAGGAAAATTGTTGGCTTTACTGGATACATTCAATATACACTTGAATGGTGGAAATACATCTAGGCAGAGCATGAAGTGAAAGATATTTAAAATAAAGGAAAAACTTATAAAAACTTTTAAAACCCTAAAACTAAACTAAATAGAATGATATTTAAAAGAAAGGACATATTGTGTATATATATTTCAACCTCTAAACTATCTTATATTGATTAATATGTCTAAAAGCGATATCAAAGATCATAAAGAAGTCATTATGAGTTCAGATTCATTTATATCTTCATTATAGAATGGCCTGGGCAATTTTTCTGTCCATAGAAATCTGGATACACATACAATTTGCATAATGTTGACTGAACATCGAATTTCTATCGGATGATTTGATCTCTGTTCGTTTGACTGTTCACCGGTTTGTCCACCTGTCCACCATTTCCCAACATTACACTCAAATGTCGTGAAGCAACAATCCTGGAGGCTTCTAAGTTATTGGAACCACAAGTTTCTTTGCCAGAAATGTATTGGCAACAAATTCCAACATTCTAACATAGGATTTCTCCTCTGAATCCTGAAATTATTTCATTCAACATTTTCTACCATTGCTTAAATCAATCGTAGCTATTACATAGCCCGCAACAATGTTGTTTTAAAACTATCCATTTATATTTTAGTAGAGATATATAGAGTAATTAAAATTAATTTAATTTATAACCCCTCGCAAAAACCTCCAAAAGATACCACCAGATGTTAGTGGATACAAAATTCTCCCCCTCTTCGAGCCAGTCAGCAGCAGTAAACAATTGCAACTAATGGTCACAGCAGCTAAAAAAACAGTACCCTCCATCCTTAACAATCGATTTGCAATTTTAATTTGAGCCACACAGCAGAAATGTGGCTGCAACTGACAACAACAATAACAACAAGTAATATTTAATTGCAAGAAGAAATTGTTAAATAAAAAAGAGGACACACCCACCTCGCCTGAATAAAAAATAATAACAATCAAGAAGATCATGATGATGATCATCATCATGGCCATCATATGGTCTAAGAATCAAGAATTAAAAACACAACTCTTTTGTTTGAGTACCAGCAATGAGACCACAACTGCAACATGCCAGCCAGCCCGCAACTGCAATATCGACGGACATTTGCAACATTTGCACTAAAAATGAAATAAACATAAATAAATGAATTAGCGCCAGAAGGCAGAAAAGATGGCTGAACGCAAACAAGACCAGAGAAAAGAAAAGAACTTAAAATTAATGTTAAAACGTTTCATCTTTTGGAGAGGGTTTGGTTGTCGACTGTAAGTGCCACAAACGTACGAATGCATGAATGCAGCCACATCATTTGGTGCATTGTTTCTTCTTCTTCGTCTGCTTGTAATTCTGATCCCTCTTTTTATTCGGTCTCCCTCCCTACCAGCCATCACCCTTCTTCTCTTTATCCTTCTTCTCCTGCTGTCAGGAGTTTAAGACCATAAACTATTTGCTCTTAAAGGTGGCAGAGGTATTATGGTTACAGGAAGATGTTGTGTAAGATATCATTACATTGAATCAGCGAAAGTGGCCTGCAATGGGAGTGATGGATTTTTCGTCTTTATTTATTTATTGATAGTAATAAAAACAATAACAATATTAATAATAAAAATAAAAATAAAAATAAAAATAAAAATAAAACTAAAAATAAAAATAAAAATAAAAATAAAAATAAAAATAAAAATAAAAATAAAAATAAAAATAAAAATAAAAATAAAAATAAAAATAAAAATAAAAATAAAAATAAAAATAAAAATAAAAATAAAAATAAAAATAAAAATAAAAATAAAAATAAAAATAAAAATAAAAATAAAAATAAAAATAAAAATAAAAATAAAAATAAAAATAAAAATAAAAATAAAAATAAAAATAAAAATAAAAATAAAAATAAAAATAAAAATAAAAATAAAAATAAAAATAAAAATAAAAATAAAAATAAAAATAAAAATAAAAATAAAAATAAAAATAAAAATAAAAATAAAAATAAAAATAAAAATAAAAATAAAAATAAAAATAAAAATAAAAATAAAAATAAAAATAAAAATAAAAATAAAAATAAAAATAAAAATAAAAATAAAAATAAAAATAAAAATAAAAATAAAAATAAAAATAAAAATAAAAATAAAAATAAAAATAAAAATAAAAATAAAAATAAAAATAAAAATAAAAATAAAAATAAAAATAAAAATAAAAATAAAAATAAAAATAAAAATAAAAATAAAAATAAAAATAAAAATAAAAATAAAAATAAAAATAAAAATAAAAATAAAAATAAAAATAAAAATAAAAATAAAAATAAAAATAAAAATAAAAATAAAAATAAAAATAAAAATAAAAATAAAAATAAAAATAAAAATAAAAATAAAAATAAAAATAAAAATAAAAATAAAAATAAAAATAAAAATAAAAATAAAAATAAAAATAAAAATAAAAATAAAAATAAAAATAAAAATAAAAATAAAAATAAAAATAAAAATAAAAATAAAAATAAAAATAAAAATAAAAATAAAAATAAAAATAAAAATAAAAATAAAAATAAAAATAAAAATAAAAATAAAAATAAAAATAAAAATAAAAATAAAAATAAAAATAAAAATAAAAATAAAAATAAACATAAAAATAAAAATAAAAATAAACATAAAAATAAAAATAAAAATAAAAATAAAAATAAAAATAAAAATAAAAATAAAAAAATAAAAATAAAAATAAAAATAAAAATAAAAATAAAAATAAAAATAAAAATAAAAATAAAAATAAAAATAAAAATAAAAATAAAAATAAAAATAAAAATAAAAATAAAAATAAAAATAAAAATAAAAATAAAAATAAAAATAAAAATAAAAATAAAAATAAAAATAAAAATAAAAATAAAAATAAAAATAAAAATAAAAATAAAAATAAAAATAAAAATAAAAATAAAAATAAAAATAAAAATAAAAATAAAAATAAAAATAAAAATAAAAATAAAAATAAAAATAAAAATAAAAATAAAAATAAAAATAAAAATAAAAATAAAAATAAAAATAAAAATAAAAATAAAAATAAAAATAAAAATAAAAATAAAAATAAAAATAAAAATAAAAATAAAAATAAAAATAAAAATAAAAATAAAAATAAAAATAAAAATAAAAATAAAAATAAAAATAAAAATTTTGTGTCCGAGAACTGACAGGAAACGAATTTATAAAAAATATTTATTTTTTACTAAAATTTCGTCGAAGGTACCTTTAGTATTTGTACTCTCATTTTGGCAATATGAGCCCGATCTCACTCGCTTACTCACTCGCTTATATGTCAAATTAAAGATAATTACGGTGGCTACAATTGTTCCGAATTTCAATTTTACATTGGAACAGTGATTTAGGAATAGTTTCCAAAAATTTAGATAAAATTTATTTTTTCCGGAAAAATACCTTTTGTGCTGACACGAAAAGAATCATAAAAAATCATAACAAAAAATATTTTGTTTTATTTGTTAATAGCTAACATAATAGTGTCTATATGTAAAAGATCTGTGTATAAATGTGGAAGTTATAACCCTCTTAGTGGATGGGAAAGAATTAAAAAAATCACGAATTTCTAAATAAGTTTCTTAAAATTCTTTTGTGTCTAAAGAGAGAGTCATAGCTTCATTGTTTTCTTCGTAATAATCTTTGCCACTCAACTATAGTCTATTTTTTATCCAATTATCTGCCTAAATCAAAAACAACTTTCCATTAGCAATGCCACAACGCCCAAGACTTCATAATTATTAACATTCCCGATTTAACAGATTCCTGCCAACATTCCAATCGATTTCCTGGCAAGAAAACGTTTTTTTATTTTTTTTATTAATTTCAATAATAATTATGCACCACTGCTCCGCCTGCTTGCCTTCTCAATATTGACATAGCTGTGTTGTTGTTGTTGTTTTGTTTTTAATTGAAAATTTGCAATTTCCTTTTTAATAAAAATTCAAAACTGAACTGAATGTTGACGGGCAAATGCTGTGTGCTAATTACACTTAATTACATATACATTATAGTTATTATTATTTCGAGTGAACAAAAAAAAACATGAAGAGAAGACAAAATTGAAATTCAGTTACTTTGTAGTTTCATTCCCTCGCATGCCGACAGCTGCCTAATTGAGTGCTGTCATATGGTTTATGATCATAATTTTTTGTTTCGTTTCGTTTTTATTCATTCTCAGGCGATGAAATGAGCTGTTTTTAATGAACTCTTGTCGTTTTTTCGCTTTTGTTTGCTTGTGATATAAATTACGCGAAAAAGAAACGTTGGCAGTTTTGAAAATGTTTTAAAAATAACAAAAGAATAATTAACCAGAAGTGTAATAAACATGACAAGGACTTGAAGGACTCATAAATGCAAACATGCATAAGAAAAATAGGTCATCGTTCTGGGAATGTGCTGGATGATGTTTCACCTTAATCTGTATTAACATCATTTGGCTTCAGAAATCTAGAAATTCTCAAAAATCTTAATCTTAATTTTCAAGAAACTTCAAATTCGGGAAAATTATAGAGATTTTCTGAATATTTATCTGTATTTAATACTCTTCTGAAGGTGGAATAATTTCAGAATATTTATATTTTAAAATATTAAAGAGGGTTCCCACCAGATCAAAAATTACTGCTCCCGAATCGGCTGGTCGGTAAGGGAGAGATGATATAAGCCTGATGAAAAAGTCTATTTCAAAAATGAAATCTCTCAGACGGGATTTCAACATACGACGCTTTGCACTATAAATATGTAAACTAAAATAAAATGGATATTCCAATAAGGGCAGAGTAGAAGTGTTAACCGTTTAAAGTTTCTTATATCCTGTTACACTTGGAGAGTAAAATATCAAAAGTAAAGGAGCAGAAAGGCTAAATGACACACAAACAAGCCTACATTTTTAAAGGAGAAAATCTCAGTGGACTATTTTCTAAGAGATGACAAATATGCTCCGTGTTTTGTATACAATCTAAGGAAACTATTGATGGGAGAGGGACAAGAGAAGTATTGGCTGACGATGCAAAGAAAAATAGGTAGAGTTTTGCAGCAACAGTTAAAAGTTATAGGTGATTTTTTAAAGCTACATTCAAATTAATATTAATCATACGCATCGGTGTCCATAATTTGTAAATTAACTTGAACAGAATATTGATGGATTTTGTTAGTTTTTAAGCAAGGCGGCACTGACAACGGCACTTATTTAATTTAAAAGTAAAATCCAATGATCCCAAAAATTTTTATGAAAAGCGTTGTAATTGTTTAATTTAAAATAATTATCTAATATTGTCAAAAATGTTTGTATATATCAATATTTTCCTAAAATTAATACAAACGCTAAAATTTTGCAAGAATAATTAATATTTTTAAATCAATAAATTAAATTCCAAGTGAAATATTCTTGTCATCAAAGAGCAAATTTTAATTTTACTTTGTTATACTTAAAAATTAACATTATCACTTAACTTGCAACTAGCATTTCTGCTCTAAATTCCATCGTAACCACTTAAGCTCAACAATTTATGCTAATGCCCCTAATCTAACCTTTTAATGTGAATAAAGTCACTTGGCCAATTACATTAGCACCACCACCACCTGATTTCAAATGTCATTTAAGCGGCACAATGGCAAATATTTATTATAAAACACACACATGCGAGCAGAATAGTGACCGAAAATATGTACATGTAAGCAACATGTTTCACCGCAACAACACATATATATTTTAGTTGGCTAATGTGCCACATAAACCCTGAAGCAACCGAGGGAGCCAAAAAAAACAGCAGCAACCAAAAAGTGTGGTCTTTAACCTGCAACTCGGAATAACAGCATCACGGCTCCCTTAAGGATTGTAAACAACAGAGAGCTGTGAACACAGCCACCATTATTATTATTATCATCATGTAGTATCAACTACACTACACTGTGAGAAAAAGGCTTTGTAAATTCACAAATTTGAATTTCAAATTTATTAATAGAACAAAACACAATTTAAATTTTCATAAGTGTTTCAGCGAAAGTTAATTTTAATAAAGATCCGACTTAATTTTTTTAATTTTGCAAGAGAAATTTCGTTAATTCAACGAGTTGGTTTTCTTTCGGTGTCTTTATTATGGTGTTCATAATATATAGTGGTGTCATATTTGCGGCAGTTCCTGCTGTTTCTTCTTCTAGTTGTGGAACTTCATTGCACTCATACACTTATGCAGTTATGTATGCTGCCTCCTTTGTTGTGGCATGTTCAAGTATTAAATATAACATTCATTATAGTCCACGTTTTTGAATGTTAGTGTTGCCATGACAAGGACGATGTTGATAATGATGCTTTCATGTGCGGAGGCCATAATGGGGGTATTCAATAGCATTGTTCTTTAAAGCATATGACAAATATATTTGGAGAACAAATTGACCCGTGAAAGCCCAGTTTTAGCAGTGATTTTTACACTTCTTTAAAATATGGACCTAATGGACCCCTATATTGAGGAGCTAGAGGGTTAAAGTGTTGCACAAAAAAGTTCCTCGTAGTATTCTAAGAGATATTGCTTAAGAGATGATATACTTAAAATGTAAGGAAAACCCTGACTTATCTTTTGCTCAAAAAGTACCAAAAAGTCCCCTATATTGAGTAGCTAGAGGGTTAAGATATTCCACAAAAACGTTCCTCGTGGTGTTGTCAGTAATATTGCTAAACACATGCTATACTTAAAATGTAAGGATCACAAGGTTTCCCACAACAATTCATCATAGGAATGTGGAAAAGGGCACCCGTGCGTATGATTAATATTAATTTGAATGTATTTTCAAAAAAATGTCTATAACTTTTAACTGTTGCTGCGAAATTATAACTATTTTTCTTGGCACCGATAGCCACACCTCTCTTATCCCACTCTCATCAACAGTTTCCTTAAATTGTATATGAAACCCTGAGCTTTTGTGTCATCTTTTTGTGAATACTCTATTGCGATTTTCTCATTTCCAAGTTTGGGTTTATTAAAGTGTCTGTATTTGAAAGTTAACACAATTTACTCTTTTTGTTCATTTTGCTTTTGTGCTGGTATACAGTGAAACCTTTCACGGGCGGACACTCCATCAAGGGGACACCTCTCTTAGGTGGGCACTTTTTATAAAATCAATCAAAATTTTAAAATTTTCATTTTAATGAACCTCTTCCATAAAATATATTTTTTATTTTACCTCCCATAAGTGGACACAAAATTTTAGGTGACCGGGACTGTCCGCTGTTGAAAGATTTCACTGTATTTTTTATATTTCGTATTTTACTCTCCATGTGTAACTTTTAAATTATAGTTAAATATAGTTTTAGTTCTAGATTTCCTACTCCTGAGTGGTTCTATAATAAAAAGTGTTTCAAGTGGTAAATTCGAGCTATTATTTTATATTTCTCGACCCATTTTCAGCTTAATTGCTTTATTACAATGCAAAATTGTTGTTTGTGATTTAGAAAATCTAAATAAGACATAATACAGACAGCGTGTATATACTTTGAAGCGGATTTTTGGTTTGAAGGTGACCGTGAATATCCCTATTGTCACTTTCTATGACACTACCATGGCCGTTGAGCAGCAACATAATTGCATTGAATGAAGCCTTGGCTTATTACTACTAACAAATAATGGTAACTTTTATTGCTGCTGCTCTGTAGTTGTTGTTGTTTTGTTTGCTGCTGTACTTTGAGTGTTGTAATTAATTTCGTATTGTTCGTTTTAATTAGTCAACTTAAGTGACAAATTCAACAACTAGCTACACAAAACAAGAACAACAACGACGGCCACAAACAAAACATGTCTATTATACACCAAAGACAATTATGTGACCATTTCATACAGCAACACCACTCCACACACCCCACATCAAACGATAAAGGCCAAACACGACAGCCCACTTTTAGGGTGGGAGGGGATACACGTCACAGAACGGACATATGAATGCTATGAATCAATTTGAACATAGTGAAGGGGTGGTAGACAGAAGGTGGTGTTTGGTGTTCGAAAACGCCAAAACATCATTATGCCACCGTACACACGATTTTGTATAAACCAACGTCCAATAAACTGAAACTAACCTCCCAAGAAACGTGGCCACCAACTATCTTCCAAAAAACCCAACACAGCCAAAGCACAACATTCAATTTAACCAAAGTCGTTAATGTTAGTTTCAACTATTTCTTTCTCTTTTTGTTACTCTATTTACAACCAGGCGTTCAGCAAAAGTTACAAGACACCCCAACGTCTTACAACGAAACCAGGTCCTTCCATATTCTAACAACAACAAAGTTACTTGAAACAACACTTGTGTAACTTTGTTACACACTTTCAAATTCCTGGGTTGTTTTTTTTTGGGTGCTCATCCCTTAAATAGCCAAAGACATGGCAAGAGAAAAATGCTACAAAAAAAAGGACATGCCAACAAGGGCAGAGTAGAAGTGTTAAGCGTTTAAGGTTTCTTATATCCTGTTACACTTGGAGAGTAAAATACCAAATAAAAAAAGTTATACAAGCATACAAAAGGAGCACAAAGAGTAAATTGTAAATTGCAAATAAACCCAAACTTGGAAAGGAGAAAATCTCAGCAGTGTATTCTCTAAGAGATGACAAATATGCTCAGGGTTTTGTATAATATCTAAGGAAACAGTTGATGAGAGAGGGACAAGACAAGTGTTGGCTGCTGATTCAAAGAAAGATAGGTAGAGTTTTGCAGCAACAGTTAAAAGTTATAGCGATTTTTTCAAAAATACATTTAAATTAATATCAATCATACGCACGGGTGTTCTTTTCCAAATTGTAATGATGAAGAGGTATAGCAAACCTTGTGATCCTTTCGTTTTACGTATACAATGTATTCAGCAATATTACTGAGAACACTGCGCAGAACATTTTTATGGACTATGTTAACCCTCTAACTCCTCACGATAAGGGTCTTTTTGGTGCCATTTTTGGCAAAAAGGTAAAAAACACCCCTAAAACAAGGGTTTCACGGGTCAAAATGTTCTACAAAAAATATGAATATATATATTTGATATACAATGCTACTATAA
Source organism: Polietes domitor (assembly GCA_947397865.1). NCBI lineage: Eukaryota > Metazoa > Arthropoda > Insecta > Diptera > Muscidae > Polietes > Polietes domitor. Next base: position 138,526,164 of record OX377622.1, on the reverse strand, counting down.
ATCACTGAATACACCAAAACTCAGAATTCGAATACACCAAAACTCAAAAATTAAAATTCATTTTAGGGTTAATTTCGTAGTTATTTCGAATTGATGCTCAAATGTCCCATAAAACTGCACTTTAGGGGATTGGTGTGTATGGAAAAAATATCCTACGCCAAATTTCACTACAAGTCTCCGAACACAAAAAAACTGTAGATATAATATATATAAATGAAACAGCAGTAGTAATTTGGATATGTATTCAAGGAAGCAAAAATTTATTTAATATTTCTTTTAGATTGTGCCAAAACCTTGTGATTCTTAAATTTTAGGTATAGGATGTGTTTAGCAATATTACTTAGAATACTACGAGGAACATTATTGTAGAACATTTTAACCCTCTAGCTGCTCAATATAGGGGTCTTTTTGGTCCCTTTTGGCAAAAGAGTAATTATAAAACATGATTTAATTACAATTTTTTCCCCTCAAGTGAAGATTTCTTTCAGCTACCTTTTATATAGGATGATTTTAGCAATATTATTTAAAACACTACGAGGAACATTTTTGTGGAACATTTTAAACCTCTAGATACTTAATATAGGGGTCTTTTTTGTCCCTTTTTGCAAAAGAGTAATTATAAAACCTAATTTAATTACGATTTTATCGCCTTAAATGAAGACTTGTTTCAGTTATGTTTTGTATAGGATGTGTTTAGCAATATTACTTAGTACACTACGAGGAACGTTATTGTAGAACATTTTAACCCTCTAGCCACTCAATATAGGGGTCTTTTTGGTCTCTTTTGGCAAAAGAGTAATTATAAAACCTGATTTAATTACGATTTTATCCCCTCAAATGAAGACTTCTTTCAGCTAACTTTTTTATAGGAATGTTTAGCTTAGAACACTACGAGGAACATTATTGTAGAACACTTTAACCCTCTAGCTGCACAATATAGGGGTCTTTTTGGTCCTTTTTGGCAAATGAAGACTTTTCGCCTTAAATGAAGACTTCTTTCAGCTAACTTTTATATAGGATGTGTTTAGCAATATTATTTAGAACACTACGAGGAACATTTTTGTGGAACATTTTAACTCTCTAGCTCCTCAATATAGGGGTCTTTTAGGTCCCTTTTGGCAAAAGAGCAATTATAAAACCTGATTTAATTACGAGTTTATCCTCTTAACCGAAGACTTCTTTTAGCTATTTTTTATAACTTTAAATATTGAGATTGTGTATTTAAAAAATCTTTTATATCCATTTATGAAAATCTAAAAATTAGACTTATTTAAACAATTTCCTAGAAATTCAACCATAATCACAGCATGAATTAGTTAATGTCCCATTCATTCATGGTGGCTCTAAAGGATCTATGGGCAAGGATGTATGCTGTTCAACAGAACACGTCACGTCCTTCACTTTTAATAAAAGATAATTTTAATAAATATATGCTAATGAAAACACCCACAGACACACATGCCTGCACCACACTGGCAATCGCAATTTCAGCAACAACAAAAAAACGAGTGCACAAATAAAATAAAACTTGGAAGGACACTCTCATGTTCTAATTTAAATGTTTTGTTGGCTGGCCGCCGTCCGTTAGCTGCTGTAATTGTACTTTTATACGACCATAAGGGAGTATTTTGTCAGGATTATATATGCTTAGCCATAATGATATAGTTAAAGTGGACAAGTCCACTCTGGCCAGCGCATACATACATGCCACACATAAATGCATGCGGAGAATGAATGAATGTCCAGCTCAGCCCGTCTGCTGAGTCCTGCAGTCCTACAGTCCTCCGGCTGTTGTTTGCCTTACCCACCATGGCAAAGTGATGATGATGATGGTTGTCTAAAAAATTTCATATAATATGCATAATGTAAATAATGTAATTACGTTAAAATGTAATTGCAAATTTCTTTTCCCGTCTTGTTGTATGTGGAACATGTGAATGAAGCAAGAGGGTACATATGGAAATTTGCAAGGCTACGTATGGGTGGGTGTATGTATGAGGAAGGTCTTGCTGTCTGAAAGATAAATCCGCTTAACTAGTTTATAAAAACAACAAGGCGCCAATTTGAATATGCATTTTTATAATTATGAAATTAAGTTGTTTTTATATCTTTACATTTTTAATTACTAGGAAAAGAAAGAGATAGAGTGAGAGAAGGGAGTATTAAATTTATAAATCTCTGATTGGGATACTAAAATTATAAATTTAGATAGACAATATTCTAGTTTAATAAATGATTCATTTAGTATTGCTTCTCTACAGATCCGTATCCTTAGAATACTCTAACATTTTGTCTTACCATTCTTATAAAGCCACAACATATTCCATTATGATCACTTTTATGGTGGCATTCACGAATTAAGCCACAACTCTTAGCCACTATTAACCACGGCATTATCGGCCATTTCACTGCTGGCTTCCATCCTCTCTCTCTCCATTTGTTTCCATCCCGGGTGTTGCATATGAAGTGATTTCAATTAAATACCCCCAATAATGACACAGCATGCAACATCAAATATCACAACACCAAACACCAGGCACCATGCACCATGCACCAGACTCCTGGCATACAATCTCGCCAGCACACTCAATGGCAACACTTCTTCTAATGAATTTTGAAATTGAAACACAGGAGGAGGATGAGGAAGAGAGAAAAGATGGACAGCGGCAAAAGCACATCAAAAGTCTGCTTGCATGTATATAAACACTTAAAAGATTGGCATTATGCTATTAATGTTTTAAATTGTCCAATACGACGCTTAAATCGTATAAACCAGCGGCAGCAGCAACAACATGGAAAACAAGTTGTGAGAATAGGAACTAGTCAATAGTGACTGTAGGGAAGAACTACAGGAACATTAGTTTGCATTCAAATTGTTGTAAAGTGGAGAGTGTTTGGAATTACAGATCCAATTCTGGATTTGGATTTGGAAAAGGGAGCAAAAGCATTCTTTTTTCAAAATTAAAATTAATTGAATTGCGATCTAAAATCCTCACAAAGCCAGAATATTTTAGCAATGGGAATATTCAAATCTAAGGAAAGTGTTGGCGAGAGAGTGACAACAGAAGTGTTGGCTGTATTTCCAAAAAACAATAGTTAGAGTTTTGCAGCTACGGTTAAAAGTTATATGATTTTGTTCAAATATACATTCAAATTAATATTAATTATACGCACTGGCGTCCATAATATGGAAATATCACTCTCAAAGAGATGACAATTATTCTCAGGGTTTTGTGCAAAATCTAAAGAAAATTGTTGGCGAGAGAGTGACACAAGAAGTGTTGGCTGTATTTCCAACAAAAAATAGGTAGAGTTTTGCAGGTACATTTAAAAGTTATACGATTTTTTTCAAATATACATTCAAATTAATATTAATCATACGCAATGGTGTGCATAATTTGGAAACTAGATACAACAGTATATTGAAGGATTTTTTTTTTGAATCTTAAGCAATTTGTTAGGTTTTGCGCAATTTTTAGTGATTATTTAAAATTGTATCTGAACTGCAAGTCCATTTGCTTCATGTTCCAAATGTTATCGTGTGAAAATCGACTCCATAATTTGTAAAAAGAATCCGAATTTTCTCAGCAATATGATGTTATAAACAAAATGATTCAATAATATATGATTATATCCACACCATACAAAAAATGTGTCTTAACTTTACAAGTCTATTTGGTCCATAGTCCAAAACAACCAAGAAATTAGTCACACAATTCAGATCATTCCATAGATGTCCTAAAAATATGTTATCCACCAGTTTGAATTTTTCACAGCAGAGCATGATACACTCGTTTGTTTGTTTGTTTAGAAATCCGGTTTTTATAGCAACCCGGGTTTTGAAGAAATCCGGTTTTTTTTGAAGAAATCCTGTTTTTGAAGAAATCCGAATTTTGTAGAAATCCGGGTTAGTCGTAGAAGTTATTAATTTAATATTTTTTCCGTTAAATATTTTAATAGCAACCCGGTTTTTTGAAGAAATCCTGTTTTTGAAGAAATCCGATTTTTGTAGAAATCCGTATTCGTAGAAGTTATTAATTTAGCAATTTTTTCGATATACCCGATTTTCTGCTTTTTAGAAATCCGGTTTTTGTAGAAATCCGGGTTTTTGGAAATTCAGTTAGAAACCCCGTTTTAAAGAATCCTTTTTGCAGAAACTCGGTTTTAGTAGAAATCCGGTATTTTTTATAACCAAGACTTTCCAGAAACTGCAGCAGGAATCATTTTTTCTAGAATCCCGGTTATTTGGAAAAAAAGTCTTGTTTTTTCAGAAACTCGATTTTTTGCAGAGATTTGGTTTCTTGGCATTAGCCCCGTTTTTTGCAGAACCCAATTCTTATTAATTTTTCATCACTGAACACGAAACTTTTTTTCGATAAATCAGTTTCTGTATAAACCCGATATTTTGTAGAAACCCGGATTTTAGGAATTTTTAGGTATTTTAAATACTTATAAACTCACTTTTCTACAAGAACCTGAATTTTTCAATTTTTTTCAGGAAACACGGTTTTTAAATCGTTTTTTGTAGAAAATCCAGTTATTAAATCCTTTTTTGTAGAAACTAGGGTTATTAAACCCGTTTTTTGTAAATACTCGGGGTTTTAACCCCGTTTTTTGTAGATACTCGGGGTATTAAACCAGTTTTTTGTATAAACCCGGTTTTTTGTAGAACCCAATTTGTATTAATTTTTCATCGCTGAACATGAAACATTTTTTCGAGAAATCAGTTTCTGTAGAAACCCGGATTTTAGGAATTTTAGGTACTTTTTATAAACTCAGTTTTCTACGAGAACCCGAATTTTTTAAGGAAACCTGGATTATTAAACCCGTTTTTTTAGAAACCTGGATTTTTGGAGATACCCGTAGTTTTCTAGAATCCGGTTTTCCGGAAACCCGGTTTTCGTTTTTTAGAAACCCTAACCAGATGTTCTTATACCGTATTTTTCTAGAATCCGGTTTTCCGGAAACCCGTTTTTCGTTTTTTAGAAACCCTAACCAGATTTTCTTATAAAACCGATTTTTTGCAAAAAAGAATAATTTAAAAAAATCCGGTTTGATGTAAAAGTTCGATTCTTTTATAGAAGCCCAGTAATTTTGTGCGATAACCCGGATTTTTCTAGAAACCGGTATGTTTACGGTATAAACCAGGATTTCGGATATTTATTGTTGAAGCCATTTTTTCTAGAGACTCAATATTTTTATTAAACCATTTTTTGAAAAAAAAAACTTCCAAAAAACGGGGTTTAAATATATTTTTAACCCAAATATGATATGAAGTTCATATTGAGGATTGCGTCGAAATCAGCGAAGTAGAAACCGGGTTTTCCAAAAAAGTGGGACTGATTTTTTAGAAAAAAAAAACGGCATCTAAAACCATTTATATCAAAAAGTAATTTCAAATGCATATTTTAGGTTAGATTCTTGATCTGCAATGAAAAATTTAAATTTTTATCAAGTTACGAATAATGGATAAAAATGTAATCCATTATTTAAAAAAAAAAATATTTTTTTTGTGATTCCAAAACAACAACTAAATGAAATATCGGTCAGACTATTTTAATGAAGCCGACTGAGAGCTTGTATTTAACAAAAAAATATTTATTATTCTGTTTTTGAGCTTCCCTCCTATGGAATGTGCTGTGTGGCAAAAAAGTATTAGGCTAGGATGGGCGGAGAAATTTCTTCAATTTTTCGCCACCGGCAAAACTCATCCTAAACTACAAATACCTCCTTGAAGGCATAGTGTGCCATAGATGCAACTTCAACCTCTACTCTTACAAGCGATTCACACACAATATTGTCAATTGCCACCACATGTTGCAAACAAATGTATGTATGTTGCCGCACTACAGCTGTAATTGTTGGCGAAGACCAGGCAAATTTCATTTCATTTTAGTGGGATCTTTTCTAAAGAAAATTTTCTTTCGTTATTTGTAAGACTCGCTGTTGTTGTAGATATTGTTGCCGTTGTTGTGCTGAAAATACTCTCATGTAATAGTCGTAGTCATAGTTAAAAGATGTTAATGTTATATTATTGGCAATTATTATTGCATGTCTCTCGAGCTCTTTGTGTGTATGTATATGTTATTTGGAGGCAATTAGAAAGTTGATTGACGGAAATCGATAAAGAGGTGCTGGTGGGTAGAGCGGCAAAAGAGGATCTTTCTTCGTGTTCCCCATTCTGCTCAAAAACATACAATTTTAATAAGGCTTTTCTGTAAGTGTCTGTGTATCTCTGTCTCTGTGTGTGTTTGTGTGAGAGCATTTCGCCTTTGTTTTGTTTTATTTTTAGTCATTTGTTAACCATGCGTGGTTAAAGTGGGTCATCTCCAATGCTGCCTGTTGCCTCTACTCCTCTGCTCTACTCTACTCGGCTACTGCAGCCAACATGCAAATGTTTGCTTTTCTTAATAAACTTTATGCTGCTGCATTTTCTTTTAAGTAATTTATTTATATTTTAGTGTAGCATACATATGCAGCGTTATATGCGATATGTTCACTTAATGATGATTTGAAATTTCCAACATTTATTTATTTTAATTTATGCCTGCTGCACTCGGTTGGGAAAGTTGTTGGGGACAGTGGTTAATTAAGAAAACTAAAAATGCGAATTGATAAATATCGAAAAAGGCATATTTATTGCAGTTGGATTGCTTGTGGGAAAATATGGGGAAATTTGTATTCAAGACAGAATATTCGATTGAAAATATATTTGGGGTTATTTAAAAAAACCGATTCCATTTAAAAAAATTCCAATTACAGCTTAGAGTTAGAAAAAATTATATACAAATATTAATTTTTAAATTAAAAATATGAATGAAAATAAAAATAAAAATAAAAATAAAAATAAAAATAAAAATAAAAATAAAAATAAAAATAAAAATAAAAATAAAAATAAAAATAAAAATAAAAATAAAAATAAAAATAAAAATAAAAATAAAAATAAAAATAAAAATAAAAATAAAAATAAAAATAAAAATAAAAATAAAAATAAAAATAAAAATAAAAATAAAAATAAAAATAAAAATAAAAATAAAAATAAAAATAAAAATAAAAATAAAAATAAAAATAAAAATAAAAATAAAAATAAAAATAAAAATAAAAATAAAAATAAAAATAAAAATAAAAATAAAAATAAAAATAAAAATAAAAATAAAAATAAAAATAAAAATAAAAATAAAAATAAAAATAAAAATAAAAATAAAAATAAAAATAAAAATAAAAATAAAAATAAAAATAAAAATAAAAATAAAAATAAAAATAAAAATAAAAATAAAAATAAAAATAAAAATAAAAATAAAAATAAAAATAAAAATAAAAATAAAAATAAAAATAAAAATAAAAATAAAAATAAAAATAAAAATAAAAATAAAAATAAAAATAAAAATAAAAATAAAAATAAAAATAAAAATAAAAATAAAAATAAAAATAAAAATAAAAATAAAAATAAAAATAAAAATAAAAATAAAAATAAAAATAAAAATAAAAATAAAAATAAAAATAAAAATAAAAATAAAAATAAAAATAAAAATAAAAATAAAAATAAAAATAAAAATAAAAATAAAAATAAAAATAAAAATAAAAATAAAAATAAAAATAAAAATAAAAATAAAAATAAAAATAAAAATAAAAATAAAAATAAAAATAAAAATAAAAATAAAAATAAAAATAAAAATAAAAATAAAAATAAAAATAAAAATAAAAATAAAAATAAAAATAAAAATAAAAATAAAAATAAAAATAAAAATAAAAATAAAAATAAAAATAAAAATAAAAATAAAAATAAAAATAAAAATAAAAATAAAAATAAAAATAAAAATAAAAATAAAAATAAAAATAAAAATAAAAATAAAAATAAAAATAAAAATAAAAATAAAAATAAAAATAAAAATAAAAATAAAAATAAAAATAAAAATAAAAATAAAAATAAAAATAAAAATAAAAATAAAAATAAAAATAAAAATAAAAATAAAAATAAAAATAAAAATAAAAATAAAAATAAAAATAAAAATAAAAATAAAAATAAAAATAAAAATAAAAATAAAAATAAAAATAAAAATAAAAATAAAAATAAAAATAAAAATAAAAATAAAAATAAAAATAAAAATAAAAATAAAAATAAAAATAAAAATAAAAATAAAAATAAAAATAAAAATAAAAATAAAAATAAAAATAAAAATAAAAATAAAAATAAAAATAAAAATAAAAATAAAAATAAAAATAAAAATAAAAATAAAAATAAAAATAAAAATAAAAATAAAAATAAAAATAAAAATAAAAATAAAAATAAAAATAAAAATAAAAATAAAAATAAAAATAAAAATAAAAATAAAAATAAAAATAAAAATAAAAATAAAAATAAAAATAAAAATAAAAATAAAAATAAAAATAAAAATAAAAATAAAAATAAAAATAAAAATAAAAATAAAAATAAAAATAAAAATAAAAATAAAAATAAAAATAAAAATAAAAATAAAAATAAAAATAAAAATAAAAATAAAAATAAAAATAAAAATAAAAATAAAAATAAAAATAAAAATAAAAATAAAAATAAAAATAAAAATAAAAATAAAAATAAAAATAAAAATAAAAATAAAAATAAAAATAAAAATAAAAATAAAAATAAAAATAAAAATAAAAATAAAAATAAAAATAAAAATAAAAATAAAAATAAAAATAAAAATAAAAATAAAAATAAAAATAAAAATAAAAATAAAAATAAAAATAAAAATAAAAATAAAAATAAAAATGAAAATAAAAATAAAAATAAAAATAAAAGTCCTGTTACACAAATTAGAAAACGAGATTAGATCTTGTTTCAAATTAATCTAAATGAAGCATCTCCTAGCGGATGATAGTGGCGAAATAATAATTTCTCATAACAATGCCTCGCGCAAGAGCTAATATCCTAATACTTAATTTCAATAAAAATATATGTTTTTCACATTCCAAATTATATGCGCTTGAATCACCATTCCCTTTTTCCCTTGACTCATCCATTCCATACCATTGTAGATTATTACATTACCCCTCTTTACCAAGTTAATACCAATTTAATTTGTGACCTTCCCTTCATTATCTGCTCAGCTCAGCATTATATACATACATATATTTATCGCAAGTCCCTCCTATTTTTCCGAACACATTTCATATGAAACTCCTCCCTTTTTAAGTTTTTGTTTTTGCTGCGGAAAAAATCGAACTAAATATGTACATATTTATATTTAATTAAATATTATGTTAATAACACAATTAAATAATTCAACATTTACTTTACTCGTAGTGTGTGCACTACACACTAACATCTATGGCGTGCATCTGTGTTACAATTCGCCATCCTTTTTCGATACCTTGTGTTGAAAAAAACGTTTTTCAGTTTTTTTTTTGGCTAAGCCAACTAGTTGGATTATGGAATAGGGGATGTGGGGTTTTCATGAGTGGGAATGATAGAATGAACATATTATATTATTGGAAAAGTATACATTTATTTACAAACGGTAGGGTGACATTTATTACTATAAAATTAAAAAACTTAGGGCCTGTTTTTTATTATTATTTTCGTTCGTCTGAGGCGATCGATCCAAAATCACTCAATTATTAGAAATCTATAAGCTGCAGGAGTCTATAATTCGCTGTGTCGATAGAGAAGCACGCTAAGAGCTCGCAGCTAAAATATTTCTTAAATACGTTTTATAGAATTCATGTAATAATAATTGGGTGATTTTTAATCGTTCGCCTTAGACGAACGAAATTAAGTTAGAGAAATATTCCCTTATTGAAAATTTTCAAAATGAATTATTTGTAATTTAACACATTTTTTTGACACCAAAATATTGCAAGACTGAAGAAAACGAGGCTCACACGAGAAAAAATAAATATAATAGTCGGTTGCCGGAGACGCAGAGATCGTCAAAATTGAAGACGATTTAAAGTGGGTTTCTAAAAGTAATGGGATTACATTCTAGTGAATATATTATGTTCACTTCATGCATATCTATCATGTATCTAAAACAATTAACTTCTGTGACTTGCAAAACTCAGATTATAATGACTTCACGATTCATTCGTTTCAAAAAAATGTCTTTTGGAAACCGTCCCTTATTATGTCTTACCAGAAACCTGCCATTTACAGTTAGGGTGACATAATTCCTAGTTTGTTAAAGCTCTTCACAAGGAAAATGTCCTCAAATGCATTTTCTAGTGGATAAAAGTGGCGAAATGGCAATTTCTAGTGTCTAAAAAAGATTTTTCCACAATTAACCTGTACATAGCGCCTCCTAGCGGAATAGTAGCGAAATAATAATTTCTAATTTCTTTAAGTACCAATTTCTCATTCATATTACACAATTTGCAAAAAGGCCTCCTAGCGGATGATAGTTGCGAAATAATAATTTCTGGTTAGTATTAGTATTGTTACTATTTAATTATCATAGTTAAGATCTTAATACTCGAGCTTAAAAAAGAACTGAGAAAGGATGTTTTTTAAGCAATCTAAATGTAGCGCCTTCTAGCGGATATTAGTAGCGAAATATTTATTTATATTTCATTAAAGTAACATAACCTCATTCAGAGGACAAATATAAAATTGCGCAAGTGTAACAAGTGATTTTTTTGTTATTTTATTTATTTACTGCACCTAGTTATAATACAATAATAAATTGAAGAACTTTTTTATAAAACTAGTCTATATGCAGCACCATCTAGAGGAAGATAGTGGAGAAATAAAAAATTCAGGTTCCTTTAAGTAACAATACCTAATGCAAAGATCTATATTATATATGTTTAAAAAAGAAATGAGTGAGGAAGATTTTTTAAAACTAATCTAAATACATAAATTAATTAATAAGAGGCCTGTTAGATTGGGCTTACTAGCTTACAATTAAGATACTTGATAAGTTGGCAACGCTACTACACATTGGTTTTTCGTAAATGGTTTAAAATAATATAAAATATAAAAATATAACAAAATAATATCCTTATACAATAGACTAATTGAAATAGTTTTATTTAAGAATGAATAAACTTTTTTATAATTAATCTAAATGCAGAGCCTTCTCGTGGATGTTAAATGTGAAATAACATTTTTCTTTATAGGTAACACTTGACCAAATGATTAGCGCCCAATGTAGAAAGTCTTATTGTCCTTATTGTGGTTGTTCGGACAATTTTAAAAAATTAATTACAACAGTTTTTGTTCAAAAATGGTCCTTCGAGGCTGCTGAAGACATCTATTTCTTCTGGAATTAAAGAAAAATTAAATTAATTAGAAAAATTATCATGGATAATAGTGGAGATATACTAATTCTTAGTTTCTTTAAGCAATACGTTGTCCTTCCAAGAGCAAATATCCTATTGACAAAGAGTGAAACATTTAATGTCCTTTTACAAAGACCTGTAAAAGAATTTTCTTAAAAATAACATAAATACAGCGCCTTCTAGCGGATGGTAGTAGCGATGTAATACATTTTAGTTGATTTAAACTTTCATTCGAATAGCAAATGTCCTATTGAAAGAGTGCGAAATAATAAATATCAGGATCGGTAAAAGAAAGTTATTAAAAATAATAAAGCCTTCTAACGGATGATAGCAGCGAAATAATAATTTCTAGTTAATAACTTCTTAGAGCAAGAAATCTTTATTCCAAGAACATCCATCCCATTGACAGAGAGTTGAAATAATTAATTAAATGGGTGTTAAAACAAACTAATAGAAAAACTTTCTTAAAAATAAAATAAATGCAGCGCCCTCTGGCGGATGACAGTGGCGATATAATAATTTCTAGTTTCTTAGAGTTCCAGCTGTTCGTTCCATGAGCAAATATTCTATTGACAGAGAGATAAAAAATTAACATCATATCAACATAAAATATAGTTTAAAATTAACTTAAAAGCAGCGCCTTCTGGCGGATGATAGTGGCGAGAATCTCAACTAACCTCTAAAGCCTTAGTAATAACATTAAAGTTGAGACAAGAATGATATTTAAATGCGAATTGCATGGCAAGATGAAAACAGCAGATATCTGCGTTAATTGCTTTACCCTTGGTCCATAAAATGTCACGAAGAATTCCTCTTTTTTCGAGACAAATTTCCTTTACTTTTCAGATATACCAAATATGAAATTTCCGACGTATTTGAAATTTGTCATAGGTCAGTTGGATTCTATATTTTTTCCTGAAATTCCTATAAGGAATACACGGCCATAAGTTGGGTAGTTAAGCGCATGCGTAACATCCTTTTCACAACAACCACTAACGATCACTCCAAATTGCCCCTACCCTTTTATAATCCTGACAATTGCGCCACCAAACTACTACTCATACACTGTGTGCTTTAGCCTTTTTGTCGTTCCCCCTCTTTGCTGCTGTTGCTGTTTTTGCCATTTCGTTTTCATATTTAGCATAAAATGTAAATTTTTTGCAATTATATTAATTTTTCTGCATTTGTTGTTATTATTTTGTTTCGTTGCTGTTGCAGCAGCAGCTACTGCTGTTGTCATTGTTTTTTGCTTTTCATTTAGTAGTTGTTGTAGTGTTGGATGGTTGCTATTGCTGCTACTTGTGATATTGTTAGCCGTTGATTTCATTAATTTAAATGTTGATGCTCTGCTCAGCTGTTTGTTGTACAAGAGCCAAAAGCAGGCAGCCAACACAAGTTGTTGGCTGAATGGCTGGCTGGCAGCACTGCTATGGTACTTGGACGTTTTGGCCAACAACTCTTGGTTACAGACGCGACGAGACGAGACACACACAGAGACCAATGAATGTTCAGTTTAGTCTCGCGCTTGTACGTTTTTCTTGTTGCTTTTTAATATGTACGAACGTACTTACAAACAGACATATATGTATGTTGTATATGGAAACCTTTTATGCCACTATATATATATATACTCGCATATCTGTTTTGTTTTCTCATTTCAGTGTTTTTCGTTGCTGTTGTTGTAGCCTCATATAAAATGTGGTTTAAAATAGCAAGAGCTGCAGCGGCAGCAACGGCAACAACAAAAGCACAAACCTTTAATAATGTTTTGTGGTTGGCTGAAATGTTTTTAAGCCAATCGCGTATAAACATTTACTTTTTAGTCAACCTCCTCTATATACCACTACGCTGACTACTACTACCACTACCACACTGCTACTGCTTCAGTTGTTGCGCTGTGCTGTGTTAGGGTAAAAGCGCTGAAGAGGAGAATCACGTGGAAACTGGCATTAAAACATAATGAAGTAAATTAGTTAGTGGCAGCTTCGTTCGCTAAGGGGATTTTAATTAGTCGAGAACAGAATAATGTGCAAAAAAGAAGGAGGAGCTTTAAAAGGGGGTAGGATAGCAAATGGTCGCTGATATGGGATGATTGTGTGTAAATGTAGCAGAGACTTCTAGCGGAGGATAGTGGCGAAAAAATGATAACTTATAATATTTAATAAACAATGAGGAATGATGATTCGTAGATAATAATTGACCCAATATCAACCCATTTTGACCCAGTGTTCGATTGATCTAACAATAAACCATAAGAAACAGCAAAATAAAAAATTGGCTGGGCTCTAATTGGTAAATACCCGCTTGTAAAATTACTATAAGTACAGAGCCTTCTAGCGGATGATAGTGGCGAAATAATGATTACCTCTTCTTTTTTAAAAAAATACCTGATTCCGATATAGTAATTGACCCAAGTCAGAAAATATTAATATCACCTGGCAAATCGTGAATGCAGAGCCTACTGTGTCTTACTTTAATAAACAACTCCTGATTCCGTGGTAATAATTAATCCAAATTTGAAAACATTAATATTCGCTTGAAAAAATAATCCAAATGCAGAGCCTTCTAGCGGCTGATAGTGGCGAAATAACAATTGCTGATTTCGCTATGAAGCAGTTGATCTTATGATTATGATCCAATCGAGGATTTTTTTGTAAATAACTCAATATGTTCTACGAAATGAAAGAATTTGATTGGAGAGGCCATCAACAGAGCCTTCTAGCGGCTGATAGTAGCGAAATAATAATGGTTGGTTTCATTATGCAATTGATCTTATGATTGTGATCCAATCGAGGAATATTTTTGTTGTTGACGAGGTTGTTCGCTCAATATGATCCACGATATGTTCCACGATATGGCATAATTGGTGGGAAAGACCATCACAAGAGCCCTCTAGCGGCTGATAGTGGCGAAATAACAATTGCTGATTTCGCTATGAAGCAGTTGATCTTATGATTGCGATCCAATCGAGGAATTTTTTGTAAATAGCCCAATATGTTCTACGACATGAGAGAATTTGAGTAGAGAGGCCATCAGCAGAGCCTTCTAGTGGCTGATAGTGGCGAAATAATATTTGTTGGTTTCATTATGCAATTGATCTTATGATTGTGAACCAATCGAGGAATGTTTTTGTTGTTCACGAGGTTGTTCGCTCAATATGTTCTACGATATGGCATAATTGGTGGGAAAGACCATCGCCAGAGCCATCTAGCGGATTATAGTGGCAATATAACAATTACTAATTTCGTTACGAAGTACTTGATCTTATGATTTATGTTCCAGTCGAGGACTTTCTTGTTGTTCACGACGTTGTTCGCCCAATATGTTCCACGAAATGACAGAATTTGATTGGAGAGCCTACTAGCGGATGCTAGTGGCGAAATTATAATTGCTGGTTTCATCATGATGCAATTGATCTTATGATTTTTGATCCAATCGAGGACTTTTTTGTTCACGAGATTCGCTTTTGTTCGCTCAATGTGTCGAAGAAAATAAAAGAATTTGTTTGGAGAGTCGATTGGAAAATTTTACAAAATGTAAAAAATAGGGTTTTGTTGAAAAAATGGTCCTTCGAGGATGCTGAAGACATCTTTTCACGAGGTTGTTCGCCCACTATGTTCCACGAAATGACAGGATTCGATTGGAGAGCCTACTAGCGGATGCTAGTGGCGAAATTATAATTACTGGTTTCATCATTTTGCAATTGATCTCATGATTTTTGATCCAATCGAAGACTTTTTTGTTCACGAGGTTGTTCGTTCAATGTGTCGAAGAAAATAAAAGAATTTGTTTGGAGAGTCGCTTGGAAAATTTTAGAAAATGTTAAAAATAGGGTTTTGTTGAAAAAATAGTCCTTCGAGGAAGGCATTTACTTTCTCCTGAAGTGCAGAACAAAATTCAACAAACTAATAGTGAATAAATAATAATGGAAGAGTTTGTTAAGTATAGTTGGCCAAGTTGGCGGTTACATCAGCCTCATAAAAATGGCCCTTCTAGGCAGTCGAATACTTCTGTTGCCTAATTTCAGATGCAATAGAAGTTTTCGTCTTCCTCATAATGAATCGTCACAAAATGTTAGGAATGACTTAAAAAATGTTGGGAATTACAGAGATGGTTGCAGTAGCGTCATAAAAATGGTCCTTCGAGGCAGACGAATACTTCTGTCATCTAATTGCAGAGCCAATAGAAATTTCGCTTCTCACGAAGTCCATTGTCCCAAAAAGATAGGAATGACTGGCTGTAATAATTACAGAGATTGTTAATGATATGGACATAATTTCATAATAATGGTCCTTCGAGGCAGTCAAAAACATTTACTGGCTTTTGAATTACATCCGCAATTTAGGCATGACTTGGACTGATAACTGTATGGAACACAAAAATAAAGTAGAAGGTTTCTGACAAGGGATTCTGATAGAAGGGGGTGCTCATCATAGAGGGGGTCAATATTTCCCTTTTGCACATTTGTGTGATGAATGGACATAGGAAACCTTGTGATCCGTAGATTTTGAGTATACAATATGTTCAGCAATATTACTTAAAACACTACGAGGAACATTTTCATAGAATATTTTAACCCTCTAGCTCCTCAATATAGGGATCTTTTTGGTACATTTTGTGCAAAAGGGTAACAACACCATGAATGACTGAATATTGCAATTAAAAAAAAAAAAACAAATAAAAAAACAAGGTTCTGGCAACGGATTCTGATAGAGGAGGTAAAAAGAATACACTTGCATCGGCGTTGTGAAAGTTTATGTTTACGGTGGTCATTTTAGTCAATATTCCCCCTTTTGTACATTATTATGATGAATCGACATAGGAAACCTTTTGATCCTTATATTTTAAGTGCACCATGTGTTCAACAATATTACTTAAAACACTAAGAGCAATTTTTTTGTGACGTATTTTAACCCTCTAGCTCACCACTGAAGGTGTCTTTTTGGTCCCTTTTGTGCAAATGGCTAAAAAACGACTAAAAAAGCGGGAGTTTCGCGGGTAAAAATATTCTACAAAAATATTTGCCATAAAATTCTACTGTAAGTCCGTGAATGCACCAAAACCCAACATAAATGCCAGGAATAAGTCAAAACTTAAAATTCATTTTAAGGTTAATTTCGTACTTTTTCCGATTTGGTGCTATATTGTCCCACAAAACTAAATTTTAGGGCGGTAGTGTGAAAGGGAAAAATATTCCATAGCTAATTTCACTATAAGTCATCGAACAAAAGAAATCTGAATATATAATAAAGAGTGATTTTTTTGAGGTTAGGATTTTCATGCATTAGTATTTGACAGATCACGTGGGATTTCAGACATGGTGTCAAAGAGAAAGATGCTCAGTATGCTTTGACATTTCATCATGAATCGTCTTACAAACGAACAACGCTTGCAAATTATTGAATTTTATTATCAAAATGCGTGCTCTGTTAAGAAAGTTCATTGCGCGCTTCCATTTTATGGTCAGTTTAATCGACCCACTGAAGCGGCTATTCGGGCTATTGTGACTAAATTTCGCACCAAATTTACATTGTTGGACATTAAACCACCTTAGATTCGTCGCCGTTCGCACCAATTGGGTCTCTGTTACTCAAAAACGTGGAAATGCCAAAATTGGACTAAGCGGATGGACCACCTAAGACGCAGCCGCGGTCAACATTTAAATGAAATTATCTTCAAAAAGTAAATGTCATGGACCAATCTAACGTTTCAAATAAAGAACCGATGAGATTTTGCAAATTTTATGCGTTTTTTTTTAAAAAAAAGTTATCAAGCTCTTAAAAAATCACCCTTTATATACAAATTTACAAAAACAATTTCATTACTTTTGAAATATAATGATTTGTCAAAAATATAATGCTGAAACCCTATTGTATATCACAATTTGATTTACAAAATGTATCTATGGCAAAAGTTTATAACAAATACTTCGGATTGCGAACTCCGCTTATAATTTATTTAATTAAAATTTAAACGAAAAAAATCAGAGTTCGAAACAGGTTTTAACCAGAAGAACCACCCCGAGGTTTGTACCAGAAGAACATATTGCATGAACAATGTTGTTGCCTCCGCAGTGGGGAAGTGGGGACAGATAGAGAATTACCGCCAACTAAATTTTTATTGGCCCATTCCTCCTCTATAATACATCTCCAGTCATATTTGGTCTATCACTCACCTAAACATTTATAAGTGCTAAAAACCCAAATATATGGAGAGACAATTTTGTGGAATTTTATAAAAAACTTTCATTTGCGTTCAATTTCTCTGATGAAGATCTAGGACAATTTTTTGTTAAAATCAACTGATCGACTGTCCAACTGTATTGGGTACTCCATCCAGGTTCTTCTGTATTAACAATTATATATTTTAAATATTTTTTCCACTGCTTCAATCGACTCCATCTAACATATACATATTCTAATTAAGACCTTTACAACTTCCAAGGCTCTTCTCATCTTCAGCTAAAGCTCCGTGCTCCTTACATGCCTTTCTCCCCAGCATTTCAAAATTATCTTTGGCCGACCATAATACCCAACTAACTTTCCTTCATCCTTCATCTCATTGTCCTTAATCCTTCATCTTTTGCTAATACCCGCTCCAAGCTCTCTGGCACAATTAAAAAAGTTTTTTTTTTTGTGTTGTTTTGCCGTCTCTAAACTAACAACAAAAATTCGCCTGCAACCGACATACCTACATTTATACATTGTCCTTTCCAATACATAAAAAAATATATATATTGTACATAGTTGCTATATATATATATATATATTATGTATATTTCGACCATCCTCTATCCTTGCGCAAAATATCATAGTTGTCATTTACATTATCCACAACATTTACATGTTTGCAATTAAATTAGTAATTTCTCTAAGTTCCGCATCCCCGCCCCTCTTCACCAGCTCTACATCACCACCCTTTTGCTTGCCTGACACATAATGCAGGCCATATCGCTTCGAACGAAATGAGGAGGATATTTAGAGAGGTACGCTCAAGGAAAAAAGTTGGTTGAAAAAATATATATTGACATGATTGACAACAATCCCAAAGGATGTTTAGCAGGGTCCGATGTTATATCGATGATTAATACAAAATTTTCAAAAATAATTCTAATCATTCAAGAATTAAAAAAATATATATAAAATGACATAAAATTTAAATTGAGTGGCAATTTTAAAACAAAGGATCAAAATAACTATAATTACTCAGTGAGACTGACGAATCCATAATTATTAGACTATATCTGGAAGTAATAGATCCTCTGTCCAGATCCTCTTCCTTGGAAGAAGGCAATAGAAGATAGAGAATCAAGAGTCAAATGAGTATTGGCATTTGACTCTCGATTCTCTATCTTCTATTGCCTTGTTTCAATTTTTTCGAATCCTTTTTTTCCTCGAGCATCTCCAAATGCTTATCATAAGTATTAAAATAGAAACTATACCAACAAAAATGCATAAAAATCCAAAAATCCTTTACATAACAACCAGCCAGCAAAAAAAAGCTATGAGAGCTTTTCTCTTGTTCGAGAAAGTTTCTGTGCTGTTTCGGCACATAATATGATTACTTTTCTAACACTACAGCAAAGGGTTGACGACAGCCTCCTCAGACGTCACACCCTGCCGCTGTTTGGTGCAGCTTCCCACTTCTAGGGCTGCTCTCTTCTCTGGCGATAAAAACATTTTATTTTGCGAAAGAGGGAGAGGTGAGGGTTAGGGAAATGTTGTACTTATTTAGAATTTGCATAAAATTTTATTTTAATACTTTTTTTTGTATGTCCTCATTTTTACACTCATTGCAGGGATATATACACATTTGCATTTGGTAGTTACTTATGTCAAGATGATCGGAGTGGATATGTGGATATGGGTAGGCTGTAGTTGTCAGGGTGGATTAGTTAGTCATAGGCATAATATTTTTTAGAACAACAATTTTTTGTTCAGTGTTTATTAAGGGAATGGTAGTGATATATATTAATCAGAAGTCAGCCATTTTTTAATTTCTTAAATAAATTTTCTTAATTAAATTCGACAAAAGAAAAATGTTAAACAATTTTGTTCTCCTCGTGAACAACTATATTGCGTTGCCTTTTTTGAAAAGATTCGCAACAACTAAAGAAATTAACAAACTTTATGAAAATAAAACCTTCAGATAATTTTCTTAAATAAAGACTGCAAAACAAAAATGTTAAGAATAGTAATTTCCTCATAAACAGCTATATTGCGTTGCCTTTATTTGAAAAGATTCGCTAATAGTCTGCTACACTAAAGAAATAGTCAAAATTTTTAAGTTAAATGCCTTAAAAAAATTTCTCAAATAAAGTCTATAAAACAAAAATGTTAAGCAGATTGTTATCTCTAGAAAAAAAAACTATATTTTAATGTCTTTATTTGAAAAGATTCTCAACAACTAAAGAAAAAAAATTAGGGCCTTCAGAAAATTTTCTGAAATTAAACTACAAAAATGTATTAAGAATATTGTTATCCCCCTAAATACCCACATTTTATTGTCTTTAAGGAAAAGACCTTAAACACATCGTTCAATTCAAAGTCGGCACACATAGCTGAAACCAATGTAGTTAATAAGAAAGGCTAAAAATTAACTAAACTTCGCTTTCCGATACCTCACATCAATTCGTTTAAGCGTTTTAAATGCAAATCATTGTTATTAAAATGTGTGTGTGTGCTACATAAATGGAATCCAAGGGGTGGTATAAGTAATATTAATACATTAAAGACATAATTAAAATTACTCATACGATCCATAGCCAAGTGATTTGATAGATCGTTGAATGATGAATCGACATAGGAAACCTTGTGATCCTTACATTTTAAGAATAGCATATGTTCAGTAATATTTCTAACAACAAACCGAGTAACATTTTTGTGGAACATCTCAACCCTCTAGCTTTTGAATATAGGGGTCTTTTTGGTCACTTTTGTGCAAAAGGGTAAAAAAACACCCTGACTGAATATTAGAATTTTTAATGACCCCGCGGAACAAACTGAAAATAACACAGTTCTGACAACAGATTCTGAAAGAAGGGATAAAAAGAGAATACACGTGTATCGGCGTTTTGAAAGTGTACGTATGGTTTTAATTTTTGGAGGGGATGGATCAATATATCCTCCATTTGAACATTCTTATGATGAAACGCCATAGGAAGTCTTGTGATCCTTACATTTTAAGTGCACCATGTGTTCAGCAATATCTATTAAAACAATGCGGGGAACATTTTTGTAGAACATATTAACCCTCCAGCTCTTTAATATAGGGGTCTATTTGGCACCTTTTATGCTAAAGGTCAAAACTTAAAATTATTTTTTTTGGGGTAATTTCGTACTTTTTTCGAAATTATGCTTAACTGACCCACTAAACTTGATTTTAGGGGGTTGGTGTGAATGAAAAAAATGTTCTACGTCAAATTTCACTATAAGTCGTAGAAATAAAGAAAGCTGAAGTTGTAAATGGAATACATCAAAACTCAACGTATATGCCCGAAATAAGTCAAAACTTAAAATTCACTTTTTTGTTTAATTTCGTACTTTTTCCGAATTGGTGCTGAACTGCCCCGTAAAAATAAATTTTTGGAGGATGAAGTGAATGAAAAACTATTCTACGTCTAATTTCACTATAAGTCACCGAATAAAAGAAAGCTGTAGTTATAGAGGGGAAAGTATTCCAAAGGGATATTTATTTGCAGAATCTGTAAAATAATATTGCATTGGCCAGTTCATATGAAGGCATTCTTTCTACTGGCGTTTCTTTTCTCGAATGTCCTTCAATACTTACACTTCCATTTTCCCCTAATACTAATAGTTTATTCCTTTTTTTTTAGAAAAAATATATTTTTTAAATATTTAAAAATATTTATCTCTTTGAAGGTGATACATTTTTCATTTTTTAGCAAGTAAAAATTTTAGCCATAATTTAACTAATATTTATTTTCATTTCTTCTCTTTTTAGGTAAGTTCCCATAAAGTTTTCCACAGAGTAAAGGAGGTAATTTTAAATATTCCAAAAATAATATAAAATAAACATTTTAAAAATATTGAGAACTATTCATACTATGGAATTTAAATGTCCATAGATTAGTTTCCGTTTATCATCGATATAATTAATACAATTCAATTTGCAATCAACAGATTCTTATTATTAATGTGTCTGTCCTAGGCCACTATTGCATTTCCTAAAACAAATATATCTTTAACGGCAGATAGGCCAAGTCCTGTCATCTAGCAGAAAAAATATTTTTTTTCCAAGGAAATTTTAATCGATAGAAAATCAATTATAGATATGATTTTTAATATTATTTAAAAAAAATATTAATATTAAATTTTATAGTCTTGGATATGATCTCATTTGTTTTTTGGTTTTGTTGGTTAGCCCACTCTGGCTCTAAGCGCGTCACATATATGGTCGAAGGACCAAATTTTTCGTTTTTTGATCTTTTAATTAAAAGTGATAGATACCTCATGCTTTATGTGACAAGGAATGAATGAAAAACGTTTTTTGATAAATTTTTGAAAATTTGTAATCGATAGAAAATCAATTCTAGATACTATCAATTTAATATTATTATTTTACAAAATTATTAATAATAAATTCTATAGTCTTGGATATGATCTACTGGATCTAACTCATTTTTTTTTGTTTTGTTGGTTAAGTCACTCTTGCTCTAGTGCGTCTCATATACGGTCGAAGGACCAAATTTTTCGCTTTTTGATAAATTTTTGAAAATTCTTAATCGATAGAAAATCAATTATAGATATTTTCAATTTAATATCATTATTTTACTAAATTATTAATATTAAATTCTATAGTCTTGGATATGATCTAATGTATCTATTTTTTTATTTTGTTGGTTAATTCACTCTTACTCTAAGCGAGTCACATATATGGTCGAAGGACCAAATTTTTCGCTTTTTGATCTTTTAATTAAAAGCTTTATGTGACAAGGAATGAAAAGGCTTGTCATGCATATAAACGATCTGTTGAAATATATATCGTTACCCTAATATAAAAAGACTCTTCTTATTTTTTTGCTAGTCGAGATTTTTGGTTATTTTAATAAAACAAAATTGCCTTGCAAAAAAAAAATGTTAGTTGTCTTTTTTATATTAGGATAAAGATATTTTTAACACTTCAAGGTCAGCTATAATCTATAGATTTTTAAATCTATAGAAAATCTACTACAGATATGTTGAATTTAATATTATTTTTTTTTACTCAATTATTAATATTCAATTCTATAGTCTTGGATATACTTTTTTCGGTTTTTTGGTTTCGTTGGTTAAGTCACTCTTGCTTAAGCGCGTCACATATATGATCGAAGGACCACATTTTTAATTTTTCGATATTTTAATTAATAGTGGAGGTCTCTCTCTAGGCTTTATGTGACAAGGAACACTATTAGAGCAAGAGATTGTGTACGCATTAAAGCAACAAAAAGAAAAGGCTGGCAAATATTTAACAATATCGAAATATATATTTTTTTAAAACTTCTAGGTCAGCTATAACCTTTATAGATTTTTTTAGTTTGCTAAACCCTGCTACAGATTTGAAATAGTTATTATTATTTAAGTTCAATATAAATTTTGGTTTCATTTTCAAACAATTTTGTGTACGTTCTACAACAAATTTAAAACAGATTTTTTGAAACATTACAATTAGTGCAGCCATTTTTGCTGAATTCCATCATTTTTAATTCTTTCCCACCTTAATGGCCCTCTGCCTGTGATAGTGAGCCCACACCTCACACATCGTGGGCAACGTCAAACATTTACATTCGGTGGGCGGCCGTGGTTTGGGTATATCACGTCTACATTCCGAGAAACTGGGATACGGAGTCTTACGCTTCGTACAATCTTTGGGTTCCCGATTGACATGACACTTTGGTGGCCTACGTGCCTTGCCACAGCGTGGCATGTGTATTCTGGGGCAAGTGGTCTTAGTATTGGTGCAGATGGCCGGTTGGCAAGCGGTCTGTGGACGTTCCATTCTTGGCCGTTTCTTCATTGTGGGAAATTTGATATTCTCATAGCAACAGACTACTTTGGGTTTTCTCAACAGTTCCGGACATTCGGCCCAGGTTTGCTGATAATCACGATTCACTTTATCCGAGCGCCTGTAGTAGAGCAAATCGAAACGAGCAAAAGCATCTTTGCAGGGATTGCCACAGCACACATCGGGTCTCGGTAGTTTGATTTCCTGTTCCTTGGAGGGTAGGGGCTTGGGCTCGGCTTGCTTTGTGTCGCCTTTGGTTGCTTTGGATGGCTTGGTGTCGCAGGGTGTGTTTTTAAAATGTTCACCACATTTAGTCTCGGATTGTTTAGAATCATTGCAGGACTGCAGGTAACGTAATTGACAGTGTTTACACTGACCGATTGAAGCGGGGGATTTTAAGGCGTTTGTTATTAGCCCGGGTTTGGCCAGCAAATGTCCTACACGGCAATAATGTATTAGATTTCGAAAAGCCATTTTTATATTTTTTTTGCGAGAAGATTTAAAATTTTGATTTTTTTGTTAGAAAATTTTAAAAAGTTTGTTCGGATCAAAGGAAAGTAATGTATACGAGAAAAATATTTTTTTAAGAATGACTGAAAATTTTGAAATTTTTTGATTTTCGAATTTACAATAAAGTCAAGGACATATTGTTAAAAAAGTCATTCATAATTTTGAAAAAATTGTAAAAGAATTTTCAGCTATGAGGTGTTTATTCTTCTTGCTAAACTCAGGCACACGAGATGGGATTGTTGGATTTTCTAAAGTTGGAAGAAAAAATCTAAAATTGTATATTTTAGTAACACTGCAACAAAAAATAAAAAACGTCCACAAAACCTAAATATTTACAATTTTTGTACAATGAGGCATTTTGATCAAGGTAATACAAATTTATGAATATTTTTTTTAAATTATTTTCTACTTAAATTTCAATTTTCGAAGAAAGTATCTTTAATATTTGTACTCCCTTTTCGGAAATATAAGTCCGATCGCACCTGTTATATGTTCAATTAAATCATAATTATGATGGCTTTAAATGTTGCGTATATCACTTTCACATAGAAATAGTCGTTTAGGAACTGTGTTCAAAGAATTGAGAAAATAATATTTAAAAAAAAATTTGCTGGTCAAAAACCTTCAAAAATAGAAAAAATCCGAATAAATAAATTAAATTTTTTTCATAATTAACATTTTAACGAAGAAAACAGTGAAACCCCATTATAGATGATGCTGTGATATTATGAGGATGATCAGTAGGATTTTATGCCAATAGATGTTAACGAAGCATTATAGTCCCAAATTTATAGTGATAGTTTATTTATATATAAAGAGTGATTTTTTGAGGTTAGGATTTTCATGCATTAGTATTTGACAGATCACGTGGGATTTCAGACATGGTGTCAAAGAGAAAGATGCTCAGTATGCTTTGACATTTCATCATGAATAGACTTACTAACGAGCAACGCTTGCAAATCATTGAATTTTATTACCAAAATCAGTGTTCGGTTCGAAATGTGTTTCGCGCTTTACGTCCGATTTATGGTCTACATAATCGACCAAGTGAGCAAACAATTAATGCGATTGTGACCAAGTTTCGCACTCAGTTTACTTTATTGGACATTAAACCAACCACACGAATGCGTACAGTGCGTACAGAAGAGAATATTGCGTCTGTTTCTGAGAGTGTTGCTGAAGACCGTGAAATGTCGATTCGTCGCCGTTCGCAGCAATTGGGTTTGTGTTATTCGACCACATGGAAGATTTTACGCAAAGATCTTGGTGTAAAACCGTATAAAATACAGCTCGTGCAAGAACTGAAGCCAAACGATCTGCCACAACGTCGAATTTTCAGTGAATGGGCCCTAGAAAAGTTGGCAGAAAATCCGCTTTTTTATCGACAAATTTTGTTCAGCGATGAGGCTCATTTCTGGTTGAATGGCTACGTAAATAAACAAAATTGCCGCATTTGGAGTGAAGAGCAACCAGAAGCCGTTCAAGAACTGCCCATGCATCCCGAAAAATGCACTGTTTGGTGTGGTTTGTACGCTGGTGGAATCATTGGACCGTATTTTTTCAAAGATGCTGTTGGACGCAACGTTACGGTGAATGGCGATCGCTATCGTTCGATGCTAACAAACTTTTTGTTGCCAAAAATGGAAGAACTGAACTTGGTTGACATGTGGTTTCAACAAGATGGCGCTACATGCCACACAGCTCGCGATTCTATGGCCATTTTGAGGGAAAACTTCGGAGAACAATTCATCTCAAGAAATGGACCGGTAAGTTGGCCACCAAGATCATGCGATTTGACGCCTTTAGACTATTTTTTGTGGGGCTACGTCAAGTCTAAAGTCTACAGAAATAAGCCAGCAACTATTCCAGCTTTGGAAGACAACATTTCCGAAGAAATTCGGGCTATTCCGGCCGAAATGCTCGAAAAAGTTGCCCAAAATTGGACTTTCCGAATGGACCACCTAAGACGCAGCCGCGGTCAACATTTAAATGAAATTATCTTCAAAAAGTAAATGTCATGGACCAATCTAACGTTTCAAATAAAGAACCGATGAGATTTTGCAAATTTTATGGGTTTTTTTTAAAAAAAAAGTTATCAAGCTCTTAAAAAATCACCCTTTATTATAGCTACAGCTTTCTTTTGTTCGGCGACTTATAGTGAAATTTGATGTAGAATATTTTTTCCATTTACACCATCCCTCTAAAATCAAGATTTGTGGGACATTTTAGCATCCATTTGGAAAAAGTACGAAATTAACCCTAAAAGGGATTTTAAGTTTTAACTAATTTCTGGCATTTATGTTGACTTCGGGCTTTTGGTGTATTCTGTAACTTTTAGTAGAATTTTATGGCAAATATTTTTGTAGAATATTTTGACCCACTAGAATCCTGCTTTACAGGCGTATTTTACCCTTTTGCACAAAGGAGGCACAGAAGAGACCGAAATTACCCCTTTTTTGAGCAGTTAGAAGGTTAAAATCGCCCACAAAAATGTTTCTCGCGGTGTTCTAAGTAATATTGCTGAACACATCCTATACTTAAAATGTAAGAATTAAAGTGTTTACTATGCCGATTAATCATGAGAATGAGCAAAAGGGCGTAACATTGATCCCCGCCCCTCTAAAATGACCACCATACCTAAACTTTAAAAACTCCGTTATATGTGAATTATTTTTTCACCCCTTTTTATCAGAATCCGATGTTAGAACCTTGTTATTTTTTGTGTTCCACTGTTTTATTATAAAATTTCATTATTCAGTCCTTCAGGATGTTTTTTACCCTTTTGCAAACAAAGTACCAAAATGACAATTATATTGACTACCTAGAGGGTTAAAATGTTGCACAAAAATGTTCCTCGCAGTGTTTTAAGTAATATTTCTGAACATATAATATACTTAAAATGTAAGGATAAGACTGTTTACTATGCCGACTTAATCACGAGAATGTGCAATAGGGGGAAATATTCATGTTGTTTGCCCTTTTTCCAAAAGGGATCAAAAAGATGCCTATATTGAGGTGCTAGAGGGTTGAAATGTTCCACAAAAATGTCTCCTGTAGTGTTCTAAGTAATATTGCTGAACACATCCTATACTTAAACTTAAAGGATCACCAGGTTTTCATATGCCAATTCATCAAAAGAATGTGGAAAATATGGTGATATTGAACCCCCTCTAAAATGACCACTGCACATAGACGGCCGCTACACGTATATTCTTTTTCTACCCACTCTGTCAGAATTTGTTCTCAGAACATTGTTAGTTTTATTTTGTTCCCCAGCGTTATTAGAAAAATTTTAATATTCAGTCCTTCAGGGTGTTTTTTTACCCTATTTTACAAAATGTACCAAAAAGACCCCCTATATTGAGGTGCTAGAGGGTTAATATGTTCCACAAAAATTTTCCTCGTAGTGTTCTAAGTAATATTGCTGAACACATTGTATACTTAAAACGAAAGGATCACAAGGTTTCCTATGCCAATTCATTCACTCATTTGATTTAATTTTCGCTCAGTCTAGTTTTCGTATTTTGGGAAGGTTTTTAAATGTCAAGTAACTTTTAAGCGCGGCATCTTTTTTTTACGATATTATTAGCAAATGAAATGTCTCAATCTCAATTTCGAACAATATTCCCAAATATTTTGTATATAAATTTATGACTAGCAAAAGTGACTTTTAATGATTTGTTTTAAACTTTTCATTTTAACATCAATTAAAGACCACATAACATACATAGCCGCTGATATTACCTATCTTTTGGTATAAATGACAACAATTTCCCATAACGTTAAGCAATTGTTTTAGGTGAAACATTGAAAAAGTCGGATTTTCTCGTTTTTTACATATCGTCCTTGAAGGACAATACTAAAGGGTGATTTTTTAAGAGCTTGATAACTTTTTTTAAAAAAAAAACGCATAAAATTTGCAAAATCTCATCGGTTCTTTATTTGAAACGTTAGATTGGTCCATGACATTTACTTTTTGAAGATAATTTCATTTAAATGTTGACCGCGGCTGCGTCTTAGGTGGTCCATCCGCTTAGTCCAATTTTGGCATTTCCACGTTTTTGAGTAACAGAGACCCAATTGGTGCGAACGGCGACGAATCGAAAATTGGTGGTCATCATTAACACTGGCCGATACAGCTGCGATATTTTCTTCAGTTCGCACTCTACGTAAGCGTGTTGGTGGTTGAATGTCCAACAATGTAAATTTGGTGCGAAATTTAGTCACAATAGCCCGAATAGCCGCTTCAGTGGGTCGATTAAACTGACCATAAAATGGAAGCGCGCAATGAACTTTCTTAACAGAGCACGCATTTTGATAATAAAATTCAATAATTTGCAAGCGTTGTTCGTTTGTAAGACGATTTATGATGAAATGTCAAAGCATACTGAGCATGTTTCTCTTTGACACCATGTCTGAAATCCCACGTGATCTGTCAAATACTAATGCATGAAAATCCTAACCTCAAAAAAATCACTCTTTACTTTGTTTTCTATTCCATAGCAAAAAGAATAATTTTTTTATAATCGATACACCCTAATGTATATCACACAGGAAAATGATTTGTTTTTTAATTTTCAATTTTTATTTAATTTACATTGATTGACAATTTGTTATGTTAAATTTCTACATTTTCAAATGAAAGGACTTCCAATACAACATTCAAAAATCCTTGAGGAAAAAACATAGACCCCCCCCCCACACCAACACATTTCACTTAATGTCGAGGTCCTCTAATTTTCGGTGGCCATGCCGGCACTGGAGGCGGCAGGTCATACTTCAACTTACGCCTTAGATACACATACATATCGCACTTCGAGCGTAGAGCCAAACAATGACATTCCAGCGGGCGTCTGGGTTTCGGACAGGGATGACAGCATTCCGAAAAGGCCGGATAGGGGCAACATCGCTTCTGGCAGTCCGTGGGCTTGCGGGGATTTTTACACAAGGGAGGGGTGCGTGATGTACGACAACAGGGTAGCTTTACACGTGGACATCGTTTGGTCTGATCCGAACAGCTCAGGGCTTTCATTTTGTTCGAATCCAACTCACACGCTGTGGCGGGACAATCGGCCTTTGGTCGGCGACAAATGGGCGGCAATTCGCTGGGATCGTGACAACACACTTTACGTTTGCGTATCTGGAGCGGTGGGCACTCCACCCAGGTTTGTTGATATTGGCGCTTTTCCTTGTCCGTGGCACAGTAATACAGGGAATCGAAACGGGGCAACAATTCGGGGCATGGATTACCACAACACTCGGCGGGATATTCCCACGACGATTTCAATGGTAATACACGCCGTTCTAACTTGAGATTCTTTTTTTCACACAAAGAGCGGTTCTGATGGCAGGGATCGCGCGCTAAACGCTCAGAGTCACAACATTGTGGCAGAGGTTGGTGGGGTTTCTCTGTGGCCTGTTTACACTCAGGTTCTTTGGGTACACAGTCGGAGTCCTTGTTTGTCTTTTTGGGGTACTCCATTTTGCAGCCTTTTACTTGGGGACAGTTTTTGTTTCCTTTGGCATAAGAACGTCCGGCTGTTTGTATCAGAGTTCGCCTGAGATTTCGTCCAATGAAGGATGAAAGCATTTTGTATGGGAAATCCTTTTAAATGTAAAGTTAGTAATTTAGGGAATTTTGTAGGGATTTTTTGTTAAATTTTATATTTTTTTAAAGAGAAAATATTTTTAAAAGACTTGTGAAAGTTATGAAAAATTAATTTGAAATGTCGAAATTTTGAAAATGGCAATATCAAAGCATATTTGGATGAAGCTTTAATTTTGTAAGATTTTTTTGTAATTTTATAATTTTATATTTTTGTATTTTTATATTTTTATATTTTTATATTTTTATATTTTTATATTTTTATATTTTTATATTTTTATATTTTTATATTTTTATATTTTTATATTTTTATATTTTTATATTTTTATATTTTTATATTTTTATATTTTTATATTTTTATATTTTTATATTTTTATATTTTTATATTTTTATATTTTTATATTTTTATATTTTTATATTTTTATATTTTTATATTTTTATATTTTTATATTTTTATATTTTTATATTTTTATATTTTTATATTTTTATATTTTTATATTTTTATATTTTTATATTTTTATATTTTTATATTTTTATATTTTTATATTTTTATATTTTTATATTTTTATATTTTTATATTTTTATATTTTTATATTTTTATATTTTTATATTTTTATATTTTTATATTTTTATATTTTTATATTTTTATATTTTTATATTTTTATATTTTTATATTTTTATATTTTTATATTTTTATATTTTTATATTTTTATATTTTTATATTTTTATATTTTTATATTTTTATATTTTTATATTTTTATATTTTTATATTTTTATATTTTTATATTTTTATATTTTTATATTTTTATATTTTTTTAAATGTTTTTAAATGATAAATATTTTATAAAAGTTATGAAAAAAATTTAAAAAAAAAAATATGAAAAAATTGAAAATTGAAATGTTGGAAATTAAAATATTTTTTATAATTTTTTTAAAGTGGAAAATATTTTATAAAAGTTATGAATAATTAATTATAAAATGTGGGAATTTTGGAAATGGCAAAATCAAGGCATGGATCGCCAGCTTGCAAATCACCTCAACTATCCATCATTATCGCAATTAAGGCTTCGATATCATCAACAAAAATGCCCCCCATGTTTCCGCCACCATTCAAATTACACATAATTCCAAATGTTTATCGCCCGTTCGCATTTCTTAACTTGGCCATGTTGATCTCCAACATGGCCGAGATATGTTTGCACATTTTAATTAATCGACACGGGGACACTTGGCCAGCAACATGCGCGGCCGAATGCGGAATGCACCACAAACGTGTTGTACATTTCTAGATCGCGTTTACTTGTTAAGCTCATTTAGCCAACTCTGAAATACAAAACGTTTAATCTGAAAGATCATTAACATATTGTACGCAACGCCACAAGAAGAGTAGAGAAAACCCCACAAACTCCAATTTTTTTGGCAACTCCAAACACAAAAATACCCCCCTCCCCACTCAACATACAATGAATTGTTTGTGGTAGATTAAATACCAAACATGGTGGGTTAACAAGACATAAGCGTAATTGTAGATAAGTTTTCTAACAAACGTTGGCCAACAAAATAAAAATCGGCAAACGGAGGAGACCAGCTTCTTTTGATTTTTTTGTTGGGTTTCTAAAATTGGGTTACGAACGACCAAATCAAATCAAATTTCACTTGTAATCGTTTACAAAGAAATGAAAGAAAAAAACAACAATTCTTTATTTAATCTCATTTCGGCAGTTATTTTCACCGGCCAATTTGATGTGGACTTCTTTTTGGTGAAGTTTGCTTGCATTTAATTTTGCTTCGGAAAATGTTCAATTAAAATAACATGATGCCTCTGGAGTGTTTTTATTGTTTTGTTTGTGATCCCATAAAAATTCCACTGTGAAAATAATGTCTGCCATGTTTAGTGAATTGGATTTCAAAATTGGTAAACAGTGAAGAGATAAATTCTTCGGGAGTCTAATGGAAGTAAATACAAAACGAGAAAATACGATAATTTCTATTTTTTTTTTTTCAAATTTGTAATTTTTTTTAAAGTATCGAATTCTAATCATATTTATGAAAAACACTTAATTTGTAACAATATTTTTTTTATTCCGATAATTTGAGAATCTATTTTTACTGGAGAATGGGAAAGTATACAGCAAGGACTGATCACTAATTTTTCAAACTTTTAATTTTTGTCAAGGTATCGATTTTTTTGTCAATCTTTGGTCCAATGTTTTGGAAAACATTCAAGTTATTTCAAAGAATTTTTAAAACAAATTTAAAATATTTATTTATTGGAGATATACATATTTATGGTGGTTACATAGATAAAAATTTTCAAAAAAATATTTTAAATACTTATTCGCATGCTATGATAACGGAATAGATATCAAATTAAAGAAGAGAGGATGGTTGTTACTGCTAAACCAATATAGGTAGAACCATGAAATTTAAATTATTTTTAACAAATATTCTCCTCTTTTATTTGACTTACATACCGATATCATAGCGTGCCAATAAACATCTAAAATAATTTTTTGATAAATTGTATCCTCTTAAAAAGTAAAATATGAATAAACTAGGGGGTTAAATTTAAATGGTTGTTACAGCTAAGCCAATTTAGATAGAACCATAAAATTTGAAATATTTTTAAAAAATATTCTCCTCTATTATTTGACATACATTTATACCGATATTTATTTATTTAAATTAATTATTTAAATTAATTTTTTGAAAAAATTTAGTTTTTTGAAATTTTGTAGTCTTGTGCAGGCGCAACAAGATGAGGAAATGAGAAACAAAAAACGTCAATAAACTCCATTTTGCCTATAGTTTCAGACATATATATCAGCCGGTTCAAGTGTAATGATTTTTTTAACTCGTCGTACGGTATAATAGTATCTGATTTATTTTGATTTTCTAAATTCGAAAAGGATTTATTTTTTCATGGATCCATTTTTTTAAATTTTTATTAATAATAATAATTTTTAATAATATAACTCGGTATAACTCAAAGTCAACAAAAAATATGAATATTTATTTTTATTTTTTACTAAAATTCCGCTTTTCGTCGAAATTATCTTTTATATTTCTACTTCAATTTTGAAAATTTAAGCCAGATCACACCTGCATATATTGTGACTTAAAGGTTATTATTATGGCTAGAACTGCAGAATACAATTTTCGCATAGAAACAGAGGTTCAGTTTTTTTTTTTTTTTGAAAAAAAAAACTATAAAAATAGGAAAAAAATCCAAAAAAATATTTTGTTATATTTTATATATTTCAATTTAAAGCTAACTATTATGGTTACAAATGTCGCGAATAGAATTCTCACATAGAAACAGTGGTTTAGAAACAGTCTTCAAAAAATGAGAAAAAACGGATTTTTTCAAGAAAAATCTATTTTTGCCGGCACGAAAAAACTTTAAAAATATAAAAAAATCAGAGAAATATTTATTTCGAATTAAAGGTAAATATGATGGCTACAGATATTGCAAATATCACTTTCATATAGAGACTGTGATTTAGTCTCCAAAAAATATTGAGAACATTTTTTTTTTGAAAAATTTCTTATAAAAATTTGAAAAAAAAACGAAAAAAATATTTTTTTATTTTATATTTTACATATTTTTATATTTCTATGAAGAAATGTAGACGCAAAATAATAAAATAATTGTGATTTTTGGTTAAATAGCACGAAAAATTGATTTACAAATTATATAATAGAAAAGAATATTTTATTTTATAATAACTGGGATCTTAAGCAATTTTTCTAATTTTTATGGGATTTAAAAAAAATAATTTTTTTCTCAATTTTTGGATGCTGTTCCTCAGCCACTTTTTATGTGATATCATAATTACCTTTAAGTGGGCATATAAATGGGTAATTTCAGGCCTATTTTTCGGAAATGAGAGTGTATATATTAAAAATCTGAATTTTATAAAAAAAAATATCCATTAAAAATGTTTTTGTGTTGATATTATGACTCAGTATGCCGCAATGCAAATATAAAATATTCTTTAGGTCTCGTATACAATTTTTTTGTTGCATAGTTTTATAGGGCGTGGAGGTCAAAATACAAATAATAATAATACAAAATACAATAATAATAATTCAGCAGACACAAACAGCTGACCTTTTCTGCTGAAACAACTGACATTGTATGCTGAAAAAGCCGACTTTGTCTGCAGAAACAGCCGACCTTGTCTGCAGAACAGCTGACCTTGTCTGCTGAAACAGCTGACCTTGTCTCCAGAAACAACTGGCCTTGTTTGCTGAAACAGCTGGCCTTGCCTGCTGAAACAACAAACCTTGTCTGCTGAAATATTAAAAACAAACATGTATTCCGTCTTGCAAATATATTTTCTACTCTTTCAGCAGACAATTGTAGCTATTTCAATAAAATACCACGGAAGATCATAGGGGTACTTTTACATGGAAGCTTCAAGAACAACCTCGGAGTAAATATACCTCATCTTGCTCAAAGCTTTAAATATTCCACATACATTTATAATTTTAACACAATGCGAAATATATATTCGACATTCTTTCATGAACCAGTTCCAATTTAAAGAAATATATTACCAACCTTCAAACTGTCCAGTTTGTTAAGCCGTCAAAAATGTCAAGCAGTTTTTACTACATTACTGCAGAAATTTTACCATAGTGAAGGCTACATAAGATTCAGCCTGACCTCAACAACTCCACTATATCGACTGGTTTTTATCTTTTCTGTAAACATTTCTACTTGTTGTCATAACCGCCCGAAACAACATACTTGTCGAGCTTAATTCAAATGACTTTTTGAAATCCCATCCAGTTTGCCCATTTTGCATCCATCCTTCAACTTCATTATAATTTCTAATTATTTTTTTGCGTACCAAATAGAATTTACATCAGTCCTTTTGAACGGCAACTTCATCCACCATAAGACAGGCCAGCAACTACACATACTTCCTCCAACAGATTCGAAAACTATCCTATAGATACTTGTTCAGACAGACAGACAGCCAGCCAGGTCGACAGATAGTTTTATATACGAATATATATGTATACATTTGTATACATACATATATACGAGTATAATTTATTAATATATGTAGCTTTGTGTATGTATGTAGGTATATATGTCCGTTTTCAAAACTCTTTAGGCTGTTGTATTAATTAACTCGCTACATACTTACAGACATTGTATGTGGTTGTTGTTGTTGTCGCTCGCCAAAAAGAAATCTCATCTCTTCGTTTCGCTGCTTTGCTCTGGATTCACTCAAGACGGTGATTGCTGCGGAAAAGCAGACATTTGCGGTTTCAACAAAATCTAACCCAAAGTCGCCGTCGTAACTATGGTGTCTGTGTCGGTCTTTGTCTGTATTGGAGACTGGAAGTTGTGTAGGTGTTGTGAGGCCGTTTAAATGTTTCTTTCTAATTGTCTGTCTATATCTTGTCATAATTTTTGAAATAGAAAAGCAGTTGAAGCCCAAGATGTTTTGTTGTGACAAGTTTTGACTTTATTGATGTTATAAAATTGCTTTACATCGAGCATTCGACATTTCAAAGAACATTAATTGATCGAGAGTCGTTTTAAAATTTTAGTAAAAACAGAGATTGGATACTGGATTTTGTATTTCAAGTCAGTAGAAACCAATGTCTGTGCTAAAACTATATCCTGAATTTATGAAAATTTATACAGCAAAATTGCAAATTATGAAATCAAATTTTATTTCTTGCGAACAACGTGCTAGGATATGGTTAATATGGCCCCATAATGCAATAAACTAAACTTGATTAGAAAACTAAAACTTTGACAAGTTTCATCAGACCCAACAATAATAACAGCAACAACAAAACATCATTATAAAGATATTAAACAACGTATAACAACATAGTCTAGGCTAAAGAATTTTCTTTGTTTTGGAAGAAGGAAAAACAAATATGTAAATTAGATGATTCTGGCTTATGATGGCAAGGATGGCGAACATAATGATGATGAGGATGGGGATGATGAAGAAATTGTTGTTGATATTATTATAATAATGCTCTACATGTGTATATTAGATTGGGTGAAATGGGGAAAAATAGAATTTAAAATTGTTTAGTTGGGCCACTCTTGATATACGTCTGTCGTTTTTAGTTTTTCATCCTTTTGACTCTTCACAAGACCTCAAATTTCCAAAGGATACAATATTTGAAAAATTATTTTATATATTATTATATACCGCTAAAAGTGTCATATTGATAAAAATAAAAATAAAAATAAAAATAAAAATAAAAATAAAAATAAAAATAAAAATAAAAATAAAAATAAAAATAAAAATAAAAATAAAAATAAAAATAAAAATAAAAATAAAAATAAAAATAAAAATAAAAATAAAAATAAAAATAAAAATAAAAATAAAAATAAAAATAAAAATAAAAATAAAAATAAAAATAAAAATAAAAATAAAAATAAAAATAAAAATAAAAATAAAAATAAAAATAAAAATAAAAATAAAAATAAAAATAAAAATAAAAATAAAAATAAAAATAAAAATAAAAATAAAAATAAAAATAAAAATAAAAATAAAAATAAAAATAAAAATAAAAATAAAAATAAAAATAAAAATAAAAATAAAAATAAAAATAAAAATAAAAATAAAAATAAAAATAAAAATAAAAATAAAAATAAAAATAAAAATAAAAATAAAAATAAAAATAAAAATAAAAATAAAAATAAAAATAAAAATAAAAATAAAAATAAAAATAAAAATAAAAATAAAAATAAAAATAAAAATAAAAATAAAAATAAAAATAAAAATAAAAATAAAAATAAAAATAAAAATAAAAATAAAAATAAAAATAAAAATAAAAATAAAAATAAAAATAAAAATAAAAATAAAAATAAAAATAAAAATAAAAATAAAAATAAAAATAAAAATAAAAATAAAAATAAAAATAAAAATAAAAATAAAAATAAAAATAAAAATAAAAATAAAAATAAAAATAAAAATAAAAATAAAAATAAAAATAAAAATAAAAATAAAAATAAAAATAAAAATAAAAATAAAAATAAAAATAAAAATAAAAATAAAAATAAAAATAAAAATAAAAATAAAAATAAAAATAAAAATAAAAATAAAAATAAAAATAAAAATAAAAATAAAAATAAAAATAAAAATAAAAATAAAAATAAAAATAAAAATAAAAATAAAAATAAAAATAAAAATAAAAATAAAAATAAAAATAAAAATAAAAATAAAAATAAAAATAAAAATAAAAATAAAAATAAAAATAAAAATAAAAATAAAAATAAAAATAAAAATAAAAATAAAAATAAAAATAAAAATAAAAATAAAAATAAAAATAAAAATAAAAATAAAAATAAAAATAAAAATAAAAATAAAAATAAAAATAAAAATAAAAATAAAAATAAAAATAAAAATAAAAATAAAAATAAAAATAAAAATAAAAATAAAAATAAAAATAAAAATAAAAATAAAAATAAAAATAAAAATAAAAATAAAAATAAAAATAAAAATAAAAATAAAAATAAAAATAAAAATAAAAATAAAAATAAAAATAAAAATAAAAATAAAAATAAAAATAAAAATAAAAATAAAAATAAAAATAAAAATAAAAATAAAAATAAAAATAAAAATAAAAATAAAAATAAAAATAAAAATAAAAATAAAAATAAAAATAAAAATAAAAATAAAAATAAAAATAAAAATAAAAATAAAAATAAAAATAAAAATAAAAATAAAAATAAAAATAAAAATAAAAATAAAAATAAAAATAAAAATAAAAATAAAAATAAAAATAAAAATAAAAATAAAAATAAAAATAAAAATAAAAATAAAAATAAAAATAAAAATAAAAATAAAAATAAAAATAAAAATAAAAATAAAAATAAAAATAAAAATAAAAATAAAAATAAAAATAAAAATAAAAATAAAAATAAAAATAAAAATAAAAATAAAAATAAAAATAAAAATAAAAATAAAAATAAAAATAAAAATAAAAATAAAAATAAAAATAAAAATAAAAATAAAAATAAAAATAAAAATAAAAATAAAAATAAAAATAAAAATTAATTTTGTTCTATCTTTCAAAGTTAAGATAATCGGAAGTACAAATTCACTACCCACTTTATTGTACATGTGTGCGAGTGAGTGAGTGTGTGTGTATTGCATTGATCTTCATAAATAATGCGTTGCTTGGGATGGCTGCGGTTGGTTCATTAGTTATGTACGGACGAGTACCTCCAACTGACTGACTGACTACGTATGCATAGCATATTTTAAACGTATCCTAATGTACGGATATTACGTGTATCTCATCGCACCGCACAACGCAACTATTGGATTGTATCTGTTTACGCTGTTCCTCGGTCTGTCTTACCAACCGTCCGTCCATTCATACCCTCCATGTGTATGTTTTATGTTAATTCTTTAAAGAAGTTACAAAGATCTTTAGATAAGACAACAAAGTTGGAAAAAATAATGTGTACGAAAACATTGCAAGGAGGGTAAGAGATATGTACGCGAGCGTTCCATGATGTTGTGAGCTGTTTGGTCGTCGGATATGTTGATGATGATGCTCACCAGAAACAAGATCAACATTTTGTCAATCATTGTATGATTTAAATAAACCACAATTGAAGTAGTTATACGAGGTTTTTGTAACATTTTTTGTCTGCTTTTTGGTATATGATAATATCCAAATGGAATCAATGGAAGCAGAGAAGGCCAAGCCTGGGAGATGTGCAGGCATTTGGCGGATACATTAAGAATGGATATATTGAATTATGGAAAGTCAACGTACACTGTGAAGTTGAGGATTTTTTATTTAATTTTCTTGAATATTTTTTTTCTTACTTACTTGCCTTTGGGTTAGGACAGCTCTGTGCTTTCGTCATATGGCTCTCATAATTGTTTTTGTTGTTATTTTTAAAATTTATGTTTATCGTCCTAACATTTCGCATGAATAGTTTGTAAAAATTGCGTTTGCGCAAAGAGATCTGTTGTAGAGGAATATGATTGAAGATGTTTATGATCATGTAGTCGAAATATAATGAATATTAATATAATGCAGTCGAATATTATGAAATAAATTAGGTATTTCGAATAGGCATATATCATAAATTATAACTATTCCATTGTCCTTTACAAAAATTGTTTTCAGTTCAGAGCAAAATAAATATTATTTATTTACCTTTTTCCAACTTTGGATTTCGAATATATAACTTGGGATATATTTGAATATAAATTATTAGCAGATTATCTCCAAATCTCCTGGCGGTCTATAGATTCAATGCAGCTTTAAAAATAAATAAAAAAAACAGAAAAAAAGAAAAAAATAGAAAAAAGTGTATAAAATATAATAATAAAAATAAATAATAATAAAAATAAATAATATAAATAATAGATATAGATTCAGAGCAGCTTTTAAATAAACCCAAGAAAAAGAGAAAAATAGAAATATGGATAAAAATCGAATAAATAAATTAGATGAGTCGTTTATTGAAGGTTTTGACAGCGGATTCTAATAGAGGGGGTAAAAAAGAATATACGTGTATAGGCGTATGGAGGCAATTAATAAAATTAATAATCAATAGTTCCGCCATTTGGCACATTATCATGATGAATCGGCATAAGAAAACTTCTGATACATTTTAAGTATAGGGTGTGTTCAGTAATATTACATAAAACATTACGTGGAACATTTTAATGCACCAGTTTAACCCTCTAAAACCTTAATATAGGGGTCTGTTTGGTCCCTTTTAGTAAAAAGGCCAAATGACATCAATATTTTTCATATGATAAATCGACATAGGAAACCTTGTGATGCATACATTTGAGGTATAGGATATGTTTAACAACATTACTTAGCACAGTATGAGGAATATTTTTATAGAACATTTCAGCCCTCTAGCGTCTCAATATAGGGGTCCTTTGATCCCTTCTGGTAAAAAGGCATACAACATGAATAATTCCCAAAAATGTGCAAAATGATATTCTTATGATGAATCGGAATAGGCAACCTTGTGATCCTTACATTTTAGGTATATAATGTGTTCAGCAATATTACTTAAAACACTATGAAGGACATTTTTGTGGAACATTTTAAACCTCTAGCTCCTCAATATCGGATCCTTTTTGGTCCCTTTTGCTAAAAAGGGCAAACAACATCAATATTTCCCCACTTTTGCATATTCTAATGATGAATCGGCATAGGAAACCTTGTGATGTCTACATTTGAAGTATAGGATGTCTTTAACAATATTACTTAGCACAGTATTAGGAATATTTTTGTGGAACATTTTAACGCTCTAACTCCTCGGTGTAGGGGTCTTTTTCGTCCCATTTGGTAAAAAGGGCAAACAACATAAATTTGTCCCTCTTTTACACATCGGCATAGAAAACCTTGTTATCTTTAACTTTTAAGTATAGGATATGTTCAGTAATATTACTTAAAACACCACGAGGAACATTTTTGTACAACATTTCAACCCTCCAGCATCTCAATATAGGGGTCTTTTGATCCCTTCTGGTAAAAAAGGCAAACAACAAACAAAAATTCCTAAAAATATGCAAAATGACATTCTTATGATCGAACGGCATAGGCAACCTTGTGATCCTTATATTTTAGGTATACAATCTGTTCAGTGATTTTACTTAAAACACTACGAGAAACATTTTTGTGGAATATTTTAACCCTCTAACTCCTCCATAAAGGGATCTTTTTGATCTCTCGGGCAGAAAGGGCAAACAACAAGAATATATCCCCACTTTTGCACATTCTTATTATGAATTGGCAGAGGAAACCTTGTGATCATTACATTTTAGGTATACAATGTGTTCAGCAATATTACTTAAAACACTATGAGGGACATTTTTGTGGAACATTTTAACCCTCTATCTGCTTAAGGTAGGGATCTTCTCAACGGTTTTTGTAAAAATTGCCAACAACATCAATATTTCCCACCTTTTGCACATTTTTATGATGAATCGGCATAGGAAACCTAGTGATCCTTAAATTATAAGAATAGTATATCATCAGTAATATTACTTAAAATACTACGCGGATCATTTTTGTGGAACATTTTAATCCTCTAGCACCTCAAGATAGGGGTATTTTTGCTCATGATAAATAGGGCAAAAGCATCAATATTTCCCCCTTTTTACACATTCTTACGATGAAACGGCATAGGAAACCAAGTGATCATTACATTTTAAATATATGATATGTTCAGCAATATTAGTTAAAACACTACAAGGAAAATTTTTATGAAAAATGTTAACCCTCTTTTTCGTAAAAAGGACAAAAAAACAAACGAAAACCTAAAGGAAAAATATCAATATTTTCGAACTTTGCACATTCCTTAGAGCGTGTTCAGCAACATAACTTAAAACACTGCGAGGAATATTTTTGTGAAATACTTTAACCCTCTAGCTGTTCAATGTAGGGTTCTTTTGGATCCCTTTTGTGCCAAAGGGTAAAAAACACCCTAAAACAGGTTTAATGGATCAAAATGTTCTACAAAATTATTTGCCATAAAATTCTATTATAAGTCCGTGAATACACAGCTTAAACCTCAACTTAATTGACAGAAATTAGGCAAATCTTAAAATTCATTTTAGGCTTGCTTTCGCACATCCGGATTTCGACTAAACTGACCCTCAAAACTGTATTGTAGAGGGGTGAAGTGAACAGAAATCAATTGCAACCGCGAATTTTGGATTTTTCAACAATTGGATTTTTCAAAAATGTCGCTTACATTGGTTCTTAATACACAAACAAAAATTCAGTCGGATCAGCATCGAGCATCAAATGGAAGAGAAGAACTGTTAAAAACACTTTAAATTTTAGGCTTCTAACTATATTATTTAGCATTAACAACCATTTCAAATTTCCCCCTTATTTATTTAGTTAATTCATATTTACTATTTAAGGAGGAAAACTTTAAATAGCCGTTAATGCTAAACTCATACATATGGAGGCATACTGTTTTTAGTATTTTTGACAGACATTCTTATCTTTCATTTGATACCCTTATAGCCTGTGTATAGCTCTCAAAAGTATGCAAATAATTTATTAAAACAAATATATCCTTTGGAAATTATGTTTTACTTTTTAAGGGGGACAACTTGAAATAGTTGTTAATGATAAACTGATACTGGAAGAAGCATTAAGCGTAATATATTTGTCATAGATTTTCTTCTCTTTCATTTGATATTCTGCGACCCGCCAATGTACGAAAATAAATTATTAAAACATCTATAACCTTTTGAAATTTTCGAAATTTTAATTT
Organism: Polietes domitor; assembly: GCA_947397865.1. Classification (NCBI taxonomy): domain Eukaryota; kingdom Metazoa; phylum Arthropoda; class Insecta; order Diptera; family Muscidae; genus Polietes; species Polietes domitor. The sequence goes on along the minus strand of OX377622.1, from coordinate 138,484,522 downwards.
GTTTTTTTTTTTTTTTTTTTAAATTATCAATTTTAGTTATTGTAAAATATTGCATAAATTAATATAGCTAGAAGCATTAATGTGTTTTGAGCAGATATACTACTCTTTCATTTGATATCAATATCGTTATTCTATGACTCGCCAAAGTATGAAAATAAATTATTAAAACATCTATAACATTTCGAATTTTTTAATTACCAATTTGTTTGAAAATTACCAATGTAAGTTTATGCGAAAAATGCACCAACCAATATAGCTAGATGCATGCAGTCTTAAGTATTTTTACCAGATATTCTACCCTTTCATTTGACATCCATAGCATAATTCAACGACCCGCTAAAAATACGAAAATAAATTATCAAAACATCTATCACCTTTAGAAATTTTCAAAATTTGAAAATTACCAATTTAAGTTTTGTACAAGATTACGCAAACGGATGAAGCTAAAAACTTGCAATTCAAAGTATTTTGAACAGCTATTCTACTCTTTTATTTGATATACATATCGTTATTCTATGGCCAGCAGAAGTATGAAAATAAATTATTAAAACATCTATAACATTTCGAAATTTTTTTAATTTGTTATTGAAAATTACCAATGTAAGTTTATGCGAAAAATGCACAAACCAATATAGCTAGAAGCATGGAGTCTAAAGTATTTTTAACAGATATTCTAACCTTTCAGCTGACATCCATATCATAATTCTACGACCCGCTAAAATACGAAAATAAATTATGAAAACATCTATAACTTTTAGAAATTTTTGAAAATTGTAATTTCTTGTTGAAAATTACCAATTTAAGTTTTTATACAAGATTACACAAAAGCATGCAATTTAAAGTATTTTGAACAGCCATTCTGCTCTTTTATTTGATATACATATCGTTATTCTATGACTAGCAGAAGTATGAAAATAAATTATAAACATATATTAACTTTAGAAATTTTCGAAATTATTTTTTTGCTAAAAATTACTTAATTTAAAGTTTTTGTGAAATATTGCACAATGGGGGATTTCGAAAAACAATTCCGTCATTTCTAAAAAGCTCAACTGATTTTGATAAAATTTCACAAAGTCAGGGGTGAAGAGTTGTTGAGCTTTAGATTCCAGGGAAGATTTGCGACTACCTAATTTGGCAAGGCCCTGCAATACGAAAATTTTAAATATTCATAAAGAGTTGGATATACATTGGGTTGTGTTAATATTAAGATAATCTATTTATATCACGGATATAACTAAACTAATTTGCTTCGTTATAACAACCTTTTGTAGCGTTTGATGACTCCTCTTGCTGTTCGCCTTCCAACATATTGTGGTGGCTCTGTGATTCCATGCAATACACAACAAGAAACTACTCGAACAAAAACTCTAGATATTTTGCATTGGTAATTTGTTAAAATGACTTTAATCATGGCTGCGCCACATACTCGAAAAAAAAATATTCAAAAAGCGAAGCCATGCTCACACATAAATTTATTAAAACTTGACATGGCTCCATCAACGAAAGATACCCCCAAAAAATACCCAAAAATAAATATAAATCAATCTTTAGCCGTATCATTATGCCGGAGATATGCACATATATGTATGGGCATTAAGGTGGGTCATGAAAGAAAAACTGCGAAAAAAAATTTGTAATATTTTATGATGAACAACTCTTTGAATCTTTCCGATAATTTACTAAAAATAGCTTTAGCCGGGATCAGTATGTATAAGAATAAAATTAAATGACACACAGTTCATTAATTGAGAGAAGCTCATTTCTTGCCCCAATTCCTTTGGGGATGTTTGTTGGAATTGGATTCCACTGTTTGTTATATTAAGAGTAGAACAGCACTAGTTTTATGGGAATTTTTATTTGAATTGAAACATTTTTTTGGTTCGTTTTGTTCCTTGACCCCCCTTAATATACATACATTGCTTTTTCACCACTGTTTCAAAATTATACCAAAATATTCAAAACCAAAACTGATATAAATACAAAATGCATATGAGATTCTCTTGCCATAGTGAAATTTTTGTATCATGGCTTGGCTTGGCTTGATTTGACTCGGCCGGCTGGGCTGGCTGACTGGAGATGCTGATGATTTCTTGCACCGTTTGGCTTTATGGTAAATTTTTAGCTTGACGGGATTCAAGCTTCATAATGCAAAGCCAACCCAGCAACCAGGAGACCACAAAGATTTGTCTTGAAAAATATGTCGTCTGGCTGGAGTTACGACAGTATTTTGCATATTTTATTGTTTTTGTTGTTGTTGTCGTCGTCTTTTGTCTGACTACACAATATCTGACAATCTTAGAGTTTGTGTCATAAATCATCAGCTCATAAAAGGAAATGACAAGCAGATCGATAGGGAAGGCCGGCCGGCCGGTCGGTCGTTCGATGCGGTTTTCTTAATAAAATTAAAATTTCAAATTAAATTCAATTAAATGCTACGAAAAACCTTTAAGGACTTACTCTCAGTATAAATATATATGTATATATATGTACATATGTATTTGTATGCATGAGTGTGTGATTTGTTGGGGCTTTGGCTGAAAATAAACTAATTATAAATTATATTTGGGAAAACATGTCTACTCTCCTACTCCTTTCAACTTTTACCGGAAAAGCCCTTTCCCTCACACTCTCCCTCTCTCTCTCTTTCAGTGTGTGCGCGTGGGTGTGTGTTTAGAAACTAACAAACTAAGGCTATTTTAAAATTCCTTATATCCTTTGGAAATTAAGGACATTATTAGTAGACATTATAATATGATAACATACACACTCATACACACACAGATAGATAGATATACATACGCAAGTGTTCAGACATCAGCATAGAAACACACACTTAATGTAAATATGGTTACCCCGGCATCGTACACTCGAGGAAAAAATATGTTGCCAAAAATCTAATATATCTAATTACAGACCGAAATAAAACAAAAAAATGAAAAAATTTAAATAAAAACTTATTCATTTAATTTAAAATGTTGTCAATTTTTAGTTAGGAAATGGATCCCAACAAAAAATGGTCGAAAAATGTGAATATTACCCAAAAACCCAAACATACTAAAATGAAAGCCCGTTCCACATAGTGGGTCTCAATTATAATAAAATCAAAATATTCATAAAATCAAATTTGAAAAATAGTCCTCTTGAGCGAAATCGGCTTTGCAGATACCCTAAAGGGGGAATGATTAATACCGACCAGTATTACTTTATGTAGACTAGTTTGGACATTTTCCAGAGGAGCAAATCTTTAGGCCCAGCCGAAGTCAGGCGATGCAGCCAAACTTTAATCTGCGTGGCCAAGCTCTTGATTAGAATATATCGTACGAAAATTTGATCCGGAGATTTTTGGTCCAATTCTTGGGGCGATTTTTCATATGATAAACTACCGAAAATTTTGTGCCAATTTTTCGTATGAAAATTTTGGTCAGTTTTTTCATATGAAAATTTGGGGACAAAATACCAAATTTTTGGATATTTTTCATATGAAAATTGTGGACGAAGAAATTTTGAACAAAATGTCAAATATTGGACGATTTTTCTTATAATTACCAAATTTTTTAAACCATTTTAAAGATGCATGCTTTTGTATTTATTTTTGGTGCTACGATAAATCTTCTAGTGAATACTAGCACAGAAAAAAATATGAAATATGACCAAAAATCCCATATTTTTATGTGATAAATTACCGAAAATTTTCTGACAATTTTTCATATGAAAATTTTAGTCAGTTTTTTCATATGAAAATTTTGGGACAAAAGACCAAATTTTGGGATATTTTTCATATGAAAATTTTGGGCGAAGAAATTTTGATCAAACTGCCAAATATTCTTATAATTTTTGAAGCCATTTTTAAGATGTATGCTTTTGTATTTATTTTTGGTGCTACGAAAAATCTTTCAGCGAAAAAACGGTGCGAAAAAATATGAAATATGACCCAAAAATTCCATAACAAAAATAGGCGATATTCATATGAGAAATAATCCAAAACTTGTGTATTATTCATAATTTGTTTTTTTTTTTTATAATTTTTCATTGCCAAAGTTCATAAAATCTACTATGAAAGAATTACACTTTTTGGCGATTTTTCATAAATGATTTACTCTGCGTAACTGGTCGATTTTTCATATGAAAAATTACAAAATTTTTCAAAGATTTTTTTGCATTTATTTTTGGGGCTACGAAAAACGTCGAAAAATATATGAAAAAAACCAAAAAAAAAAATTATAGAAAATTAAAATTTAAATTAAAATTTTTAAAATTTAAATTAAAATTTTTTCATATAAAAAATTACTCAAATTTGAAGCAATTTTTTATATGGGTGATTTGGCATTTATTTTTGAGGCTACGATAAACGTTCTTTGAAAAATCACAAAAATATGAAAAAAAAAAAACAAAAAAGCACATTTAAAAATAGTCATAATTTAATAAATTTAATTTTTGAATATTTTTGGGGATAATTTTAATTCGGATAGTTTTTCAATTGTTGGTCCTCTTTTTGACATGCCTGATTTTTCATTCTACATTTGGGTGATTTAGCAGTTATTTTTGGTCTTAATTTAATTTTTAACATTTTTGGCCCATTTTTCGACTTGGGCCATTTTTCATGTGTTTAGGAGATTTTTTATGTCGCCTTATGGGGCGTTTAAGTTATACCTGTAGGCACCGTTTTTACTATTTTTGGGGATAATTTCATTTTGAGTAATTTTGCGTAACTTGGCGATTTTTCATATGCAAAATTACACAACTTTTAAAAGACTTTTTTTTTTGCATTTATTTTTGGGGCTACGAAAAATCGTCGAAAAATATATGAAAAAACCCCAAAAAAAAACTAATAAAACATGGGCGACATTTTTACCCAAAAAATGCATGTAAAAAATTAAAATTTTGAAAATTTAAGTTAAAATGTTTTCATATAAAAAATTACTCAATTTTTGGAGCAATTTTTTATATGGGTGATTTTGCATTTATTTTTGAGGCTACGAAAAATCGTCCTATAAATAAACGTTCTTTGAAAAATCACAAAAAATATGAAAAAAGACAAAAAAAGCACATTTAAAAATTGTCAATGTTTCATATGAAAAATCTCCAAAAGTAATTAGATATTTCTTCATCATTTGTGGGTAAGATTTCATATTTGCTTTTATGGCTGATTTTTCATAATGAAAATTGATATTTCGTAAATTCAAATCAACCAAAAGTGGGCTATTTTTCTTAATTGTTCTACTCTGCATAATTGGGCGATTTTTCATATGAAAAATAACACAATTTTATAAGTTTTGTGTTTTTTTTTTGTGATTTTTCATAAATTCTAATATGAAAAATCGCCCAAAAGTGAGCGAATTTTTATAATTGACTTTTTAAATGCAACTCAGAAAATCTTTACTCCTCGTAGCTGGCTTTGGGCACACCCAGAGTTTGGACATACCCCAGATGAGATGTATTTTTGGACGATTTTTCATATTAAAAATTCTGACATTGTTGGGCTATTTTTCATATGAAGTTTTTTGTGTGATTTTCAATTTGGGTTATAATTTAATTTTGACATCAATCATCATTTTCATTTTTTTAAAGTCGGCTCACGGAAGCTCACGATCAAGTAGTGCATAAAGGCACCATTTTTAATATTTTTGGGGATCATGTCCAATTTATATTTTGGACAATTTTCCATTTTTTGGTTAAATTTTTTTATTTTTGGTCATAATTTAATTTTTATTTTTTTTTTAACCTTTTTCCGACTTGGCCGTTTTTCATGTTTTAGGTGATTTGTAGTGTCTCCATACGGCAGCGTCAAATTGTGCTTTAAGGCTCCGTTTTTAATATGGGGAATAATTTCCATTTTTTTGACAAATTTTCGTTTATTTGGCGTTTTTGAATGGAGTCGATTCTTCACTTGGGTAAACACCCATTTGGCCATAATTTAATTTTTGAATATTTTTGGGGATAATTTCACTTGTGAGTGATTTTTCAATTTTTGGATTTCTGTTTAGTCACAATTTAATTTTTAATTGTTTTGTCCCATTTTTTGACTTGGGCTATTTTTCGTGTATTAGGCGAATGTTTATGTTTAAGGCGCCATTTTGACTATTTTTGGGGATAATTTCATTTTGGGTAATTTTTTTAATTTTTGGTCCACTTTTTGATTTTTCATTTGTTGGGCAATTTTTCATGAAACTGATCTCATACTTTATTTGGTCGATTTTGACGTTACTTTTGGTCATTTTTCATTTTTTGGGACATTTTTATTTTTTTGTCGATTTTTCATGCCGCGAGAGCATGAAATGCTCACGAGAGCTTCAAGTTGTGGTAACTACAGCTTTGGTGATTTTTGTTATAAAATTTATATTATTTGAAGTTATCATCACCAAAATCCAATGAAACTATAGTTTTATAGAATTTTAAAGATTTTTTAATTTCTTTTTTTTTCTTTTTCCTGGTTTTATTAGAAAATTTTTCTTATTTGAACTTAAGAGATTTGGTTATGATTTTTTTTCTTATTTAAACATCTTCTTTTGGATTTTTTATTATCTCTTTATTTGACCTACATTTTCCCTCGAGTTTGCCCTAAGCTCCATTGAATAAAATTTACCCAACACTTTGCGAGAGAAATAGTTGTCCAAAGTAACCAAAGGTTTCTAGTGAACGCAGTGAATTTTGTTGCAACACCCATAATACCCCCAAAAACTATCCAATTTCTTGTTGGATTTCTTACCGCCGTCACCACCACCCTACAACGGGTTGTATTTACACAAACATTTGGAATCGAGTTTCAAGAGTTCTTTACTTGTCCATATTCAAGGATCTCTATCTATGTACATACATATGTATTTACATAAGTAGATATTTTACATTAAATGTTAAAAAACGCTAATATAAATGTTGTGCATGTTTTGTGAGTTTTTGGGAAAGTTTTCGATTTTATAACAAGATGGTGTTACAAGGAACTCCACATTGTGGAGAGGGAGGAGGCCTCATTACCGGACCATTGTGGAGGAAATTATGATGTTTATGTTGCGAAAATGGTTATATGATTTTAAGTTTACATATATAATTTGTGAGAAGACTGTCATAAGTCAAAAAATTGTATTGAAATGTTTCAAGGAAGTCGTGAAAGGAAAATGTTTCTTTCTTAACAAAAAAAAAAACTATTTAGTTTCAGAAAGTATGACCATACTTTTCCTTATTTGCTTGAAACTGAATAAATGCATAGTTTCCGTAGGAGGAATAGCCAGAAAATTCTCAGAAACCAATGGTTTAGGCTCTATGTTGTCTTGGACTGATTTTGAGAATTAAAAAAGATCCTCTTCGTGAGCACTTTCTAAGGACAATATCGTCAATAGTTCTTCTTAGTTCTAAACTTGTCTTTTCATTCTTTCGTGTATATCCTTTATTTACCAAAAATTTGTTTATCCTCTTGAATTTTAAATGTTTATAAATATTTATTACTGGTTGATACATTCTCGGACCGTTTGCTCTGTCTCAGAGTCGTATCATTTCTTAAAGTCTTTGGAAATGCTAAACCATAAATTTTTGGAAATTTCCTGCCATCTGCCAGCAGCAAAACCAAGCAATACCTCATACCCATGAACATATTCCTGCAAGGCAATCCCCCACTAAATTTGCATGTCTGTATGTATGTGAACATACACCAATACCAATACATGCCAATGATGCTCATCATCATGCTGTTGCTATTGCCTGATGATGTCGAGGACGGCGACGACGACGAGACAATGACGCTGTAGCTTGTCTGTATGTATTGAAAAGCCATTGTGCATTATTAAGGATATTTTAACTAAGTTTATATGCTAAAACTCAATTTGTTGTTGTTGCTGTAGTTGCTATTATTATTGCTATTTTTATTGTATTAGACTGGCATATACTACATAATAATAATAACTATACAATAAAAATCTACACACACTCTCATATATATATATATACCAATACTTTTATACTGTGAGTATATGAGAGGGTAGAACTTTTTCTAAGATTCTTAAGTTTGTACTCTCTCCCCCACCATTGCCAAGAGTCCTGGAATACACTTAACTCCTAAAATTAATTATAAAAGGCAATTGCGTATGTATGTGTTATTTGTTGGCTATTGCTGTGTGTATGTGTGTCTGTGTATTTGTTAAAGGTGTTGGCAAGGAATTTGCATAACATTTAGTGCCAGCCATAGACATATGAGCAGATGTAGTTGTAGTTGTAGGAAAACACTAAAACAATCTAACATATTCTTAATACATACATACATGGACATCATACTCATACCTTTTCAGATAAAAATTTTGAATTTGAATTTTATGTTCACCACACTCACACGAACACACACACATTATGAGTCATTGCCGTCAAAATACTCAAATTGACAAAATGGAAAAAAATTAAAAGACTAGGACCATTTGGAAATTCTTATTATGATTAGGAAAAAGAAAAGCTAATGAGAATAGTAATACTAATTTTGGAATTGAATTTCCTTTCTAAACAGAAATTTCACTAATAATGTCATAACATTCTTCTTCCAGTTAGTCTTCCTTGCCGAGTTTTTCTATTAAATTATTGAGAGGTTTTTTCGTTTTTTGGCACGAATAAAACCCATTAAAAAATAGGAAAAAAAGAATAAAAATATGTATATATTTTAATTTCTATTTTTAGTCCTTCAATAATAGATATATTTTTGGGAGATTTATCATACTAAAACAAGTAAGGAAAGGCTAAAGTCGGGCGGGGCCGACTATATGATACACTCCACTTTCTATCGGAATACAACTCAATTCAGTAAAAAAGTGAAAATAGGAAAAATTTTTGTATGTTTCCTAATCACAGGCTAATATGACCTGGCCAAATTTGTCAAATCGAGAATAATATTTGTATCGGGGCTATATCCAAACATGGAATGAAGTGACTAACTTTCACAATAAGTTCTTCCAGTTGAATAAAAAATGAAGAAATTCTTTGAAAATACGCGGTTTCTGGGGGAACGAAATTTGTATGGGAGCTATATATAAATCTGAACCGATCTAACACATTTTTACCACAGGTGTTTCTAGTTGAAATATAAGGTATTTTGCTAATTTTGAAGAAAATCTGTTAAAATATGTGGATTCTAGAGCTAAAAAATTCAAATTGGGAACGAATTTTCTTTGGGAGCTATATAAATCTGAACCGATCTAACACATTTTTACCACAGATGTTTTCAGTTGAAATAAAGGGTGATTTTTTAAGAGCTTGATAACTTTTTTTTTTTTAAAAAACGCATAAAATTTGCAAAATCTCGTCGGTTCTTTATTTGAAACGTTAGATTGGTTCATGACATTTACTTTTTGAAGATAATTTCATTTAAATGTTGACCGCGGCTGCGTCTTAGGTGGTCCATTCGGAAAGTCCAATTTTGGGCAACTTTTTCGAGCATTTCGGCCGGAATAGCCCGAATTTCTTCGGAAATGTTGTCTTCCAAAGCTGGAATAGTTGCTGGCTTATTTCTGTAGACTTGACGTAGCCCCACAAAAAATAGTCTAAAGGCGTCAAATCGCATGATCTTGGTGGCCAACTTACCGGTCCATTTCTTGAGATGAATTGTTCTCCGAAGTTTTCCCTCAAAATGGCCATAGAATCGCGAGCTGTGTGGCATGTAGCGCCATCTTGTTGAAACCACATGTCAACCAAGTTCAGTTCTTCCATTTTTGGCAACAAAAAGTTTGTTAGCATCGAACGATAGCGATCGCCATTCACCGTAACGTTGCGTCCAACAGCATCTTTGAAAAAATACGGTCCAATGATTCCACCAGCGTACAAACCACACCAAACAGTGCATTTTTCGGGATGCATGGGCAGTTCTTGAACGGCTTCTGGTTGCTCTTCACTCCAAATGCGGCAATTTTGTTTATTTACGTAGCCATTCAACCAGAAATGAGCCTCATCGCTGAACAAAATTTATCGATAAAAAAGCGGATTCACACATTTCGAACCGAACACTGATTTTGGTAATAAAATTCAATGATTTGCAAGCGTTGCTCGTTAGTAAGTCTATTCATGATGAAATGTCAAAGCATACTGAGCATCTTTCTCTTTGACACCATGTCTGAAATCCCACGTGATCTGTCAAATACTAATGCATGAAAATCCTAACCTCAAAAAAATCACTCTTTATAAGGTGTTTTGCCAATTTTGAAGAAAATCTGTTAAAATATGTGGCATCTAGAGTGAAAAGGGTCAAATCGGGAGTGAAATTCGTATGGGGGCTATATCTAAATCTGAACCGATTTTCTTCAAATTAAATAGCGTTCGTCCTTGTCCCGAAAAACTTCGTTGTGCAAAGTTTCGTTTAGTTCTGGCTACAATTGCGACCTGTATCGTGATTTCAACAATAGATGGACAGACAGACGGGCATGGCTAAATCGACTCAGAATGTGATTCTAAGCCGATCGGTATAATTAACAATGGGTCTATCTCCCTTCATTTTGGGTGTTACAAACAAATGCACAAAGACATAATACTCTCGTGGAGTGTATAAATATATTGTTCATATGAAAATGACCCATTTTTGGTGATTTTTGCATTTATTTTTCGTCATAATTTGATTTTTAATTTTTGGCCCTGAATTTATGAATTCAAAAATTCATGAATTCAAAATTCAAAAATCAGGATATTGTGGAATTTTGTAGAAAAAAACGGGATCATGAAAATAGAATAGTGGCTATTATATTTTATAGGTTTTTAGGTTTTGCGAAAAAAATTAAATTTTTTAATTTAAATTTTCTCACTGTCAACGTGAAGCTTGTATTCAGAAGATGTATAGCTCTTACCCCTCCCTTCTGTTTAGCGTATACCAGGACATGACCGGTCTTTTACTACCCTAATCATAGTAAAAGTACTAAGGGTACCTTCGACGAAAAGTTTTAGTAAAAAAATTATCCATTCGAGTTAAAAGCGCCAAACCACATCAGAAAATGCTATTTATTATTCATGTTTTGATTGTTTCACCAAACAATCAGTCTTTCCAGCCATATATTCTATTCTATCATTCCTTCTCCTGACAAATCTAACTTTATTTATTGTAATGTTACTCATATATCCTTTTTTTACAGTTGATTCTCTTGTTGTTCCACTTGAGCTGTCCTGCTGCCATCCTTTTATTTGTATAGAATATGCATCCGCTATATATCATTTTATTTGTACAACTTCTTTCGTTCTTTTATCGCTAATAAATCTAACTTTATTTCTTGTGAAATTTATCATTCAGTTGATTCTCTTCAAGTCTAGTTTTTTTTTTTGTTTATTTGTCCATCTCTTCCGAGCTGTCATCCTTGTGTTATCAATTTGCTCATTCTCCATTTATACTTCTACATATATTATTCAATCTGCTTATCCAACCGTTCTACACCTATCCTTCATTATCTGTGACTGTCCATTCCTAGGCTTTCTTTCTGCCTGACCTTTCATAGGTCTTTTCATCACTCTACATATTCGTTCTTCATCTCATATATTCGTCAATATGTACTTTTGTATATTCATAGTTTCAATTCAATCTACCCGTAGTTGATTAGTCAACAATTATCGCTGTCTATACGTCCTTCCTTATTCGATTATTTGCCTGTCTTTGGATTATTCTGCCCTCCATTTGAGCATCCTTTCAACTTTTGTTTTGCAGAATTTTGTATGCATTTGCCTCTGCCATACTTTCTTGAGTTAGTTGCTTATAATTCCCATCGTCTACTGTCTAGTATGATTTCTTTCCACCTGCTGATTCCCACTTTATTCAGCCATTTCCTCTGTCGATCCTTCATATCATCCTTTATTCCCACCTTTACATCAACCCTTCTCTCCTACATCAAAGATATTCGCCTATTTTCCATCCTCAAATCGCCATTATTAGCTTCGACCATACTTCGTCTTTCGTTCTCTTGTTAAATCATAACTCCTTTCTTCTGATTATGTCTAATTATTACTTTCTTTACTTTGTCCATCACTCCGCGCCCCTATTCTTCTTTCCATCCAGTTTCGATAAGATCAGTTTTCATAATATTCGAATGTCTTCCTGTAGCTTCTTTGCCTACACTGTGCAACATTTTTGAAGTCATTTCAAAATAACCATATACGGACACCGCTACATGATAAAAGACCAAAAAAAAAAGACCCGTGTTTTTTTTCCCCAAAGCCATGCACTTTTTTTTATGGGCCCCCAGAGATTTGAGGCCTCGGATTTTTTTGGAAAAAAGTGATCATATTCTCAGGCTCATATCTTGCAAACCGTTCGGAATTTTGATTTACTCTCTGAGGCAAAGTTCTAGCTCTTGTCATAAAGAACAAAAATTGTGAACATATAAAATCAAAAAACTTCATCTTCAAGGTCAAAATCGCAAAAAACTTAAAAAAATTCGATTTTTTTTAACCTTTTTTCCCCTGTTCAGGTCCATAGGTAGCAAACCGCTGAAAATTCAGGGAAACAATCAACTACAAAAATGTACCTAAGATCTCAATAAACAACTTTCTAGAACATATGAACTTCCTAGGAATTATTCTTAACACCGTTTAGGTAGCGCTTAGGTAGCCGCAAAATTGAAAAATTTCCCAAAAATTAGATTTTTTTCCTTTCACTGTGCAACATTTTTGAAGTCATTTCAAAATAACCATATTTTATATGTTCACAATTTTTGTTCTTTATGACAAGAGCTAGAACTTTGCCTCAGACAGTAAATCAAAATTCCGAACGGTTTGCAAGATATGAGCCTGAGAATATGATCACTTTTTTCCAAAAATTACACCGAGGCCTCAAATCTCTGGGGGCCCATAAAAAAAGTGCATGACTTTGGGGGGAAAAAAACACGGGTCTTTTTTTTTGGTCTTTTATCATGTAGCGGTGTCCGTATATGGTTATTTTTTTTCGTGTTGCACTGTGCTATTCATCGATCTTATAATTTACAAATACTCATACCAATTTTAGGCCATTCAAAAAGGACATCACTTGGCGCTTCGATGAAAGCGGTCACGTAAACTTAAGCCATTTCGATTAGGCTTACAATTAGGAAACTCGATAAAATGGCAGCATTTTTATCCATTGTTTTTTCTTAAATGGATCTGCAAGAAAAATCTTGCAGCACCTTACTCGTTAACTAAGAGAGTAGCAAACAACTATCTTGTTAGGCGAATAAATTCTATATAAACATTAAGCTGTCAATTGAACAGCTATAATGTGGATGAAATAGGTCTAAAGCTTCTCTCAATCAATTGGTAATAATATTGTGGTCATTCGTTCATATTTGAGCCAATTAATGGATACAACTTTTTATCATATTCATTATAAAGAAGAACGAATTTATATGTAATATTCTCTGTTTCTAATACTGGATTCTGCGGCCCTATATTCCTTATAAGAATTACATGATATATAATCCTGAATTTGCAGGAAAATTTTGCCTTGCTCATTATTTCAAATTATTTGGACTTTTTTCATGGCACCGCTCATACGGATAAATACATCTAAATTAATGTATGTCCTCATGAGTAGGTTTGAGAGTTTGAAACCATAACATGTCCTGCATAAGAAATTTAAATTCATTTTCTATAACTTGTAAGAAGTAAAGCTTACATTACGTTCTTTGGTCTAGGAAGAAATGATTAAAACTAACACAACCCACACAAACACATACACGCAACATGTAAACAACTGTATATATGTATACACAAGACTATGTCCTGCCAAGGGGTATGAGAGTGTGTGAGTATGTGGTAATATAAAGTCCATTACACGTTGCTGTATTGATATCAAAGGTTTTGATGGCTGAGTAAGATGTTGGCGCTGGCAGTACTGTGTTGGTGTTGGTGTTTCTTGTGCTTAGTGTATATAAATCCTGGTTCCTTGCTAGTTTCTTACTTCAGTGGCAGACAGACAGGACAACAACAACTGAATGGACGGACGGACGGATGGTTGGACGGGTGGTTTGGTGTTTGGACCAAGATGTGTATGTAAATTATATTGAAATACTAATTAAATGTTGAAGATTATTTGGGCGTTTATATGTGTGGGGGCAAGTTTGCGGGGGGAGAATGGGTACTAAATGTGTATGGAATACAGTTAAAATGTTCCAAGGGGGATTAGTGAGCGAGAGGTATGAGTTGCCGGCTTGTGTTTTGCCTTATGACATAGCTGGTGAGGACGGACGGGCAGAGGAAAAGGGTTGACTTAAGTTCAAGAGGCTATTTGGTTACACACACACACACACACTAGCATATGAACCCACACATGCACATACACACAGGTACATAAGTAGTTTATAAATGTTGCTAATGTCCTGTCCTGCCTGCCTGAGAAGAGAGTGTGAGCAGGAGTATGCTCTGCTTGTATTTGAAAGCTTTCTTAGATTTCATACATTAAGCATTAGTGGTGTGATGTTGTGGGATGTTTATCCACATACTTGCACACATCCACATCCTTGTGGATTTTAAACATGTACTTAAGTTCTGCACAAGTATGTGTGTGTGGGCATAAGTGTGAGTATGTGGCTAAGAAAATTTTCGGTTTTAAGAAAGAAACTGTTCACTTCGTTTAGTTTTTGGCAGCCAGCTTCCTGGCCAACACCATGATCCTGTTGGCGTGTGTGTCGGTATGTTGTTTGTGTCTCAATTTATTAGTTGCTGGGGGGTAGCCAGCCAGCTTTCTAATTATCCTTATGGTCCGTTGCACAAGCATTGACTAAGGAAAAGGGAAAGCTGAAGGAGTTGAGTTTTTGGCCAGGGCATTAGATTTCAACTGCTTAGTAATTCTGCAAGCAGCAGAGAACCTTACCAGTTAGTTGGGGGGAAAATTGTTATAAATTAACATTTTACTCTCGTTTACATCTTCATTTTACCGCACATCCACAGCATTATGTCAAAATCAGGTATACCCACACTGCTTGCTTGCTTGCTTTCGAAAAGTTTCCTGCCAGCAAATTGAATATTTTATTGATTTATATTCTAACTTATTATCCCACAAGGGGGGTAGGAGGAGGGCAGAATATTTTATTTAAAAGAGGGCACAACTTCTCATTTTACTGTAAATTATTATTTTAAATTACAACAATAAACTTATATGCATTTCTCTCTCTCTCTCTCTTGCAGGTAAGTTTCCATTTACACAAGGACTATTCGCAGTTCGAAGAGGTAAACTAGTTATTGCTTGGAATTTATAAGAAGTCCCATGGCAAAATTATATGTATAAAAACTGCCCAACAAATTAAGACTTTTTGAATAGAACAGAATAGCGACCCCATAATTCTGAAAGTGCAGGTTGAGTAGATCATTTTCGCCGAAAAAAAAATTACAGTCCAGCTGGTCTGAGTTTCTTTTACAGTGGGTCAAAGATTTAATTTTTTGACAACTATATTGTGGAATTTTATGAGGATCATTTTCGTGGAAGATCTAGAAAATAAAAAAAAAGTTCTTTCAAAAATGACATTTGAGGATTAAAATGTTCTACGAAAAAAATTGTCGCAAAATTTCAGTGAGGGTCACCAAAGACCCCAAAGTTGTAAATAAAACTCTTTACGCTTAAATAGCAAAATTACACGCCAACTTAGATAACAAAATTCTAGGCAGAGCACGGTAATCAAAAAATACAAATTATATATTTTTCCAAAATTTTAATTTTCGCGGGAGATATGATTGGTATTTTAACAATTTTGTTTTGTAATTTTCTAGCGATATATTCAACGGATCAAGCTGATGTTTTGCATGTGTAGTAAAATTGTTTCGTCTAGCTGATTAAATAGGATAAATGTTGGCTGTAAAGTCCAAAAATGTGAAAATGGGAATTTACCCCGCCATAGCATTTTTGGATATCAATTTTGAATTTTTTTTTGATAATGAGTCATTTCCAAGAAAATAATAAAATATTTTTTCCAAAATCCTAGAAATGTCAAATGCCTTAAATAAATATTAATACTAGCTTAAATTCAAAGTCTCTGAAATTCCTCAGAAATTTAAATAATACACAGCATATGAGTGGGATTCACTTTGTGAAATATCAGTTGCATACTTTTGGGCTCAAAAATTCATAAATTCCAAAATCTTATCCATACCAAATATTTAGGTTAAAAACACAAGAAAATAAGATGAACTCAGTAAATATAAGTTATGTTTCGATTAAGAAAAGAGGTTAAATTTTCTCAATTCATCCAGCCTTCTCGATTACCAAGACTCTTTTTGGTCCCTTTTGAGCAAAAGGATAAAAACACCCTGAAGGACTGATTATTGCAATTTTCTAATAATACTGTGGAACACAAAAGAGGCTCTGACAATATATTCTGATAGAGGGGTAAAAAAGAATATATGTGTAGGGGCGTTTTGAAAGTTTACGTATGTAGGTCATTTTAGAGAAGTTACTTCCTTTTGCTCATTCTTATGATGAATCGGCATAAGTAACCTTGTGATATTTACATTTTAAGTATAGGATGTAATCATCAATATTTCTCAGAACACCATGGGGAACATTTTTGTGGAACATATTGTACCTCTAGCTCCTCAATATAGGATTATTTTTGTCCCTTTTGTGAAAATGACCCCTTATTGGCTTTATTGGATCAAAATGTTTTACTAAAATATTTGCTATACCATGTCATTTGTAAATAAATTAGCGTTCTATAAAATATAGATGCAAACTGGTATTGAGTCAGGACAATATCCCAAATCAAATATTGATTACAGGCCAAAATAAAACAAACGCAAAAATTCAAATTTCTTAAAGGTTTGAAATTTTTAAATTTTTCATCAACTGCTAGTAATAAACCTTCACACCGGATAGCCACAATTTTTTTCTGCTTTCAAATTTAAATATCCCCAGACGATGACTAACGATGATAGTGGAAATATTGGTCTTAAATAAAAATAAAATTTAAATACGTCTTTTTATTCATCAAACTGTAACATAAACCGATAAAATTATAAGGCCAATCAATATCTTCTACATTTCTACATTTAGTTTAGCAGATGTTTGAAAGTGATAAAGTGCCCTCTTAAGACCCTCTTAGAATCTTATCAGTCTTCTCTCTCTATCAACCCCAACTGGAAGTTTTCACCTTTGGGGGTAAATCAGAAAACCTGGTCCCATTATGTTTAGTATCAATCCATTGTCCAACTTTGAGCCAGGACAATATTTCAGTTCAAGCAAATCTTAAGGTATTTACTCATCGAGGACCTTGAGTCAAACTATAGCATAAACAATCCATAACATAAAACACCCAAATGTAGAATTTAATTAAAGTTTGCCGGAATTTAAAGTTCATCAGGACTGTTCTGACAATACTCCAATAGTATATCAATTTCAAAAAATTCAATTCAATTTAAAGAAACAAAGCCTTAAAGTAGGCACTAGATTTTATAATTTACACATTGAACCCTTAATTCACTAGAGCTCTTTGCTAATTTCAGGCAATTTCATTGTTTCTGAACCGATTACCCAATTGAACTTAAGTGTTTCTTTGCTGGTATTATTTTCCTCATATATTAACTAGATAACACAGCATATCTTAAGGTATATTGATAGTTAAAGAAAATGCTGCCTATGTTTAGGCTTTTTTTGGGCTGAAACCGCGAGCAATTTTTTTCTGGCATTATTTTTTCTTAAAAATACTCACTAAACTCCACTGCATACTTTTAGGTATTTTCCTTATTCAAAGAAATGCGGCGTTTCGGTTCACAGACTTCCCTGCTTAAATTTTTCGCTTGCTTTATTTTTCTTTAATTATCCACTAGATTTCATTGCTTACATTTAGGCAGCTTCATTGCCGAAAGATATAAGGCCTCTGATCAGGCCTTTCCGAGCTGTTTATTTTAAACTCCAACTATTTTAAAGAAAATACTGAACAATTTAATAGCTCTCACCTTGAAATCTTAAAAAAGTAAAACTTATGATCCCTTGGATGTGTGGTATCCTCACCAAACTGCCTTATTTTAGACAACTTCATTGTAGCTCTCACCTTGTAAAAAGTAAAACTCATGATCCCTTGGATGTGTGGTATCCTTACTGAACCGAACATAGATTTTTCTTAAAATATTCAACAAACTGCCTTATTTTAGGCAACTTCATTGTTTTAACTAATTTTTAGGCAGTTTTTAGTTGAATACCTTATCGAGCTAAAGTTTGCTTTGCTGGCTTGATTTTTTCTAAACTCCATTGCCTACTTTTAGGCAGATTCATGCTTTAAAGAATTACAGCCTCTTTTCAGGCTTTTATTTCAAACTTCAACTATTTTAAAGAAAATACTGAACAATTTAATAGCTCTCTCTCAGCTTGAAATCTTAATCTGTATTTTAGAAATATTGTTAAAGTTACACATTCTCGCATACATATCTAAATTCCAGCCCACCTTCTTCATGTTTCCTGCCAAAAATGAACAATGATTCTGTATCGATATTTTAGTGTTAAATTTTACTACAACACAAAACCACACATGGCTTACGATTTATAATTTAAAACGCCCTATTTGAGGGGGTGGTGAAAACTTTCACAAGCCTCTTCTAGTGTCTGTAGCTGCCTGCCGAGTAGGCAATGGAATTGGTCAAACAACCTAATAAGAGGCCTTATCAAGTAGACAAAATGAGATTGTGTGGCTACGAACAGATGTACGAATGTGGAAAATTCTCTGCGAGATAGTATGTGTACAATTGGGTGCAAAAGTGGCTATGGGTGCGTACGTGTGTGCTAATGTCTAGGAATGACTTTTAATTTATGCAACAAATCAGAGCATACCGTAAGGCTAAATAGAAAAACACACTTACGTATTAACTTACCGACACAGCACACACTCACCGCACACACAAACGCTCTCCAGACACACACTCACACACATTTTTCTATAAAGATATCTGCATTGACTTGTACACTATGTAGTGCAGTGTGCTTGTCTGCGCGAGTGTGTGTGTGTAAAGGGTTTCTTGGTCGTACAATGAAAGCAAGGATAAGGCATCATAGACCAAACACAACAGCCAGGTGGTATTCTAAATGTTTGGATATTTAAGCCACTTGCATAAATGTTCAAAATGTATGCATGTATGTAAGTGTATATGCGTGTGGTATGCATAGGAAACTATTTTAGAGTGTGTGTATGTGTGGCTCCACACACACACACATGAACGCAAACTTAGTTAAAACGTTCATTGTGTTCTTAGTTTTACTCATTTATCCTCTACACTCACCTAAAACCAAAAACAAGAAGAAGAAGAAGCAAAAACTACAAAAAACACAGGACGAAAGACAAGGACATGGTTAAGGTATGTTGCATTTGCCATTGTGTCCACATATATGCAAGCGAGTGTGTGTGTTTGTCCGTCTGTAAGGGGTACCCTGTACATGTCGTACAGTTGTCATCATCAAAATGAATCTCATTTACATTTAAATTAGTAACGAAGAGCAACAAAAACAACAGCCAGAGCTGGAGCCACATCGACAGCCATCAGCAAAAGAAACGAGGTTGACAGCCAGTAAGGAGTAGCGAAAGCGTGTTCCTTTTTGGGCGATTTAAAAGAGTCAGAGAGCAGAATTGGAGTCAAGAGTGAAACTGCGTAAGAACAGAACGAGTCAAATTTCGAAGGTGATTCGATCAGGAGTTAGTTTTCGTAAAAAAATAAATAAATAAAATAGGCTGTTAAGAATAGAGAAATCATTGTCTACTTTTAGGAGTTTATCAATATTTTATCGAGACTGATTATAATTGCCTATATTTCGGCCATAAATCATTGCCTACTTTCAGGGGCTCGAAATATTTTATAGAAATTTTCTGAATGCCAGCAAATTGCCTTCGAAGGTGATTCGATCAGGAGTTAGTTTTCGTCAAAAAAAATAAATAAGAATGTCCAGATTTAGGCTGCTGAGAATAGAGAAATCATTGTCTACTTTTAGGAGTTTATCAATATTTTATCGAGGCTTATTAAAATTGCCTAGATTTCGGCCATAAACCATTGCCTACTTTCAGGGCTCGAAATATTTTATAGAAATTTTCTGAATGCCAGCTAATTGCCTTCGAAGGTGATTCGATCAGGAGTTAGTTTTTGTAAAAAAAAAGTAAATGATTGCCCTGATTTAGGCTGCTAAGAATAGAGAAATCATTGTCTACTTTTAGGGGTTTATCAATATTTTATCGAGACTGATTAAAATTGCCTAGATTTCGGCCACAAAGGATGTATAAATCATTGCCTACTTTCAGGGGCTCGAAATATTTTATAGAAATTTTCTGAATGCCAACAAATTGCCTGGAGTGTGCCATAGTATTCGAGTTGGTAACAGAAAACATAAGGATATTATCAAAAATGCTAATGACAGCCTAAAGATATGCAATGAATTATCAACAGCTACTGGAAGATTTCACTTTCGGGTTTATCACAAAGACTGCAATGAGGTCTAAGCTTATGATGCCATCTATGCGAAGTATCAGTACTGATCCGAATGCCTTATCGAACTAAGGCATTTCTTAAAATGTTAACTAGACCCCATTGCTTAATTTTAGACAACTTCATTGTTTAAATAAATATGGTCTCGGGGTTTTTCTGAACCGTTTCCCTGATTGATTTTAATCGTTTCTTTGCTGGTGTTATTTTCCATTGCCTAAATTTAGGCAACCACATTACATAAAGAAATGAGGTATCTGTTTAGGCTTTTTCTGAACCGAATCCGAAGATCCGATAGATGATTTTGCTGGCGTTATTTTTTCTTAAAATATTCACAAGGGCCTTACAGGGCCCTCGTTGAGGCTTTTCCCATGTATTTACGAACTATTTTAGAGGAAATAATGAAAATGTTCATAGCTATCAGCTTGAAATCATATCTCGATTGTGAAAATATTGCTAAGGATATATATTCCTGCATACGCATCTAAATTTCTTCCAACATTATTCATGTTTGCTGGCAAAAAAATTAGAAAATATTTATATGACATATAAATGTATGCCATACAAAATGCCTATGCCCACCTGAAGGTATGCAATGACTTAAAGAAATCCTTGCATCCCAAAATTATACCAGGCGTTTCCTCTTTATAAATCTCTTGATGCATTTGCTTGGTTCTGAAATGTCAATAAAAACACTTTCATATAAAAATAAATAATTATAAAAAGTTTCAAAGATGATGATGATTTCCGAGGATTTATTTTAGAATCTCGTTTTTTCTATGAAATTGCCATTATTCTCTCTTCCTGGTCCACTCTTATTTTGAAATCATTCCCTTTTACACAGATTACAATTATATGTTGCCACTTTGGGCATTAGCTACAAATTTTTGTTTTAGTCGCTATAAGTTATAAGTTAACAAAATTGATTCTTTCCCAACTGAGATATATTCATTTAAGTTTTTTTTATACTCTCAAGAGTGTTTCATGTAGTGTCTTATGGTTCTGTTTTAAATTTCATTTAAGGATACTCTAAAAATTGTCATCACACCAAAAATGATTCTTACTGTACAATTATCATGCCGAAAATGAAAAATTTTTGCAGATAATAACACATTTCATCCCTCAATTTCAACAGCATTTTTCTAGTTATTCCTTCTTCCCCTTCCTTTTTTGCATTCTACTGATTTGCCTAAGTGTCACAATTTTATTTGGTTTCTATTCAGAAGAAAAAATCCCTTAAGAGAACTTGTTTTTGTTTCTCAGTTATTGTTGAGTTTTTCCTGATGAGAATTATGTTTGTATTTGCTTTCAGCAAATCAATAAGTATTTTTGGAAAATCTGAAAAATATTTGGTTGTGAATATAGTGTAAAGCGGCCTCTTGAGGTGTGCACTAGTATTATATGAGATATAATTAACTTTTTTCCCTAAAATAGAAATTTATTTTTGAGAAATATGTTTCTAAATGTATGCCATGAATTTTGTGAACATATTTTTTGTCTGAGTAGCTAGTCCCTGTATATAATTACCGTGAAACCTTTCAGCAGCAGACAGCCACGGTCACCTTGAATTTTGTCTCCCACTTATGGGAGGTAAAATAAAAATAAATATAAAAAAAATATTTATGTCCGTGTCCACAAAGGAAACTGTCCGCTTAATGGAGGTTCATTATAATGATAATTTTAAAATAAAACATGATTTTTTAAAGTGCCCACTTAAGAGAGGTGCCCGCTTGAGGGAGTGGCCGAATGTGAGAGTTTTCATTGTATTTCAAATGAGGCTGTGATTATAGTGGAAAGGGGCCTCTTGAGGTTTACTCTAGTATTACATTAGTTGTGATTGATTTTGTGGTTATAGTGACTCTGAAAAGCCAATAATTCATTTTAGCAATTTTGAGATTACAGTGCCTAAATGTACTATAATCTATATATGAATTTTGTGATAAAATTATCCTAGAAGTATGCAATACGCTTTCAAAACAAATAACACAAATTTTGCCGAAGGACTATGTATAACATTTTTCTGTATAACTATTTCTGCATTTCTAAACTCAAAAATGATATTAAAATATTTTACGGATATTTTTTTTAATAAAAAAAAACTCCAATTTTCGCCATGATTTTTACTCTCATTTCGGAAACAAAGGCCTGATCACACCTGCTTCTATGTTTAATTAAAGGTAATTATGATGGCTGCAAATGTTGAGAACTTCACTTTCTTATAGAAAAAATGGTTTAGGAATAGTCTTCAAAAAATCTAAAAAAAAAAATATTTTTTTCAAAAAATCTTTTTTGCTGACAAGAAAAAAATCGTAAAAAACAACAATAAAATCGAAAAAAATGTTTTCTTCTATTTTTTTCTAACATCCTAACGCAGAAAACTAGGTCTAAAAAGATAGCGAAAGATTTTAAAGAAATATGATTTTTTATTTTTTTTAATAGATCGAGAAATCTATTTGCAAGTTAGATAAAATAATAGTTTATTTTTTCCGATTTTCCTATTTTTATGGTGGTGCCAACAAAACAATAGTTTTTTTTGAAAAAAAAATATTTTATTTCATTTCTTGGAGACTGTTCCTAAATCACAGATTCTATGTGAAAGTGAAATTCGCAACATTTGTAACAAATTAAAGTATCAAATTATTTTTTTGATTTTTTCTATTTTTTAGGATTTTTTCGATTCAGAAAAATATCTTTTTTGAAAAAATCAATTTGTGAGTGTAAACAAGACCTAAAGGGTGATTTTTTAAGAGCTTGATAACTTTAAAAAAAAAACGCATAAAATTTGCAAAATCTCATCGGTTCTTTATTTGAAACGTTAGATTGGTCCATGACATTTACTTTTTGAAGATAATTTCATTTAAATGTTGACCGCGGCTGCGTCTTAGGTGGTCCATTCGGAAAGTAAAATTTTGGGCAACTTTTTCGAGCATTTCGGCCGGAATAGCCCGAATTTCTTCGGAAATGTTGTCTTCCAAAGCTGGAATAGTTGCTGGCTTATTTCTGTAGACTTTAGACTTGACGTAGCCCCACAAAAAATAGTCTAAAGGCGTCAAATCGCATGATCTTGGTGGCCAACTTACCGGTCCATTTCTTGAGATGAATTGTTCTCCGAAGTTTTCCCTCAAAATGGCCATAGAATCGCGAGCTGTGTGGCATGTAGCGCCATCTTGTTGAAACCACATGTCAACCAAGTTCAGTTCTTCCATTTTTGGCAACAAAAAGTTTGTTAGCATCGAACGATAGCGATCGCCATTCACCGTAACGTTGCGTCCAACAGCATCTTTGAAAAAATACGGTCCAATGATTCCACCAGCGTACAAACCACACCAAACAGTGCATTTTTCGGGATGCATGGGCAGTTCTTGAACGGCTTCTGGTTGCTCTTCACTCCAAATGCGGCAATTTTGTTTATTTATTTCTGGTTGAATGGCTAACCAGAAATGAGCCTCATCGCTGAACAAAATTTGTCGATAAAAAAGCGGATTTTCTGCCAACTTTTCTAGGGCCCATTCACTGAAAATTCGACGTTGTGGCAGATCGTTTGGCTTCAGTTCTTGCACGAGCTGTATTTTATACGGTTTTACACCAAGATCTTTGCGTAAAATCTTCCATGTGGTCGAATAACACAAACCCAATTGCTGCGAACGGCGACGAATCGACATTTCACGGTCTTCAGCAACACTCTCAGAAACAGACGCAATATTCTCTTCTGTACGCATTGTACGCATTCGTGTGGTTGGTTTAATGTCCAATAAAGTAAACTGAGTGCGAAACTTGGTCACAATCGCATTAATTGTTTGCTCACTTGGTCGATTATGTAGACCATAAATCGGACGTAAAACGCGAAACACATTTCGAACCGAACACTGATTTTGGTAATAAAATTCAATGATTTGCAAGCGTTGCTCGTTAGTAAGTCTATTCATGATGAAATGTCAAAGCATACTGAGCATCTTTCTCTTTGACACCATGTCTGAAATCCCACGTGATCTGTCAAATACTAATGCATGAAAATCCTAACCTCAAAAAAATCACTCTTTATATTTCCAATATTTATATTTAGGCATATTAAATGCATGTTCGACAATAATGTGTATTTTTGTAGAAAAAATTATTCAGAATATGCTAGCAAAATTATTAAATTTATTTATTTCTCCTGCATCTACAACAAAATCTAATGATCTCATTCATTGATGTGTTGTAGTAAATTTGGAGAATAAAACATTTAAAATATATTTGTGATATTAAATATTTATATTCAAAACATTAAAAGTATGTTGTGCCCCAAATTATACTACAATTCCTAAAATGTATGCAATGAATATTGCAAAAATATTGGTCTGAAAGTAGGCAATATTTCTGTACAATAAATATTTTCGAATATATACATTACATTACATTATTTTATTATTTCTACAACACCCATTCGCTAATGTATTGTCGTTTTTTTTTTGTATATGGAAAATAAAACTTTTTAAAAAATAATAAAATAATTTATTTACGTCCTTTTGCGAATCATACTATGGTAATACTAATATCAAATGAAAGAGAAGAATGTCTGCTAAAAATACTTAAAATTGCATGCATCTATCTGTATTAGTTTAGCGTTAACAACTATTTAAAGTTTCCCCCCTTAAACAGTTAAAGTTTATTTTTTATTTTTAAGTGGCGAAATTTCAAATGCTCGTGAATGCTAAGCTTAAACAGTAGAAGCATGAAATTTGAAATATTTTTAACAGATATTCAGCTCTATCATTTGATATCTATATCGCTTCTCGATGGCTCGGAAAAGTACCAAAATAAATTATTATAACATCGGTATCCTTGGGAAATTAAAAGTCCTGTAAAGTGGAGAATATATCACCAAATAAAAAACTCAGTACAAAGTTATTCAATATATGATCTTGATAAGGTCAAAAAAGTGTTATATATGCAAAATATTGAAAACACGTTGTGTAAATTATGCGATAATTCCTAGCAATATTTCTGCAAGACAATTAGGTGAGTTTTTTATAAAGCGCCCTTAAAGGAATGCTATAGACCTTTTGGCAGAATTTTCCAAGAATTCGGTATTATAGTATTTATTTATTTCTTCAGCATCTGCAACACAATCATTAATGAATGACAGTAGATTTCCATATGGAAAATAAAACTATAAACTATATACACTAACATAAAATATTAAAAAAATACTGTGCCCAAAATTATGCTATAATTCCTAAAAGGTCAATCAATCAATTTTGGGAATATGTTAGCCTGGAAGTAGGCAATATTTTTGCAAAAATAAATTTGATTTTTCTGATTAAGATAGGACTTTTAGAAGGATTTCCTATTATTATATTTATTCATTTCTCCAGCATCTGCAACACTAACTATTGTATCTATTTATTTGTGATATTATATATTTATAGGCATTAGAAAAATATTGTCATGATGTCTCTCACTCTCAATGTGATTTTTTTCACAAGAGAAAATATCTAAAATTTATATATACAGTAACCCCATTCTACATGTTTTAGGTCTATGTATATATATTTGTTTTTAGATATTTGCCAAGTGCATTTTTTGCAAACAACTCAATATGATTTATAAATTGCACTTATATTTGTATATAATACCATCATCTTGAATATATCTATCTATGGTATTTAGTCTTCTAATATCACATATTTATGTATGTATAAATTTCTTGAAAGGAATAAAACATTTCCAGAATTATCATTATAACACTGCATTGTATGTGTGTTGGGAAGGACACCTTGCACCCAGCAATGCTGAGGACGGTTTTAAAATATATTTTTATATCTTTTCCATATTCATATATATATATACATATTTGTTCAAAATTGCATATAAAACATGATTGTGGTGGGTGGAATCGATGTAGATAGTTTTATTTGCGCATACATATGTACTAAAGTGTCTATATATCGATGTATATTCATAAGAGTCTGCTTGTGGTTGTTGGCTTCCTTAAAATTATTGCTAAACATATTTTGTCTGCACAAATGCATTTTATTTGTTATTTATTAATTTGCAATGGTTATGTGGTCAGGCAAGGAAGTGCTATTGGACAATGATGGTAATAATAAACGTTGTAAATAGCCCAAAAGGTGTTTTGCCTGAAATTTATTCAGTCTTCAGGCATTTCTTGTCAAGAATGAGTGGAAAATCTAATACCAGTAAAATATTTATATTTATTATTTTATATTTATTAAAAATTTTGATTTACAACTTCTTGAGCCTACAAATATACAATATTTATTGAGAAAAAATTTTAAATTGAAAATTTAAAAAATGTTATTTGAATTGTTTCTCAAACCAAACAATGCCTAATTGTTAGAACTTTCAGTCTTACTACTCTTCTAAAATTGTCCCTTCTACAAACTAAGGTAAAGTTTATTATAAATTTAAATTTACAACTTTCTGCGCCTAAAAACTACCAAAAGATGTAAATAACCAAAATCGCCATGAAATTCTATACGTAAATGCCTTCGGGTTTCTGGCCATTCTTGTCAAGAATGAGTGGAAAATCTAACACCAGTCAAGTGAAGTTTATTAGAAATTTTAAATTTACAACTTCTTGAGCCTATAAATATGCAATATTTATAGAGTTTTTTTAATTGCAAATTTTAAAAATGAAATTTGAATTGTTTCTCAAACGAAACTATGCCTAATTGTTAGAACTTTCAGTCTTACTACTCATCTACATTTTTGCCAACTACAATCTAAGGTGAAGTTTATTAAAAAATTAAATTTACAACTTTCTGCGCCTATAAACTAGCAATAGATGTAAATAAATACGTAAATGCCTTCGGGCTTCTGACCATTCTTGTCAAGAATGAGTGGAAAATCTAACACCAGTCAAGTGAATATTATTAAAAATTTAAATTTACAACTTCTTGAGCCTATAAACATGCCAGACTTATTGAGAACATTTTTTAAATTGAAAATTTTAAAAATTGCAAATTTAAAAAATGTAATTTGAATTGATTCTCAAACGAAACTATGTCTAATTATTAGAACATTCAGTCTCATTACTCTTCTACATTTTTCCCAACTACAAACTAAGGTAAAGTTTATAGAAAATTTGATATCTGCGCCTAAAACTATGCATTATTTATTTAAAAAACCATGAAATTCATAGTTTCCTTAAGAATATTCCTCTCAAATCTAAAAACGTTAACTTAAATTGATTCTCAAACGAAAATATGCCTAATTGTTAGAACATTGTCTTCAAACTAACCCCCACCTGCTTCCAATGTTAGGCTACATCAAAATAAAGCCATTTCCTTGCACTTCCACTGCCAACTTCTCGCTAATGCATTGTCTGGCGGGTGATATGGCCCGCCGACGTTTCACGAACAATAAAAAGGCAAATTCAATTAACCTCATTAAAAAGTAACAACTTTCGACGAACGGCAAGGCACACATGCAAAAATTACCCCCAGTATAGTCATGTGGGCTCGCTCGCATATGCAACAACCCAATGACTGACAAGCGACAACCAGGCCATTATCCTTGCAGGCTAATTAACTCTAAAGCTCTGTGCGAGGGGTAAGGACGAGAAAGAGATTTTGCTCAAACTACCTACAAATTAAAACAGCTTTCTTTTTGTATACTGTTGGCCTAGGGTTTCTCATAGGAAACCTAAAAGCCAAATCAATAAAAAAAATTAATTAAAATTTCATATGCACTAGAAAGAACACTCATTCATTACATGGGGCTGCACTATACTCGTATGTGTCTTGCTGTTGCATGCATGTGTCATTTAAATAATAAAGTATTTTGTTGGCAAAAATATAATTAAAAAAGAAAATTAGAACACTCACACTCGGTGTGGCAAATGTTCAAAAGCCAGAATGGATAACAAATTGCACAAGAAAATAATAATGAATAATAATAAATGATTATTTAGTAGGTTTTTGAAATGCTGATGATGATGAATACATATTCCACATAGCATACACAAAGGCGCAATCAAGGTGCACTCAGGCAGAGGTCAGGCTACAGGCGGTAAAGGTAGTTTTAGGTTGCACAAGTTACGTAAGTTTTATATGGGTGGGTTTTAAACTTGTTTTAAATATATTTCGCCATAGATTAATTGAACAAAGAGAAATATAACACAATTAAAATTAAAAAAAAATAATAATAAAAAATGTGAAAAAATTTTCATTGGTATTGTTGCTATGAACTCAATTAAGACCTACAATTTTACATTTTATGTAAAGGATATATTCAGCAATCTTACTTAAAACACTACGGAGAAAATTTTTGTGGAACATTTTAACCCTCTAACTGCTCAATAATGGGATCTTCTAGATCCCTTTTCGTAAAAAAAAAAACATCAATATCTCCCGTTTTGATCATTCTTATGATGAATTGTCATAGTAAACCTTGTGATCCTTAAATTTTAAGTCTAGCATGTGATCAGCAATCTTACTTAAAAAACTACGAGCAACATTTTTGTGAAACATTTTAACCATCTACCTCCACAGTATAGGGGTATTTTTTGTCCCTTTTGATAAAATATCAATATTTACCCGTTTTGATAATTCTTATGATAAATTGGCATAGGAAACCTTGTGATCCTTCCATTTTAAGTATACAATGTGTTCAGCAAACTTACTTAAAAAACTACGAGCAAAATTTTTGTGAAACAATTTAACCCTCTAGCTCCTCCGTATAGGGGTCTTTCTGATCCCTTTCGGTAAGAAAGGCAAACAACATCAATATTTCATCTTTTGATCAGTCTTATGATAAATTGGCATAGGAAACCTTGTGATCCTTATTCTAAGTATATCATGTGTTCAGCAATCTTACTTAAAACACTACGAGGAAAATTTTTGTGTACCATTTTAACCCTCTAGCTCCTCAATATAGGGATCTTTTGGATGCCTTTTCGGAAAAAAAGCAAACAACTTCAATATTTCCTCCTTTGGCACATTCTTATGATGAATCGACACAGGAAACCTTGTGATCCTTCCATTTTAAGTATACAATGTGTTCAGCAATCTTACTTAAAACACTACGAGGGACATTTTTGTAGAATATTTTAGCCTTCTAGCTCCTCATTATAGGGGTCTTTTTGGTCCCTTTTGGCAAAAAGGGCAAACAACATCAATATTTCATCTTTTGATCAGTCTTATGATGAATCGGCACAGGAAACCTTGTGATCCTTACATTTTAGGTATACAATGTGTTCAGCAATCTTACTTAAAACACTACGAGGAACATTTTTGTTGATTATTTTAACCTTCTAGCTCCTCATTATAGGGGTCTTTCTGATCCCTCTTGGCAAAAAGGGCGAACAACATCAATATTTCCCTGTTTTGACCATTTTTATGATGAATCGGCACAGGAAACCTTGTGATCCTTACATTTTAGGTATACAATGTGTTCAGCAATCTTACTTAAAACACTACGGGGAATATTTTTGTGGAACATTTTAACCCTCTAGCTCCTCATTATAGGGGTCTTTTTGGTCCCTTTTTCTCAAAAAGCCAACAAAACACCCCTAAAACAAACGTTTCACGGGTCAAAATGTTCTACAAAAATATTTGCCTGGAAATTCTACTATAAGTCTCAGAATATTCGCAAACTCTGAACTCAACTCAAATGCCAGAAATAAGTCAAAACTTAAAATGCATTTTAGGGTTAATTTCATACTTTTTCCGAATTGGGGCAGTTTAGTCCCACTAAAGTGAATTTTAGAGGGTTGATGTGAATGGACGAAATATTCTACGTCAAATTTCATTACAAGTCACCAAACAGAGGAAAGTTGTAGCTGTAATATATACAAGTAAATTATCAGTTTTAAATTGGACATTTAAACAAGAAATTATTTATTAAATTTTTCTTGCATTTTGTTCCACAGTGTAATAGGGTTTAACTGCATTTTAGGGGGTTGATGTGAATGGACAAAATATTCTACGTCAAATTTCACTATAAGTCACAGAACAAAAGAAAGCTGTAGATATAATATATATAAATAAAATATCAGTATTAATATAGATACTAATCGGTGTCTACTTGTGGGAGGAAATTAAAACAAAAAAATATATTTTTTATTTTTTTGGCGACTCTGCGTAAATCGCTGCTGCTACGTGACGGTGAAAATTTAGAAAAAAATTAAAAATAAATTATTTTTTTTAATATAAAATTTAAATTTTTTAATATAAAATTTTTATTTTTAATAAAAAAATTTAAAATTTTTTAATATATTTTCCAAAACCAAAATACATCAGAAAATTTAATAAACTAAATTTGTATTGCATTGTAATTTTAAAATTCAGTTTGATTTTAAATAAAACATAAATCGAATGTGCCTTTGGTTTCCAATAAAAACATTGCGATTTTAAATTAGCCTAAAATTAGGCAACATGAATATTATCAATAGAGCCCCTTGATGTAGACAATAGTTGCCTCAAATCACATATCCTCAAGGGTTTTAATGTGTTACTAATTCAGTTAAAATTATAATAACTTTTGTCTCAAACCAACGAATAAACTTAACAAACTCAGTAGCGCCAAAAGAAAAGAAAATCATTTCAATTTCTCTTCGCTTCTCTTTACGTCTACGGACGGAATACGGACTGCCAACATTCGTAAATATAATTTCTGACACATGATAATTGTGTTAAACCATACCCTTGTGTCAGACGCTGGTAATAGTTGCAAGTTGCACAGAACATACAAAAACAAGAACAACAATCAGCTAACCTAACAAACTTAGCCAATGCATGTACTTGTATGTTTGTGTAAAAGATTGCATAAGAGCTTGTCTCCGGGTGTATGAGTGTGTGTGTGTGAGTGTCTGTGTATGACTTATAATTAAAATAAATTTCCAATGCAGTGCAGTCATGTTGGAAAAATGAAAATACAAACAACCCTTTCTTTCCTAGTTTTCCTGGTTGTGGCAATACATGTAATTACTTTGCTCTGCCGTTGTAGTTGCTGCCACCAATCAACCACCACCAACGACGACAGCCACTGTATTACGACGTAATCAGACTGCCAAATACAATGAATGCAACTATTCATTTATGTCAACGATAATGACATTTGTACATTGGCTTACTTCGCCGTATGGCTTATTCAATTTCTTGGAGTGTTGCTCTGCCGCTGTTCATTATACACTCAACTATAATAGCCATTTAAATGTGTTCTTCTTCGTCGTCTTCTTCTTATTGTTCTCTAAGTGGCAGTTGTAAACATGTATGTAGTAAAAATAATAATTGTTCCCTCATAAGAGTAAGACTAACTATTATTCTTTACTTGACTTGACTTGGAGTAAAGGTGCTGGTTATTACAACGATAGGTTATATTCTTGTTGCATGCCATGTTTTCTTGCATCAACAATACGATTAATAAGAAATGCAATGCAAATGGAATTACATTTGGATGGTATTAGGTAAGACATTTGTTTTAGTCCCACAAAAGTAGGCAACATATAATTTAAATAGGCAACTCCCCGAGGTAGGTTATGAAATAACAAGATTCTGACAGGAAAACTTGCATATTTTTGAAAGCTGGGTAAATGTGGACAAAATATT
This sequence comes from Polietes domitor, assembly GCA_947397865.1. Taxonomy (NCBI): domain Eukaryota; kingdom Metazoa; phylum Arthropoda; class Insecta; order Diptera; family Muscidae; genus Polietes; species Polietes domitor. The sequence goes on along the minus strand of OX377622.1, from coordinate 138,452,606 downwards.
TTTTTTTCATTAATTTCTATAAAGAAATCGATATTTATTTAGCCTTATTTATTCCATCCAAAACTATTCGATTTGTAGACAGGAAAAATTTAAAAGAATTTTGGTCTGGCAAATTTTCTTTCAGATATGAATTGAGATAAAACTAGGAGAAAGATATTTTATAGATTGCAAATTTTCATTCTATAAAATATAGATGCATTTATTACTTGCATGTCCACTACATTTGCTTTTAGTCTCACAAAAGTAGGCAACATGTAATTGAAATTGGCAACTTCCCGAGGTAGGCTAGAGTAAAACTAGAAGAGATTCTTTGCATCTATAGTTTAGATAATGCAAATATATAGACAAATTTGCATTCTATAAACTATAGGTGCATTTATTACTTGAATGCCCACTACATTTGTTTTAGTCCCCCAAAAAGTAGGCAATATGTAAATAAATAGCCAATAGCCCTGATGAAAGTGGGCAAAGGTAGACAAAATATTAATTTTTAGTTGATTTCAATAACGAAATCGCGATTTAGCTGCATTGGCTCCTTTACTCCTTCCAAATCTATTCGATTTATAGACAGAAAATAATTATAAGAATTTTTGTCTGGTAAATTTAAATAAAGAGTGATTTTTTTGAGGTTAGGATTTTCATGCATTAGTATTTGACAGATCACGTGGGATTTCAGACATGATGTCAAAGAGAAAGATGCTCAGTATGCTTTGACATTTCATCATGAATCGTCTTACAAACGAACAACGCTTGCAAATTATTGAATTTTATTATCAAAATGCGTGCTCTGTTAAGAAAGTTCATTGCGCGCTTTCATTTTATGGTCAGTTTAATCGACCCACTGAAGCGGCTATTCGGGCTATTGTGACTAAATTTCGCACCAAATTTACATTGTTGGACATTAAACCACCAACACGCTTACGTAGAGTGCGAACTGAAGAAAATATCGCAGCTGTATCGGCCAGTGTTAATGATGACCACCAATTTTCGATTCGTCGCCGTTCGCACCAATTGGGTCTCTGTTACTCAAAAACGTGGAAATGCCAAAATTGGACTAAGCGGATGGACCACCTAAGACGCAGCCGCGGTCAACATTTAAATGAAATTATCTTCAAAAAGTAAATGTCATGGACCAATCTAACGTTTCAAATAAAGAACCGATGAGATTTTGCAAATTTTATGCGTTTTTTTTTAAAAAAAAGTTATCAAGCTCTTAAAAAATCACCCTTTATAAACTATTTATAAATTTAAATAGTAATAAAGGGTGTTTTTTATTAGGGTATAGAACTTTAAGTTGGCATCACTTTTTTAACTGGCGGCCATTTTGTCAGCTGTCAAGTGATTAATATTTAGTTTGGTTTGCCATTTCATCATGAACAGGTTGACAAAAGAACAACGCTTACAAATCGTGCAAATTTATTTCGAAAGTAATGGTTCAGTTCGCGAAGTTCACCGAAGTTCGCACGTCACAATCGAATTATTGAAGGAAACATTCGATGAACGCATAATTTCGCGGAATGGACCTGTCAATTGGCCACCAAGATCGTGTGATTTGACACCATTGGATTATTTTCTTTGGGGATATGTGAAGTCGCTCGTCTACGCCAACAAACCAGAAACGTTAGGGGACTTGGAAGCCAACATTCGTGGCGTTATTGCCAACATACGGCCCCATGTGCTCGAAAAAGTGGTTGAAAATTGGACCTGTAGAATTGGCTATATTCGAGCCAGCCGCGGCGGCCACATGCCCGAAATCATATTTAAACATTAATGGCATATAATTATCCTTCCAATAAAGCCAAATAGATGGACATTAAAACGATTTTCTTGTGTTTTATTTCAATTCGAAGTTCTATACCTCAATAAAAAACACCCTTTATATACATTTAAATATTTTTTTCCAATTTTGTTTCTTTTTTTTTGAGGTTTTTCATGCCAGCCACCAATTATTTTTTCGAAAAAATATTTTTTGTGTACATTCTTCATTAAGATTCCATTATAAAATAATGCTAAATTTTCTTTTATTTAATTTTAAATTTAATTTAATCACAAATTTAAGAAACAATGATTTGTTATCTTTTGCGTCTTCAAAGATGGTCAAAACTTCTACATTTATCAATAAATCTTTTTCACATAAACATTGTTTTCTTTATTGAAAAGTTATCTATTAAAAAAATATATTTTTTTCATGGGTTTTTCGTGCTAGCAAAAAAATCATAAAATTATTTTTTAATTTTTTTGTTCCTAAATCATTGTTTCTATGTGAAAGTAAAACTTGCAACATTTGTATCCTACATAATTACCTTTAATTAGACACATAAGCAAGAATAATCTGGCATCTATTTCCAAAATGAAAGCGAAAATAGTAAATGTATCCACGACGAAAATTGGAAATTTATTAAAAAAAAATCCTTAAAAATTTTTGTGTTAATTTTATGACTCGCCATGCCTAAATGCAAACAAAATATATTTGTTTATGACTCAAATTTTTTATTTCTGGTTACATAGTGTTATAATCGAGTTACCTTTCCAATTACTTCCATACAGGAAGACAAGCACTTACTCGAAACAATATATGGTGGACCACTTAAAATTTTAAATTCGAATTGGCTATACAATTTTTTTTTTAATTTTCTTGAACTTTGTCATTTAATAATGGAACACAATATCATTCATATGACTACCACGATTGGCCCGGCAGTACCTCATACGATCAACCCAATAATGCCGCATCCACACCAAACAGTGATTCGTTGTGGATGCATTGGCTTCTCAATAGTCTCGTGTGGTTTCTCTGAAACCCAGAGGCGGCAATTTTGTTTAATGCCATAGCCACCGAGATGAAAATGAGCTTCATCTGAAAACACGAAAATTTTCCACGTAAATTTCTTACAGTTTGTGTTAAAGACTCACTACTTTGGAAGTAAGTTTTTGATATTTCCCAATTTTGTTCGAGTCCCACTTTGCAAATGTCAAACATAAACCTGAAAATAAAAATCAAAATTAATTTTATTCCACCTTTCAAAGTAAAGTAAAAATAATCGCTAGTTAAATTTTAAAATGTTACATGACCCACTCTATACCAAGAAGTTCAAAAAAACTATCTAAGAATAAGTTATCAATTTTCAATAGCTGCTTAGTTTTGTCGTGTTATAAGTAAGTCATTCTTGAATAATTATAATTTTTCGCAAGTGTAATGAGACATCATTACTTTGTATTGAAGATAGTAATGAGTTGTTATTCCCGGGTATTGCAGAAAGAGCGAACACCTAGTTCTAGTCAGATTTCCTTCATATATCAGCGATCGAAGACTCCTCTAAGGCCCTTCACTATCCCCTTCTCACCCTTCTGGCACCACGAGATCAACTCGTATACCATCTTATTGACTTGAAAGCCACCTCGCATTGCTGTCCACCCACAGCATAGCAATACATACGCGTCCCCTCTTCTGAAGGCGCACACCCCCCGTGAACAGATCTAAAAAACGAACATAAGAAAGCACATACTGCCGGGTGCAACAACGAACAGCAACAAAACCTAAAAAAACAACATAACACATGTGCTACACACACTCACTCACATGACTATGTACACATGTATGCATGTGGCAAACATAGCACATACATGCATACATACATGTGTACACAAGCATGCATGTACAGATGTACTAACAAAACAAGAGAAGTGCAAAAAATACCAGCAACAACAAAAAAGCGAATAGGAACAGCACCAATCAGCAGGCACAGTGCACTGCACTCACACCACCACCGCTCACACAGGCGGCGACGACGACGACGACTCAAACAAAACAGCAACAAAACGTCAAATAAAACAAAAACTAAAAAACACACACACACAGTACGAATGGCACAGAAGCAGCAGCAACAAATACTTTTACGTTTTCTTTATTAATGGGCAAAGCTGCGCATATGAGCGAATGAACGAACAGTCGAACGTCTGGCAAAGAGATGTGATGTGAGTGCGAGTGTGTTTGTGTGTGTATAGAGTGAAAACCAACGAAACACAAAAAACTAAAACAAGAATTAAAGCCTATTTATAGGAGGCTGCTGCACACTCACACATGCCCACAGCCCCCAAACACACTACCACCCTCCCTCCCAATACGCACGCAAAAATCAAACAAAACACGATTTTGTGTTCAGAGACAAAAAGCAAAATCGAAGAAAACAAAACGCGAGCATAAATTATAAACGAAGGAGATTTTTAGCCGACCAGAAGGGGTAAGAGAAGAACAGAAGGGGTGGAATGGGTATGAGGGACCGATAACGACGAAAAGTGGTCAGCATGTACCATGGTGGGTGTGTAGTAGGACCTGTTCGGTTGTTGTTGTTCTTTTTTCTGTTGCATTTGTCCAACAATTGCTGCACTTAACTGACAAACACACCTATCTTTTTTGGTCAACAGATGCCGAACGAACGAAAAAAAAAACGAGAAATACGTTTAACTTTTAACGCAGGATTAAGGATTATTGTAGACAGAATTAAAATACACACACATAAAAGTAAAGCATACTTTTAGGTGACTTTAAGTCACAATCAGCGTTATAATATTAAAATATATGCCGATCAGACTTTATGGGTTATTAAGAGATAAATAATTAAATGGATGAAATTATAAATATAAATATTTCATGTAGAAATAAATAGTACTGTAAATAGAGGGTCCACCATCTAACGTTTATTATATTATTTTCCATTATTAACCGGAAGGATTGTACTGTCAAATAAAAAAAGAAATTTGAGAAAATACTCAGTAGTTTTTTATAGCATTTTCAAAAAAGTTATTTGGCGGACCCTTTATAATATTATATTATATTATAATTCTTCGAAGGTCTTCTGATTTTGATGAAATTTGTTGAAAGCGCTTGGCATTTCAAAATATGTCAGACGACATGACAATTTTTTAAAACTGTGGCAGCTCCATTCGTTGAAGTTTTTTAGTCAGACAGTCATATGGATGATTCCATTGGAAAGGGTGTGACACATTTGCTTAAATATGTTTAAATATCTCGCATATTCATGGACTGAGATTTTTTAAGGGTTATCGGAATATTATTGAAAATATAAATATGTCTTAGAATTTTAAATATTGGATATAGACAACAAACTGGAGTGTCACGGGTGTGACCTTAGCTTTGGTGAAAATCTTCAGGTTTTACTTATTTTCTTGAATTGTGAAATATTCCAGTACATGACTTTATTAATTTTTGCTAATCAGAAGAATAGTTCATACACTTTCTTCTAAAGTAAACCTTTATGAATATAAATAATATAGGATATTTATATTGTAACGGGCGTGACATTTTGACGGAAATCCTGTTACGACACCAGGCTATATCTAGAAAAGGAAATGATCAGACCTATTGTTGACATTATTTTTTTTTTGATTTGAACTGGGATAGTGTCCTGGCTCAACACCATTTTGCATCTATATTTAATAGAATGCAAATTTATTTACAAATGGCGTGGTGACATTTATTACTTGGCTGCAGACTACCACGATCATGATTTCTTTTTTTATTTTTTTTTTTGAAATATCAAAAATATGTATTATGAGAGGTATAAACACTACGAAAGTTTATCGGTGTTTATCTAAATTATAATTGATTTTGAAATTTTGTCGAAAAAAGGGTCACTTTATGTAGAAAACTTATTTTTTGTACCTTTAGGCATATTTATTCATAAAATCAAAACACAAAAATTATATGAATATTATTTTATGTTTTTTTTTGTAAAATTTTAAATGTCGTCCCAGAATTATAGTATAATTCGAAATATGCCGTGTTGTAGTTAAACAAAAGGTTGGCCTAAGAACTACAAATCTTCTGAATAACGCCTTTACGAAGAAATAGTGGTTTAGTAATAGTCGACAAATACTTGAGAAAATATTTAAAAAAGTTTTTTTGTTGACACAAGAAAACCCATAAGAAAAAGAAGAAAAAAGAAAAATATCGAATATTTGTAGGAGAATTGTTTGTTTTTGAAATTTAAAAATCATCAAAAACATAAAAATAAAACAAAAACATAAAAATGTAAAAAAAACATTTACTTTTTTTGATTTTATTTATGAGAAAATACAAGTTGAAAATAGATAAATTAAAATTTAAATTGAGAAAACACACATTGAAAATACAATTTGAAATTGAGAAAATGTAAATTAAAATTAAAAAATGAAATCTGAAATTGGAAAAATGTAAATTGAAATTCAAAAAAGGAAACCTGAAATTGAGAAAATGTAAATTGAAATTCAAAAATGAAATTTGAAATTGGATAAATGTAAATTGAAATTCAAAAATGAAATCTGAAATTGAGAAAATGTAAATTGAAATTCAAAAATGAAATTTGAAATTGAGAAAATGTAAATTGAAATTCAAAAATGAAATTGGGAATTGGATAAATGTAAATTGAAATTCAAAAAAGGAAACCTGAAATTGAGAAAATGTAAATTGAAATTCAAAAATGAAATTTGAAATTGGATAAATGTAAATTGAAATTCAAAAATGAAATCTGAAATTGAGAAAATGTAAATTGAAATTCAAAAATGAAATCTTAAATTGGAAAAATGTAAATTGAAATTTGAAATTGGATAAATGTAAATTGAAATTCAAAAATGAAATCTGAAATTGGAAAAATCTAAATTGAAATTCAAAAATGAAATCTGAAATTGGAAAAATCTAAATTGAAATTCAAAAATGAAATCTGAAATTGGAAAAATCTAAATTGAAATTCAAAAATGAAGTTGAAAAATGAAGATGAAAATAAAAATTCAGAAATGAAAATTTAAATTGAGAATAAAGCAATTTACATTTATTCAATGTAAATTGAAATTAATTTGTATGTTCTCGTTTATTCAATTGTCAATTGTTTATTTCTCCATATGAAATTGTATATTCTCAATTTCAAGTTACATTTCTGAATTTCAATTTGTATTTTCTCAATGTGATGTGATGTATTTTCTCAATCTCAATTACTTTAGTCATATCTCCCGAGAGTATGAAATTTTTGGAAAAATATCCAATTAATATTTTTATTTGTTTTTTCTCTATATCAAATGGTATATTCTCAATTTCAATTTACATTTCTGAATTTCAATTTGTATTTTCTCAATGTGATGTTGTATTTTCTCAATCTCAATTATTTTAGTCATATCTCCCGAGAGACTGAAATTTTTGGAAAAATATCCAATTAATATTTTTACCGAAATATCCACTTTATGTCAAAAACTCTCAATTTTCCAAAAACCATGGATACATTTTAACTTTGACCCTAAAAAGGATTTTTAGCTTTGACTCATTTCTGACATTTAAGTTAAGTTTTGGGCTTTGGTGTATTCAGAGACTTAGAGTAGAATTTTTTGACAAATATATTTGTAGAACATTTTGACCCGCCAAATCGCTGTTTTAGGTGTGATTTTTACCCTGTAGCACAAAAGAGACGGGAAAAAGACCCTTGTATTGAGCAGCTAGAGGGTTAAAATGTTCTACAAAAATGCTCCTCGTTATGTTTTAATTAATATTGCTGAACACACTGTATATATAGGGTCCTCAAAATAACTTTTTTTTGAAAATGCTATAAAAAAACTAATGAATATTTTCTCATTTTTTTTTTATTTGAAAGTACAATCCTTCCGGTTAATAGTGGAAAATAATTTGATTTGAACTGGGATATTGTCCTGGCTCAAGACCATTTTGCTTCTATATTTAATAGAATGCAAATTCATTTACAAATGGCATGGTGACATTTATTACTTGGCTGCAGACTACCACCATCATGATTTCGACCATGTCAAAAGTCTTTTCAAGTGGCTTCGCAGCGACTTTTCAACATCAAACCCGGCCTCTATAAGGAGATGATTCTCACAAACGAACGAGAATCACAACTCACTTGCCGAATTTGCGTTTAAAAAATCGCACCAAGTAATAAAGCACACATGCCATCTTACAAGCATCTCATTGAGTTGCATATGTAAGTATGTGTATGTGCAGGTATAGTTACCCAGCAATACTTCTGCCGTGCCAACGCTCATTTGTTTTAGTTTTTTCGTTTGCAAAAATGGTCTTGAGCCAGGACAATATCCCAGTTCAAATCAAATATTGATTACAGACCAAAAAAAATGCAAACGAAAAAACTAAAACAAATGGAAAATAATTTCATTCAAATGGCTGCTGTGGGCACCCCACAAATAAAAGTCCAACGGTTGAATAGTTGAAAAAAATACGTTATATGCCGGACCCTATATTAAAATGTAAGGATCACAAGGTTTCCTATGTCGATTCATCATAAGAATGTGACTTTCAAAAAGCCGAAACATGTATATTTTTTGTTTACCCCCTCTATCAAAATTTTTTTTATGTTAACTTATAAGAGGTGGTTATCATTGATTAAAATGTAGAAGGGGCTTTATCTGAGATTTCGATAATCGTATGAAAATAATATGAGCGGTGGTCGTGGCGCTGGAATTTTTTTATTTAATTGTGAACTGAAATGTTACCACTGGTATTAATTTGATTTATGAAATTTATTAATTTTATTTTATGAAAATATTTTATTTTATAAACTAAGAAAAATATGACGATTTTCACTTTTTTATATAGAGAGAATATGGGAATATGAAGGATGCGTAGGACTGGGAATTTTTATTTAATTGTGGACTCGAATGAAATCACTGGAAATAATTTAATTTATTAATTTTATTTGATTAAAATAAGAAATATATCGCGATTTTCACTTTTTTATATAGAGAGAATATGAAGGACTGGGAAATTTTATTTAATTGTGGACTCAAATGAAATAATTTAATTTATATTTTATAAACTAATTTTATAAACTAAGAAATATATGAAGATTTTTTCACCTTTTTATATAGGGAGAATATAGGAATACGAAGGATGCGTAGGACTGGGAATTTTTATTTAATTTTGGACTCAAATGTAATCACTGGCAATAATTTAATTTATTAATTTTATTAAAATAAAATATATGAAGAAATATATGAAGATTTTTCACTTTTTTAAATAGAGAGAAATTTCGAGGTCCTAGCTCACTTTTAGCTAATTTATGCCTTTGCTATATGACAAATGGAAATGTTCATTAAATTTGTGACTCCTTGAATTCTGCGAAAATTAGCTTAACTTCATTTACTGTAAAGTAAATTCAGCCTTATTTAAATCCTCTCTCAAACACAAAATTTCAGTATTTCCTATTTTTGTTTGCAATATTTCAAATTTAAAAATTGATATGTCCAATACAATGTGGTGGAGCTCAAGGAAATAGTTCTAACTTTCTTTTCATACTTTCTTTATAATTTCTGTCAAAAACTGTTAGAGGTAGAGGAACAATTTTCTAATAAAGGGTCCGCCATCTAAGGTTTTTTTTTCAACTATTCAACCGTTGGACTATTATTTGTGGGGTGCCCGCCTCAGCCATTTGAATATAATTATTTTCCATTATTAACCGAAAGGATTGTACTTTCAAATAAAAAAAGAAATTTGAGAAAGTATTCAGTAGTTTTTTTATAGCATTTTTCAAAAAAAAAGTTATTTGGCGGACCCTTTACTAGTCTAAAAGCATGGTTCTAGTAAAATTTTAGAGAGGTCGATTTGTTCACATCTATTGAAGAATGGATTGCTGAGAAGATATATTTTCAAGAAACTGCAACGATTTATTGAAATTTCTGTTGCAATTGAATATAAAAATAAATATTTGATTTATTGACCCCACTATGCACATTTCTCAAATAATATTTTTTAATTTATGTACCACCTCTGGTCTTTGGAGCCAAAAAGAGTTTCCTTATAACATCCATCAATAATGCAGAAGTTACAGTGCTTGCCCTGGGCAATTCTGAGAGCAATAAAATAAAACACGAAATTGCTGAACCCCTAGCATCGGCAACACCACCACCACAATGTCCACTTTTAGGCAGTAAATTAAAAATGCCATCATATTTCTTGCAATTTATCAAGAAACAGCATGGACAGCTAGCTATAACGAAATGGTGAAGCAAAACAAAATAAGAAAAAGCAGAAAACAGAATAAAACTTGCTGAAAAAACAACAGCCACATAAAAAAGGGAAAAGAAAAAGAATAATAAAAGACAATGACAGCGATAAAAAACGCGCAGCAATTGATAACAACATGCAGCAAATGCGGCGATAACTCGCTCGGGTGGGTTGAAGGGACGTGATGGAACGTTTGTGGCGGCCAGCTAGAGCCACCCTCACCCTCACCCTGACACCACAGTGTCAACCACCACCACCACCTAGACATGCCACCCTGCGACACCCAGAGCGAGCTGAGCAAGAACACCACAACAAAACGGCTAAAATTGCTGCCGCTGTCCCTGAATGGCAACAGAACCCACCCACCCTCGCAGCAGACCGAACCAAGTGTTCGTATTGACCAATACTTTACCCATACTTTTGTACGTTTGTTTTGGCCTGCGAAGCATTGGGTGGGACAGGAGATGGCTGAGGCAGGATTTCAATTTTTTTCTAGTTTCTTTTTGTTAATGGTATACGTAGTTTTTTGCCGGCTGCTGATATTTTGTATGCTCCGCAGCTCAAAGTTTTTTATATTGTTTGCCTTACGGGGAGGGCGAAAAGGAATTGTGATTGTTTTTTTTTCGCATTTTCCTTTACGTTTTTCCCTTGTGCTGCACAAGGGAAAATTACTTTTTTTCCTCGACTTTTTTCCACTTTTTCATTTTTCTTGCTTTTTCCATGTTTATCTACCAACTGCGACTTTCTGACATCCTGGTCAATGGTCAGCGTATTTTTTTAATGAAAATTACTACCGGCTCTGCTGGTCAGCGCAGACCAGCAGACTTGTGTGATGGTCATTTCGGACCACGTTGTTTTTTCTTTGCTGCTGCCTGCCTGTCATGGGGCAGGGGGTGTGGTGTAGTTCAGTGAGTGGTCATGTACGTTCTGTCCAGTTTCTGTGTTGACTTTTTGCTTAAAAAGGAGGAGGCTCAATGTTCAGTGGTCATTTGAAACCGTGACCCAAAAAAATGAACAAAAATGATGAATGAAATTGTTCGTTTTTCACGTTACACCACGCACACCCTTCGTATTCGGCTTTACGCGGACACCCAGTCCTTTCACACACCATTCGTTTGCCTCGCTTGCTGCTGTGCTCCCTGCTCCCCGCAAGTATGCTCTGCCTTTTGTTGACCGACCATCAGTTGTGTGTTGTAGTAACTTATTTTTGGCCCATTTTTTGGTTGCTTTTTTTCGGACAAAATAAAAGTAAAAGCATTTCTGTTCGCTCTTCATGTTGTTTTTACAACTTTTGGGGGATGGCTGGTGGAGTTGGTGTTCGGCCATCTTTGCTGGTCAATACTTGGCGTTGCTTGTGCTGTTTCCTTGTTGCCGGTTTCCGTTGTTTTTTTGTGTCAATCGCTTTTTTTTGCTTTTTTGTTTTGTTTTGAGTGGACGTTTGTCTGTTTTTGGCTGTTGTTTTCATTTTTTTTGCGTCTGTCTGTGATTTCAATTTTGACGTTAATGCCGAAATTTATTGTTTTATCGGGTGTTGCGTTCTCTCCTCTCCTTTTTGGGAATATTCTCTGTTTTTCGTCGTCGTTCCCAGTGGTATGTTTTTTGGCTATTCCCAGCTAACTGAGAAGAAAAAGAGCCGGCACGAATTAACGATGTCCCTTTTTATTGATTATATTATTGTAGCATAAGAGCAGCAATGATAATGATGATGGTGATCCTAAAAGTATGCAATAGCTTTCGCCATAAGTTGATCCTAAATGAAAGCTTTGTATTAGTGTCGTAGTTATTTAAATTATTGGAATTTTCGGAAAATTATTATTGTCAATTAGATGTCAGTATTTGGACTTTTTTCCGATGAAAATATATACCCCGGTATTCTTTGGGAAACAGTTTTTCGATAGAAAAATTATTGTTAAATTTTTCCATTAATTCTTATAGATAGTGACTAACGGTAAATTACAGTATTCTAGAATATTTGAAATCCATAAATCGTTTACGTATAGACATTGCTTTCTTCAGTCAGAGTGTTAGCTATTAAAAAATAAAATATTTTTTTAATTTTTTCTATTTTTTATGGGTGACAACAATTTTTTTAAACCAAACAAATTTTGAAGTCTAAACTTTAGACAACAATATAACACTCATATGACTCAATATGACCTCATGGTAGTTTCTTTTGGAGACAGCTTTTCGAAAAAGAAATATTGTTAAATTTCTGTATTAATTAACATTATAAAGGTAGATTTTAAAAGAAATTTTAATTTAAAATTTTATGGATATCTTTTTTTTAATGTTTTACTAAAATTTAAATTTTTGTCAAAAAGATCCATAAATTCTACATTTATCTATAGATTTTCCAGGCCTTGTTTTCTGCGCAAAGATAACAGCAATAATCAAATAACCACAAATTTGGAAACTCACGATTTTTTTAATTTAATTTTTTTTTATTAAATGTCATGGTAGCTAAAAACTTTTATTTTTTACTAATATTTCAATTTATGAAAAAGAGCCTTTAATTCTATATTTATCTACAGATTTCCCTAAAATAACAGCTATTATCATGTAACCACAAATTTGGAAAATAATGATTTTTTATTTTTTTTTTTAATTTTTAAAAAATTTGTGGTTATATTTTTTTTAATTTTTACTAAAATTCTAATTTTTGTGAAAAGAGCCATAAATTCTATATTTATCTATAAATTTCCCTAGGCCAGCAAAAAAATATTTTTACAAAAAAATCTTTTTTTTCAATAAAGCCAAAATACATCAGAAACTTCTTCGGTATAATGTTAGCTATTAAAAAATAAAACAAAATTGTATTCCTTATTTTTTAATTTTTCTATTTTTTATTTTAGAATTTTTTATTTTTTTAATGTTTTACTAAAATTATAATTTTTGTAAAAAAGATCCATAAATTCTACATTTATCTATAGATATTCCAGGCCTTGTTTTCTGCGCTAAGATAACAGCTATTATCAAATAACCACAAATTTGGAAACTCACGATTTTTTTAATTTTATTTTTTTTTTATTAAATGTCATGGTAGCTAAAAACTTTTAGTTTTTTACTAATATTTCAATTTTTTGAGAAAGAGCCTTAAATTCTATATTTATCTACAGATTTCCCTAAAATAACAGCTATTATCATGTAACCACAAATTTGGAAAATAATGATTTTTTTTTTTAATTTTTAAAAAAAATTTTTGGTAATAATTTTTTACTAAATTTCTAATTTTTGTGAAAAAGAGCCATAAATTCTATATTTATTAGGGTTTGCATCCCGGGATTTCCCGCGGGGAAATTACCGGAATTCGCACATTTTTCATTTCCCGCATCCCGGGAAAATATATCAGAAACTTCTTCGGTACAATGTTAGCTATTAAAAAATAAAAGAAAATGTATTCCCTATTTTTTAATTTTTCTATTTTTTATTTTTGATTTTTTCTCAATTCTTGCGAGACTGCTCCTAAACCACCGAAATTAATATTCCCAACTTCTATAGCCATCATAATTGCCTTCAAATGGACATATCAGAGGGTGTTAACGGATTTATATTTCCAAAATGAGAGAACAAATTGTAATATTAGTAAAAAAAATTAGGGATTTTGAATCCACAAAAATCAATATTGTTTTCGAGTTTATAAAGTTGAATTATATAAGAAACAATTATACATATCCCCTCTGCAAAATTTTTGTGTCATGATCATTTATATTAAAAATATCAAGATATAAATATACATATTAAACAAAATCATTGCCTACTTTTGAGAGTTATAGAAGGGAATGAAATATTGTCAAATGGAAGGGATTTTCTTTCCATTAAACTAAAACATTATTCAATGCCCTCCAAAAATATGAATATTTTACACAAATTAAAAATCGTTGCATTCTTTTCGGCGGTTATACAGAAAAACGCCAAATGCAACAACAGATTTATCAAGCAGTGGATGATAAATCTGTTGACGCGACTCTGGGCTTATCAAACAGTGGGTATACATTTCCCTTCTGCAAAATTTGTGTTACATAGGGCTATGATTATTTAAATTAAAAATAGCTAAGTATTAATATACATATTAGTCAAAATCATTGTGGGTTATAGAAAGAAATGAAATGTTGTCTGATAGAGAGAATTTTCATTTTTCAACTGAAATATTATTCAATGTTTTTTTTAGGGGTTGGCCAAGGTCCTCCAATTTATTATGATAATTTATTTTATTATTTAATATAATGTATTACACAAAACCATTGCCTAGATTTGGGGTTACCGATATAAATGAAAAGTTGTTGCATTCCTTGCGGCGATAATAAAGAAAATCGTCAAATCCATACCCATTGCATGATAAACCTATTTATTTGTAAGAAGAGCTTGAATGACTTGCGCAGCAAAAAAAAGTAGGATTCATTGAAGGTCCAATTATGTACAGAAATAGGATAGATTTCATTACGAAAAATAGCTCGGAACCAGAAGTATGCAGATATTCGCCCATTTAACAATTTTAATGACGCTCTCAGAGAAGCTTTTCCTTTAGTAGTCTTCATGCCAATGAGTATGTTTATTTTTTTTGGTTGGATCAATGAATTTGATTTATTTGTTATCTTTAAGCTACCAGGACGTAAGGTTGATTATTGCCCTACTATCCACAATTGTGTCTATCCATTAAGAATATTGGTATTAATTTTGCATCATCCCTTAAGAATCGAGTGATTCTGATTTTTATATATATTTATTCTCGTTGTTCCAATGTGGAGCAAAGGGATTTTTTTGATGGAAGGCAAAATACCATTTTCAAAATCATCTCGTCAACTACGTCAAAAAAGCCTGTGGGAAGCTTCGCTGTGCAGCTCTTCTGGAGAAGACCCTGCTTGAGTATCTGACTTTATTTGCGAACCGCTTGTGTAGTTTGAGATTTCATCCTTTTTGAGCAGCAAATTACGTACCTCAAACTTCTTAAGATAATGAGGGTGATGCTAAAATTATGCAATAGCTTCATCACAAGACGATCCTAAAAGTATGCTTTCAGTAGGTGTAGATATTAAAATAATTAATTTTTTTCCGAAATCTTTAACTTTCTTTCTGGACAAGATAACGTGTTTTCCTTTGCCGACAACATTTCTATAGAAAAACTAATTGTTCTGTCGACTTTCTGTATTCTCATGGATTGAAGAGTAGACCAGCTATCCACTGGCGTTTTTATGGTGGAAGGAAAAGAATATTTCAAAAAGTCAACTAGGGGAGCTGTGCAGCTCTTCTAAGTAGACCTTGGCCACTTCCTCTATTTTCGAACCGTTTGTGTAGTTTGTAGAGTTTCTTTCAGAATTTTGGTATTCCCGAGAAATATTTTTTTAATTTCCCGCTGAATAAAAAAATGTGAGAAAAATTAAAGCTGTAGCAATTTTATTTATATCAAAATTCTTAAAAATAAATATTTTATAAACAAGATTTGAAGAACTTACAAACTCTAATACAGATATGTTTTGGACAATGTTATGCCTTCTGTCTGACTATTCTCTGACGCAACTGCGGTAATTTATTTTTTGTCTAATAGATTTTTGCAGCTGAGTTCGGATATAATGAACTCAGGAATAAAAAATGTATAGGAAATCCTGACAGATAACCCTAGCTGTTTGAGATCTCATCCTTTTTCCCACAACAAAGTTCATTCCCCAATCTTTTGCCTTTTATCCCCCTTGTGTACTCAACGCATTACCCGTATTGTGTTTGTCATTTCGATAATAGACGAATTTGATTCTAACAGCGAACTCATTAATAAATAATGCCCGGTAGGAATGAGAAAAAAATCATAAATTACTTTCGACTCTTTCTTCCTCGATTTCCAACTTTTTGGTATCCACCACCACCACCCACTGTGCATACATAGCTGAACTCAAGCGTTTGACCGTAACACGTTTTAATTTCATTTCGAGCTTTTCACTTTATTTTGTTTGGCATTTTACCACCACATCACTACCACCAGCAACACCAACACACCCTCAGGAGATATGCTCCTTGTTTTATGCTACGTTTTTTGTCAATTTTCGCATAATGCCAAAAAGTATGCAATGTCCAGGTTTTAAATGCATTTCAGCGAGGACGACGACACACCCTGTTTATGGAGTGCACACAAAGGCTATGGCCGTTTGTTTATAATTCTGTTGCGAGGGGTTAACAAAATATTTTCATTTTTGTTGCAAATGCACAAAAAATGGCAGCGTTAAGTAAATAATGTTTTTACAAAAAACAATTTTTGTTGTTCACATTTTGAGACATAAACGTGTGCCTGGCAACGTCTTCTTCTCTACACGGGGGGGACATGTATTAATGATGATGGTGCTGTACAGCAATCGCGGTGGATACTACGGAAGGTAGGCCTATGTAGCAAGTGCTAATTTTCACAGAATTAATTTCGAAATTTAGGACCACAGAGAAAGTTGAATATAATTCTTCACAGAGGGAGATCTTAGAGGTACTTTTGTGAGAAATGTTTAGTGTAGATCTCATTCACTTCCCAATATACCTGAATTTGAATAAATTCCAGAGTCTGGGAAATTGTGTGTTTTTGTGACGGTGTCTAATGGTCGGTGCTGACCGATTCCCCCTCCTTTCAGCCTGTTCCCACTTATGCGCATTTCTGCAGCCGACCGGGTTTGCATTATAATTCCAAAAGTGCATGAATGAAAAATAACAAAAATAAAAGTAAAAGTTAAACATGTTAAAAATACAGACATCTACAAACCTACATACATACACATTATACAGCTGTATACGCACCCGAAAAAATAATAAACAATAACAGTAAAATTACGCATACAGAGATAGTCATACCCCTTCGCACACACACATACATTCCCCGCGCTATCAGAACGACTGCCAAAAAATATGCAACAGCAAAACAAACAAAAGAAAAAAACGTGCATGTCCACAAGTGCCAGTGGAACATACGTTCCATGGTTTCATGGCAACGTTGCAATTTCGCCGCACAAAGAGAGAACGGGCGGGTGCTACCCATCGCTTCCCCCCCTTAAAACCGAATTTTCGTTGGAATGGCTGTGTCCAGTTTATCGTTGTGAATGAAAAACGAAAAAACCGAAAATTTTTGCGCCAAAAATAAAGCAACACCACGACAGGCGACGGCGTCTCAAAAATAGAGCAACAAAAGGGGGGCAAACATTGACAGCAGCAACATCATTAATTTGCAGTACAAAATAACAAAAAAAGAAAAAACGAGAGTAAAACAACATTAAAAACGAACCGTACAAAACTCGATTTACTTATTATTGCATACTTTTAGGGGTGGCTTGCTCGCTGGGCGATTAAACAAAATGCTGGACACATTAATGGCAAACGTTCCGCAGATAATGCGAACGAAATTTTAATGCTTTCGAGCAGGTTTGTTATTTGGATGGCAACACACTCAAGTTTCGAGAAATATTCTTTGTGATAAAGTACAGTCAGCTCAAGGATAGGCCAAAATATGAGATGACATACTACTAAAGATAGGCAATAGATTTTGAGATGTTAGATCAAAATTTTACTACAAGAAGCAGGAGCATGAATCTTAATAATATAGGGCCAATTGGTCGGTAGACTTGGTGATACTCTAGCTAAGAAAGAATACATCACCGACTTCTACAGATACCTGAATTACCCTTTGTGTCCAGTGTAGGGGTTCCTCCTATTACACTGTGGAATAAAATGAAACTTTTTCGAAAATATCAATGTTTTGGCAACGAATTCTGACCAAAAAGAATATACCTGTAGCTGTGTATGATGATCATTTTATAGAGGGAGTCAATATCTCTCCCTTTTTTACATAGCAAACCTTATGATCCGTACATTTTAAGTATACAATATGTTCTGCAATACTACTTAAAACACTACGAGGAAAATTTTTGTGAAACATTTTAACCCTCCAGCTTCTCAATATAGACGTCTTTTTGCTCTAGCCTAGAAAATAAATTTAAATTAATTTAAAATGGTAATTAACAGTTCAAACAATCAATCATTCAAAGATAATTCTTACATCGATTTTTTCTCTGGGAGGGAAAAAATAGGTTAATGGAGAAGCATCTCGATCTCTTTGGTCCTCTCATTGAACTGACATGCACCCTCGACAAGAACACAATCAGTATTCTTGCAGGTTTGAGCACCGGCTACAGGGTTGCATCCATGAAACTTGTATGAATATAATTCATATAATTGCCGTTTGAATCATTTTTGGCAACGGACCTGCCCGATAGGTCCTTCCCAAAATTTCAAATTTCTCAGTACAATAAAAGCGCCACTGATGAGTTATCCCCTCATAGGATTTGAAATACGAATATGAACAAAGTGTTTATAGTTGAATGTGCTTCTGCTCCTATCTATTACCAAACAAAAATTTAATTCGTATGAAGAAAAAAACAAAATAGCTGGAGATCGAATGTATTACATTTAAAAATATTTTAAAAAATATAATATCGTAGAAGTATTATTAGCATATTCTGCGTGAAAGATGGTGTTTCCAAGACATAGAACCATACGGACTGAGAATGTGGGAAAGTTCAATGTGGGAAATTTCATAAATATGCAATAGATATTGTTAAATATTCCAATTTTCCAATAAAATTGACGATATCCATTTCACGTGACTTTATATCTCTTTAAGCTAAGGCTTTATTCTCTATGACTATGTTTAGTGTTTTAGAAAATTATTTCGAAACGTCAAGAAATGTGAACTTCAGAAATATACAGCCTCTCTAATATATAATTGAACGAATTTTATATTAAAATTATACTATCTCGTCTTTCCAATTTTCCATTCATGAACCCCATAACATAGGCAACATTATTGTCGGACTAATTCAACGCCCTTCGGTATGCCTTACTTTTTTCCCTATCAACATAAAAGAGTCAATTCATGCCATACGTATTTTTGGAAATAAATGTTTTTCACGAGTTATGAGTTGTTTTGAAGGTAATTTCAATTACTTTTAAGAAATGTATGTGATACGCAATCTCCCCGTTAGATATTTTAGAGCTTTTCAAATTTATTTCTTTCGATTTTCTTTATCGATTTTTTTGAAATTTTAAAGAAGTGTTCCTAGATGTATTCTTTAGCGACGGTTGAAGTTTGGAAGTGGTGAAATGATGGATTATATTTTGTACGATTTTTTTCAATATTTTACAAAAAGAAAAAAAAAACAGTTTAATATCATTAGTTCATTAACTGTATCAAAATAATAAAGAAATCACGACTAGTAAATTCGTCATAACTCGTAAAATTTTTATTTTCAAAAAACGGATAAAATATTTTTATAAGAAGAATACTTACACCAAGTTTCCAAGCTATCGAAGTCAAAAATCGTACCGCTTGGCATAGAAAGACTCATGATTGATTTAATTTTCCCCTATGATCAGTCTTTATGCTCTATGGCTTTGACGAAATTTCTAGTCTATTTTTAATATTAAAAAATATTATTTTGAAACTTGAAACATGGCGAACTTCAGCAATATACACCCTCCCTAATGTATGTGTGACCTAATCAAGTAAAGTATACTTAATTAGTCGCTCGTCTTCCTCATATATCAATCGCGATAGGTAACATTTTTCTCCCACTATTTCATTACCCTAGAACCTTTTCCTAGCTGAAAGTAAAAAAGAAAATATTTCAACACTTACACGATATTCCATGTTCCATTTATTTCCCTAAACTCATTCATAATGTTGTAAGACTTTGTTTTAGCTCCAAGATATTCGGCCGTAGTTAATTTTTAAAAATTTTGAACATCACAAATATATACCCCCCTCCATAATGTATGCTTGAATTAATTTTGTTTAGAAAGTTTACTTTAGCCTTCGCCTTCCTTTGTATTCCATTCACGAACCCCTACCATAGGCAACATTTTTTCTCCAACTATTTCATTACCCTTAGGTATGCTTTAGTTTTTTTCCACCCTATTAACACATTTAATTGTTCTCTATGATCAGTATTTATGCTCTATATATTTTGCTTTACGTCCTTGGCAGAATTCCTTGATTATGTTTAATATTTAAGAAAATTATTTCAAAACTTCAGGAATATATTTTATTTCTCGTTTTCCTCATATTCCATTCGCGATCCCCTAACATAGGCAACATTTTAGTTTTTTTCCACCCTATTAACACATCATTAATTAGTTGATTATAGAAAGTGTTGCTAAGTTGCTTTTTACACTCTCCAGCAAGCCTTTGCTATTATGACCACATGGAAAAAGTGTGGCAAAAACAGCTCTTTACAAAATTATAAATCGAAACTTAATTTATGACTGCGGGCAGAGTTCTTGGCTCTGTTCTGTGCTGGCTCCTCGCCCACCTATGCATCTCATCAACTTAACAAATCCAATTCTTGAAATAAATTTTTATATATTTTGGCCGTAGGAATGATTTTTTGGTTTAAAAATATTACCTTTTTTTTTAAAAAATGCTATATTTCTGTAATAAAATAAATATTAATCTTTGTGTGGTAAATGATTTATAAGATCTTGACAAACCATAATCAATTGAAATCTATTTTATTTTTAGACTTGGGTATTGTCAAATGGCCATAAAAATAAGTGTATCCATATAGGTTAAGAATATGTATCTAGGTTAAGAATCCACTGCCTCCAATAAAATTTGCGTACTTATAAAAATTCCAAAGGATACGTTAATTAACTCAGTTATTTACCTTACTATACTCAACTGAAGCTTGAACCTTTACTACAATAACCTCAAGTATTTAATACAACTTTCATAGATATTTTAACTTCCCTGTAGATTCCTTACAGAGATTAATGTCCTCTTTACACTTTTCTATTTCCCCAAAATGTATGCAATACTTTAAACTTTTATTGAAATCCTTAAAGTATGCCACCGCTTTTTTGCTACCATTTAAGCTGACAGACGACATAAAATGTTGTTTTAGTTTTATCATCGCTGCCATTACCTCAATTTAGGTATTTTGCTGTTATCCATCCTGTTTTATCACTTTGTAATTAATACAATTTCCTCGACATCGTTTTTTGTTGCTCTGTTGTGTCGTCTCCTTTGGCAATGTTTTCTGTGTTGCTGTTGCTGCTGCTGTTGCAACTAAAAGCTTATGATACCTTTAGGTATTTCTCAGCAATTATGTTAATTTCCAATGCAAATAACATTTAATTGAAGTGTTGCTAGTATTCCCGCAATTTGTACTCATTTCAGTGTTTTTCCTTCTCCTACTCGTTGTCGTCTGTCGTCTCCGTTTTGCGATATTGTTTTTTTTTGCTTTGCCTTCACTCTATCTGGGTATTTATTTCTTCCTTCGTTTTCGGTTTTAAGTTGCCAGTACCACACCCTGACACCAACACACCGGCGACCATGTCGTCTGTTTCCATGGTAGGTATGGGATTTTTTTTGCTGCAGATATTTTGCAAAATATGCAAATACCAGTTAATGGTAATTGTAGCTATGGCTAAATGTATTAATTGCCAATAATTATATTGGTTTTGCTGTAATTTATATATATTTTTTTTTTCAATAAATGCTACATATTGCAGAGAGAGATAATGTGGTTGCGACATAGATTCGTAGTATGAAGACTAGATTCTCCGCTTCAGGGTAAAGTTTTGAGTGTTACACAAGTGCTTCCAAAAACTCACCTAGCTAATAACATTCATGGCAACTCTTTGGTCCAGACATGACTACTTAAATACCATCTCACCGAGAGAGAGTCGGAGAGAAACATCCATCATTAAATTCAATATCATTTTCATAAACTTCACTTCAAACTTAATCAATGGAAATCTTTGTTGAAACTGCACTTACATGACAGCCACAATCTCCCACCAACACTCACATGTGTAAATCGGACAACCGGAAATCAACTGCATTATCGACCACTACTGTCACCAACGTAATGAAAAACACCTACACCCCCCCCCCAACAAGCACTACTGCATAACTTATTAAACAATCATTATAGACGGAGCAAAAAAAAACAAACCAGCTCGTCTACACTCACCAGACAATAACGGGAAGGCAACGAACCCGGTCATGTCCACCTCAACGAAACGAGACCATCCAAACCGACCGACCAACCGCCACCACCAACCGCTACCAGCCAACCAACCAACCGACCATATGCAGCAATTGACGGTCAGAATATGTTGAAAAGTTAATTCATAGCACTTGAGTGCATAAGACCCTTTAAATGAGGGTATGGGGGAAAGGAGGCTAGTATACCTAGCGATGTCCAACTATTCCAGGTTTTTTTAGCGGGTATACTTTTTTCCACAGTTGTATTTCATTTTTTTCCCCAGCATTAAACACCTACAACTATGCTTTGATATTGACTGGAGCTGGTGCAACATACAACATTTCTATAGCAAACAGTACATTCACTTTATGTGATGCATAGCTGGGCAAAGAGCCAGCACCAACACCAGTACCAGCACAGAGCAGAACAAAGAACTCTGCCTGCAGTCATAAATTAAGTTTCGATTTATAATGTTGTAAAGAGCTGTTTTTTGCCACACTTTTTCCATGTGACCATAATGGGTAGTGGCTTGCTGGAGAGTGTGAAAACAGTGCTACTTACCAACACTTTCTATAATCAACTGTTTAATTATGTGTTAATAGGGTGGGGAAAAGCTAAAGCATACCAAAGGGTAATGGAATAGTGTGAGGAAAAATGTTGCCTATGTTAGGGGATCGCGAAGGGAATATGAGGAAAGCGAGGGATGAAGTATACTTTTTAGACAAAATTAGTTAAAACATACATTAGGGAGAGGGAGAAATATTTATGAAGTTTGAAATAATTTTCTTAATTAGTAACCAAGGAAATCTGCCAAGGAGCTAAAGCAAAGCCTTACAGCATAAATACTGAGCTTAAGGGAAAATGAAGGTGCATCGAATGTCGTGTAAGTGTTATTGGAAAATTGGAATATTTGTTTTTTCACATTCTCAGGTCTAGGAAAAAAGGAGAAAAATGTTGCCTACGTTAGGGGATCGCGAGTGATATATGAGGAAGACGAGTGACTAATTATATATAATTTACTTAGTTCAAACATACATTAGGGAGAGTAGGGTGTATATTGCTGAAGTTCGCAAATCTTGAAGTTTCGAAATAATTTTCTTAAATATTAAAAATAGACTAGAAATTCCATTAAGAAGCTAAAGCAAAGTCATAGAGCATAAAGACTGACCATAGGGGAAAATTAAATCAATTATGTGTCAATAGGAAAATAACTAAAGCATACCAAAGGGCAATGTAATATTGTGAAAAGAATGTTGCCTATGTTAGGGGTTCGCTAATGAAATACATGGGAACGCGAAGACTAAAGTATAATTCTTAAATAATTTTATTTCGATCATATTTTTGAAGTGAAAGCGAGGGATGAAATATACTTTTTAGACAAAATTAGTTAAAGCATGCATTAGGGAGAAATATTTATGAAGTTAGAAATAAATTTCTTAAATATTAACCAAGGAAATCGGCCAAGCAGCTAAAGCAAAGCCTTACAGTATAAATACTGAGCTTAAAAAATGAAGACACATGGAATGTCGTGTAAGTGTTATTGGAATATTTGTTTTTTCACATTCTCAGGTCTAGAAAAATGTTGCCTATGTTAGGAGATCGCGAGTGATATATGAGGGAGACGAGTGACTAATTATATATACTTTACTTAGTTCAAACATACATTAGGGAGCAATATACACCCTGTATATTGCTGAAGTTCGCAATTTTTGAGGTTTCGAAATAATTTTCTTAAATATTAAAAATAGACCAAAAATTCGGTTAAGAAGCTAAAGAAAAGGGGAAAATTAATTCAATTATGTGTTAATATGGAAATAACTAAAGCATATCAAAGGGCAATGTAATAGTGTGAAAAGAATGTTGCCTATGTTAGGGGCTCGCTAATGAAAGACATAGGAAAGCGAAGACTAAAGTATAATTCTTAAAGAATATATTAGAATATTTCTAAATTTCGAATTTCTTAAAGTTTCGAAATAATTTCTGTCAAGAATTTAAGGTCAAGGACCCAAATCCAAGACTTAGAGCATAAAGACTGAGCTTAAGAGAAAACTCGTTAAAATCTCTGCTATTATAAAATTTAACTAAATATTCTGGTATTTAGTTTACAAATGTTTTTGCACTTCTTAACCACAAATCTAGAAGATCGTGATTTTTTTAATTGTTTTGGGACTACATAAATGATCCTAACATGTACATTTATCCATGGATCTTTTACATGGCGACATGTCAAAGATGGTGAATGATTACAAGTTATGTGCCATTTATATTTCATTTTTATATTTTCACTTCTAATGTCACGCTCAGTCTTTTTGGTTGAGTTTTGGTCGAGATGCTCTATATAGCCAAGACTCTTCATCCATCCATCCCTAATCGATTAGTATAGCATTGAATATCGAAACCGATTGAACTTCAACTAACATGTTTACCAGAATTGACATGTAGATGGCCTAATGTTCTTGTTTGTCAAAGACCTTGTTTGCTCGATAAGATCTCTGCTATTATAAAATGATACTAAATATTATTTTATTAAGTTTACAAATAATTTTTTGCACTCCTTAACCACAAATTTAAAAAATCATGATTTTTTAATTATTTAAGAACTACAAAAAGGGATCTTTTACATGTGATCAGTCCTAGATTTCCATAATGAGAGATTATTAAATTATAATAAATATAAATAATTATTATTATACCATCGACGAAAATCGGAATTTCAGAAAAAAATATGTCCCTACAAATTTTTAATACAATTTTCGAAAGCCAAAATACACCAGAAAGTTTTATACAAGCCTTTCGACAATTTTTTTTAACATTTTTATTATTTGATTTTTCGAAAATGACTATGTGAAAATGAAATTCAGAACATTTGTAACCATCATAAATAACCATTAATTACAAAATATAAATATATTTTCAAAATGAGGGTGCATATATTACGATACCATTGGAAATGTTTAATAAAACAAACATTTTAATATCTTTTTCGAGATTAGAAACACAAAATACACCAGAAAATTGTATATAGCCTTTCGACAAAATTTTTTTTGCAAGTTTAATTTGCTTTAAAATTTTAGTTTAAATTTAAATTTTTTTACTTTAAATTTTAGTTTAAACAGTTTTAATTTTCCTAAGATATTATTATTTTTAATTTTTGTAATTCTATGAAGCAGCAGCAATATCCACGAAACAAACCGGGATTATCTCGTCACAATCCGATAGCTCTAGTCTAGAGTGATAACTAAATCATCTGAAGTGTAGTTGACATCACAAACAACAACTTGACGTATAGATGGCGCTTTTGACCAAGCCTTAGTGTTTTTTTTGTGTTTTTTTTTCTATATGATAATGGCATGTGAACGACAACCGGAGAGCTCTTTCAATTTCAACTTTGATAATTCTTATTTCATCTGAACTATGAATAATCTTCAAAAATACTGATTAAATGATTTAAATCGTGTCTTAGCTGAATTGAAAATGTATTCAGCTGAATAGCTATTTAAAATATCATCATATCAATACATTACATCCTTTGCAAAAACAGGAAATAAAATTTTCAACTATCAATTTCAAAGGTTAGGATTCCAAAAATGATATAAGGTTTAGGAGTTTTTGGTGAGCATGTCCAGAGATGAAGTGACAAAGTAAATGGTACTACATTTGTAAGCCATCAGCAACATCTTTAACCATTTAATAGTCCATCTTTCCAGTAATATTTTGACGAAATGAAGTTCATATGTTTTATTTTTTCCGTATTCAAGACTTAAAGATCGTGAAATGACAACGGATTGACTCTATTCAACAGTCTTTTTTTTGGAATCCCAAAAATGTCTATTAAAATATTAGCTTAGCATGGACATTTGTAGCTAAATTGCAGCTTTTTCTTAGAAAGAACTCAATTAAACCACTAATTATTATCTCACGGCAGAGCAAATTCTCAGCTGAATTGCCAACTTACCCAGCTGAATAGTACCATTTATGTGCCACTATGGCAATTTATAATATCCTCTTACTCGAGGCATTATTGCTTACAATACTATTCGACAAAAATCATGTAAATTGACTACGTAATCCTGCATATCAACATTCTCAACCTTTTCACAAACTGTTTTTTTTTTTGGTTGATGGTTATTGGCACATTAACAAATCCCATACACACGAGCATATTTACATTTTCAATTCACAAATCCTATACACACGAATGCATACGTTTACATACGTAACAATATGTTCGTTATCAGTTTGACTGTTTGTTCGTTCGTTCGTTTGTTGGTTTGTTTGTACGAACATAAATTATAAATGAGTTGATTAAATTATATTCTCATTTATTTGTATAATTACGTTCAATGAAATGGGCTGCTTGTGCTGTCCGTGCAGCAGCATCGGCAACAATTGTTTATGGCCGTTTATGTCCGTTCGGGAGGGGTGAGAGAGAGAGAGAGAGAGAGAGCGAGCAAAAAAGGAATCGTACATTTAATGCAACTGCATTACAATCAACATATCAAATGTTTACAGTGATTCTTTTTGTTTTTTTTTCGAGTGGACTGGCACTCGCTGGAAGGTGTAGTGGTTGCCTGTTACTATTGTTTCACTGCCGTTTGGAGATTTCGCCGTACATCTATCTGACTGACCGATGTCTGGATGTGTTCGCGGGGCTTTTAATTTAATTTTTGTTAATTTCCACAGTTGTCACATGAACAGCTTAAGTAGTATTTCATCATCAGTGCCACAATGTTCAGATAGTCGAGGCTATACGTAAGCAACGTGAAGTAAACACTGGCTTTCTCAGTTCCTTCATACCTTCATTTTATAAACATTCTGGAATGCTGTGTTCGCAGTGAAATGTAGGACAACCCAATACCTCTTAAAATATAAGATCTTTCTCAGAGATGACATCGCTAGCAACTCATATCATAGACTGCATTATCCAACGTGACCCTGCATATGCTGGATTCTTCCCTCGCCACTTCAAAGGCTTTTTCATCGCCCATAATCGAGGTGTCCAGTACACTGGTACCCATATTAACTAATAGTTGTCATTGATTTCCTTCCAGGTTGGTCGGAAGGTTCGCTTGGACACTTGACACGGGAGTGTCAAGTAGGCATCTTTGAATGGACCGCACCACTCTGATCTTATATCCAGCTGGAAAGATTGAGAAATTAGATTAGATCTCTTATATCAGTTGCCGATATCTCATCAAAAGCTCTGTGTGTAGTGGGTTTATTAGAGGTGGGCAGTCACATAAGAAGTGCTCGACTGTCTCTTCTTCTTCGATGACTCTGTCTTCTCTTGATTATTCAATGTTCGGTCTCAGCTTACATCCGATATTCAGATCACTACCTGAATCAAGTCACAAGATATCACAAATCCCACGGCCCCTTACCACTTTAAACACTAACTGAAGAATAGTTTTTTGCCATGCCAAGTCCAAGAACCACAAAGAAAAAATGAAATGTAGATGGCACAGAACTTGTAAGCGAGCTCAGCTTCTTCGAGGGCTACATATTCCAATCAAAGACCTACAACCATTAGGACTGAGCATATGGGAAAAATATTACGAATATTCAATATGCCATCGAAATATTATTGGAACATGGGATTATTCAGCCTTCAAAGATGGATGAACGATTACGAGTCCTGCGACATCTACATTTCATATTTTCTTTGTGATCCTCAAAAACAGAAACTCATAAACATTGAGTGTGGAATGATATCGAGTTGTGGGTGGTTTTGTGGTGTAGATTCCCAAGCCGGTTCATTCATCGTATTCATTATCCATTACTAAACTAATAGACATCGAACATCCATCACCTTGTTAATCGTAATTGGCATCTAGATGGCGGTTGTGTCGTTTCGGTTAAAGACCTAGAAAAGACCATAAAACTGCGCTTGGGACGAGATCGTTTTCTCGATGAGTTCTGAATGCACTTGTGGAGCCGATTTATACTTCCCTCCTTGATTCATTAGTATAGCATTGTATAGCGAACCATAGTTGACATGTAGATGCCGGTTTCGTCATTGTTCTGCAAAGACCTCAAAGATCATGGAACGAGATCGTATTCGAGATGAGTTCTGAAAGGTTTTGTGGTGAAGATTCCGAAGGTTCATCCCTCCATCCTTGATTCATTAGTATAGCATTGTATAGTGACACAGGTTGAACCATTAATAACATGTAGATGGCGGTTTCGTCGTTCTTCAGCAACGACCTCAAATCATATACTCTGATCGTATTCGCGATGCGTTCTGCATGGTTTTGTGGTTTAGATTCCAAAGTCGATTCATCTATACATTCCTAATCCATCAGTGTTGCACTGGATATCGACAGTAATTGACATGTAGATGGCGGTTTCGTCATTGTTCTGCAAATACCTCAAACCATAGACTCTGATCATGGAATGAGATCGTATTCACGATGAGTTCTGGATGGTTTTCTGGTGTAGATTCCGAAGTCGATTTAATCCTTATCCATCCTCAATTCATTAGTATAGCATTGTTGAGTCGTAATTGACATGTAGATGGCGGTTTCGTCATTGTTCAGCAAATACCTCAAACCTGCAATGGGATCGCATCTGCGATGGTTTTGTGGTGTAGATTTCGAAGTCGATTCATTCATAAATTTCTAATTCATCAGATTAGCACTGGGTATCGACAATAGTTGACATGTAGATGGTGGTTTCGTCATTGTTCTGCAATACCTCTTACCATAGACTGCGATCATGGGATCAAATTGTAATCGCATGGTTTTGCGGTGTAGATTCCGAAGTCCATTTATCCATACATCACTGATTCATCAGTGTAGGATTGTATACCGGCCATAATTGACATGTAGATGGCGGTTTTGGCGTTCTTCTGCAATACCTTAAACCATAAAGAGAATGAGATCGTTCTGGATGGTTTTGTGGTTTAGATTCCGAAGCCGGTTCATTTATCGAACCATCTGGGTAGATCTCATTGTCGAGCCCGGTTGAAATTTTATGGATAAGTTAAACGTAATTAAAACTTAGACGGCGGTTATCTCCAAGTGCTATTATGATCGAGAATAAAATATTTTGCTGGGTTATCCATGCGCGGCATGTGCGTATCGATATAACACCATTTGTTGGTTGACGATGCTGAGCTCATATTTATAGTTGACAATTATTTAATAATAATCACATGTAGTAATAATAATGACACTTTCATACACATATATGTACATGCGATAATGCTATTATTCCGATGCCTCTTAATGTATAATGTATGCAAAATACAAATAATTGTTAAACATTATACACTTTGCATTAAAATGATGATGATGTGATGAGTAACTTGTTGAATGTCATTTGTAGTTGAATTTAAATTTCAGACACTCTTTAATTATAGAAAATTTCTCTCCTCTCCTTGCAGGACTATGACAAAGAGATACCTCCACACAAAATCAATTCACCCCTGGGCAATAGCATTGCCGATTTGCCAATGCATTACAATGGACCCGATGATAAGGATCACCTCAAGGAATTGGAATTTTATAAGAATTTAGCTAAGGCCGCTTCGTTGGCTTCCCAGAATAACAATAACAACAATACCAGCAATAATAACCTAGATAAATCA
Source organism: Polietes domitor (assembly GCA_947397865.1). Classification (NCBI taxonomy): domain Eukaryota; kingdom Metazoa; phylum Arthropoda; class Insecta; order Diptera; family Muscidae; genus Polietes; species Polietes domitor. The sequence continues at coordinate 138,422,989 of OX377622.1, read as the reverse complement.
CCTATACCTCATCAGCATCAACATCAACATCAACATCATCTGCAGCACGAGCAGCAAGAGCCATCGCATCACAACAGCAATGATTTGCATATATCGCCTTCAGCATCGCCGGAGCCCATGCAAATCGATGTGGACCCCCATCTCCTGCCACATCATCATGTGCCGCATCACCATGATCATCATCATCATCATCATTTACATCGTGCCAAAGAAGAGGATATCCAGCATCATCATCATGGTGATGACGAAGCCATGTTGCATAGTCGTCACGAGCGCCATGACGATCACGTGATGGCCGACAACGATGCTGAGCTGGCTGAACATCATCTGCATCATCAGCAGTCCTCGGATCAGGCCAAGGCATTGGCTGCAGCAGCGGCGGCGGCCCAAGCTCATCTGAATGGAACTAGTGAGTACATATCGAGATCCAATTGTATATAAATGCAAACTAAACGAATAACTAACTAACATGATCACAAGCACAAACACTGGAAACCTTTATATTGTAAACATAATTCAGCCAAGGCTAAATGCGATTGATAAAGTTAGCAAATCTAACTGGAGATTTTAAATATAAGTCAGAGCTGCTGAATAGCAAAATAGCCAAAGTTAGCTGAGATTGAAAACTTTTTTGCATTTTTCTCAGTTAGATAAATCAAGTTAGCTAACTTTCAGCTAATGCCAATTTTAATTGAAAATAAGCTAAAAAAAAGTATTTTTTTAGATAATCAATTCACTAACTAACAGATAAGCCACTAACAGAGTCTAAATTCTATTGATAAATTTATCAGCCTTAAGAACACATTTTAAACACAAGTCGGAGCTGCTGAACAGCAAAATAGCCACTGTTAGCTAAGCTTAAGAATATTTTTATGTATTTTGCCCAGTTAGATAAAGAAAGTTGTCTAACTTCCAGCTAATGCTAATTTTAACTTAAAATAAGCTAAAAATATTTTTTTAGCTAATCAATTCAGCTAGTCGGACTAAATTCAATTGAAAAATTTATCAACCTTAAGAACACATTTTAAACACAAGTCAGAGCTGTTGAACAGCAAAATAGCCACTGTTAGCTAAGCTTAAGAATATTTTTATGTATTTTGCCCAGTTAGATATAGAAAGTTGGCTAACTTTCAGCTAATGTTAATTTTAACCGAAAATGGGCTAATAAAAAGGTATTATTTAGCTAAACTATTCAGCTAATCGGGCAACTGACAGATATTCTAAGGTACTAACAGAGTCTAAATTCGATTGATAAATTTATCAACCTCAAGAACACATCTTAAACACTAGCCTGTGCTTCAGTATAGAAAAATAGCTACAGTTAGCTAAACTTTAAAATATTTTTTTGTATTTTGCCCAGTTAGATAAAGAAAGTTGGCTAACTTTCAGCTAATGTCAATTTTAACCGAAAATAAGCTAATAGAAAGTATTTTTTAGCTAAAAATTTAACATTCATGAGCATTTTGGCGGGTTAGCTAAAGCAAATCAGCTGAATTTAAATGAAGTTCAGCTAATGCTAATTTTATGTTAAAATAAACTAATAAAAATTCCTTTTCTAGTGAAAATTTTGACAGTCCTATGCATTTTGCCCAGTTAACTAAAGCAAATCGGCTAACTTTAACTGAAGTTCAACTAGTGTTAATTTTAACTTAAAATAAGCTAATAAATAGTATTTTTTAGTTTAAATTTTAACAGATTAGTGACAAGTTAGCTAAACCAAATCAACAAACTTTAACTGAAGACCAGAAAATTAGCTAATAAATAGTATTTTTAGCTAAAATCGGCTAACTTTAACTGAAGTTCAGCTAATGATAATTTTAACTTAAAATAAGCTTATGAAAAGTTCTTTTTCTTAGCTAAAATATTAACAGTCCTAAGAATTTTGCCCAGTTAGCTTAAGCAAATCGGCTAACTTTTACTGAAGTTCGGCTATTGTTAATTTTAACCGAAAATTAGCTAATAATTAGTATTTTTTAGCTAAAATTTTAACAGTCCTAAGTTTTTTTCCAGTTAACTAAAGAAAATCGGCTAACTTTAACTGAAGTTCAGCTAATGCTAATTTTAACTTAAAATAAGCTAATGAAAAGTACTTTTTTTAGCTAAAATATTAACAGTCCTAAGAATGTTGCCCAGTTAGCTAAAGCAAATCGGCTAACTTTTACTGAAGTTCAGCTAATGCTAATTTTAACTTAAAATAAGCTAATGAAAAGTACTTTTTTTTTAGCTAAAATATTAAAACTCCTATGAATTTTGCCCAGTTAGCTAAAGCAAATCGGCTAACTTTTACTGAAGTTCAGCTATTGTTAATTTAAACTCAAAATAAGCTAAAAAGGTATTTTTAGCTAAAATTGTAACAGTCCTAAGAATTTTGCCCAGTTAGTTAAAGCAAATCGGCTAACTTTTCTGAAGTTCAGCTATTGTTAATTTAAACTCAAAATAAGTTAAAAAAAGTATTTTTTAGCTAAAATTGTAACAGCCCTAAGCATTTTGCGCAGTTAGCTAAAGCAAATCAGCTAACTTTTAATGAAATTCAGCTAATGCTAATCTTAACGTAAAATTAACTAAACATTTAACAGTATTTCAGCTAATCGAAAATTTTTAGGAAAAAATTAAAAAAAAATCAACAAGGAAATTGAACTAAAGTCAAGCTGTAACACTGAATTAGTCATTGAAGCTTTATTTATTGTAAGGACACGAGCAATTGATTGCTCTAAATTACCTAAAAATGTCCTCCACAAAGACTTTGCTGAATATGTTTTGTTGTTTGACACAAAAGCCACCTGCCAATTTGCCAATTCATAATCATAATCTCTGCTGTGGGAAACCTTCGCTGTTCCTACTCAAAAATCCTTTCACAATGCTTTCCAAATTGCTGCCACGAAACCTAACAACTGGACCTGCCCCACCACTTACATACATACACTGACTGACATTTGCATTGAATACAAAACAGAACAACATTTCCACAACCCACCCCCCAACACCCATCCACCACATGCAAGCTTTTTCACCAGAAAATTTTATTAGTTTCTTCCCCCTATTCCATTCTAGTGCAAGAAATGTTAAATTTACAAAAATTACAAAATCTCACAACATTCCAACAAGAACAAAGTCTAGGCAATAATAATGCGGCCACCGCAGCAGCGCTAGCAAGTCTGCAGGGCTTGGCCGCCGGCATACAGGCGAGTGCGGCGGCGGCCGCTCTCAATTCACCCTTGAACTTAAGTGTGGCCAGCAGTGCTGGCATACCCACAAGTATGGCTTCCGATTTGCTTAATTCGCACAAAGTTATGGGACACATGGCCGAGAGTGCGGGCAATAGCAATGGCGGAGATAATCAAAATAATCACAGCTCCTCCTCGCCCAACCACGGTGCTAACAGCTTGGCCGGCGGAGGACAATCAACGGCTTCGACACAAAATGCTTTGGCCAATGCTTTGAGTAATGCAGCGGCGGCCGCAGCCGCAGCTCAGGGAACAGCGGCCACGGCCTCACCACCTCCACAGTTGCAGGCACCACCGGCCAGCTCACAAATGCCACAACTGATATTGGCCTCTGGGCAATTGGTGCAAGGAGTGCAGGGAGCTCAGCTGTTGATACCCACGGCACAAGGTAAGCTCAGGCCATTACAATTATTTGTTCAGATCCTGACTAAATGTTCTTCTTCTTCTTTTATCTTCTAGGCATAGCTGTGCAGACCATACTCACCATACCCGTGAGTCCTCAAGTCAACACCAACGAACAATTCCTATCGAACTTTGGCGCTTTCGCTGGCTTCCCCCCACAACAGGTGGCGCCGCCCCAGCCCCAGCTGTTGGCTGCAACTGCTCCACATTTGTCGGCCTCCTTGGCTGCGTTACATCAACCGCCCACCTTGCCTCAACTTGCCCAAGCACCAACGAATTTACTGAAACCCAACCTCTTCTCCAACGGCGTCCAGCAACTTTTGGCCGCTCTACATCCCGAGCTTTTTGCGGCGGCTGCTGTCAACCATCATCATCAGCAGCAGCAACAGCAACAACAGCAGCAGCATCAGCAACAACAGCAGCACGCCCAACAGTTGGCCGCTCACCACCATGACTTGCATTTACGATCGTCCAATGAAAGATCCCCGCCTTCTTCGCCCACAAATAGTACAAAGGCTGCCGCAGCGGCAGCAGCAGCTGCTGCTGCAGCTTTCCATCTGCAATCCCAGCTGCACATCAAACCCGAAACCCAACCTCATCTACATCCACACCATCATGCGGCCGCTGCGGCTGCAGCTTTACATCATCACACTCAGGCTTTACGACACGCTGAGGGTCTGGCGTCTCCCAAATTGGAGTGCAAACCCAAAGTCCATCTCAGCACCGAAGATACGGACGACTCACCCCTGGCCAGGCATCAGTTCGGCGGTCATCATCGTCTGGGTAACACCTCGGCTTCGCCACGCCCCTCATCGAGTGCTTCCAGTAGTTTGGCCCTAAGAGACCGAGAGGCCCGAGAGCAACACTCCATGAAGCAAAGTCCCTCACGTGCGTCTAGCAGCAATGCCGCGAGCAGTGGCATGAATTTAAGTCAAATGGGCAGTGAACGCGAGAAGGAACGCGAGAGAGAACGTGAACGCGAACGAGAGCGTGATAGAGATCGCGAGCGTGAACGCGAAAGAGAACGTGAGGAAAAACGCGAGAGAGAGGGATTCAGGGAACGCGAACGGGACCGAGACAGAGAGCGTATACGAGCTGCTTCACCTGCCACCTTAAATGCCCGAAGTGCTGCTGCCTTGGCCAAAGAGGCTGCGGCCGCCAATCAGGCGCCCTCGACATCTTCAAACAACTGCAACGAAAGAGGCTATTCATCACCTGTGGGTTCATCATCCAGCAACCAAATATTCCGTGCGCACTCGCCGCATCTGTCACATCATTCAATGGGCCGACAAACGCCTCATGCCATATCCTTGGACTCGCCACACGAACGAGATTTCCTGGGCAATGGCGTGGGTCTAATGTCGGGCTCCTCATCCTCCACTGCGGCTACGTCAACGGCTAATGTACTTAGTAGTATGAATAGGTAAGTCTCTGTTGTATAATAAAGATTTTAGGTATTAACTCCTCAAAATGATTTAGACTCTCTTCATCGAATGGTGAATTGACTATAACAAAATCGCATGGTCCACCAACTGCCACCGCTACCAGAGCCTTATCGGCCTCACCCACCTCACCTGCGGGACCAACTGTATCTGTTTCAAATCCCTCATCCTCAATGCATCATCACAATGCCCATCATTCGATGCATCCGATGAAAATGAGTCCGACCACCAGTGCAGTACTGCAACAGCAACGAGAACGCGAGCGTGAAAGAGAGCGAGAGCGCGAAAGAGAGCGTGAACGTGAACGGGATCACATGGGCGAACTACCACCACCACCATCGATGTCGCCAAATGGCACGGAGGGATCAATGGGAGCTCATGACTTGCTTATGGATTCACCGAGTGAGTAAAGATCGTTTTCAGATATATTTTTAGTATTTTTAAAAACTAGTTCGTAAGTTAAGGATGAGGAGTAGGAATTTGAGAAAGATCAACTACATCCTAGAAGATTGTAAGGAATGATATAGAAGACCGAGTGTATCTTCTTTAAGCCAAGCCAACCTAATCCTTTCGCTATATCTACTCATTCTATTAATTCATTGCTTTCCCCGGCAGCGAAGTTTCTTTGCAAACGAAGCTCCCACATACAACAATGCCAATTTGTTAGCCGAAGTTTTCGCCGAAAAACTCCTCCCCCATCTCCCCCACCATTGGACTTCTTCATCAAGTTTCTCGTTATACCCAAAAACTAAATAATATTGACATGATTCTTGCAAGGCAAAGTTTTGCGTACCTTCTGCGTAGCTAATTTCCAATTACACTCTACGCTAATTCTTCTTAACATATGAGTGACATTAAGCCTTGCAGCCAGCCAGCTCGTGGTTAGATGTCGTTGATGACATTGCCGCTGTTGCGTTGCTGTTGTTCTTGTCGCTCTTTGGTTGGTGTTGCACTAAAATGAAAATGCAATTTGCACAGGATTTATATATATGTTTAGAATATTTAGAAAGATTATATTAGGAAAACTTATGAAGACAGTTTCTTTCAATACAATCAACGTTGGGATGCAGCCAGAGGTGTGTAGTCAAATGTAGTGAGATGTAGATGGCACAGTGGGTTAGAATTATGGAAAAGTTTTGAAGATATTATTTTCTTCACTGAACTCAGGGTTGACGGAAAAAAGGAATGCAGGGGGGTTGGATGGAAGAAATAGGTTACTCCCTACTGTGTTTATTAACATTTGTCGGAAGTCGCGTATCTCACGTCCGAAGAACAATCACCACGAAAGCTAGAACAATGACACACATTCCATTGCAAGGCGTTGGCAGAAGGAATGTATGGAAGGGAAGGAGGAAAGAGAGAGTAGTGTTTGTTGACATCTGTTTGAAAGGAAGAACGAATTCATCCTGTGATATGTGGTGTTGCCGGCTATCCAATCGACAACTAATGACTGAGAATTCCTGCGAGGTCACGTATCCCTACCGAACGTCCTCACGTCCGGGATAATATCGAGAATATTCGAAGAACTAACCCCATGGAATTATCGATAGAACAGTGACAATAGAATTGAATATCCTACCACCATCTATCAACTGCATCGCTCTTCTCCGAACACGACCAAGGAAAATCTTGGAGCACCCGACCATATATGGGAATTGTATTCCATCTCCAACCTGATGTTGATAGTGTAGTTATTGAAAACATCAGAGGGAGTGAAGTATTCCTTACTCCGCTAGAAAAATGCTCCCAGACTGAATGCTTCTTTCGACTCGTCAAATATCGTTCGTTTGTGAGACAACAAAGAGCACTGGGTCTTAAGTGTATTAAACTGCACTCTATTCACTCGAACCCATTCGATATCGGCCTGTTAATCCTTTCTAAAATCTTGGAGAACCCGACCATATATGGGAATTGTATTCCATCTAAGGCCTGATGTTGATAGTGTAGATATTGAAAAGATTAGAGGGAGTGAAGTATTCCTTACTCTGCTTGAAAAATGCTCCTAGACTGAATGCTTCTTTCGATTCGTCAAATATCGTTCGTTTGTGAGACAACAAAGAGCACTGGGTCTTAAGTGTATTAAACTGCACTCTATTCACTCGATCCCATTCGATATCGGCCTGTTAATCCTTTCTAAATTACCCATCCATCAATCTTATTTTGTTCTCAATTTCTTGAAGACTAGGTCTCCGATCGACTGGGCATGGATGACAGGGCTTACTGAGTAGATTGGTTTCAAATTTTGGTCCAAATGTTCGTCAATGAAAAGAGTGGGACGAAAACCCATCTATAACATCACGTATAGTACGATCTTGAAGTAAGCTTTAAATTAAGAGACATCACTACTGTTTGATCTCTTTTCTCTGGATAAGTTGAGTAGATTGAATTCAAAGTTTGGTCCAAGAGATGTGGGAGAAAGATCAATGAGAGTGGGAGATAGAACAGAGCCCTATGGTTCTCCTGCGGTCAACCAATTATCATGGGATGGAAATACGTATGGTGCATCTCTGAGGAAGGTCCATTTAAATCGAGAGAAGTCACTATCTATTGGCTTCCCTGGAGATTTAGATTTCACGGAGTTATTTCCTTCTAGCCTCTCTCTGGTTGACTCATCGCCTTTTTCCCAAAAATGTCTACAAGACTTGGTTTACGATCGAATGGCATTGAGAGACATCGGTTACTTTCAGCCGCGTGTGAGTAGATGGGATTCAAAGTCTGGTCCAAAAGGTCGTCAATGAAAAAGACTGAGAAAAAGAAAAGAGTTCTGTGATGAACATCGATATAAATCGATTGATCTCTCAGACATCTTAATAGATTTTGATTTCGCGTAGTAGAGCTCATGGTATGAAAACACATCTACAACAATAGGTATAGTGAGATCTATGAAGAAGTTCGGCATAAGTCGAGATAAGTCACTAGCATTTTCTCTCAGGCTTATCAAAAAGACTGAGAAAAAGAACAGAGTTCTGTGATGCCATCTCTGATGAACCTCGATATAAGTCGATTGATCTCTCAGGCATCTTTGGAGATTTTGATTTCGCGTAGTAGAGCTTATGGTATGAAAACACATCTACAACAATAGGTATAGTGAGATCTATGAAGAAGTTCGATATAAATCGAGATAAGTCACTACCATTTTCTCTCAGGCTTATCTAGAGATTTTGATTTCGCATAGTTCCTTCTAGTCTATCTTCAAGTTTCCTGGATTTGTCTGGTACATCTTGCCCTGTTCTTTACTTCTACTTTCGCTGGTTTAGCTGAAGTGACTTCAATGTTTGATTTGATGTGTCTGTTTCGCGATCCTTGAGGAAGCTCGATATAAATTGAGAGAAGTCACTACAATTTGATCACTTAGGCTTGTTTATCTATGAGGAAGTTCGATATAAATTGAGATAAGTCACTACCATTTTCTCTCAGGCTTATCTAGAGATTTTGATTTCGCATAGTTCCTTCTAGTCTATCTTCAAGTTTCCTGGATTTGTCTGGTACATCTTGCCCTGTTCTTTACTTCTATTTTCGCTGTTTTAGCAGAAGTGACTTCAATGTTTGATCTGATGTGCCTGTTTCGTGATCCCTGAGGAAGCTCGATATAAATTGAGAGAAGTCACTACAATTTGATCACTTTGGCTTGTTTGGAAATTTTGCTTTCGCACAGTTAGTTCCTTCTAGACTGTCGTCCATTTTCCTTGATTTCGCTGGAGCATCTTCTCATGTTCTTTAGTTTAACTCTCACTGGTTTAGCTGAATTGACTTTAATGTCTGCCTTTCTTGGGATCCCTGATTTGTTGCCTACTAAATCCATTTTATTCATCTGGTGTATTTAATATTTTTGATCTGACAGGAGGATCAAGCCACCAATCAGGTCATCTAGGTTTTGTGCCCCTTTTACAAAACCACCACTTCGTACATTATTCCGTGAAGGTTAGTTCTGGCAAAATTTATGATTAGTATTCTCAGAAATACAGCATTAGACGTTCGCATCGAATCTTATTGAACGCGGCTGATAGATTAAGTGGAGATCTCTTTGTTAGACTTGTTTCTTGGACGCCTAGCTCTGTATATGATTATACCTCCTTTCTTTCCATATTCCATATTTCCTTCGGCATTCCATGACTCTTTGAACTATCTGTTCTATCGCTGCAAACTGTTGCATTTTTATTTTGTTCTATCTCTGATACAATATTCGCCTCTTCAAGCCACTGTTCAACCATCAACTTTATCTTTTGTTGCAACAGTAACACCATCAACTGACTTTGCCCCACCAAAACCGCCACAAGCATTATAAATCTAGTCAAATTATAGATGACATTATAAAAGGCAAGACGTCAGTCAGTCAGTAAGCGTGAAATTTTCTTATGCACACCCAGCCCAAGTTGCTGTTCGTTACAGCACATTTTCCCATCATCATCGTCAGCCTCAAACGCCTCTCGAGCTGAATAAGTTTTGTTTGGTAAATATTTTAAAGTTTAATTAACACCCTCGAAAAAGTTTCGGATGCTCGGATGCATGCGCTGCACAAATCCTACCACAAAAATATTGAAATTGTGGATTTATGAAAAGCCAAACCAAATTCCAAATGAAACGATAAGAAAAAGCAAAAACGAAAACGAAACTTTTCATTAGAATATTACTACAGAAATATGTATATGATTTTTCATATGCAGATTAGAGAAACGGGTTATCAAATAGAACCAGGGAAGGTTTAATATTATGGGAAGAGTAATAGGAGAGATGTATATGGGGAAAACATTTCAATGATGCTACTTAGAGTAGGGCTTTACTTAGATATCTACATATATGACCATTTGGAAAATCTGGATTATGGTTAATATCAGAAAAAAAAACTAAAAATAATTATTTCTTCTTCATTAAAGTCAATTAAAATTTCCGATGGGCCTTCACCTCACATTTCTATATTTTCATATCTCCTCCAATCCATTATGTCTCAGCAGATCTTCTAGGTCTAGGAGTAGGTTCTATATCAGAAAAAAATTATTTCTTCTTTATTCAAGTCAATTTAAATTTCCCATGGAAAGGGCCTCCGTTCACCCAACCCAATTTTCTTTGCTTTCATACCTTTTTGGGACTCATAACTTGCCCCAGCTTTACAGCACTTCGTGGTATGTTTGATAATTCACAGCCAGCTAAATTTTAATTGAATTTTTTTGTAATTCAATCGAAAATTGCCAACATATTTGATTACACACAATTGACCCTTTCTTTCATCCGCCATTTCGTATGAATCATATACTAGCCACCAGCCCGATACTTCATTTTACCTGATTTGGAATGGTTTTCGGTTAGTTATATTTGATTATGGTTATTGATTTTTTTTCGTTTGTGATGGCGGCGGGGGGAGGAGGTTCGGTAAAATATGCAAATGATACTTATGGGTGGTTTTTTCCTCTTTGTTTTTGCTTTCTGGAGTTTGTGTTTGGATAATAGAGCTTTCATTAGAGTTTGGTATTTGTTGATTGGATTAATGTACATATGTACGTACATATGTGAAAGCATGCATATGGCTAAAGAATCGTAAAAAATGGCTGAAAGTTATTATTTGCTCATATGTATTCGGGCTGAGTTGCTGGCGAAAAGGTTAATGACCAATTGCCAGCATTTTCGCCATGGAATGTAAAATAATGCACAACTTGCTTTTGGGGTTTTTCCATTGAGCACTTCAAATGGTTTTGGAGTGGGCTAGTACTAACCAAATGAAAACGATTGGTTTTAATTACTAAAAAAATAATACAAACATTCTTTGTACTTTGTGAGACTGCGGCGCCGTAAACACAGTTGGATAACATGAAGGGAAATTTCGCCGAAAATGTCCATAGAAATGTATTATATGAACTCGATGAAATTTCCATAACATTTGCTTTGGAAATATAAAATATAATAATATAATTGATATCAATCCTATGCAAGATGGTTCTTATTATTAATATTAATCATACGCAGGATGGCTTTTATTATAAATATTAATCATACGCATGGTGGTTCATGGTATTAGTGTTAATGATACGCATGGTGGTTTATTTTATTAATGCGAATCATACGCATTCGAAAATTGGGATACATAAATAACTTTAGCTGTGATGAATTGGGTATGGAAATATTTTTTTTTTAATTTTTGGTCTACACGAAAGTCTCATGAGACACGAATATAAGATTTTTTTAAATTTTTCATTATTATATGATAGTACTCGAGTTTTTAAATTGTAAATGCACGTGAATATTTCCATATTTTTGCTGATATCTGAAAAACTGCTGAAAATCTCACTCTAATTTAGAACACAGAAGTAGGCATTTTCTGATATAAAATAAAAAATAAATGTTTTTTAAATCAATATCTTTTAAAAAAAAAAGGTATCCAATATTAAAAAATACATTTATTTAAAAAAATCAAAATTTTTGAAAAAATAATAGATCCTATTTTCTCTTGATGCTTAATAAAATGATGTGTGTGAGCCCGCCAAAAATCCAAAACAAATTAAGGTTCACCCTAACATATATACACAATATAGAGAGTAGGTCATTTAACATTTTAAATTTGTTTATTACCGGGCTTTTTTTTAGATAGCTTTGGAAATTGTAAATACACACACTTCCTCATTTTTGCTGACATCTTAGAAATTTTCAAAGTATTTAGAGCACAGATGTATAGCTGTAGAGCTATAATAAAATAATTAATAAAATAAAAATTATTTTTATCAATATTTAAAAAAGATTCAATATGTTTTTGAACAAGAAATCTAAATTAAAAAATCAAAATTCTTTTAAAAAAATATTATTTTTTGAAAAAAAAAATAAAAAAATCATTTAAAAAAATATATTAATATATTAAAAAAATTAAAAAAAAATCAATATTCTTTTAAAAAAAAAATTATTTTTTTTTGAAAAAAAAATAGAGCTTAAGGCGTAATAAAATAAAAATAAAAATTTTTTTAATCAATATTTAAAAAAAAAGATTCATTATTTTTTTGAAAAAGAAATCTAAATTAAAAAATCAAAATTCTTTTTTAAAAAAAATATTATTTTTTGGTCAAAAGAAATTAAGAAAATCATTTAAAAAAATATATATTATAAATATATAATATTATAATATATATATTCTTTGAAAAAAATAATTTTTTTTAAAAAAGAGCTATAAGGCGTAATAAAATAAAAATAAAAATTATTTTAATCAATATTTAAAAAAAAGATTCATTATTTTTTTAAAAGAAATCTAAATTAAAAAATCAAAATTCCTTTTAAAAAAATTATTATTTTTTGGAAAAAAGAAATTAAGAAAATCATTAAAAAAATATATTAATATATAAAAATTTATTAAAATATTAAAAACATCAATATTCTTTGAAAAAATTTTTTTTTTGAAAAAAAAGAGCTATAAGGCTTAATAAAATAAAAATAAAAATTATTTTAATCAATATTTAAAAAAAGATTCATTATGTTTTTGAACAAGAAATCTAAATTAAAAAATCAAAATTCTTTAAAAAAAAATATTATTTTTTGAAAAAAAAAAATTAAAAAAATCATTTAAAAAAATATATTAATATATAAAAATATATTAAAATATATAAAAAAATCATTTTGTTTTGAAAAAATAGAGCTATAAGGCGTAAAAAAAATAATTTTAATCAATATTTAAAAGAAGATTCATTATTTTTTTGAAAAAGAAATCTAAATTAAAAAATCAAAATTCTTTTTAAAAAAATATTATTTTTTGGAAAAAAGAAATTAAAAAAATCATTTAAAAAATATATTAATATATAAAAATATATTAAAATATTAAAAAAATCAATATTCTTTAAAAAAAATCAATTTTAAAATAAAAAAATATAGCTTTAAGGCGTAATAAAATAAAAATAAAAATTATTTTAATCAATATTTAAAAAAAAAGATTCATTATTTTTTTGAAAAAGAAATCTAAATTAAAAAATCAAAATTCTTTTTTGAAAAAATTATTTTTTTTGGAAAAAAGAAATTAAAAAAATCATTTTTTTAAATATCAATATTTAAAAAAATCAATATTCATTGAAAAAAATAAAAATGTCAATTTTTTTAAAATATATATATATTTTTTTTAAATTTCAGTTGATTTTTTTTTTGCGCTAAACAATAACAAAAAAGTCGAGCAAAAAATTTCAACGTTACAGTTTTCAAAAAGAAATAAATCTTTACTATACTTACAATATCAAACGTCTTACCAAATTTCGTCGAAATCGAGACATCGGTAACACTATTTAAATATTAATGGGAACATTTCAAAAATCCTTTCTTTATTTTTCAAGAGGCTTAAGAAAATTCTGTGTGTGTCCACCAAAAAAATCGAAAACAAATTAAAGTTCACCCTAACATACATATAAAATATATTTCAAGGACATTTTATGATTCAATATTTTCGTAGAAAACCATTTCACAACGTCCTGGACACATTATTAATATTAATTTCTCTATTAGATTCGAAGCAGCAATTTAAAGCATTATAACTCAGAAATTCAGTATCACGATTCATTCCACAGATTAAAACATTAATAGTTCCTTAGAGGATCACAAACATTTTAAAACTATAACTAAATACTCTAAATATCATTACATCCTCCAGTGCATTTAAAGTTTTGCAATATTGCATGTTCACATCGCTATCCTACCTACTTGTCTGCCTTCCCATGCTTAGCGCGTTTTTATCGACTATCATCTAAGTATTATTTGACATATCAAGTGTAATTACTTAACAAATTGTGTACATAAATTATCACAGCCTAATAAAAGGATTAACATGCAGCAAAATTTAACACAACATTTCACATACACATTCGCACAAGACAAGACAAGACGAAGGAAGGATGCTCCAATGCTCTCTAGAGCTTGCAGCTTATTGTATCTCTACATTTTATACTTATGTTTGTAGATGTACATACATTTACACATATATTTATATGTCTGTATGTCACTGACAATATTGTGCTTAATTACAGCTAATTGACGCTTTACAAAAACTTATGTTTTTCACGTCTTAAGAGTGCTTATATGCATATTTAAAGAATATTCTTCTGCCTCCACTTCTTCTTCTTCAACTACTTATACTCGTACGTCTTATATTGTGCGCTGCTGTACTCGTCGTAAGTTAAAAACAAAGTAAAAATGAAAAGACGAATCATACCACCATCTTAATGACATGCTTTACGACACGCTGTATATCATGGTGTGGCAGTAGTGGCGGTGACGACGGCGTCGGTGGCAGGGAAGATGATCAAGTTACCGAAATACACTTAGAAGTGAAACTACTATTGCCAGGACGGGTTAAAGGGGTTTGCACAATGGGATGATAGGATTAAAAAGAAACATTGATTATAGCCCATTTTAGGGTTGGGATTTTTTCCGGGAAAAGTCAAACTGTTTTCGAGAAAGACCAATTAGGAAAAATATTAATAGAATTTGCCTGAAATACAAAGAATACCTGAAATACATTAAAAGAAATAGTATTAACCAAAGACAATACAATTTCATATAGACGCCAGAAGTATATGCAACCGTTTTTAAAAAGATAAATTCTCTGTAATTTGTTCGCGAGTACATCGATTTAGCTTTCATATTACATTGTTAACCAAAGTCATACAATTTTTCAAAAATGGTATTTTGTTTGTTTAGTTATGGCGCTAAGAAACCAGAACTTTTAATTAAACAAATTCGAGTACAAAATCTCTTAAAATGTATACGATAAAATCGATAAAAGAAATTACGTGTTTAAAATTTTAAAAATCTAAGAAAGGTGAAAATCTGTAATACGAAATAAATTAATATTAAGAAAGTAATGTTAAAAACACAAAAATGAAGGTTTACTTTTCATTTAAATGGAAAAAGGCGAAAAGTAGTTAACTTTGGGGTAATTTCTAAAATATATCCGATGGACCGACTTTCAATGTTAATATATCAAAATAATACTTGGGTCCTTGTCTAATTTCGGTTTTTTACAGAACTCAAAAAAGTGTACTGAAACAAAAGTTATTGAATTTTCAGCATTGGATTTTGATCATGGTTCATGTTATTAATATTAATCATACGCATGATGGTTCATATTATTAATAATTAATATTATTCATACGCATCATGGTTCATGTTATTAATATTAATCATACGCATGATGATTCATATAATTAATATTATTCATACTCATCATGGTTCATGTTATTAATATTAATCATACGCATGATGGTTTTCTATTATTAATATAGACATTTGACAGCTAGAATATCTATCTAAAAATATTTATGCACAAATGGCATCAATATAAAATTATTTGAAAATACAGAGTGAGAATCTTTCTTGTGACGAAGATCACTATATGGAAAATATGTCGATGAAAAAGGTAGTTCTCTTTATGAACTGAAATCTCAACTAAATTTTATAGTTTCGAATATTAGTTATTAAATGTTGTACTTTGTTATAATGAAATACTTTTTGCTATATTTTCTGACGATTCGACAAAGACTACTCAATTCTCAAAGACCTTAAGTCGAAAAGATTGAAATCGAAAACATATGGAATATATGTAGTTAAATAATTATTGGAAAATGTTAATATTTAGCCGACAAGATCATAATTTTTGTGTCAAAGACAATGCAATCAAAGACTATAGAATTGAACATACGTAAGATTATAATACCTAAAAAGATGGGGACTGACGCTATTTCTACACTTAACGCCATTTACAGAACGCTATCAGACTTACTTTGTCTATGAATTTGATATTCTATAGTCTTTGATACAATTTAATGTAAATAACGAGAGTCTGTCAGTTAACTCAGTAACTTGAAAGCAAATCGTCTCACTCGCATATAAATGACTGAAAATTTACCAAAGTCTCCATCTTTTGGGAAAAGTTTGCATTCTCCTGGGTCGTTAATAGACTCCTCAAATATATGGTATTTTTTCAATAGTTGGGGACTGGAGAATATAAATAACGTATGTCTGTCAGTTAACTCAATAATATGAACGCTCTCTATAGAGAGCTTTGCGACCGCTATCTATAGATGTCATTTATCAATAGACGCCTCAAATATAAGACATTTTTTTCAATAGTTGGAGACTGAAGGAATTTTTGGCATCTATATTTCAAGATTGTTAATGTCATGCTCTGTCTGTGGTTCCTTTTGCCATCAGAGGCATCCAATTGTGGTAATTTAGGTTGTGTCTTAGATGAATGAGGTAACAATAATGGATATTTATTTATCTGAGGATGTTATGATCTATATATCAACAATATATAACAAGGAAAAAGGATTTTTTGTGAAAATGGTATCTGTTTTCTTCTAAAAATAAATGACTTTAGTTGAGACCAAAATATTTCTCCAAAAATGTAATTTATTTAAAAAAATATTGAAGTTTTGCGCCAAAAATCTGTCCTTCCTTTTGCCTAATAAATTCAATCACTCCTCGTCACCATCACCTTTTCCATCATCAAACTCCTACGAAGACAACGACAAGGAGTTGAATTTGCAATGCTACTCCGTTGCAAGTTTGTCGCTTGAAACAAATTTAAAGTTTCTTTTTGGTGGCTTAAAATTCAAAATTCAATTCAATAAACTGCTAAAATCGTTTAATGTTGCTGCTGATGTTGCTCTCTTCTAGCCAATGTCGCTACAAGTTGTTGTTGCTGGCAATGTTTAATTACAAAACAAAACTTTGTTTTCGAGCAACAGCAGTGCCAGTGCCAGTGGCAGCAACAAACAACATCATCATGTGTCGGTTGTAACAAGTGGCTGTTGAAAAGCTGCTACTTAAGTTTAGTGCTCGCGCACAAATGCAGCCGAGGATGAGGCACACGATGATAAAGGATGCTTCTAGACAAGACGTTCGCTGTTGATGTTGCTGACGCCAATTGGCTTGCCTTGTAGCTTGTAGATGCAAATAATGCTATTATTATTAGTAGTATTATTGTCGTCGTCTCCATCATTGTTGTTGTTGTTGCTGTTGTCATTGTTTGTTGTTTATTTGCCTGTTGTTGCATATCATTAATACTTTAAATAAATCACGAAAATTTTCCATTCAACCATCTTCCTCATCATTTGGAAATGCATCATCTCACAGCCTTGTTGCCTTCTTAAAGAACGTGGAGAAGGAGCTCTGATGTTGCTAAAGTTATATTTAAATGATGACATTAAGACAGCATTACCAGGAGCCTGCCGCCTTGAGGGCAGAGCGGGGATATGCCGTAGTTGCTGTTTATTTCTATTCCCAAAGTGTGACAGTTGGCGGCGGTGGTATTAGCGGTGTTTATTTTTCGCAAAACAGCGAAAAACTATCTAAACATTATCACAACGATAGTTGGGGATTTTGCGAGCACAAGAAATTCAAGCTATGACTTGAAAGTTTTGGGATTCTATCTGAGGGAGGGTTTATTGTAATGGGATATTTAGGAGATGTTGGAGTGATTTTGTGTTTTGCAAAGCATGTCTCGTTTAGACATTTGGAAAGGGGGGAGGAGAAGAACGTGCTTCAACAATTGATACGTAAATGAGACGTTAAATAAGTTATTGTTTTCCGTGAGAAAGAGAATCTTAAATTTCAGTTACTTATTCTCGAAATAAGTAACAAAGGCGATACAATTAAAGAATATGGGATTTAATATAGACTCCATACGATTATAAAACTATTAGGACTGACTCTCTATATAACGCCATCTACAGAAAGCTTTCATATTACAGACAGACAACTTACGTTGTCTATGAAATTGAAATTCTATAGTCTTTGCTACAATTTAATATAAATAACGTAAGTCTGTCAGTTAACTCAGTAATATGAAAGCTCTCTTTTTCCAAACGATTACGACTGACTCTCTATATAAAGCCATCTATAGAGAGCTTTCACAGAGTCTATAGAAATTGAAATTTTATTGTCTTTGATACAATTTAATATAAATTACGTAGATCCATTTGGTGTTTTAAAACACAGCTGGGGACTGACTCTCTGAGCTTTCACAGATATTATAGAAATTGAAATTCTATAGTCTTTGATATAATTTAATAAATTAAGTAGATCCATTTGGTCAGCTGGGAACTGACTCTCTATATAACGCCATCTACAGAGAGGTTTCACAGAGACTATAGAAACTGAATTTCTATAGTCTTTGATACAATTTAATATAAATTGCGCATTATTTCACAGCTTGATTAACAGCTTAGAAAGTTGCGAGCGGATTTCCAAAAATTTACCCAATAGATAGCGACTTTGGTAAATTCGCAGTCGTTTGTACGCGAGTGCGACGATTTGCTAGCGTTAAATACAGAGAAAGCTTTCATATTACTGTGTTAACAGGCAGATCAAAGGCTACATAATTTAATATGGACAACGTAAATGTGCCTGTTAACACAGTAATATGAAAGCTCTCTGTAGATGTCGCTAGTAAATCGTCACACTCGCATACAAACAATTGAAAATTTACCACAGCCGCCATCTATTAGAAATTAATTGCATACATTTATATCGTTTATCACTAGACTGTTCAAATTTATGCTATTTTTTCCAAAATGGTGGGGTACTGAAGCAAATTATCGGTCCTTTGTAAATCTGCCCAATGACGATGAATTTGAAATGTAGACACCGTAAGTTCAATGGATAAGATATTCTAGGCAGTATGGATATCAAATGAAAGAGAAGAATATCTGTTAAAAACACTTTATATTTTCGGGCTCTATCTATATTAGTTTAGCATTAATAGCCATTTCAAGTTTCTCCCTTAAAAATAAATAAACTAAGTAAGTAAGTTCAATGGATAAGATGTTCTAATAATTTATTTTTGTACTTCTTGGAGCCATATAAAGGCAATATGGATATCAAATGAAAGAGAATAATATCTGTTAAAAACACTTTATATTTTCGGGATTTATCTATATTAGTTTAGCATTAATAGCCATTTCAAGTTTCTTCCTTAATAATAAATAAACTTTTTTAAAACCTTTTTAAATTGTTGTTTATGCTAAACTCATAGAGATAGAGGAATGAAATTTTATGTATTTTTAACAGACATTCTTCTCTTTCATTTGATATCCATATTGACTTTGTATGACTCGAAAAAGTACGAAAATAAATTATTACAACATATGTATCCATATGTAAAAATGGAGAAAAGATCACAAAAAAACTGAGTACATAGTTTATCTACATAAGATCCCTAGTTTCATATATACATACTTGTTCCGTTCCAATAAAAAATTGAAAAATTGTCTCAGTGTGTTATTAATCTATTTTTAAAAAATCCATAACTTTTTCTTTTGCACTATGTACGTGAAACTCATGTTTTAATGTACATTCTTGCAAATAAATAATTTTTTCTCAGAATTTTTTTCTTCCATCACATTTCTTTCGCACCTCTCGACATTCCCTATAATAATTCAAATTAAATAAACATTTCACAATTTGCATAAATGCAATGTCATGAAGCTGTACCGTAGCGAGCCGTGTGGCACCGTTCGGTTCAGTTGATAGCAAGTACTAATCACATTTAGTTAATTACCACAATTACCTGTGTAATTACACGGCAGCAACAGCATCTTTAGCAAATTAGTTGGCTGGCTGGTGGCTCAACAAGTTGTGAGAACACCAAGGCTATGGTTATATACAGACTGTTCTAACGACATACAAACACAATTCTTGGTGAACATTAATTTATTAACACCTATCCACCACCTACTTCCTGTATCTAATAGTCTAAAGAGCTTTAAGTTAATTTTTAAGCAAAAGAAACCGAAACAAAAAAAAAATACATTTTTTTTCATTTACATATTTTTACATTTGTGCCTTTTCTTGCTTTTTTGTGCGTCTCTTTCTAGATGAACCCACCATCAATCAGGCCACCACAAATATGGTCGATGGCATCGACTTGGATGAAATTAAAGAATTTGCCAAAGCATTTAAGTTAAGACGTTTATCGTTGGGTCTTACCCAGACCCAAGTCGGCCAGGCATTGTCCGTGACCGAGGGTCCGGCGTATAGTCAAAGTGCCATCTGCAGGTGAGTTCAAGTAGCTGGTTTGATTTGGAATGATTTAGTTTTTTAATTGTATTTCGTAGAAAATGTCCTATGTAGATTTATTTTTTTTTAGTTTATATATTCATTTAAATTTTAATGTAAATATATTTATTTATATGTAAACAATATTATTATTTTAAACTAACCAAACGAAAATAATTTAAAGATTTTTTATTTTAATAACTACTTAATCCTTAAAAAAGGATACAAAGGTGCCCTTAAGGGAAAAGTAGGGAGGAAAAATTCCTATTGGAAACCTACAAAAACAAAGTTTTTTATATCAATATATTCTGTCAAAAATCGAGAAATGTTAAATAGATTAAAGACGATTTAATTACTCATAGCTAGATTTGTTTTTCTTAAACATCAACTTAAATTAAAATTCAGGTTATTATTAACCCTTTTTTTAGATAATTTATATAACTATTTTTTATGTTTTACATGGTTAGGCCACTGTTACTTAAAATGCAACATATATATAGAAAGTTAGTGCTCCAAATACACCCTGCATACATGTGTTGATAGTTGATACCACTAGAATATAATGAAAGGCTTCGCGTAGTTTGCCTAGTTAGAATGGAAAGTTTCAATCACATCCTAAAAATTAGTCTCATTTGAACCAATTCAAATCTTTCGCATGGGTTCTACGACAATTCGAATATATGAAGAAATGTCAAGAGCTCCTCATTATTCTGTACGTTTCTTATATTTTACCCGCTTAGGCCCTGTTACTTAAAATGGAATATATATATATAGAAAAATGGTACTCAAAATACACGCTACATATATTGATAGTTGTCACCGCCAGAATATAAAAAAATGCTTCGTCTATTTCGCATAGTTAGAGGGGATAGTGTCAGTCGCATCCTGAATTCATGGTTCAAATACAAAATTTTCACATATTCCATGTAGAATATAGGTTACTTGGACACTTCGAAGACTTGAAGTAATATCAAGAGTCGCTCATAATTCTGCACAAATATTTAGTGATTTTCAGGACTTTTATTACCATATACATATGAAACTAGATGCCACAAAAAAACTTCAAAAAATACTCTATGAAAAAAAATGCAGGAAAATTTCAGTGGGGATTACCACAGACACTAAAGTAGTAAATAAAGCTCTTCACCCTTAAATAACAAAATTACACGCCATCTTATAAATCAAAATTACAAGGGTGCAGCTAGAGGGTTAAGATCTTCCACAAAAATGATCCTCACAAAAAACTCAGACTAGATGGACTATAAGTTTATTCTTCAAAAACGGAGGCTGGGGTAACTACTCAGTCGTTTCTATGCGATTACTAACGCCATCTTCGGAGAGCTTTCATATTACTTAAAGAGTTTTCAGACTAACTAACGCTTCCTATATTTTATTGTATCGTCTTTGGTTTAAATAAATTTAGACTAAAAAGTATAGAATTTAATATAGACTCCTAAAGTTTATACAATCTTTTCACAAAAGATGTGAGGGCGACAATTTGCTAACGTCATCTACGGAGAGCTTTCATATTACTGTCCAAACGGATAAGCTTGCGTTGTCTTTATTAAATTCTATAATCATTGGTTTCAATTAATATATGCAAACGATAATAGAATTTATTATAGATAACGTAAATCTGTCTGTTAAAAAAGTAATATGAAAGCTCTGTGTAGATGGCGTTGACAAATTGTTACACTCGCATAAAAACGACTGAGAATTTAACATACTCATTTACTAAAATGCAACACGAAAGATCGGTTTTACAAAATGAGGTCGTAATAGACGTTATGTTATCACATTAATATGAAAGCTCTGCGAAGATGGCGTTAGTAAATCGACGTACTTGCATACAAACGACTAAAAATTTGCGTCAGTCGCCATCTTTTGGGAATAATTTAGATAAACCGACTTCGAGTATAGTAAATTGTATTGTCTTTGGTTTTAAAATAAATACCAAACAAATAAACATAAGTTTATTTTCGAATCAATGACTTCATTTGATTTTATGTTGAACGTAAAATTATTGAGAATAAAGGATTTATGAAACCGGCATATTTCGGTTTTAGCCGCATTTGCCACACTGTGACCAAACTGTCACACTTAGGGCTTTCTTTCTTTAAGACTGAATAACTAAATAACAAAAACCTAAATAAAAAATTAAAATTTCTCTCAAAATAAAAATATATTTTTTAAATTGTCGCCAACAGCAATATCAATGTGTGTATGAAAATAATTTTTCAAAAAATAATTTTATATTAAAATGTTGGTCTTAGCCTGGATATTTATCCAGTGTAAGTCAAGCTTATGGTTATCGAGGTCAAGTCCACAAATGTCAACAGATTTGTTTTTTTTTTTTTTAAATTTATTTTAATACACATAATTATATTGTAGTTGGCGACAATGTGAAATAATAATTTTTGATTTGGAATAAAAAATTAACTTTCTATTGTCGCAGCTTCGTTATCCCGGCTTAGAGACAGTCCTATTATATATTTCTTTGTAACTATGTCGCTATAGCTTTCTTAGTCGAATTTGCAATATCCTTCCTTGCGTCTGAATAAACATACTATATGGTACAAAATTTGGCAGAATTTTTTTAGTTGAAGGTTATGAGAATTAACGTGAAAATTTCTATTCCCCTGTGGGTATATATGATTATAACCCGGAAATAGGTTTCACTTGTTTGTGTTGTTATAGAAATAAGGCTTTCAGATTGATTTAAGAAAGTAGAAGAGACTTGAAATAAATCATACATCACGAAGGGAATAATCCAATTCCAGAGATATTCACTATAGTTATACATGTTTCCCTCGAATCTTGTGCTAAGAAAAAATGGAAATGACATACAGTGTAAAGAAAAGTATAAACTCAAAATAGAAAAATAAAAAGTACCAAACACTACAATACAATTTAATATAGCTGACGCTAATTAGTATTTTAATATAGTAAAAAGCTCTCCACAGATGGCGTTAGTTAGAAACGACTGAGAATTTGTGTTTGTGCCCATCCTGTGGGAAAAGTTTTTAATAATAATTAAATTGTTTTGACTTTACCTAAAATCAGAATTTTTTTTATGAAAATCATTAACAAAATAAATTTTATACAACATGTTAGATCGCCCTTTTTATTTGTTTTAAATTTTTTTATTTACATATTTCTTTTTCATAGAATTAAAAAACTTTGTTTGTTTACTACTTACTACCCCACATCAAAAAAAAAACTAACCAAAATTTTTGTTTATTTATTGTGCCAGGACATTTGTTTCTTAAACTAACAACCAAATGCTAATTGCTTTTTTTGTACAAAAAAAAACTTAATATGTAATAAAATAAATTTCTTTTTTATCTTTTTTTCGGCAACTAAATTTGTGCTTTTTTCGAAAAATGAAAAATTCAAACACAAAAATCCCCTCCAACATCCACAAATATTTAATCGAAAAAACAGTGCATTAGCCGCACAAATGTACGCTGCTCAACTGTCGTCTCAACAACAAAACATGTATGTTGAAAACGGAAAAAATAAGTATGAACAATCAATTTTGTTTAAATAATAAAAATAATTGTTTGCTTTTTTACAAAAAAAAAAAAAAAAAACAAAAATTTTTATAGTTTTGACAAAAAGAAGCTATAAAAATTTAACAAATCTTAACGCAATATAAGTGATTTATGTAAATGAAAGCGGGAAACGGTAACTAAAAATGAAAATATTTGAAAAATAAAAATATTTAAAAAATAAAATGACAATTTTTTGAAGATAAAGTTAAATAATAACAAATAAATTATTTATTTTTTATAGGTCTTAAATTACCGCGTCTTTATATTAAATAATTTCAAATTTTGAAGTCGCTCAATAAATATCTCTCTCAGTTATTTGTTAATAAAATTTAATAATAAAGAAAATACATTTTTTAATTTTAAAGGCTTGTATCGATCATCAATTACCGCGTCTACATATTAAATAATTTCAAATTCTTTTTATAAAAAATTGAATTTGTTTTATCGCTCGCTCAATAAATATCTCTCTCTCTCTCTATCTCAGTCAATTGTTAATAAAATTAAAAAATAAAGAAAATATTTTTTTTACTTTTAAAGAATTTTATCAATCATAAATTACCGCGTCTATATATTAAATAATTTCAAGTTGTTTTTATAAAATAACTTTTTTGATTTATAATAATGACATTGTTTTATCGCTCAATAAATATCTCTCTCGCTCTCAGTGAATTGTTAATTGCGTTAGATTTGTAAACTTTTATTTTTCATTTATTTTTTTTTTGTTTACTTTTAGTATGCGCTAAACTTAAAAGCTGTGTTGTTTTTGTATTGGCCAGGGCATTGCCTCTCCATATGTATAGCTCTCACTTTTAATCAATAACACTAAATTGTTAACCCCTGTAATTTGTGGCTTCTCAAGCACATAAACCCCCCAAAAAAAAACAAGTTTTCTTTTGACCACCAAACAAACAAAAATCCTCCTTATTTTTGGCTTTTTATCAAAAAACAGAAAAAAAAACAAAACAAAAAGAAATCGAACAAAAAGAACAGACAATGTCCTGGCACTTTTTTGTAAACAAAAACCAAGCGCATACTAAAATAGAAAAAGAAAAGCTAGACAACATGACACTCTGCCTTGTCAAAAGAGAAAAACATCATCTAATCGTTTACACGTTTGCGTCCCATTCATTACCCGCAGGTTTGAAAAGCTGGATATAACACCAAAGAGCGCTCAAAAGATCAAGCCCGTTTTAGAGCGTTGGATGAAAGAGGCCGAAGAGAGGTGAGAGTATGGATTAAGTTCCTAGCGCGTTTGCTTTAAGTGGCGCTTCCAAAGGATTTACTAACGTTGTGTTCTTTTTTCTTTTGCTTTCTCTTTCTCAGCAGTCACTGGAATCGTTTTAAGTCTGGACAAAATCATTTGACCGATTATATCGGCGTGGAGCCCTCGAAGAAGCGCAAGCGGCGTACCTCGTTTACACCGCAAGCTTTAGAGCTTTTAAATGCTCATTTTGAGCGTAATACCCATCCATCGGGTGAGTGGTAATTTCAAAATTTTCCATAATATATATTAATGTATATTAATAATTTAATTTGCATTAATTTTGGTTTAAATCATTTTTAGTTTAAAAGATAAATTATAAAAAATTATTTACGATTTTTCGGTTGCCTAATTTAATGACAATTTTTATAAATTTGAATAAAAGCACTTTGACTTTTTATATATAATTGAATATATACCGAAGACTATAGAATTTAATATCAATTTAAAAAAATCAAAAAAATGGGGACTAACGTAATGCTCAGTCGTTTGTATGCGAGAGCAACAGTTTACAAACATCGTTCACAGAAAGCTTTTATATTACTGTGTTAACTGACAGACTTACGTTGACTATTTTTTTTAATTTATAAAAAAATCCAAAAGATGGGGGCTAACGTAAATGATCACAAAGACCTAGAGCCATAAAGACTGAGCATATGGGAAAACAAAAAATATATACAATAGATGTCCTCATAGTATTATTGGAAAATTGGAATATTCAGCCCACAAAGATGGTGAGATGGTGAACATTTGCAAGTTTTGTGCCATCTACATTTAATTTTTTCGTCATGCTCAGTCTTTATGCTTTTAGGTCTTTGCAAACAAAAGACTGAGAAGCAAAGACCTAAAAGCATAAAGACTGAGCATGACGAAAAAATTAAATGTAGATGACACAAAACTTGCAAATGTTCACCATCTCACTCTCTTTCTGGGCTGAATATTCCAATAATATTATGAGGACATCTATTGTATATATTTTATTTTCCCATTAGCTCAGTCTTTATAAAGGGTGATTTTTTAAAAGCTATAGGAAAGATTTTCAAAAAAAAAAAAAAACACATAAAATTCAGAAAAATGCATGAAATCTTTATTTGAATCGATAGTACGGTCCATATAATTTAATGTTTGAAGATTATTTCATGCAAATGTTGACCTTGACTGCGCCTCAAATAGTCCATCCGCTTAGTCCAATTTTGGCATTTCCACGTTTTTGAGTAACAGAGGCCCAATTGCTGCGAACGGCGACGAATCGATAGTTGATGGTCATCATTAACACTGGCCGATACAGCTGCGATATTTTCTTCAGTTCGCACTCTACGTAAGCGTGTTGGTGGTTTAATGTCCGACAATGTAAATTTGGAGCGAAATTTAGTCACAATAGCCCGAATAGCCGCTTCTGTTAACAGAGTAAATATGAAAGCTCTCCATAGATGGCGTTAGAAAATCGTCGCACTGACATACAATCGACTTTTGGAAAAAGTTTTGATTGTAACCCCATGTGAAATTACTTTTTTGACCTAACCAAGGCCATATGTATATATAAATAGAGATAATATGTAGAAAAACTGTGTACTCAGTTTTGCATTTTTCTCCTTTTTGCAGGACTTTTAATATTCAAATGATATATTTGTCTTAATAATTTATTTTCATATTTTCGTGAGACATACACTGACGATATGGGTATCAAATGAAAGAGAGGGATGTCTGTTAAAAATACTAAAAATTGCATGCCTATAACTGTATTAGTTTAAAATATGAATAAACTAAATAAATGAAGGGGACAAATTTTATTGTTGTTAATACTAAACTACTACAGGCAGAAGCATTATATTTAAAGTATTTTTAACAAATATTCTTCTCCTTCATTTGATGCCCATATCGTCAGAGTATATAATATATAAATTATTAAGAACTTTGTACGGCACTTTAAAGTATGAAAATAAATTACTTAATAAAAAAATAATATATAAATTACTTGATATAGATATTTATATCATTTAGAAATTAAAAATAATGCAAAAAGCAAAAATGATCACAGAATGAAAAATTGAGTACACAGTTTTTCTACATACGATCTCTAGTTTCACATGTATATTGTCTTGCTAAAATTGTAAAATTGTCGCATGGTGTAATCAATGAAAATAAAAACAAACTTTTTTCCAAAAGATAAATTTCCAGTCGTTTGTATGCGAGTGAGTCGATTTACTAATGCCATCTTCGGAGAGTTTTCATACAAATAGTCTAATATAGACCAACGATTATAGAATTTAAATTTAACGTTCGTTAGTCAGTTAAGACAGTAATGTGAAAGCTCTTCGTTAGTAAATCTGTCTCAAATACACTTTTGTGACAAACTCAAAATTCCGCAAATTAACTATTACATAGGCAAGTGAATACATTTTATTTCAGACTCCGTACGTTTATAAAAACCTTTTCCAAAAGATGGGGACTGACTCAAATTTGCAGTCTTTTTATGCGAGTGCGACAATTTGATAACGCCATCTACTGAGAGCTTTTTTGACTTAGCTTTAATGGGCAGACTTTCGTTAAATTCTAATATCTTTGGCATTCTCGAATCATTTAGAAAATATAATATTTACTCGTTTGTAATCAAAAGACGGAGACTCCTTCGTAACGAGCACAACTACGGCGAGCTTTCGAATTACTGTATGAGAGAGTTAATGCATTGGGCCGCGGATGCACTATCATTTTCTTAGGAAGCAAAATTGTTTTTTTTTTTCCCAACCCTAAAGTCCTTTAATTTTCTTAATTTATTACATTTATTTCTATTTATTTAAGCTTCGTATTATAATTATTTCTAGCTTAAAGTTTCCTTAACTAAATTCAATTGTTTTCTCTTTTGCATTTTAGGAACCGAAATTACCGGCCTCGCCCATCAATTAGGCTACGAACGTGAAGTCATACGCATTTGGTTCTGTAATAAGCGACAGGCCCTCAAGAATACCGTACGCATGATGTCCAAGGGCATGGTTTAAGAAGCTGTACCAAAAGGAAAACAAGAAAGAAAGTTTTTTTGTTACGACAACAACAGCCATCATCATCAGAACAATGTATAGAAAAATAATCGAGAAAACATATGTTTCAGTAAAAAGTTTTGTAAACACAAAAAGAAACTTTTAGTTAAAAAAAGCTTTATGTTCCCACAGAGCTTATTATCATTAGTCGGAAAATCAGCACATAAAGAATTTATGGGGAGACAACCACTATTTTCGTTCATTTAATGTTTTGAGGTCTTATGATGACATTTCAAAACAACACATGATATGCTATATAAAAAAGCTTTACTCAAAAAAACTCCTCCTAGAGCTTTTTTTAAACTACAAATTAAGCTTCACATGGTAACATTTTTTTCTATTTTTTAAAGATGCTCCAAAATTTGGTTTTAAAAGTGACAAAAATTGTCGTACATTTAAAGCTTTCAGGTTTTATCGACACTTTTCAAAACAAACATTAAAATGCTATATAAAAAGCTACACTCGAAAAAACACCTCGTTGTTATATAAAAAAGCTTCACTCAAAAAATGAACTCCTCGTAAAGCTCCATCTGGAAATATTTTTTTTTATATTTTGAACATGCTCGAAAATTTGATTTTAAAAGTGACTTCGGAAGATATACTCTTCAAGTTAAAACGAAAATTTACAAGAAGTGTCATTTTTTAGATTAACTCCCGTTTTAGGGTTAAAATACGCGTGAGGGAGTAAAATTAACGAACAGTGGTGATCATAAACGCTTTTGTTTTTATCACTTAAAACGCAATACGAAAGCTCACTTTACTTTCTTCAGAAATTGTTGTTTTTTTTCAATTTATATTGAAAACAAGGTGAGCTTTCAGACTGTAAATGGTTTTCAGCAGGACCGCCCTAAATTTATAAAACGTGAACTTTCGCGTTGCGTCATTTTAATCCGAATTTTTTTTAAACGAAAGCTTTCGCCTTGCGTTATTTTGTGTGTAATTTGTTTTTGTAACAACGACAAAATGTACAGAAAATATCGCGAGCTTTCGCGTTGCGTTTTAAAAAATGATGGGGTTAATGTAAAATTGTTTTTGTAACAAAATCAAGACAAAAAAGCGAGCTTTATTGTTGCGTTTTATATTTTGA
Organism: Polietes domitor; assembly: GCA_947397865.1. NCBI lineage: Eukaryota > Metazoa > Arthropoda > Insecta > Diptera > Muscidae > Polietes > Polietes domitor. The sequence goes on along the minus strand of OX377622.1, from coordinate 138,393,972 downwards.
GGGTGTAATTGAATAGAAAACTAAGCTTTCATATCGTATCATTAGCTCTATTATTTTGGAAAGCACAACATGAAAGCTCGTAATTTTTTCTATAAACAATTTACAAAGATAGCGAAAGCTTTCTCCGATTTTGTAATACTTGAGCTTTCTTTAAAGCTTTTTGTTTAAATGTTGATGTTACAGAAACAAAATAGGACGAGTTTTCGCGTTGGAGTTTAGAAAATTTGGTTGAAAATCTGTACGAACATTGAAAGCTTTATCTATTCTATATAGAATAGAAGCTTTTAAAGCTTTTTCTTTAAATATTGATGTTGCAGAATCAAAATAGCACGAGCTTTCGCGTTGGAGTTTAGAAAATGTGGTTCGAAATCTGTATTGACATTGAAAGCTTTCTCTATATTCATATACTTTTTTGTACCTTCCCAATATTAATTTATTTTTTGCAAAAAAATAAAATTTTTTGAAAAATTGATTGAAGTATCATAATTTTAGTGAACGAAAATATAGGCTGACGCGATTCTTGTTTAATGATGTAAGCCTTCAGGGAATATAATGCTTTCACCATTTGGAAATCGGAAATATTGGAAAATGTAAATAAATACATTAGACTAAGTAGAAATATAAAATGTAATAATGCTATTTAAATAATAAAGCTTTTTTGTTCAAAAAAACTTTACTGATCCTGATCAACAAAAAAGACACACATTTTGTAATATTTCCCCCCAAAACCCCACCACCATATTTCCCACTTTTAGACACAATAAATGTTAAGATGCAAACATACATTAATACATACATACCTACTACATATACATACGAGTACATATTTATAAATTATTATCCAAAAAAATAATTATGTGATTAAGAAGTGTATGAGAAGGAATGAATATTTTCTTTTTGTTAGCCATGTAAGTCAGCTCTCTCTCTCTCTTACACTCTTTGTCTCTAACTATCAATCTATATCTCCCTCTCTCTCTCTCGAAAGAAGATGAAGAAGCAGAAAAAAGTTTATAAATAATGCTAAACTTTAAAAACAACCCCCCAAAATTCCTATCAAACTTAGTTTAAACGTAACGTAACTAAAACATAAAAAATCTACATAAATAACATACTTATATATATATTGATATATATATATATATATATGAACAAGAAAAGAAAAAACAAAAACAATATTATATTTAATTTAGGCCATACATATGTAAAGGTGTGTCATAGCATTTATTATTTTATATAACTTATTAAGTTTATTATTAAACAAAACAAACACACACACTCAACCACACTCACTCACACAACCAACAAATTCTATAAACAAATTTAATATCTAAAAAAAACAAAAGTTGCAAGAAAGTAAAACGTAAAGAAAAATACTAGTTTTTAAAATAAAGAAATGCAAAAAAAGAGGAGGCGATAGAAAAAGACAACCCAGCACAATATTATGAGGAAATATTTCCATTTCTATTCGAATGTGCCATTCCATACATACAAACATACTCTGACGAAATTCGGAATTCGAAAATTCGGTGTCGCCACTGAATTTCCCATTTCCCGAATATTTTGTATATGTTTTATTTTTTAACTCGACGACAGGTCTTTTTTTGGGCGTAATTTACAAAATATTACAAAGTAAAGCACGAGCATATATGTAGCTCGTACGTAACTTTTTAGCATAAAGAATAAATTAAAAAACAACAACAATGGATATAATACAGAATATGATAAAGATATTATGTAAAATTTTATTATTATTCAATTAAGTAATGAATAAATTGAACAATAGACCCATATAAATAATAGAAGATGAAAAAAAAATTATTACAAAAAAGTAAATAAATAAAATAAAAAAAGCAAAAAACCAATAATAAATTATAGCATTTAAAATCGAATAACGTACATATTATTATTTAAAAATGATTGTAATAACTCAACAAAAAAGTAATAAAGAAATATGTATAAAAAATTAAACAAGGTCTTGTGTTTGTATTACTGCAAGTGGATATTAGGCAACAATCTTCAAAAAAAATATTTTGGGTATTTGCACTTTTCGTTAAGGGTTATGGGGGATCGACTAATTTTACTCATTTCCAACCGCAATAGCCTGATCAATTTTCATAATTCCAGCTACAACTGATTGCTTGGTATCATTTCTATCCCTCTCTTCCAATTTGGAGCTTAAAAGTACGATTTTTATCCCTTTTCGCCCCATCATCGCCCAAAAACACAAATTTGGAAAAATTTCATGTTGCACGTCAACATATTCAGAATAATTTATACACCGAATATTATGATTTCAACTTTAGGCGTTTGGTTGTAACCATTTTTATCCGTATGTTTCACAATTTGACCCCAAGTGTACGTATTTGGAAAAATCCTTTTGTTTTGTGCGCCTAAGCATATGCATCGAATTTTCATGATGATTGTTACCAGTTTTATCACACAAATACAAGTTAAAAAACTTGTATGGTGCGCCTGAGCACAGTGCATACATTTACCTACAGCCATTCAGTTGGTACCATTTTTATACCGCTTTTCCCTTTCTATTCGAATTTATTTTAAGTGTATACACAATTAAAGGGATATTCACTTCATATGCCAAGCTTCAAGCTGTTTTTGTTTGATTTGTACCATTTTTATCCCCTTTAGTCCTATTTCACACCCTAAAAGTACGTATTTTTAAAAAATCACCAAATTTCAAGTGAACAATTTTCAAATAGTAAGAGGGTATTTTCAGTTCTTATTAGGATATTATTATTTCCTCTGATCCGATGTTGCCCATTTTCAATCTCAAGCGAACTGCAATTATTAGACATAGTATGTGTGGAAAATTTCTAACCAAATTTTCGTGCTTTCAACGGACAGGAGGAATTTTACCACCACCCATAATATATACACTTTATGGATCTCCGGTGAAGGCATAAAAGCGACAAACGTGATAAAAATTTTACTAACTAAAGTATTACAGCTGGAATCGTGAAATTCGATGTGTAAATGCATCTGACAACGTTGAGGCGCAACATAAATGCATTTTTGTAAATTTGTGTTTCTAAGTAGTGATCGGGGCTATATCCAAACATTGAATAAAGTGACTAACTTTCACAATAAGTTCTTCTAGTCCAAATATAACGTGTTATGCTCACAAGAAATTCTGTGAAAATTCTCGGTTTCTGGGGCGGAAAAAGTCTATCCGGGAGCGAAATTTGTATGGGAGCTATATATAAATCTGAACCGATCTCAAACATTTTCACCATAAGTGTTCCTAGTTTAAATATAAGATATTTTGCCAAATCTGAAAACAATCTGATCCAATATGTGGTTTCTAGAGCAGAAAAAGTCAAATCGGTAGCGAAATTTGTATGGCAGCTATATATAAATCTGAACCGATTTAACACATTTTTACCACAGGTGTTTCTAGTTGAAATGTAAGATGTTTTGCAAATTTTGAAGAATATCTGTTAAAATATGTGGTATCTAGAGTGAAAAGAGTCAAATCGGGATTGAAATTCTTATGGGGGCTATATCTAAATCTGAACCGATTTTCTTTAAATTAACTAGCGTTCGTCATTGTCCCGAAAAACTTCGTTGTGCAAAGTTTAATTTAGTTTTGTCTACAATTGCGACCTGTATCGTGATTACAAGAATAGATGGACAGACAGACGGACATTTCTAAATCGATTCAAAAAGTGATTCTTAGTCGATCGGTATAATTAACAATGAGTCTATCTCCCTTCCTTTTGGGTGTTACAAACAAATGCACAAAGACATAATACTCTCGCGGAGTGTATAAAAATTCTTTATGATGCGCCTGAGCACAGTCAGTGGAATGCATACATCGAATTTCAGGATTTTACCTACAACCATTTGGTAGGTACTATTTTTATCCCGCTTTATACCCATTTTATACCCTAAAAGTAGGAATTTCGAAATTATTTGAAATATCTAAATTATTTAAATGTCTATTAAAGGTATGTCATGTTTCATGCTGTTGTTGTTGGATTCGTACTATTTTTATCCCTTTTTAACCTATTTCGCATACTAAACGTACAAATTCTATTATTAAAATTATTATATAATAGAATAAAATTATATTATTAAAACAAGTTTTGGTCATTCCAGTACAAATCTCTCATATTTTTACGAATTTAAGTCCAATAAAATATTTAAAATCCATCAAAGCCGATAAGAGCGGTAAAAAAGCATGGCGACCATTTTAAAAATAAAATCCCCAATTTTTCCCACTTTGGGAATTCGGCTATTTTTTCATTGAAAATCTGGTAATTTTTTATCGTTTTTAACTTTTTGACGAATTTTATGTATTTTTGCTGAACTTCAAATCATAAAATTATGAGAATTGACCAAAAACTTGTATTTTTACAACAATTTTGTTTTAATGAAAACTCCAATAACTCAGTCAATTATCGACGAATTTCTAAAAACAAAGCAGAGTTTTACTTCTTACTAAATGTGTTGTTTAAATATATTTACAAGTGGTTCGGCTGTCGAGCAAAGCCATGTTCCAAAAAATTGTCAAAGTGGCTAAAAATAGATAAATAGATTTCTTAAGTTTTCTGAAATAAACTATATATCGATCGAAAGCTCCAGTTTTTTTAAAATCCGAGGAGAAAGTAAAAATCGGTGGGCAATCAACTAAGTTACAGGCTTATAAGTGTGCTAAGATACGAGAACCCGTTTTTTTACCCGTAACTCAAGATTTTGGGTGTGTCTGGCATATTTCAATCGGTAACTTGTACATCGGACGATGGGATCTTAAAATATGTTGTGTTAGGGTCAGCGGAAGCATTAGAATTTGAAGGCAGAAGGAGTAAAAAACAAAACTATTATAAGACTCTATGCGTAAGGCAAATCTGAGTCTAATATCAAAACATTGTCCTACATAGTATTTGGCAATAACAAACGCAGTACAATTTAATGTAGATGCCCCGAGTATATGTTTATATGAGCTGTAAAGGCAATAGATTTTTTTAGAAATTTAGATTCCCCAAAAAACATGCCAAGTTTTCCTAAAAGATGGGGACTGTCGTAAATGCTCACAAAGACCTAGAGCCATAAAGACTGAGCATATGGGAAAATAAAAAATATATACAATAGATGTCCTCATAGTATTATTGGAAAATTGGAATATTCAGCCCACAAAGATGGTGAGATGGTGAACATTTGCAAGTTTTGTGCCATCTACATTTAATTTTTTCTCACGTCATGCTCAGTCTTTATGCTTTTAGGTCTTTGTCTTTACTAAGAATATCGCCGGTTCCCATCTTTTGGGAAAAAATTTCTCATAATACAACGTTTATATTGTCTTTGTTCTAATTTTTAATACTACTTTAGTGACATCTGTTGCATATATCATTATTTGGTTTATGTCTTTACTTAAATCAACTGCTGGTGACATCTAAAGAGTAAATGTGTTAGTTGCGGTACATGTCTATGCTTAACTATTAGCGGGTGACACATTCGGAATCAACTTTATAAAGCCAGTGTTGCCAGAGATTTTTTTTAACTAGGGAAAGGAACCACTTTATCGAATAAGGTTAGTATACCTATCCGATTGGAATCACCAGCTGAGTCGATTTGGCGATGTCTTTTTGTTATTTCGTCCGTGTGCATATCTAAAGCTTGTAATCAAAATTCAGATCACAATTGTTGTCCGTTCACAGTGAAATTTGGCAAATGTATTTTTTTCCGGGGAGGGTGGACGGTATTGAATATGAAGAAATATGCCTCCGATTCTAACATCGAATCTTGATCATATTTCCAAGATCATGTTTTATTTCAACTTGGAACACCTAGTGTGGAAGTCGTGATTTTCAAACATAACCCACTTATCTCGAAAAATCAAATTGTTCAGGAGAGCCAAAATACATTTCTCTTCCTAATACTTTCTATACTACAGTTACACTTTTTAAGCAGGAAAAATTTATTGAAGTATATCATTTTAAAATAATGTTAAGCACTTACGATTTACCCTACTACCGCTGTAGAATCCGTATCTCGATTAAATTTTCTGCATCATATTATATTTCCGCTTGGGATTCCTACCGTAAAAGTGGATCATATTTAAAATTGGAACATAAATAAAAAATGTCCCTATAGGGTATTACATTTACATTTACTCTCAATTTGTGGCATAAATTAAAAGTCGATAAAATTTTACAAAATTATAAAAACGCACACTTTATTGCTAAAACTACCAGTAATACTAACAACACAGAGAGTATTTAGATATAAACAACACTACTATTTTACTTTTTCTCGCTGAGCACAACCTCCAACTGTTGATACTTTTTAGTAACACGATATTCACAAACGCCATAACTAAAAGAAATACCAGGGAGAATACATTTTATATCTTTCTTAACTACAATGCAATGACACTTACCCAGTGCAGCCCACCAATAAGACACAGATTAAGATCAACAATTTATATGAAGTGCACAGCTGAGAGCTGATGATATAACCGGTGACAGAACCGGAAGATTCAAATAACCGAAAGTTGCTATAGCCCGCTATGAGATTTTTGGGAAACAGAATGCCATAGAAAGCTGAAAGGGGAAAACAGAAAATTAAAATAATAAATAAATAAAAAATTAGTAATATTTTAGTCTGGGTTATTTTTTTAGTAATACATATTTTTTTAATATAAAAAATTTAATCAAAACTATTTTTTTAACAAAATTTATATATTTATACATAAATTTATATTTATCCTTATTTTTTTAATTTAACAAAATTTAACCATAACAAAATCTTGTGTTTAGAAATGTATCCACATTTTTAAAATTAAAAAAAAATAATCAAAACAAATTTTTACACAAAATTTATACATAAAAATTTGTATAAAAAAATATTCATAAAAAGTTTGACATTGTTTATTTATAAAAAAAGTTAAAAAAATTTATCCATTTTTACAAAATTTACAATTTTTAACACAAAATTGTAAAACTATTTAGCCATAAAAATGATTAAAAAATGTATCCAATTTTTTTCTAATTTAATAAAAATACATCCATAAAAATTTGCGTTTAAAAAATTTATACATACTTTTTTAATTAAAAAAATCAAAACAAAATTTTGTGTGTGTTTATCCATATTTTTTTAATTTAACAAAAAATTATCCATAAAAAATTTTGTGTTTAAATACTTTATTCATATTTTCTAAATTAAAAAAGTAATCAAAATATTTTTTTAACAAAATTTATCCAAAAAAGTTACAACAAATTATCCATTTTTACAAAATTTACAATTTTTAACAAAAAATTTTAAAACTATTAGCCATAAAAATGATTAAAAAATGTATCCATTTTTTTAATGTAATAAAAATACATCCATAACAATTTGCGTTTAAAAAATTTATACATACTTTTTTAATTAAAAAAAATCAAAACAAAATTTTGTGTGTGTTAGTTAATCCATATTTTTTTAATTTAACAAAAGATTGACCATAAAAAATTTTGTGTTTAAAAAAAGTATTCATATTTTCTAAATTAAAAAAGTAATCAAAATAATTTTTTTAAAAAAATTTATCCAAAAAGTTACAAAAATTTATCCATTTTTACAAAATTTACAATTTTTAACACAAAATTTTAAAACTATTTAGCCATAAAAATGATTTTGTGTTTAAAAAAAAGTATTCACATTTTCTTTTTTCTAAATTAAAAAAGTAATCAAAATAATTTTTTTAACAAAATTTATCCATGAAAAAACTTTTGCTTAGTGTTATGGTTAGTCCTCATCTTTTGACAAAAGTTTGCATACATTTATTTCAACTATATTAAAATATATTGTCCTTACCATTGATCACAACCAGCCATACCCCATCACATATCCCCCAGATGGCAGCAAAGGCACAATATTTCATGTAGTCACCCTGTTTGGCCTCATAGAAATACATGTAGGCAAATAATGCTAGATTCAAAATAGCGCACAGTGCTGCCAATTTAACACGACCTAATAGCACAAATATGATTACGAAAAAATGAACAAAAAATTATAAATTCAAATAAGCAAAGATATTTACCCAACTTTTCGGCCACACCACCAGCAAAACCCGCAGCAATAGCGTTGGCAACGCCGAAACATATCATGGCGAAACCAATGTTCGAAATGCCCCAACCACAGGCAACAAAGGACTAGATGGGAAGAAATGGGAAGAGTTATTAAGAAATAATGAAGATGGGCACAGAGTGGGGGAATTTGAAAAAAAAATAAAAAATAAATAAAATCGATTTTGATGAAAATATCCCAAACCATAGCTGAAGTGGTGTCAAGTTTAAAATTAAAAAAGCTGCAGTTTACAATATTTTTTTAGTATAGTTAAATATTTTCTCAAGAAATAAATATTTTTCTCAATAAATAAATCTTTTTTCACAAATAATGTCAATATTTTTAAATTTTGATAAATATTTTTCTTAAAAAAATAAATATTTTTCTCAAAAAATATTTTTGTATAAAAAATTCTAAATTTTTATTTTTTTAGATCGATTTTGATAAAAATCTTCCAACCCATAGCTGAAGCGGTGTCAAGCTTTACATTAAAATAGCTACTATTTATAATATTTTTTGTTTCAGAAAACAAATTCAAATATTTTTTCAAGAAATAAACATTTCTCTCAAAAAATATTTTTCTCGAAGAATAAATATTTTTCTCAAAAAATAATTTTCTCAAAGAATAAATATTTTTTCAAAAAAAATATTTTTTAAAAAAATATTTTTCTGAAAAAAAAAAATAAATCTTTTTCACAAAAAAGTCAACATTTTTAAATACTTTGAAATTTTGATAAATATTTTTCTAAAAAACATTTTTTTTTCAAAAAATAAATATTTTACTAAAAAAATAAATTCTTTTCTCAAAAAAAAAAATAAATCTTTTTTCAAAATAGAAAATTTTAAATTTTTAAATATTTTCAAATTTTGATAAATATTTTTCTCAAAAAATAGTTTTTTTTATCAAAAATTCCAAATTTTTATTTTTTTAGATCGATTTTGATGAAAATCTCCCAACCCATAGCTGAAGTGGTGTCAAGGTTTAAATTAAAATAGCTAGTATTTATAATATATTTATATATATTTATAATATATTTTTTTTAGAAAACAAATTCAAATATTTTTTTCAAGAAATAAACATTTTTCTCAAAGAAAATTTTTATCAAAGAATAAATATTTAAAAAAAAAATATTTTTCTCAAAAAATAAATATTAAAAAAAATATTTTTCTCAAAAAATAAATATTTTTTAAAAAAATATTTTTCCCAAAATATAAATATTTTTCTCAAAAAAAAAAATCTTTTCACAAAAAATGTCAAAATTTTTAAATATTTTGAAATTTTGATAAATATTTTTCTCAAAAAATAAACTTTTTTTTTTCAAAAAATAAATATTCTTCTCAAAGAAGAAATATTTTTCTCAAAAAATAAATATTTAAAAACAATATTTTTCTCAAAAAATAAATATTTTTCCAAAAAATAAATATTTTTCTCAAAAAAAAAATCTTTTTCACAAAAAATTTCAAAATTTTTAAATATTTTGAAATTTTGATAAATATTTTTTTTCTCAAAAAGTAAAAATTTTTTTAAATAATAAAAAAATAAATATTTTTTTAAAAAATAAATATTTTTCTAAAAAAATCTTTTTTCAAAATAAAAATAAATTAAATTTTGACAAATATTTTTTTAAATGTCCAAATTTTTATTTTTTCTTAAAATTTTGAAAAAAAAAATATAATTATTCTCAATATCATTCACACAGCAACTAGTTGAATAAATCTCTGCGTCAAGTTATGCAACATTTCAAAGTTACAAGGTTGCAATCTTTTGTTGGTGTGTAATTTTGCTATTTAAACTTGATGGGCTTTATATACAGCTTTGGTGACACCCCAATGATTTTTTCAGGCAAATTTCTTCGTACAACATTTTAATCTTTAATTTTTTCTGAAATGATTTTTTTGATTTTCTCGAAAAAACCTAATTTGACCCATAAATAAGAAGCTAGAGGGTTAATATCTTCCACAAAAATGATTCTCACAAATTTCCACAATATAAATCTGGCCATAAGAATTCTCTCAGACATTAATTTACAACATTTTGAACCCTTCGACCAAAAACTGAAAACTTTGACCCACCCATTAGAATTTGAAAAAAAAAATAAATTTCTAAAAAAATTAGATGAAAATAGAATAGCTACAATATTTTTTTTCTCAAAAAAATCAATATTTACTCAAAAACTATTTTTTTCCAAAAATAGTAAATTTTTTAATTTTGATAAAAGAGAATTATTCTCAATATCTCTCACACAACAACTAGTTGAATAAATCCTCTACCTCTAAATAGGCAATTCCACTATATAGTTCTGACTAATTCTCTGAGAAGCTTAGAGCCACAATATATAGTTCTGACAATAAGAATTCTCTCAGAAGCTTAGATCCACATTAAAAAAATAAATTTTTTTTTTCAAAAAATGTTCAAAATTTATATATATATACTTATATAATTATAGGGATACTCTGTTCCAAAAAATGTGTTATTCTAAAATTACAATAATATTTTGATATCGGCACTTTCCATATAATATTGAATCGAAATCTTTTTAGAATTAAAATTTAGGCCCCACAACTTACCTTTGTAAAATCTACCGCCAAAAAAGCCTCTTCCAGGCCAATGAACATGGTAATGGGCAACATCAATAACAGTCTACGTTTCTTCAACATACTCAAAGTTGTCATCAAGAGTTGGCAGCCTGACATTTCCTGGCCATCAGATTTACCCTTTTTCACGCCATATCTAGGGATGCACAAAGCTTTACTGATACCCCATTACCTTAAGAACATCTATATCTACCTCTTCAACGAATCCACTCCGAATAGAATCAACACCACAGCCGCTATCATGCATATCAGGAAAATGGAATTCAGCAATTGTATCTTACTGGGTTCTGGGGGCACCAAATTTGGATTCACTTCGGCCTTTATGTTGGGACAAAATCGTGCACCGCACAATTCACCAACTAAATTCACCGTGTCCGTGGAGTTTAGCGACGTTGTCTGTTCCACCACATCTCCCGCCAATGATAGCACCGAGGATGATATCAAATTTCCCCAAACTTGAGCCATTTGATAGAATATGAAAAATAAGCCGAAATATTTCACAGTATTATCATCCTTCAGAGTTTTTCGTCCCTTAACATGTGTCAAAGCTTCGGCCGTGGTCGAGAGGTAGGTGCATTTGGCACACCACAGAGGACCGCCGCCAAAACCCACCATAAGACCGGCCGGTATTAAAGTGGCAAAGCGTGGATAAAACTGGGCTGCTATGTAGGGCATATAGGTGAACAGGGACAAAGCCATGGTTAGTTTGACGCCAAACCATCTGGAATATACAAAGAAGGGGAACATTTTTATTAAAATTATTTTAATGAAATATCAGAATATTAGCAATATAATCAAACTTTATATGAAAATTATACGCTTGGTCACGTAAAACGACGAAAGTCTCTCTCTGCCCCCAAAATTAGACCACACTTAACACATTTATCAAAAGCAACAAGTTTTAAATTTAATGTCTCCTAAATGTAGGCTACAATTTATCTGGCTTAAATGTTTTAATTTTTCTACTTACAAGACAAATAATATACCAGAAGATGGATTGCTAATCTGCACAAACGCAACCAAAATTCCACTTCATAAAAGTGTCTTTAAGCCGACAACATGACTGTTTTATGATTGCTCAAGCCTAAAAGCAAGCAGCAGACAGTAACATACACGGAACAGGAACATTAACAAATCCTTTTCTCTTTGAGAGTGAGTGTTTAAAAAAACGTATGCGTCAAAGTCCCATAAATATCAGGCCAACAAAGGCACCATTTATTTCAGCCTGTTTGTTGTCTGTCGCAGATAAAAGGCTAACACCTCATCGTCATCATAATCAACAGGGATATGGAGCTTTATAATGTCAGTGGTTGGGAGTTGTTGACAAATTGCCGTATGAATATGTGGCTTGTGCAGAGATTAATGTTTTATAGGAGAGTGGTTACGTGACGACGATTCAAATATAGGAACTTCGTTGGTCGTTGGCAACAGGTATATTAATTTAATTGCGAGGGAAATTTATTAAGAGCCACTAACAAGCAGTAAACTGATTAAGATATGCTAACCATGAACAGAATATAGCAAATGGAAGAAAAAGTATTAGCGAATGTGGTGATGAAGAAATTCAACTCAGGAATTCTGAGGAGTTTAATTGAACTTATTTGAATTTTTCGTTTGACAAAGAAATTCAACACTATTAAAGGGCTATGGGACAAAGCTCAATATTAGGACCGTGTTTGTTATTTAAACAATGGAACAACATAATAGAATACATTGTCGCCAAGAAAAAAAAAGAAAAAAAAATATAGGTAAAGGTATCAAAAATATTTAAAAAATAATTTTAATTTAAATAAAACTATTCAGTATATGTGGTGTTAATGGCAATGGTAAGTATAAAAATGTCAATATAAAAATATTTTTTGTTTTGGCAATTTGCTTTAATAATGTGAAAAAATATCTTTTTATTTTGACTAAAATGTGAACCTTTTATTACCGTTTTTGCTACAAAAGCTTGTTATCCCAGCTTAGAAACAGCACTGGGGCTTTTAAGCAATTAAACATATTAAAAACAATTTTTTCAGAAAGAAATTCAGTATTTTGATTCTCAAAATAAATTTCAATATTTTTTAAAAAGTAATAATTTTTCACTCAATGTAAACAATAAGTGATTCATTGTTGACAAAAAAAAATTAAAATAAAAAATATAAAAATAAAATAAAATGTGTATAAAAAATATTTTTATTTTAAAATAATTCGACCTAGCCTGGTTAACTATCAAGTGTAAGTGGAATTAATGGCTATTGAGGCGACATAAAATTATTTTTTTTTGCAAATTTGTTAAAATGTAGATAAACATCTATATTGTAGATGCCGACAATGTGAAGAAACAATTTTATTATTTTGAGTAAAAAATGAACCCTTTATTAACGCTATCACGGCTTAAATAAAATCAGTGATATTAAAATTTGGCTTCTAGGCAAATAGGAATAGTAAAACTAGATACATTTTTCTTAAAAAAAAATAAAAAAAATAATAATTTGTTCTTCAAAAATAAATTTCAATATTAACAAGTAAAAACGGCGTTAAATTCGGCCGGGCCGAACTTTATATACCCTCCACCATGGATTTTATTCCACAGATTTTATATATAAATATAATATTTTTATTACTTCAAGCCACGTTTATAAGGCAAGGCTACCAATACGTTTACACTATATATATCGAAATAATACTTCAAGTCAATTCAAAAAAGTAAATATTCTTACAAATATTTATATTTTCAAAAAAGCTTAAATACCACAAATATTGGTAGATAGTGGGTGCTACAGTTGGTTGTATTTCCACTCTATTTTAATTACAAAAGTATAAATTTTTAAAATCCATTATCTCACGTACATAGTGCAAAATAACCTAACTTCATGATTTAACCATTTTTGACGTAAAAGTTAAAAGTACGAATTTGGAAAAATCTATTTATTGCGCGTGTCAATGCATTCAGGAATGTATACACCAAATTCCATGATTCTAGCTGCAGTCATTTGGTTGGTACCATTTTTATCCCCTTTTTTCCAATTTTACCCCCTTATGAGTAAGACTTTCTAAAATCTCTTTATTTTACATGTCTACGCAATTGAAGGAATGTACACACCGAATATCATTCTAGCAGTAGCCGTTTAGTTGGTACTACTTTTATCCCTCTGTACCCATTATATCTCTGAATTTCACGACTCTAGCTGTTGTCATTTGGTTGGTACTATTTTTATCCCCTTTTTTCATTTTAACCCCAAAAAGTATGAATTTCCAAAAATCCGTTTATTTTACGTGTCTACGCAATCAGACGAATGTATACACCGACTTTCATTATTCTAGATGCAGTCGTTTGGCTGGTACCATTTGTATCCCTCTATTCCCATTTTACCCCTTAAAAGTACGAATTTGGAAAAAATACTCTTATAAAGGGTGATTTTTTAAGAGCTTGATAACTTTTTTTTTTTAAAAAACGCATAAAATTTGCAAAATCTCATCGGTTCTTTATTTGAAACGTTAGATTGGTCCATGACATTTACTTTTTGAAGATAATTTCATTTAAATGTTGACCGCGGCTGCGTCTTAGGTGGTCCATCCGCTTAGTCCAATTTTGGCATTTCCACGTTTTTGAGTAACAGAGACCCAATTGGTGCGAACGGCGACGAATCGAAAATTGGTGGTCATCATTAACACTGGCCGATACAGCTGCGATATTTTCTTCAGTTCGCACTCTACGTAAGCGTGTTGGTGGTTTAATGTCCAACAATGTAAATTTGGTGCGAAATTTAGTCACAATAGCCCGAATAGCCGCTTCAGTGGGTCGATTAAACTGACCATAAAATGGAAGCGCGCAATGAACTTTCTTAACAGAGCACGCATTTTGATAATAAAATTCAATAATTTGCAAGCGTTGTTCGTTTGTAAGACGATTCATGATGAAATGTCAAAGCATACTGAGCATCTTTCTCTTTGACACCATGTCTGAAATCCCACGTGATCTGTCAAATACTAATGCATGAAAATCCTAACCTCAAAAAAATCACTCTTTATTATGTATCTACTCAATTAGATGAATGTACACACCAAATTTCGTGTTTCTAGCTGTTATCGTTTAATACGTACAATTTTTATCCCTTTTTTGCCCCATTTCGTCCCCTACGAATAAGAATCACTTTATGGTGCGCTTTTATGCTATAAGGGGAATGTTCATTCCAAATATCAAGTAAATACAAGCACTCTAAATATTAGTGGTATTTTCAGTCCTTGTGAGGGAAAAAAATTTCCCTCTGGGCCGATTTCGCCCACTTTCAATCCCAACCGATCTGCAACCATAAGACACATTTAGGGAAAATTTGAACCTCCTAGCTCATTTCGTTCGGAAGCTAGCGTGCTTTCAACAGACAGGCGGACATGACTATATCGTCTTAGAATTTTACCACGACCCAGAATATATATATGCTTTATGGGGTCTCCGATGAATATTTTAAGGTGTTACAAACGGAATGACAAATCCCTATCCTGGAGGTGGAGGGTATAAAAAAATCAATATTCATTAAAAAATATATTTCAATATTTTTGCAACAAAAAACATCTCCATTCCAAACCCAAATTTCAATAATTTTAAAATAATATAAATAATCTATTTTGTAGATGCCGACCATGTGAAAAATTAACCCTTTATTAACGATATCGCGGCTTAAATAAAATCAAAAATGTGGCATAATAAAAAATAATATTTTCTAAAAAAAATTAAATACCAATATTAAAAAAAATATTAAATTATTTTTATTTATTTTTATTTTATGCAAATTTGTTTTACTATAATCGTGTATATTATAGATGGAGACCATGCTGATATATTTTTAAATATTTGTATTAATTTGTTGACTAAAAATGATCCCCTTTATTAAAATTTTTAATATCACAGCTTGTTATTCCGGCTTAAAGAAACAGTGCTATTAAAATCTGACTTATTAACAGCAGTTAGACATATAAAAAATAAATTTCTCTTCAAAAAATAAATTTCAGTATTTTTTTTTTTTCAAGAAGAAAATTTAATTTTTTTCAAAAAATTAATTTCAAATGTGGTATAATAAAACTATATAAAAGATACATTTTTCTTCAAAAAATAAATAAAAAATAATTTGTTCTTCAAAAAATAAATTTCAATATTAAAAAAATCAATATTCATTAAAAAAATATATTTCAATATTTTTTCAACAAAATACATCTCCTTTCAAAACCCAAATTTCAATAATTTTAAAATAATATAAATAAACTATATTGTAGATGCCGACCATGTGAAAAATTAACCCTTTATTAACGATATCGCGGCTTAAATAAAATCAAAAATGTGACATAATAAAAAATAATATTTTCTCAAAAAAAAAATATATTAAATTATTTTCATTTTATTTTATGCAAATTTGTTTTACTATAATCGTCTATATTATAGATGGAGACCATGTTGATATATTTTTAAATATTTGTATATATTTTTTGACTAAAAATGATCCCCATTTTAAAAATTTTTATTATCACAGTTTGTTTTCCCGGATTAAAGAAACAGTGCTATTAAAATCTGACTTCTTAACAGCAGTAAGTCATAATAAAAAATAAATTTCTCTTCAAAAAAATTAATTGCAGTTTTTTTTTTCAAAAAGTAAATTTAATTTTTTTTCAAAAAATTAATTTCAAATGTGGCCTAATAAAAGAAATAAAAAAATAATTTGTCTTCAAAAAATTTAATTCCAAAATATTTTTAAAAAATACATTTCCATATTTTTGTACAAAGAAATAAATCCATATTAAAAAAATAAATCAATATTTTTTCCACAAATAATTTTTTTTTTCAAAAAATAAATAAATTTCAATATTTTTTGCAAAATAAAATCAATACTTAAGAAATCTATATTTTTCAAAAAATAAATTTTTAAAATTTGTTAATTTGGTTTCAGCAGTGATAGAAGAATTCACACTGCGATTATCGTAATTACTTTAGCAATTAATGTGTCTTATTTAGTAAAAATATGACGAATGATTAAATATTCCAATAAAAACTTCATCCTTGAAGATATTGGAAAATACCAAAAAAATTTAATAGAATAAAGTAAGTGACCTTAAAAATTTTTAGAAATTAAAAATATATTTCAATATTTTCAAAAATAAAATAAATTTCTATCCGTTTTCTTCAAAAAAAAATAATATTTTTAAAAAACATATCAACATTTTTTAATTTTTTTCTAAAATTTAATAATTCGCTAAAGTATTCTTAATATCTTTCACACAACAAAACAAAACAACTAGTTGAATAAATCCTCTCCCTCAAAATATGCAACATTTCAAAGTTACAGAGACGTTCTGAACAATTTTTCAAACCTTAATATTCATAATTTATCGATTAACATAATAACTTCCAAAATACTCGCCATTTTTTGTGGAAATTTTACCGAAATCGGTTCTATTATGTGGCTTTTAGGACTGAATAGAGACAGCCGTTTGCTTGGTACCAGTTTTATCCCGTTTATCCCATTTCAACAATACCTCTTTCCATGAAGAGTTTTCATTTAAGTTATATCAAAATAATCGCGACTAAATTTCATATTATTATATACGCACACATGCATGTGAATGGGTGTATACATACGCATATACATTGTTTCCAAAGTTCCTGAAACAAAAATTGTATGTAGCCAACTTTTAGGCCCACCCAACCGATTCATAATCAATGGCACAGATTAAATCCTTTAATAGTCGTCTATACCTAATAAAACTCAAAGTATAGAATATCAATGAGAGTATCTCGTTTATGGCATAGCAGACTACAGACGCACACGGAGCGACACACACATACCCCAGCAAACCCGTGCGAATAGTCCCAATTAATGGGTCACAAATTTATTGTGGCATATTTTTAGGCGCCTAATAATGCGATAAAAACCAACAATTTATACGCAACGTCGTCTATGAATCATAAACACATGTGACTTTATTGCACGATTGTCGTCTCAGTTCGTAATACACACACACAAATAAGGAAGAATTCACAAAAGTACTAGCTCAATTGTGTGTGTATGTGGGAGGTCTTTAATAACAATATATGACACCTGTTCATATTTTAAACATTCTATATGGTGTTGACATTAAAGGCATAATCCTTTGAAGCCTTATCCGGCCAGACAATCTCTTAATTGTAGCAAATTAAATGTAATTATCTGCGATACATGATTGGTGTACTTATGTTCGTATGTACATTTAGTCGGTAATATTTTGTTATGTCTGTTTGCACAGACGTGCAAAGAAATTATAAAATGTCTGCCAGAGCATACTTTGTGGCTGGAGAGTGAAATGTGCGAGGACAATTTGTGAAATTGTGTAGTATACTTTAAGGCTTCACTCTCCCTTTCTTATTCTTAAACCTTAAAACCCTCACTCTTTCTTATTCTTTACTTTGAAAATTAAATTAAACATTTCAATATAAATATTTGAGGTATACTTTGCGGTTTGCAAATAAACTATTTCCAAATTTTCTTAGGGAATTGGAAAAGTAAAGCATTTGCAAAGTATTAATTCACAGCAAATATTTACTAGATATTGTAAATATATTTTCACATCAAATTAATTATGTCTGAAATTTATTTCGGCATTTAAAAACCACTAAAACCTCAAGTTTTCCATACAGACATAATTAAATTTAAATAAAAACATTTTTGAGTAATAAGAGTATGCTTTTAATCTTGTAAAGATTTTTTATAAAACAAACATTTTTAAATCTTAACAATTTTGAAATAAATAAAACCACATCAAACACATATTGGTTTAGGTAATTCAATCAAACTGCTACCTCCTCTGGCATGTATTGATTGACCCGGATTTTTTTATTGCATTAGAAAATACGAATTTTTGTTTGCAATAAAAATACTTTCATATGTCCGTAATTAATTTAATAAATGCAATATGAATAAACAATTTTCGTTTTTGTATTCAACGTTATGATGGCCATAAAAATTTATTTTCCGGAAGAAAATCACAACAAATGCCATAAAAGTAAATGTGAAAGATGGTGGGAGAGAGAGAAGGGGGGGTGAACTGTAACTAAATAATATTCAATTGGATTTGATTGTTGGAAGTGAAGAGAAAAATCTTTGATATTTCCATAAGATAAGAGGGAAGGAGTGATGACAAATCTTTAGGGAAAGATTTCGTAAAACAAAAGGAAAATTGATGCTCAGCGTGGGCTAACAGGAAACAATTGGGCTGATGTATTCGGTATACAGACATTCTGTCCACAGGTCGATGTAAGCTATCAGTCCTGAAATGAGTATTGGCAAAAATAGCTGGAATTCGAATGTATTGCTTTCAAAAACATCTAAGAATCCTTGTTTACTAAATAGTCGTCTAATAGTACCTGTGGGTTCTGAATTGTTCAGTCTTTACATTACATCCTTCCTAACTAAACTTTTGCTCGAGGTCTCATATATTTTTTGAAAAAAAAAATGTCCTAGACCTGAAGATATTTTCTGTATGCATTGAGGCCTATTGATTCATGAAATCAAAACAAAAAATTTTTATGGATAACTTTTTTTCAATTTCTTTTTTACTAAAAATTTAAATTAAAAAAGTATATTTAAAATTTGTGCTGTCATTTTGGAAATACAGATCCGATAGAACACGTTTATGTGTGCAAATATGAGTAATTATTATACAAACGTTGCGAATTTCTCTTTCAGATTGAAAAAATTGGTTTGAGAACAGTCTCAAATATTGAGAAAAACTTGATTTTTTCGAAAAAAAACATCTTGCACGAAAAATCCATAGAAAATAGAAAAAAACGCAAAAAATTGATTCATATCATTTTGTAATAGCTAACACGCTAACGAAGAAAACGGTGTCCTTTTGTATGAGATCTATGGATAAAAGTAGAATTCATGGCCTTCTCTGTGGATTTTTTGAATTATGATATTTTACATTTTTGGAAAATTCGATTTAAAAATTTAATAATAATATTGAATTTCATATTTGCGAATCCAAGCAAGGTCTATTTGAAGAAAACATATGTTTAATTGTAAAAATTATGACCCGTATTGTAGAAGTAAGGGAATTTCATAACTTCTACATTTACCAATTGATTTCTTTCAGTTTCAAATGTCATCTATTAAAAAAAATAATAATAAAATAATATATTCTGTTATGTAATTTGTTAAGGTTTTTTTTTCGCGTTGTGTATAAAAAAATCATGTTTTTTAATTTCTGCGCTAATAAAAAATAAGAAAATAATATTTTCTCTATTTTTTATGATTTAGAAAAATGCTTAATTTTTTGAAGCCATTCTAAGTTCAATGAAACATTTAAAAAAGTCATAATTTTTTAAACTTTTGCGTGTACAAAGTTTACCAAAACTTCTTAATTTATCCGTAGGTCATTTACATATTGTGCTGTTTTTGTTGGAATGCTATATATGCCAGTTAGTATGACAATGGTCTAAGTCACACTTTATCCGTTCTGAGATATGCAATGGTTTATGTTTGAGTCAATTACAAAATATTTTTCACCGAAGCACAACATTTTTTTCATAGAATACCCTACTACTATATCGAACTTTTAGAAATAAATCGACAACGTTGGTACTTCTAAGGGAACCAATACTTTCAAAGAATGAACTGGCCACTTTTATTCTTCTCAAAACTAAAAAATGTAAACAAAAAATGTTTAAATATTATACGCAAAAGTAATATTTACTTACCAAACATTAAAGAAACATATTTCAAAAAATATATTTTATTTCGAAAAAATAATAAAAATATATAAATAAATATTTAGAATTTTTATTTTAGTTGTTCGCCTAGAAACTTTATATAAAATTATTATTTACTTTTCAAATAATTTCATTTTATATGTTATTCAAATTATCTGAATCACTTAAAGTGGATATTATTAATAAAATATGTTTATTTACATCAACATGTTTGTTTACATGACTTAGACCACTTTCAAACTAATTCTAAAAACAATTTTGGTGTGCTAAAAATGAGAAATGTCATTGTAAGGGTACATTTTTTATAAATGCCAAAAGTAAAAGTTCTTAAATTAAAGATCGTTTCCAAGTACAGAGAAAAATTGGCATATCTCATTTTTTATACACTCCACGAGAGTATTATGTGTTTGTGCATTTGTTTGTAACACCCAAAAGGAGGCGAGATAGACCCATTGTTAATTATACCGATCGACTTAGAATCGATTTAGCAATGTCCGTCTTTATGTCTGTCTGTCCATCTATTCTTGTGATCACGATACAGGTCGCAATTGTAGCCAGAACGAAACGAAACTTTGCACATCGAAGTTTTTCGGGATAAGGAAAAACGCTATTTAATTTGAAGAAAATCGGTTCAGATTTAGATATAGCCTCCATATGAATATTACAACAGATTTTCTTCAAAATTGGCAAAACATCTTATATTTAAACTAGGAACACCTGTCGTGAAAATAGGTCAGATCGGTTCAGAGTTTTATGTAGCTCCCATAAAAATTTCGCTTCCAATTTGACTTTTTCCGCTCCAGAAACCACATATTTTAACACATCTTCTTCAAATCTTGCATAACATATTATATTTAAACTAGGAACACCTATGGTGAAAATAGGTCAGATCGGTTCAAATTTGTATATAGCTCCCATACAGATTTCGCTCCCGATTTGACTTTTTCTGCTCTAGAAACCACATATTTTAATAGATCTTCTTCAAATCTTGCAAAACATCTTATATTTAAACTAGGAACACCTATGGTGAAAATAGGTCAGATCGGTTCAGATTTACATATAGCTCCCATACAAATTTCGCTCCCGATTTGACTTTTTCCATTCTAGAAACCACATGTTGTATCAGATTATCTTCAAATTAGGCGAACTATCTTATATTTCAACTAGAAACACCCATGGCGATAATGGGTCAGATCGGTTCAGATTTACATATAGCTCCCATACAAATTTCGCTCCTGGATTGACTTTTTCCTCCCCAGAAACTGCGTATTTTCATCGAATTTCTTCAAATTGAGCTAACACGTTATACTTGAACTGGAAGAACTAATTGTGAAAGTTAGTCACTTCATTCCATGTTTGGATATAGCCCCGATACAAATATTCATTTCGATTTGACAAATTTTTGACCAAGTCATATTAGCCTGTGATTAGGAAACATACAAAAATTCTTCCCGTTTTCACTTTTTTACTGAATTGAATTGAAATTCGGATAGAAAGTGGAGTGTATAATATAGTCGGCCCCGCCCGACTTTAGCCTTTCCTTACTTGTTTATTTTTGACTTAGACCACTACCAAACTTTTTTCCGTTTTTTTCTATTTTTGCATGTCCGAGTAATCGGACACAAAGAGTGAAGTTACGATAGGCGATAATTGGAATTTTAGTAAATAAGTTTAGAAAACCTAAATACATCAGAAAATATTATGCATAGCCCTTCGGGAAAATTTTTGGTACATAGTTGTACTGGTGTCGAAACGGAATATTTACAAGCTGCGGCAAAAGTTAAAATGAATTTTGCTAGGACCTTGAAATGTCTCACACTTCCTTATATTGTAAATTAAATAAAAAATGTTTTCAAATTATATCCTTCCACGACCACGTCTACCGCCTTGAGCCTTTTTAAAACAATGACGGAACTAACTAATTCGATGAACAATGAATTAATTAAGACTATAATGTTAAGGTTATAAAAAATTTACTATTGAATTATTTTAGTGATCTTACAGGTACAAATTTTTGTATTTGAATGTCAGAAAAAAATATTTCCCCTAAAGGTATGCTCTACAAAAAATTTACCAACTATTGCAGTAGTAAACAAGAATAATTTCAGCTTGACTTTTGCATTTTAAGCTGAATTTTCCTTTAGCAATTAATAACTTAGAGCCGAGTGTATCATTATTTGTAAATGCCAAGGCTTCGGTCGACCTCGATATTCTAGTTTTTTAGATTTGGCGTTGCTACCCTTTCAGTTGAAACGATTCTCAACTAAAATCTTTGTCTAAATCGAAACCTGAGGGTACAAATACTAGAAAACTTCATTCTAGAAGACAGTATTGTTAATATTTATTTTTAAGGTGGCTAGAGGAAATTATCCTCTTCATTTCACACTTCACAAGAGAACAATTTATTGAACTCCAAGTGGTTGAACAAAGCCTTCGTTAAGTCCCAATCCTACTACCCACACACTCACACAATAGCTGTTGTCCTTTGACAAACTTAACAAATCAAGTACTTCCTTTCGGAGATGTCACCAATAACCCCTCGTGTTTGTCAAAGGAAATTACATTAAAAGGCCATAATTTATTTGGAAATTGTCTGCATGTGTCTACGAAAGAAATGAAATATGTGTGACTCGACGAGTTTATGGCAAGTGTGTTAACATACTATTTAAATTTCCTGTTGGGCTTAGGAGACCAATAAGACCAATTTGGATTTATATTTTTGTTATTAGATGTCAGCACAAATTTTGTATGGAATTTAACTCAATTTCCCTTACATGTCAAACGTATTTTCTGGGCCATAAATCCAAATTAAAGTCTAACTAACATTACATAGACATAGATATGACCTTTGCTAATGGCCTAATATACAAAAACAAACTACAATCCCTTTAAGTAGGCAACACTAACTGAACTAAAGCACTATGAGAGAGGGCGTGTAGTGTGAATGTTTGTATGGAGGCTGTTCAGAAAATCCCCCCTTTAAAAAGGCCTTGTTAAATATTAGTTTTTCTGCTCGGCTCTGGCTTGTCAGCTCATAAATATGCGCATAAATTTTGTCGTTGTCCTGTCTCCCCAGATAATGATATATATCCACTCCCCTTCCCCCCTGCAATATGCTGTAGTTTTCATGATACATTTGCCCTTTGTTTATTGACAACTCTGTTTATTAGACATTCACAGAATTCCAAATTTTGTTTGCTTTGAAGTCACAGTCACAGCAAATGTCCTTTCACTTTGGTTTGTTGGGCCCGTTATTAAGGAGATTGGTAAACAGAAAGCTTTTAATAGGATTTCTCCAGACGTTCGTGGAGCTTAAAGGACTATTGAAAATAATCATCATAATAAAATTTTAGTTTAGTTCTGCTTTTATGGGTAGCATACTTTTAGGGGAGGGGCGTGAGGCTTTCAAAAATTAAAACCTGAAATGTGAGAATATGTTTCGAATCACTTCTGCTGCCAAGGTAGGTCAGCCATTTGGTGTTATGGCCCAAGAAATTTGTTGTTGTTTGATTTTAGCGCTATTGGTGTCGGCCACGTTACCGTCTCACAAAAACAACTGTGTAAATGCTTAAACGGCAGAGGGCATACATTTCGGTGCCATTCATTGCCTGCTTAAGTATTCATGAAAAGGCGGAAAATTGAATTTTCATGGCATACTTTAGGTCGTTTAACTAAATGCTGGTGCTTGTGGTGGAGAAGAGAGAGAGAACAGGATTTTTTATAAATCATAACTTTATTTAATAGGATGGGGGAGACCGGCAACAGATGTAAAGAGTGATTTTTTTGAGGTTAGGATTTTCATGCATTAGTATTTGACAGATCACGTGGGATTTCAGACATGGTGTCAAAGAGAAAGATGCTCAGTATGCTTTGACATTTCATCATGAATAGACTTACTAACGAGCAACGCTTGCAAATCATTGAATTTTATTATCAAAATGCGTGCTCTGTTAAGAAAGTTCAGAAAGAAAGAAATTGTGTTCAGCGACGAAGCTCATTTTTGGCTCAATGGGTACGTAAATAGGCAGAATTGTCGATTTTGGAGTGAATATCAGCCAGAAGCATTGCAAGAGCTACCAATGCATCCAGAAAAAGTCACAGTTTGGTGCGGTTTATGGGCTGGTGGCATCATTGGACCGTACTTCTTCAAAGATGATGCGAATCGTAACGTAACTGTGAATGGTGAGCGCTACCGTGAGATGATATCCAACTTTTTTTTGCCCAAAATGGAAGAACTGAACTTGGTTGACATGTGGTTTCAACAAGATGGCGCTACATGCCACACAGCTCGCGATTCTATGGCCATTTTGAGGGAAAACTTCGGAGAACAATTCATCTCAAGAAATGGACCGGTAAGTTGGCCACCAAGATCATGCGATTTGACGCCTTTAGACTATTTTTTGTGGGGCTACGTCAAGTCTAAAGTCTACAGAAATAAGCCAGCAACTATTCCAGCTTTGGAAGACAACATTTCCGAAGAAATTCGGGCTATTCCGGCCGAAATGCTCGAAAAAGTTGCCCAAAATTGGACTTTCCGAATGGACCACCTAAGACGCAGCCGCGGTCAACATTTAAATGAAATTATCTTCAAAAAGTAAATGTCATGGACCAATCTAACGTTTCAAATAAAGAACCGATGAGATTTTGCAAATTTTATGCGTTTTTTTTTAAAAAAAAGTTATCAAGCTCTTAAAAAATCACCCTTTATTATATAAATAACCTGGCATACATTTAGGCATTTTGAAAAGCAAAATCATGAAGTTTGAACTCTGGGCCAATTGGTGAAATGTAACTAAATCATGGACAGTGTGGTTTAACATATTTATTTGGTAACAGGATTTCATAGAAATTTATTACGTTGCATATTTTTGGGCGCAAATCATAAAGCATGCTTTTGGATGTTCTACTGATTGATTTCGATTAAACTGCGGTTAAACTTAAATTTGAATAATAAATTCCATTCCCCGAAAATCGTTTTCTAATTGAGCTTGCCGGGAAAGTTTCATTAGATATATTGATAAAACCAAAAATATAAATGAGACCTAAAAAATTATTTTTTTGTACAGGGTGGGTCTTTTAACATTTTAAATTGGAACTACCGATTACTTTGACTTTGAAAGATAGAATAACATTAATTTTTATTTTTTTTGTTCGGGTTTATTTTTGACGTTATACGTCAAACGAACAAAATTGAGAAATATTAAAAACTTACTTCCAAAGTAGTGTAAGTAGTCTTTAACGCAAACTGTAAGAAATTTACGTGGAAAATTTTCGTGATTTCAGATGAAGCTCATTTTCATCTCGGTGGCTATGTCAATAAGCAAAATTGCCGCATATGGGGTTCAGAGAACCCACACGAGTCTATTGAGAAGCCAATGCATCCACAACGAGTCACTGTTTTGTGTGGATTGTGGGCTGTACTGAAAAATTGGATTGAACGGATGAGGTACTGCCGAGCCAGTCATGGTAGTCATCCGAATGATATTGTGTTCCATTATTAAATGACAAAATGCAACCTTTCCAATAAAACCAGAAATTTGATATAAAATAATATGTATTTTTTGTAATCGATTCTAATTTAAAATTTTAAATGTGAAAAAATATTATTTTTATTTTGGAAATATAGATCTGATCCGTTACTATGATGGCTGCAAGTGTTTGTTTTGTTTGTTTCACAATCCATAAAGATAGTGGTTCAGGAACAGTCTCCAAAAATATTGAGAAAAAAATTGATTTTATTCCGAAAAAATCCTTTTTTAGTGGCATGAAAAAATCCATAAAAATAAAATAAAATGCCAAAAATTACTTTATTTGTTAATAGACTGCATTCTAGCGAAGAAAACAATGCCTATATGGCAATAGATTTATGGATAAATGTCGAAATTAGGACCCTCTTTGAAATAAATCAAGATTTTTTAAATTTTTGTTTAAGTAGAGTGAAAACCTGCGTAAAAATTATAAATATTTTGTTTTTATTAAAGCTAGCGAAGAAAAGGAGGCCTTTGTGCAGAAACATCTATGGATAAATGTAGAAGTTATGACCCTTATTGTAGAGGTATTCAAAATAAATGTAGTTTAAAGTAATTTAGAGCACAATTGCTTCTACAATAATGGCCGTAACTTCCATATCTTTTTTATACACATTCCTCAAACATACCTTGCTTCTATCGTTTGGATGCCAGTTATTATATAAATAAAACAATATATTCTGTTATTTAATCTGTAAAAGATTTTTCAATATTTAAAAAAAAATTAAAAATCAAGATTTTTAAAAATATTTTTTCGATGCAAAAAAAAAACAAATTTTATCTTAATATCTTGGAGACTTTTCTATGTGAAAGAGAAATTCGCAACCTTACATTTACATTTTTAAAAAATAATTCTATAAATAAATATAAAATTTTAATTTTTTAAACCACGCTTATAAGGCAAGGCTACCAATATGTTTGTACTATATATATCGGAATAATACTTCAAGTCAATCCAAAAAGAAAATGAAGGGTGATTTTTTATTCGGGCTATTGTGACTAAATTTCGCACCAACTTTACATTGATGGACATTCAACCGCCAACACGCTTACGTAAAGTGCGAAGATAATAAAAGAAAAGAAGAAAATATCACAGCTGCGATCGGCCAGTGTTAATGATGACCATCAATTATCGATTCGTCGCCGTTCGCAACAATTGGGCCTCTGTTACTCAAAAACGTGGAAATGCCAAAATTGGACTAAGCGGATGGACCATTTGAGGCGCAGTTAAGGTCAACATTTGCATGAAATAATCTGCAAACATTAAATTATATGGACCGTACTATCGATTCAAATAAAGATTTCATTCATTTTTCTGAATTTTATGTGTTTTTTTTTGAAAATCTTTCCTATAGCTTTTAAAAAATCACCCTTTATAAGGCAGCAATTTTCAATAAAGCTTAAATACCATAAATGCTGGGATGCATTTTGAGCCACAGCCGCTTGGGTGGTTGTATTTCCATTCTATTTGAATTCCAAATGTACACATTTTGAAAATCTATATTTATAAAAGAGAATGCCGTCCGTGTGAACACGCAAAACTTTATAACGGATCGTCGGATTTTCACGATTTTGGGCTTGATGAATTCGTGTTGGCCCAAGGAAGGACATAGGTTGTAAAATTGGTACATAAATATTACTGACCACGAGAATGATAAATATGATGCCGAAATTTGGATTTTCATTTTATGTGTGTGGCAATAGTGTTTTTTTGAGCCAGAAGGCTGCAAATTGGAACGTATATATTACTGACCACAAGAAAGATAAATATGATGCTGGAGTTTGTATTTTCGTTTGGTGGGTAGTTGGGGCGTGGCAAAAGTGTCTTTTAGCTAGAAGGCTGAAAATTGGAACGTATATATTACTGACCACGATAATATCAATATGATAAGATCAATATGAAACCTGATTTTAATTTTACCATTTGTGTTTTTGCCTGGCGAAGCGGGCGGGGTTCAGCTAGTCCATTATAAAATATAAATTAAGTACGAATTTTTATTTTGCGTGTCTATGCAGTCAGAGGAATGTATACACCGAATTCCATGATTCTAGATGCGGCCATTTGGTTGGTACCATTTCTGTCCCCTTTTTCCAAGTTTACACCCTTAAGAGGACGACTTTCGAAAATCTCTTTATTTTACGTGTCTACGCAATTAGAGGATTGTACACACCGGATTTCATCATTCTAGCCGTAGCCGTTTAGTTGGTACCATATTTATCCCTCTGTATCCCTCCCATTGTATCCCATGAAAGTACGAATTTGGAAAAACAATTTATTTTTCGTGTCTACGGAGTCAGAGGAATGTATGGAAGTGGCCGATTTTGATGAAACTTCATATTTTCCTTAATTGCGTTCAGAAATGTCCTAATATTTTTTGCACTCAAATGTATGAAGCTATCCCACTGTGCAGTCCAAAACTCTGAAAAGCAACACTATTTTTCTTGTTTATATTGTTGAGTAAAACAATAACGTTTTATTGAAATTTCCCAGACGCCCCCAAAATTTTGTCTTGCGGTTTTCCCCGATTTTTCGTACCGATTATTCCGTACAACTAATTTAAAAAAATTATTACAATCGAATTGGATTAAATACGTCTGAAACTATAGGCAACATGGGGTTTATTGGCGTTTTTATACATTGTTAATTATACCGATCGACATAGAATCATTTTTTGAATCGATTTAGCAATGTCCGTCTGTCTGTCCGTCCATCTATTCTTGTAATCACGATACAGGTCGCAATTGTAGACAGAACCAAATGAAACTTTGCACAACGAAGTTTTTCGGATAAGGACGAACGCTATTTAATTTGAATAAAATCGGTTCAGATTTAGATATAGCCCCCATACGAATTTCACTCCCGATTTGAATCTTTTCACTCTAGATACCACATATTTTAACAGATTTTCTTCAAAATTGGCAAAACATCTTGTAGTTTAACAAGAAATACCTGTGGTAAAAATAGGTCAGATCAGTTCAGATTTATATATACCTCCCATACAAATTTCGCTCCCGATTTTTCCGCTCTAGAAATCACATATTTTAACAGATCCTTTGTCCTAGAAACACCCATAGTGAAAATTGGTCAGATCGGTTCAGATTTACATATAGCTCCCGTACGAATTTCTCTCCCGATATTTATATTTCAACTAGAAACACCTGCGGTAAAAATGTGTTAGATCGGTTCAGATTTATATATAGCTCTCATACATATTTCGCTCTCGGATAGACCTTTTCCGCCACAAAAACACACGAATTTTCACCGAATTTCTTCAAAGTGAGCATGGCACGTTATATTTGAACTGGAAGTATTTATTGTGCAAGTGGGTTACTTTATTCCATGTTTGGATATAGCCCCGATACAAATATTCGATTTGACAAATTGGATCAGGTCATATTAGCCTATAATTAGGAAACATACAAAAATCCTTCCCATTTTCACTTTTTTCCGAATTGTTTTGTATTCGGATAGAAAGTGGAGTGTATCATATAGTCGGCACGTCCGACTTTAGCCTTTCCTTACTTGTTAGTTTTACATTTCCTCATCCTGTTGCCCCTTCACAGGACTACAAAAATGCTTAAGGATACAATTTTGCAAAAATTATTTTAAATACTTATTCATACCCTATGATACACATTGTCCCCATTGGGAATTCGTATTTTTTTTTTCTTTCAGAAATGCAAAATTTTTCTGTTCGGATGCATTTTGGTTTTTTTTTGTTGAATCTCGAATTCGTAAAATTTAGAGAGATGTGAAAAATAATATCACTGCCCAGAGTTTTACTATAACAAATGGAACAAAATATTTTTTTATAATGAAATTTATATTATTTTCTAGTTTAGAAAGCTAGAATATATAAGAAAATACGTAGTCCTTGGACAAAATTTTCGTTGTATAGTGTAATTAATGAACAGTTAAAAAATGCTATAATTTCAGCCGATATAAAATAATCTTTAATTTAGCTTGCTTCTTTCAGCGGAACACTTTTGGGCGCTACTAAGTTATTGTCTATTTTAAGGCGAATGGGAAATAAAACAAATCAGTCTATATCATGCTTATAGTTGTTCTGCTGCTTTGATTAAAATTCGCTTGATCTTGAATTTGAATAATAAATTCCAATTTCCGCAAAATCGTTCTCTAATCGGCTCCTGGAATTTTCATTAAATGAACATTGATAAGACTATGCAACAACCCTTCCCAAATCACTGTTTCTATGTGAAGGTAACATTTGTAACCATCATATCGGACTTATATTTCCAAAATGAACATAAAATATTAAAGGTACATATCATCGTCGAAAATTGGAATTTTAATAAAAACATAATATCGTTTTCGAGTTTAGAAATCCAAATACATCGGAAAATATTAGACATAGACCTTCAAAATTTTTGTTGCATAGTGTACTTGACAAACAAGTAAAATATACGTTAATTTGAGCCCATATCAAATAATATTTAATAACATCCACATAACAAACTGAGACATTTAATTTATGGCGTCTGCTTCTTTCGAGTTCAGTGGAACACTTTTAGGCGCTACCCAATGATTGTCTATTTTAAGGCGCATGTGAGTAAAAAACAAATTAGTCTAGATCATTTGACTACAAATCGATGTCAGACAGAAAAATGACGAAGTAGTACCTTCTACTTTGTCTCACAAGTATTTCAATTAAAGTCTTAATGGATCAAGTGCTCCTTTCATTTAAGTATTTGTCTTGAAACTATAGTATTTGCATATTTATTTTATCCAATGAAGACTGAAGCCGAAAGTCTCCCAAACACAAATCTTAATCTCTTCTGTGTCTCATGTTAATTTTTCCCAAATGTCTGCCCACATATAATTGAAATATATAGGCGATGCATACACGAGTATACATATATTTATAATCCAGTTTTATTTGAATGATTTATCTCAACCTCGAATGGGTTGAGCAACATGTTCACACGCAAATTAATTCCCCAACCCAACCCAATTCCATAAAGAATTGCTCTTTATGTACTTTGTGATTGTGAATAATTTTGCCTTTTGTATGTAAAGTATACTGTTGTTAGGCGTTCTGCAATTGCCAGTGAGCAAAATCGAGCCCTCAACAAATCTTACGAAATGTTTGCAATATCCTTTGGTATATTGCTGCATGCTCTTTGTTTAGATGTTTCGCATACATCTCGTAAGATTATTTGTACTTCAGGAATTTCATAATTAAAACCATAGAAATAAATTGTGGAAGAAGAAATTTTAATATCCACAGCAAATTTATGGGGATTTCGCAACTCAGGGAGAGAAAATAAGACATACCAGTGAAGATTTATGAAAGTTAATCATTTCATGGCAAACTAATTTCACCAGCTTTTGCATAGTTTGGGGCGTGCCCGCCATTCTAAATAATCTGCATAATTACTTTTCAGCACTAAAATCAGATTAAACGAGATACTCTTGAATAAGATTGCTCTTCTTGAAATTTTAAATAACTCATTGGAATTTGAATTTATGAAAGTTAATCATTTCAATGCAAACTAATTCGACCACCTCACCATTGCATAGTTTTAGGCGTGTCCGCACTATTAAATATTCCGCATAATTACATTTGCACAATATACTCTTGAATTATTTTGCTCTTCCTGAAATTTTAAATAACTCATTGGAATTTGAAACGAGTTTTAATTTCCCACAACAGAATTACCAGTGAATTTATGAAAGTTAATCATTTCATGGCTAACTAATTTGAAGAGCTTTTGCATAGTTTTAGGCGTGTCCATACTAAATATTCCGCATAATTACTTTTCAGCACTAAAATCACATTAATCGCTGCTCTTCCTGAAATTTTAAATCACTCATTGGAATTCTGAACGACTTTTAATTTCCCACAACAGAATTACCAGTGAAAATTTATGAAAGTTAATCATTTCATTGCAAACTAATTTCACCAGCTTTTGCATAGTTTTAGGCACTATTAAATATTACGCATAACTACATTTGCACAATATACTCTTGAATTAGTGTGCTCTTCCTGAAAATTTAAATAACTCATTTGGAATTTGGAATCGCTTTTAATTTCCCACAACAGAATTACTTTGGCGTAATAAATCCCAATTAATCATGAAATGGTTGGAATAGAGACGAGCACGAGACGACTCTTCTTCATCTAATTGCTTAGATTGCGTAAATATCTTGCGTAGTTTTGGCCACCATAAAGATAGATAAGTTGGAAATTTCCCAATGAACACAGAATATAATAAAAGTTCCATTTGATTTAGGGTGTTGGTAATTGAATTTCATTAGCTGGGAGTTTGTGGTGTCGTATATCATGGGGGCGGGAATTAAATCATACCATTAACCATTGTAAATTAATCAATTAACTGTTGAATGGTATGCAATAAATCCTTTTCGAAATTAAACTGAAATTTGCTGGCACAGCTTTAGGCATTTGCACCAACATGATTTTTAAATGTTTGCCTACTTTTAGATATCCAAACGCCAGTGAATTATGTATAGCAAAATACCTGTTGCAAAGAGCTAAATTAATTTCGAAATAAATATAAAATCTAGTTAGTTATACAAATATTCTTAACATACTTACAGGCTTCCGAAGGCTGATTTATAGCTCGACATGGTTTGGCTGAGACTAGAGTGTCGTAAATCACAAAAAATGGATTTTTAACGACTCATTTGATATAATCAAATATTTTCAAATTCCGAAAATAACAAGAGCTTTGTTCCTTCAAGTTACAAATGAAAGATTTAACTTAAAAGAATATGTTATCCTACTCTATTCAAATGGGATAAATATTGAGTTTTTCGATTTTTAGATTAACTCTTTATTTTGTCATAGCATAAAACTATGGGCGGCATTCTCTAAGTGTAGCATATTATTAGGCGTTAAACATGCATATTTCATTTAATAAAGAGTGATTTTTTTGAGGTTAGGATTTTCATGCATTAGTATTTGACAGATCACGTGGGATTTCAGACATGGTGTCAAAGAGAAAGATGCTCAGTATGCTTTGACATTTCATCATGAATAGACTTACTAACGAGCAACGCTTGCAAATCATTGAATTTTATTACCAAAATCAGTGTTCGGTTCGAAATGTGTTTCGCGCTTTACGTCCGATTTATGGTCTACATAATCGATCAAGTGAGCAAACAATTAATGCGATTGTGACCAAGTTTCGCACTCAGTTTACTTTATTGGACATTAAACCAACCACACGAATGCGTACAGTGCGTACAGAAGAGAATATTGCGTCTGTTTCTGAGAGTGTTGCTGAAGACCGTGAAATGTCGATTCGTCGCCGTTCGCAGCAATTGGGTTTGTGTTATTCGACCACATGGAAGATTTTACGCAAAGATCTTGGTGTAAAACCGTATAAAATACAGCTCGTGCAAGAACTGAAGCCAAACGATCTGCCACAACGTCGAATTTTCAGTGAATGGGCCCTAGAAAAGTTGGCAGAAAATCCGCTTTTTTATCGACAAATTTTGTTCAGCGATGAGGCTCATTTCTGGTTGAATGGCTACGTAAATAAACAAAATTGCCGCATTTGGAGTGAAGAGCAACCAGAAGCCGTTCAAGAACTGCCCATGCATCCCGAAAAATGCACTGTTTGGTGTGGTTTGTACGCTGGTGGAATCATTGGACCGTATTTTTTCAAAGATGCTGTTGGACGCAACGTTACGGTGAATGGCGATCGCTATCGTTCGATGCTAACATACTTTTTGTTGCCAAAAATGGAAGAACTGAACTTGGTTGACATGTGGTTTCAACAAGATGGCGCTACATGCCACACAGCTCGCGATTCTATGGCCATTTTGAGGGAAAACTTCGGAGAACAATTCATCTCAAGAAATGGACCGGTAAGTTGGCCACCAAGATCATGCGATTTGACGCCTTTAGACTATTTTTTGTGGGGCTACGTCAAGTCTAAAGTCTACAGAAATAAGCCAGCAACTATTCCAGCTTTGGAAGACAACATTTCCGAAGAAATTCGGGCTATTCCGGCCGAAATGCTCGAAAAAGTTGCCCAAAATTGGACTTTCCGAATGGACCACCTAAGACGCAGCCGCGGTCAACATTTAAATGAAATTATCTTCAAAAAGTAAATGTCATGGACCAATCTAACGTTTCAAATAAAGAACCGATGAGATTTTGCAAATTTTATGCGTTTTTTTTTTAAAAAAAAGTTATCAAGCTCTTAAAAAATCACCCTTTATAAGCAAATGTCGACACACATTATCGATGTGATGATACGTCATTCATTGCCGAAAAGGTGGAAACTTGTATTTTCATAGAATATATTTTGGTCGTTAAACTAAACGAGACATATTTTTATAAATCAGCAGATTTTTAAGGAGCCGCCGCACTGTGGAATATATCGCCGTGAGACAATTTTACAATTTTTTTTTGGACCTGAACAAGACTATATGCGTATGAAACTTTAGATGTTGTGTAGAAATACTGTGTACTCAGTTTTTTTGGTGATATTTTCTCCTTTTTACAGGTCTTTTAATTTTCAAAGAATATAGAAGTTCTACTAATTTAGTATCGTACTTATTCGAGTCATACAACGACGATATGGGTATGAAATGAAAGAAAAGAATATCTGTTAAAAACATTTCAATTTTCATGCATATGTTTATACTAGTTTAGCATTTACAAATATTTAAGTTAAAGTTTATTTATTTTTATTTTTAGGTGGAAATTTGAAATGGTTGCGGATGCTAAACTGATACAGATAGAAGCATGAAATTTAAAGCATTTTTAACTGATATTCTTCTCATTCATATAAAATATATAAATCTGATATGGATATCAAAGCAGATATATACGGACCGAAAAAGTACAAAACTAAATTACTTAATTATAACTAAAATTGTAACATCTATATCCTTTGGAAATTAAAAGTCCTTTAAAAAGGAGAAAAGATCGCCAAATGGAATACTGGGTACACAGTTCTCCCATGTACGATGTCTAGTTTCACGCGTATATGGTTTTGTTCAGCTCTATAAAGTACTGTCGCTCGGTCTATTCATACAAGTTGCGACAAAAAATTGAAGTAATAGAGCTAGGACCTTAAAATTTCGCATACATACCTTATATTGTGAAATTAAATCAAAAACAAGTTTTGTTTAAATCCGCCCACAAGCACGCCTACCTCCCTTGTACCTCGCTAATTTCTTCAGCAGTGATTCCACTTGAGTCCACAATTTAATGAAAATTATCAGTGCGGCGTCCACGCACATGTTTATTTTTTACGATTTTGAAATCTCAAATAAAACTCCTTGTATCTCTTAATCGATGGCACCCAGATCTTAAATAAGTAATTAAGGCATAATATATAATCTCAACGCCCCGGTAATCGAGTTTGTAGCGTGCTCGGCTATCAGCGTGGGGGTTGTGGGTTCGATTCCCACCAGAGGCTCTGGTCTGTCGCTGCAATAACTAGCCACAATGGTCTTAGTCACAATCCCTCAATCCCTGGACCCAAACTTAGAATATAAATTTACTTTGTATTGTAATTCATAATAAATAAATATAATCTCAACATTTGCAAGAAATCAGGGGATAGTGGCCTACTATTTTTTCAATTAATAAAAATTAATTATTAAATAATTAAATTATCTATTGTTTGGTACATGTGTATTTTGCAATGAATACTTTCAGGGTTAAATAAATTTGCTATTGAAATAAATACAAAATTTTAAATTCCAGAAAAATATTTCCCCTAAAGGTATGCTGTACAATTTTTTCAACTGTTGTATGCTGTAGCAAACATCAATAATTTCAGGTTTACTTTAGCATTTTATTTTATCTTTTCTTATAATTAAAGAATTTTCATTTTTTGTAAATGCCGAGGCATCGTGATATCGTGTATGTAAAAATATATTGTACTGCATTAATCATACGAAATAAATACTACCTTCAATTAAAACACTGTATGAAAAGCAAAACGAAAACAAAATTAGACTTCAAGAGCTACTATTTTCCAGTAACTAAACGAAATTTCATAATTTCTGAGGTACATCCCAATAAAATAACTTCTAAAATAATGAACTTTTCAAGCATTTGAACATTTATGATCTTTAAATACATCCACGATATGGCCAAAATATTTTAGAATGCACTTGATTGGAAAGTTGTTTGCCGAATTCAATCGACAAAGTCGAAATTTGGCTGCATCAAATTTGGGTGTTTTTACCCCTGATAATAAACTGTACACAAATCAGATATCTACATGTTTCGAATTTAATTTTTTGATATCGTTTTAAAGGTAATAGTCCACAACTCCACAAAAATCAGAAATTGCAATATTTCCAATTAATTTTTTGTTATAGTTTTAAAGGTCCAACTAAGAAAAAGTGGCAACGATGTTTTCATAGAAATAGTTTTTTGGCTCCAAAGAGTGGACGATTTTCGATTTTCGTGAGTAGTTGAAGGAAAATATTGTTCGAAAATAAATTGAAATTTAAGATGAGATTAAATATACCTATACTTTCTGAATAGCTTGAGGAGACTAGAGGAGTGGAAGAAATTTAAATTTTATTTTTAAATTTTAAAAAATGTTATAAATTTGTACATATGGAATCACCCACGTAAAGTGACCATTTTTCCTGCAAAATTTCAAAAATTTTTGATTAAAAAAAACACCGAATTTTTATACTTCTCATAATATAATATGTTAAAGGTAATAGTCCACAACTCCACAAAAATCAGAAATTGCAATATTTCCAATTAATTTTTTGTTATAGTTTGAACGATTTTCGATTTTCGTGAGTAGTTGAAGGAAAATATTGTTCGAAAATAAATTGAAATTTAAGATGAGATTAAATATACCTATACTTTCTGAATAGCTTGAGGAGACTAGAGGAGTGGAAGAAATTTAAATTTTATTTTTAAATTTTAAAAAATGTTATAAATTTGTACATATGGAATCACCCACGTAAAGTGACCATTTTTCCTGCAAAATTTCAAAAATTTTTGATTAAAAAAAAACACCGAATTTTTATACTTCTCATAATATATTTATATCTTTCATTATATTACAAATAATAATGACAACAATAGTTCTGATCATTTCCCCTTCCAGAGATAGACTAGTTTCGTAACAGGATTTCCGTCAAAATGTCACGCCCGTTACAATTAAATATTCTATATTTCCTATGTACACGTATACTTTAGAAGAATTTTTTTGATTAAATAAAATGAATAAAGACCTGTTAGGGAAGAACATTACCGAATTCAAGAAAAGAAGTGAAACCTCAAGATTTTCTAGAAAGCTAAGGTCACACCCGTGACGCTCTTGTTTGTTGTATATCTCCAATATTTAAAACGACAAGACATATTTATATTTGCAATAATATTTCGCTTAACCTGACGTTATCAATTGACAATATCGTAAAAATCTCAGTCAATGAATATGGGAGATATTTACACATAATTAAGCAAAAGTGTCACACCCGTTCCAATGGAATCACCCATATTTAATTTTTAAAGGTGAATTTTTGAATTCAAACAAATTTTTGATGGTCAAAAGAAATCGTCATATAATTCGACAATTTGTAAATATATTTATTCGTTTAAATATATTTTTCGTATGGTTCGTAGAAACTCTTGAGGTGTTCTTTTGCATTTAAAAAAGAGTAATTACGTTTTTGCTTTCCTTTTGAGGCAGAGGTTTACTTGAACATTGTATTTATTCAGTTTTGGTTATTTTCTACAGTATAAAACTATATTCGCGAGGCCAACCGATGCCACGGCAAACTTTTGTCGTATTTATTCATTTTAAAAATAATATTCTGCTTATAGCTGCCAACACCGATTTAATTACTGACATGGTAAAACCTTCAAAGCCAAAAATTAAGCAATTCATACTTCGTTGTTCACTGTTAATGTATTTTGGAAACTTTTTTTAAAGCATACCTTAAGGATGTAAGGTTTTATAGCATGCGAGCGCATGGAAATATTGGGTCGATATTAATCTTAAGTTAAGTATAAATCTATAATAGCCGTGTGTCACCGATTAAAAATAAAATATTTTTAATGAAAAATTTTGAAAATCGTAAAAAAAAAACAAAAATTTTATTTGTGTTTCAGGCGTGGTACTGACAATTTTCATTTAATTGTAGACTCAAACTAAATCACTGGTAATGATATGTATTCACATATATATTAAAATAAAAAAATTATGACGTTTTTTCATTTTAACTTACATGGGAGGTGGGCGTGGTTGTGGCCGGATTTGAAAATTGAAAATTGTTTTTGATCTAATTTTAGGATATAAGGAATTTTTGCCGCAGCTTGTATGAAAATATTCCACTGTGCGCCGTGGAGAATGGCAACATATAAGTAATTTAAATAACCTGGCATACATTTAGGTAGTTTACAAAAAATATTGAAGTTTGAACTCCAGGCCAATCGGTTAAATGTAATTAAATGGTGGACAGTGCTGAGTGTTTTTAGCCCTTTTTATGGTCCTCATACATTTTCATGGCCGAAGCAATTTTGTTTTCATTTGATATTCTTGATCTGTGACGAAATAATAGGTACGTCCTAAAAATTTGCACCCACATTTGCTACATTTTTTTTGATGGACAAATATAACGTCCTGTGGTTTGAAAGGAAATTTTTTACCCAAAAATTAAAATAATTGAAATTTAATACTTTTTATTCGAATTTACGAATCTAATGTAAAAATGGAATTTAACAATTTTACATAACCGAAAAAGTGTTAGACACCGAAGTACTTTCGGGCTGTTTTTTTTTAGCAGCGGAGCAATTACATGAACCATTTTGTTGCCTCCACGGAGATGGAAGTGGGCCAGTTTGAGAATTACCGCCCACTTCATTTTTGTTGTCCCAAGCCTCCTCTATAAATCACCGTTAGTAATATTTGGCCTATCGGTCATGTGGACAATTTAAGGTGCTAGAAACAATACTTGTCTATGCTCGTCAATTTTTTCATTAGAAGAAAATATGCAACAAATAAAATAAGTAACACACTCTAAGTGTAGCCTACCTTTAGGTACGCACCATACCTTATTTGTCAACCTAGACTTCGATAGAGGCCAGATAGAGAATTATCGCCCACTACATTTTTATTGCACCAAGCCTCCTCCGTAAATCGCCTTTTGTAATATTTAGTCTATCGTTCATGTGGACAATTTTAAGTGTTAAAAACCAAACTTTCCTATGGTCGTCAATTTTTTCTTTAGAAGAAAATAAAGTAATGCACTCTACGTGTTGCCTACCTTTAGGCATACATCATACTTTATTTGTCAAAAATAGCGAGGGCTAGATCAGACAATATAGTGAATAAAAGAGTGATGTAGGGAGGAATAAATTGTGGGTAATAAATTTATATCGCTACTCTAATATCAGAAATTTGTTACGATAATTGTCAGAATCGCTTAGATATTTTGCTCGGTAGAAGGCAGGCAACGCAAGAA
The DNA here is from genome assembly GCA_947397865.1 of Polietes domitor. Classification (NCBI taxonomy): domain Eukaryota; kingdom Metazoa; phylum Arthropoda; class Insecta; order Diptera; family Muscidae; genus Polietes; species Polietes domitor. The sequence continues at coordinate 138,354,623 of OX377622.1, read as the reverse complement.
ACTTTTACTCTGCGTAGCCTATATGGACATACCCCAGAAGAGGAAATTTTTAAGGTCAGCTAAAGGCCGGCGATACAGGATATCTTTACTCTGCGTAGCTTTGGGCTTTAGGTGTATACCATAGGATAAAATCTGCAGTGTGTTATTTTTCCAGGCTCCATTGACTGTTGACATTCCATATTTCATTTCAGGTTTATAACCTCAGAAATTTATTTTCGTAACCCATACCACTGTATAACCCATTCCGGTACTCAAAGTGAAGGCCACACTGAAATTTGCCACAACAGCATACTTTTAGACTTCTGCCAAATAATCCTAAAATTAAACCATAATTTCCACGGTTTTCGTTGATTTACCTTACCTTTGAGCAATTTCCTCGAAATGCAAAGCACACATTTTACGAGCTCGTGGATTTTGTTAACATTTGCATGTCCTGGAACTCACTGCGTGTTCTCGGCAGCAAAACAATAAGAGAATGAAAATATTTATTTAAAGTACACCTTTAAGAGAATTTAGGTTAAACTTTTGAATTATACTCTGGGAGTAAGAACAAAAATATTTATGAATGCTCATTAAATGCCCTTAAATTTATTGCTCTATTAAGATTTTCTGTGGAAAAGGGAGGCAGTTCATATGGCAATGCTATTTATTTAAATTAATTATCAAGGTCATTTTAATGGCTGCCGGATATCCTTTAATGTTTTTGTGCGATTTCACAAATTTCCCAAAGCCCATTAGGCAACTAAATTTAATTCAAATTAAATGTTTATTGCGTTCAAAATCTAGCATAAATATAGGGCACAAAATTAAAGCATACATTTAGGCATTTGCTTACTGTGATTAAGACAGTTTGGTGTAGTATCAGAGAATTACTTGAGTAAATTTGGCAAAATTAAAAAAAAAACAACATTTCCATTTGGATAAAGCATACATTAGGGATTTATTAAGACATTTCAAATGTTTGGCTTCCTCTCTCTGACTTACTCTCCGTATCTGAATTCTAAAGCCACTCTTTACATTTATACAAGTAGTTTTTGTATTTTTTAATCGCTTCCTTGCACAAGGATAACAAGATATTGTAAAAGTTTGTAGCCAACGCCTCTTGGGCTTCGCAAGCATATTTGGTTGGTCTTCATGCATTGCTGTTTACAAAACTTTAATAAACTATGAATTAATTGCATCTCTTCAGCACTTTAGTGTTGTTTTATTTGGTTGCCTTGTAACTAACTAACTGTCTTAGCCGGGTAAGCAATTTACTATATTTTCGTTGCATACTTTCAGTGTTTTTTTTTTTGAGGCAACATTAAATGTTATGAAAGAACTTTAATTAACTGGATTTACGAAATTGCGTTTATATAATACTGTCTTCTCCGAAAATATTAATATACAATGCACATTCTTTGGCAAAGTTTTCTTTTAAATGAACATTTTTATTATTGCATATTTTTGGTTGCCAGACATTAAGCATACGCTGAGGGGTGCCTGCCTTTTTCCCCCAAATAAATTAAAGTCTTAACACTTTGAAAAAAAAAAATAACATAATGGGTTTATGTTTTCGAGATTAATTTAAACACGAACAAAGTATCTAAAATGTAGGAAGTGCAAAAAGGCCTACAAATGTAAAGACAGATGATAAGTGTGAATGCGAACAGCTGTCAGCAAGGACATGCTGACAAAATGTGTGGAGGGCGGTTGGATGGTCATGCGGGAGTATTTTGCTTAGTTGGGAAACGACCAGCAAACAGATACACACACACACTGATAAATGAGTTAGGATTTTTTGTAATTCCAAAAGAGTTGAATTTCAGTGCCAATTTTACTGCTGTAACAGAATTTTTGTCAAAACTTGTAGGCGTAGCATGGATATTTGAAATTTAAAAATATATACCCGCATTTTTCATATTTTTACATTTATTGTTACTTTTTGTCCAGTGCCAAAATATGTTTTTGCTTTTGCGACAGCAATTTCAGTAACAACCTCCAACCTTACATACTCCTCACCTAATATTTTTCATCACGTATTTGTCGTTTCAGTTTATTTGATGTACTTCTAACAGCTCAATCGGGGTTTGTTGACTGGACTAAATGATTCTCTAGAGATCAAACATCATTTCATTTTCTACAAAAAAGTAAATAAATTATTTTTAATTGTACTTCTCCATGGCTTATATCATGGTGGCTCAATTGCAAAAGAAAGTTCGAAACAAACTCATTTACTTAAATACGAATGTTAATTAAAAACAAGTGGTTGGTACTATTTTTATCCCCTTTTTCCATTTTAACCCCAAAAAGTACGAATTTCGAAAAATCCGTTTATTTTCCGTGTCGACGAAGTCAGAAGAATGTATACTCCGAATTGCATGACTCTAGCTGCGGTCATTTGGTTGGTACCATTTTTATCCCCTTTTTTCATTTAAACCCCAAAAAGTACGAATTTTGAAAAATCCGTGTATTTTACGTGTCTATGCAATCAGAGGAATGTATATACCGAATTTGATTATTCTTGGGGCAGCCGTTTGGTTGGTACCATTTTTATCCCTCTATTCCCATTTTACCCCTTAAAAGTACTAATTTGGAAAAAATACTTTTATATTATGTATCTACTCTATTAGAGGAATGTACATTAGGGCGTACCTCAAAAAAAAAGTTCGCCGTACACCTTCGAATATGAAGTATTATTGAAAAGTAGTTTCAAAAATTTTTTTTTTTATTTTTTTATGCCGAACGTAGGGGTCGCGCTTTTACATTTTTCTATATAACTTCTGCATTTATAAACGGATTTTAAAGTGTGATACATCGATGTTTTTGTCTCGACGAGGCCGATTTTTTTGTCTTTGAAGTCATTGAGCTCAAGCACCCCCTTCTGGTACATACCCATCATATCTCAGTTGCTACTACCCTAATGTACCACTCTAATATCAGAAAATTAAAGCTCGCATAAAATCATGAAACTCTTCCTAAGGAAGTATGTCGATTTTCAAAAAAATCGGCCTCGTCGAGACAAAAACATCGATGTATCTCACTTTAAAATCCGTTTATAAATGCAGAAGTTATATAGAAAAATGTAAAAGCGCGACCCCTACGTTCGGCATAAAAAAATAAAAAAATTTTTTTTGAAACTACCTTTCAATAATACTTCATATTCGAAGGTGTACGGCGAACTTTTTTTTTTACTTGTAACCTGGTACGCTCTAATGTACATACCGAATTTCGTGTTTCTAGTTTTTGTCGTTTAATATGTACCATTTTTATCCCTTTTTTGCCCCTACAAATAAGAATCACTTTATGAATGCGCATACCCAATATCAAGTAAGTACAAGCAGAAATATTGAAAAAATATGCTTAAATACTCTAAAATATTAGGGATTATTATGGGTATTTTTAGTCCTTGTGAGGGAAAATTTTTCCCTTTGGGCCGATTTCGCCCCGTTTCAATCCCAACCGATCTACGACTATAAGACGCATTTATGGAAAATTTGAACGTTCTATCTCCTTTCCTTTAGATGCTAGCATGCTTTCAACAGACGGACGGACGGACATGGCTAGATCGTCTTAGAATTTTATGACGATCAAGAATATATATACTTTATAGGGTCTCAGGTCGATATTTCAGTGTGTTACAAACGGAATGACCAAGTTAGTATACCCCCATCCTGGAGGTGGAGGGTATAATTACCAATCGCCTAAAAGGCGAATAATTTGGAAACATCATTTAAAAATACATTTAGAAATGTTGAACAAGTAAGTAAGCTTCAGTCGGCTAAACCGACTTATAAACGTTATATGTGCCAGTTAGTATGATAGTGGTCTTTATCTGTTCTGAGATATGCAATGGTTTATGTTTGAGTCAATTGAAAAATATTTTTCCACCGAAGCACAACGTTTTTTCTTAGAATATCCTACTACTATATTTTTGATACTATCATTCTAACTGTCACATATACCCTCTCTTTCAGAGAACATATATCGCATAAGGACTTAAATTTTACTTAGGTTAGGATAATTTGTTTGGAAGGTACTAGAAGGGACATGGCAAAACCCGCCTTATCTAGCACGCTTAAAGTGCGTATAAAAAACTTAATCTTATACCAAATATAGCTAATTCCGAATATACGTGTGGAAGTTTCATTGGTTTTTATTTAACATGCGGACCTTTTGTGCGAGAGGTACAAGAAGGGGCGTGGCAATTTCGTCCATCTTCGAACTTAAACTACGTTTGGGAAAATATTAACATGTGCTAAGTTTGAATAAATTCCTTAACTCCTTTGAACATTACACCAGACAGACAGACGGACATGACTCAAACGAATTAGGTCTAATACTCATGCTCACTCCTTCAAAGTGTTACACTTTTATGTCCCAAATGTCCCTCCTACTCTGTAGAGTGAGTGTATAAAAAATCATGATTTTCTAATTAAATAGATTTTTTATAACAGCCGGGATCTTAATGAAGAAAACAAAACATTTGAAGAAAATCTATAATGAAATAAAAAAATATTCTGTTATTAAATTTACAATGGTCTTTTTAGAGCTATTTATCCACAAATTTAGAAAATCATGATTTTTTAAAACGTCTGCAAAGAGGCCATAACATCAACATCGATTCACACATCCATAACTATTAAAATAATTTTTTTAATTTTTTCTATTTTCGAAAAAGTCGTCAAGAAAGTTTGTTTTGGAAGAAAATATTTTTTAGAAACTGTTTCTGAACCACTATTTCTACGTAGCCAGCATAATTGCCATTAATTAGATATAGAAGCGGGTGTGACCTGGCCTATATTTCCAAAATGAGATTAAAGGTGTCTTCGACGAAAATCTGAATTTTAATAAAAAATTAAAAAAAAAAATAGAAAATCGTAATTTTTTAAACATCTTTTCCGTCTGCAAAGAGGGCCGTAACATCTACATTGATTTACAGATCCTTAGCTTTTAAAGCATTTTTTTTTCATTTTTTCTATTTTCGAAAAAGGCGTAAATTTTTTTTGATAAAAATATTTTGTGAGACTGTTTCTGAACCACTGTTTCTATGTAGCCATCATAATTACCTTTAACTGCTCATAGAAGCGGGGGTGGACGGGAAACTATATCATGCTTCTAGAGGTTCCAGTTTACGATAACGATCTAATGGCCACAAATTGGTCAGATCTGACAACGCTATTATCTATTTGGTTTGTCATTGTCATTTATATACCCCCCACCATGGAATGCATTCCACAGATGCTGGTATTTTCGTAGTATTTATCGATTTATTTTTAAATTATTTTTATTTTATCGACTTAATTATTATTTTATAGATTTATTTATTATTTAAACGATTTATTTATTAGTTTATCGGTATATCTATTAATTTATCGATTTATTTATTAATTTGTCTATTTATTTATTAATTAATTGATTTATTATTTTTAGTTTATCGATTTATTTCTTAATTTATCAATTTATTTATATATATATATATTAATTTATATCTATTAATTTATCAATTTATTTTTAATATTGTTGATTTATTTAATTTATCGAAATTATCGTTTTATTTATTATTTTATCTAATTATTTAATTAATTAATTGATTTATTACATTTTTATTAATTAATTGATTTATTAATTTTTAGTTTACCTATTTATTTCTTAATTTATCAATTTATTTATATATATATATTAATTTATATCTATTAATTTATCAATTTATTGTTTTATAGATTTATTTATCATTTAAACGATTTATTTATTAGTTTATCGGTATATCTATTAATTTATCGATTTATTTATTAACTTGTCTATTTATTTATTAATTAATTGATTTATTATTTTTTAGTTTATCGATTTATTTCTTAATTTATTAATTTATTTATATATATAGACATATATATTAATTTATATCTATTAATTTATCAATTTATTTTTAATATTGTTGATTTATTTAATTTATCGAAATTATCGTTTTATTTATTATTTTATCTAATTATTTAATTAATTAATTGATTTATTACATTTTTATTAATTAATTGATTTATTAATTTTTAGTTTACCTATTTATTTCTTAATTTTTCAATTTATTTATATATATATATATTAATTTATATCTATTACCGTGGAATGCATTCCACAGATGCTGGTATTTTCGTAGTATTTATCGATTTATTTTTAAATTATTTTTATTTTATCGACTTATTATTATTTTATAGATTTATTTATTATTTAAACGATTTATTTATTAGTTTATCGATATATCGATTTATTTATTTATTTGTCTATTTATTTATTAATTAATTGATTTATTAATTTTTAGTTTATCGATTTATTTCTTAATTTATCAATTTATTTATATATATATATATATATATATATATATTAATTTCTATATATATATATATATTAATTTATATCTATTAATTTATCAATTTATTTTTAATATTGTTGATTTATTTAATTTATCGATTTATTTATTAATTTATCGAAATTATCGTTTTATTTATTATTTTATCTAATTATTTAATTAATTAATTGATTTATTACATTTTTAATTTATCGATTTGTTTATGATTTTTCTATTTATTTATTAATTAATTGAGTTTTTTTAATTTGTCGGTTTTTTTATTAATTTGTCGAATTTATCAATTTATTTATTATTTTGTCTATTTATATATTGATTTATTTATTTTTTAGTATGTCTATTTTCGTAATATAATCCCTATTAATAATATTATAAAACCTTAGTGTAAGTCTGTCTGTTTGTTTGTTCTGCAATCACGCGTCAACGGCTGAAAACAGGTCTGGAAGGAACTATTGAATTTTTAAAAATTTGCTCTGTGGGCGTATGGGGCGTGGCAATAGTGTCTTTTGAGCTAGAAAGCTGAAAATTGGAACGAATATAATACTGACCACGAGAAAGATAAATATGACTCCGAAATTTGTATTTTCGTTTCGTGGGCGGTGGGGACGTGGCAAAAGTTTTTTTGAGCCAGAAGACTGAACATTTGAACGTAATTTTAAAATTTGTTTTTTTTTTTGTCTGGCGAAGCGGACGGGGTTCAGCTAGTAATATAATAATAGCCCAAAACAAAATAAATAAAAATATTATACAAATAATTTTATAAATAAATATATAATTTTAATTATTTAAATTCACGCTTATAAGGCAAGGCTATTAATATGTTTATAATACATAAAATCGAAATAATACTTCAAGTCAGCTAAAAAAATAAATATAAGTCAGCAATCTTCAATAAAGTTTAAAAAGCCTAAATATTTTTTAAAATTTATATATCAAATATTATATCAATTAGGGACGAATCTCATTTTGGGCTCAGTGAACATGTTAATAAGTAAATTGCCTCTTTGGAAGTGAAGAGAAACCGCGAAGGCACCGTTTTAGCCACAATAACTTAATGTTTGCTGTGCTCTATGGGCGAGAAAAACCGTTGGCTTATATTCCAGTAAAAATTAGAAACAATTGACGTTTTGAAGGAAATATTTTTGAAGAAGTTTTTTTTTTTGAAAATTTCATTGGGATCGTTATCATTTAAGGGTTATAAAATATTGTTTTTGGTTCTAGAAAGACAACACTGCCTAGGTGTGTAGCTATGCTTGGCAATTTCCCCTCTTTACTTAAGAAATTTGCCCTGTTTACTTAAGAAATTGATCGACAATTAGATTTCCAAAATGCGCCATCTCCAAACCAGTCCCTAAGCCCAAATGCCCAATTATTCTATTTGAATTTAAAGTTGTACATGTCTGAAACACCCTAAGTTACTCGATTTGAGTATAAGTCGCAGATCAACTTGACAATTTTTTTTCAGGCCGCTGTATTATTATGAACTATTCCAGACGCGATACACCAGAGCTACTACACCACAGAATATGGCGGGAGGCCGTATCCATGTACACCAAGAATCAATTACAAATCATAATTATATCACAGGCAATGCTACGGTCCAATTGAGGAATTCAAGGAAGCGCCAATGTCCTGAGGATTGTGAATTGTTTCCTAAATAAATCCCCACTAAGTAAATAAACCACTTTGTAAACAATTGCGGAAATTTTAAAGCATACTTTCAACATTCAATGTAAACGAAAATAAAGCAGCATATTTTGAGGAGCTCAAACCGACCAAGCCACCTTCACTTAAATGAAGAGCTTACACAATCATGATTTCACAGGAATTCCATTTGAATATATTAAAACGGAAATTGTGCTCTTTTCCTAATAATGCCTCTCAAAGAATTATACGCTTTGTCGTTGTAATTAATTCATTTAAAGAACTTTAGTTAATACACGCCGGCGGAAGGTTAAAGGTTCATATTACTCGTAGCATTTCAAGGTCTTGTGATGCGAGTGTTTGTATTTGTAGCTATGCTTGGCAATTTCATTTAAATGTGTTTGTCGAAATCTTAAGATTATGATCTGCCATTTAATTAAATGAAAGCAAAAGATGAAGTGCTTAATTAATTTTTCATAATTGTGTGTGCGCGCGCTTCACAATGTTGGCAAACACGACAAACATTTAATGTATTGTTATGTGATCTATGATTTATTCTTCTTCCGCTTGAGCAGGAAGAATTGAGGATTTATTGTTTGAAACCACTGGCAAAGTTCAGTGAATTTTTTGTGCTTTATGTTTGGCCTAATTTGAAGACGTATGCTCTGCCATATAATGTTTATTATTTCAGCCGTGACAACAGCCTTATAAAATATGTCTCTGTTTGTCCCGTTTTATGGCCAAATATTATTTTTAGGAGTTCATTTACCAGCAGAAGAGAAATAGCTATCATTGTTTAACTGCTCTGAATGTAAGCTTATGCTTCAAAATTTTTTAATACGATAATTAAGAGACTGCCTAAAAGCTGGCAATTATTTTTGCAAATATAATTTGATGTAATAAATCAAAACATTAGCGTTCCTACTTCCTTTAAATGTGTCTTTAAGTGTGCAGCCTACTTTGGGGGGCGCCTCACATTTCAGCAAGAGTTGGAGTATACTTTTCGGCATCATATTAATTGTAAGATTTGAGAGGATATTTGAGACCATTAAATTTAAAACCTATGACGTTCTGTGAAGCCTTGAGCTAGAGCTCATTGTCCTGATGCTTTTCCTCATCTCGGCTATATTTGAATGGTTTCAGTTTAATTACAAATCACAATTACAGAGTGCTGTAATTAGGAAGACTTAAATGCAAATTGTTAGCTGACTTTAATCGCTGTATAATGTGGTGTTAAAAGCAGCTAAAATAATAGGGCTGAGTGTGAAATCATAGATTAATAGAGTAGATTTTAGGAATTCATTTTCTATATTCATAAAGGAATTAATTAGAGGTAGTTTCAGTTATGGCCAGAGACATCTATGCCTAAAAACCAAAAATAATAATGATAAATCAAGTGTTATTATGGTTTTTTTTTGGCATCAGGATAAAGGAAATTTACTCATCTTTTTATCTGCGTACCTACTTTTCAGAAGTTAATGATACGATAATGAGTAAATTGCGGTTTGGAACTAACAAATCTGACTTTTTACACTAAATGTAGTCTATCTTCCAAGGGAGCAATTTAGGGCGGGCAAAAGTTACCCTAAAAAACGGGGAACCCTTCAGCCTTTCCAAATATGTATATATTTCGTTAAAGGCTTTTGAATTAAATAAGTTGTGTCCGTTCAAAGTCAGACATTTGTTCTAAAAGGGTAGTTTTTAAAATATTTATTACAAACGAACTATATTTGGCACAAACATAGTTTTGATGTCATAATAAATAAATAATAAAGCTAAGAAACCGCAATTTCTAATAAATAAAATTTGAGTGAAAAATCGCTTAAAACGTGTGAGAAACAGTTCGGCAAAGTCAAAAAAAAGAGATTAGGTTTTTTCAATTTTCAAAATCTGAAAAACGTGAAAATCTGTAAAACAAAAAAAAAATAAAATTTTTCTTCGCATTACGAACAGATACGTAAAAATATGTTAAAAAAAACATAAACATAAACACACAAAAATAAAAATTTTAATTTTCTTTAAAATCGAATAATACGAAAAGTAATCAACTTTTGGCGGATTTCTAAAATATACCCGATTTCCTGATTTTTAATGTTATATAATATCTCAAAATAGTCCTTGGGTCCTTGTCTAATTTTGTTTTTTTTTTTTTTACAGAAGTCACAAATGTCTACTAGAACACAAGTTATTTAATATTGGCCGATGGATTTTGATTCTGAACCACTGTGCTCCGCACAATATATTATCAGGGGCAAAAATCCCAATTTTCATTCGCTCTCGACTTTACAGAACATTCCTATTAAGCATATTGTAAAATATTTTGTCAATATCGCGCCTAACTTTAGCAGTGGATGCATTTAAAGTTCACAAATGATAGAATAGTTGAAAATTTCATCATAATAGAGGCTATTTCAGTGGTATGTATCTCGAAAACCATGTAACGTATTGAAATTTCGTTTAGTTTGTAGAAAATAGGAGCTCTTGTGTTGTTCTTTTGCATTTACATAAAGTGTAATTACGTTTAGGCTTTCCTTTTCAGACAGTGGTTTACCAGAAGGTTGTACTTATTTAGTATTGTTAATGTTCTACAATATAAAAGTATATTCGCGAGGCCGACCGATAACCCCGTATTTTCAAATATTGTTAAACTATTGTCTTAGTTATTCATTTAAAAAAGAATATTCTGCTTATAGCTTATAACATTGATTTAATTACTGAAATGTTAAAACCTTCTAAGCAATACTTTCTTCGTTGTTCTCTGTTAATGTATTTTGGAAAAGTTATTTAAAGCATACTTTAGGGATGTAAGGTTTTATGTCATGCGAGCGCATGTGAATGTTGGGCCGATATTAATCTTAGTTATTTATAAAGTTATAATAGCAGTTTGCCATCGTTTAAAAAAAAAATAATTTTTAACAAAAAATTTCGAAAATCGTAAAATACTAAAAAAAAAATATTTGGGCGTTGAGTGTGGCACTGGTAATTTTCATTTAATTGTGGACAAAAATGAAATCACCGGCAAAGCTTTGTATTAACATATATATTTAAAGAAGAATTTTATGATGTTTTTCCACTTTAACTTAGGTAGGCGTGGTTGTGGGCGGATTTAAAAAAAATTGTTTTTTATATAATTTGATATAAGCGATGAGTGCGAAATTAAGAGGTCCTAGCTCTATTCCTTCAAGCCGCAGCTTGTATGAAAATATTACATTGAGCGCTGCAGCTCTCATTAAAAAACAAGTAAGGAAAGGCTAAAGTCGGGCGTTGCCGACGATATAATACCCTACACCACTCCCTGCGTATGTACCTCACTTTGATTACTAAACCCAGGTATTTCATGGGAGCAATTTTATGTAGTTCATACAAATTATATTCATATAATTTATATGCTATAAATTCATCTTTAGTCAAATTTAACGAATATGGTAAATAATATGGTAATTGATCCAATTGTCCGACAGACAAATATAAATTATACAGTAGTATACCAAAGTCATTTAAAAGTATGGACATATGGACATCACCCAAACAATTCTCATTGCAATTCAATTCGGTAAAAATTGAAATCGGGAAGGATTTTTGCATCCTGTAAATGTATGTGTTTGACAAAAAATGTTAAATCGGAAAGGACATTTGTACGGGAGTATATTGAAACCAGGAACGATGTGACGCGCTTTCACCATGTCTGTTTATTGGTGAAATATAATATGTAAGGTTTGGCCAAAATCGGTTAAACATTCGGGAGCAACATTTGTATGAGGGCTATATCTAAATCTGAACCGATCTTACCCACTTTCACCATTGGTTTTTTAGTTGGATTATAAGATGTTGTGCCAATTTTAAAGAAAAACGGGTACAATATCTGGATTTTAGAGCGGAAAAAGTCAAATCGGGAGCGACATTTGTATGGGGGCTATATCTAAATCTGAACCGATCATACCCACTTTCAGCATAGGTGTTTCTAGTTCGATTATAAAATGTTGTGCCAATTTTAAAGAAAATCGGGTACAATATGTGGATTTTAGAGCGGAAAAGTCAAGGGAGCGACATTTGTATGGGGGCTATATCTAAATCTGAACCGATCTTACCCAATTTTTGCATACGTGTTTCTAGTTGGATTATAAGATGTTCTGCAAAATTTAAAGAAAACCGAGTACAATATGTCGTTTCTAGAGCGGAAAATGTCAAATCGGGAGCGACATTTGTATGGGGGCTATATCTAAATCTGAACCGATCTTACTCAATTTTTGCATACGTGTTTTTAGTTCGATTATAAGATGTTCTGCAAAATTTAAAGAAAATAGGGTACAATATGTCGTTTCTAGAGCTGAAAATGTCAAATCGGGAGAGACATTTGTATGGGGGCTATATCTAAATCTGAACCGATCTTACCCAATTTTTGCATACGTGTTTCTAGTTGGATTATAAGATGGTGTGCCAATATTAAAGAAAATCGGGTACAATATGTGGTTTCTAAAGCGGAAAAAGTGAAATAGGGAGCGACATTTGTATGGGAGCTATATCTAAATCTGAACCGATCTTACCCAATTTCGGCATAGGTGTTTCTAGTCAGATTATAAGATGTTGTACCAAATTTAAAGAAAACCGGGTACAATATGTGGTTTCTAGAGCGGAAAATGTCAAATCGGGACCGACATTTGTATGGGGGCTATATCTAAATCTGAACCGATTTCCTCCAAATTCAATACCAATGGTCCTTGGGCAGAAAAAATAACTTCTGCCAAGTTTCATGACAATCGGACAACAATTGCGACCTGTAGAATGCGAACAAGCTTAGATGGACAGCAGACGGACGGACGGACGGACGGACGGACAGACGGACAGACGGACAGACAGACATCGTTAAATCGACTCAGCTGGCGATTCTAAGCCGATCCGTATACTTAAAGGTGGGTCTAGCTCAATTATTTCTTGGTGTTACAAACATTTGGCGGAAAACTAACTTATAATACCCTAGACCACGAAGTGGTGTAGGGTATAAAAACTTTGACAATTTTGGTTCTGAAAACCATCGCCTGCATGGCATTATTTCACAAAAATGAAGTCAGTGTCGTAATTTTTTGTCCGATATTCATCATTTAGGCATCATTTGAAAGGTATTGATTCCTTCTATTTATTTTTTAAAAAATGTTTCCAAGAAATATGAGATCTAAGCTGTCACTTTGAAAAAACACAAAAAAACAATATAAAAGATTAATAATTCGACCACTGAATTATTCTAAGACAAGAATACAAAAACATGAGTTTTAGAGGAGTTTTCAGGAGCGTGTAGCTCACAGATGGTTTGACCCAGTGATTAAAGATTTTGTAGATCATCATTAGACAATCCAATCTTCATTTCTATTGCAATTTATTTTGGTGACCCATCCTAATATATATATGTGATGTCAAATTAAGAACGACATTTGTATGGGAGCTATATCTAAACCTAAACCGATCTGACCTTCTTCCTCTACAGATGTTTCCAGTTGAATTATAAGGTAGTGTGCAAATTTTGAAGAAATTCGGTTGAAATATGTGCTCTCTAGAGCGGAGAAAGTCAAACCGAGAGAGAAATTTGTATGAGAGCTATAACTTAATTTGAACCGATCAGACCCACTTTCACCACATATGTGTCAAGTTGAATTATAAGATACTGTGCCAAATTTGAAGAAAATCGGCTGAAAAATATGGTCCGGTGAGCGTTAAAAGTCAAATCGAGATCGAATTTTGTATGGGAGCTATATCTAAATCTGAACCGATTTGTTTCAAATTAAATAGTGTTCGTCCTCGGTCAGCAAACTTACTTATTCCAATTTTTGTTAGGATCGAATAATTATTGCAACCTGTACTTTGATTACAAGAATATTTGGACGGGCGGACAGATCGAGAGACGGATATTGCTAAATCGGAAAGTGATTCTAAGCCGATATGTATATCTGGTTTCGTTTTGGGTGTTTCAAACAAATACACAAATACGTAATACCCTAGTGGAGGATAAAAACAAATTTCGTATCTGAAAATCTTAACACTAAAGCCCATTTAAATGACTAAGCATCGCACAAAAATCTTTGCCTACCTTTAGGCCAATCATTTAATTTATATATTTAAAAATAATTATCTGCTATTTCCTACTCCTCCTGTCACTCAATCCAAGGCATGCTCTTAGCATAAATTATTGCCTCTTAAAACGATATAACGATTCATTAGCACGACAAACAAGCCACAAAATAAAAGCCTATCGATGTTAGCAATTTCCAATTTCCGAGAACACCTCCTGTCCTTGGACAACTTCATTGCCTGGCGAAAATTTGTTGCATATTTTTAGGTCATGTTTTCTTAATATAAATATCAATCGATGTGACAAGGTCGCTGTAGGACATGCTCGGAACAAGGAAATATGGCATTTGGCCACCATTAATTTAGGCAAATTTATGGTTTCATATTAATCAACATAATTTGAAAGATATGCGCATTTATAGCACTGCCTTCGTTATGTATAAATAAATAAATCTATTCGCCAGACAGTAAAATACCAAGAGCTGAAATTCCTGTCACTCTCTATAAGGAGCAAGGCACAAACATCATCTCAATAATGTTAGCATTTAGTCTAGTTCACATTTGAGACATTCATCAGCTCTTCGTGTCGATGTATTTATACATTTTGGCTATCATCAAAGAGATGTGGCCTGGTGGTGGGGAAAAAAATCGCACTCTGTTGTTTGTTATTTGTGTTAGGTTACCTTATCACTGTCATTGGCAGCAAAATATTCGATAATATTAATGATCCATAAATGACCGCCAAGGTTGTGGTGCCCAGAGCCTTATCCGAATTCACTGAACTCTGCAGATTCGAGGTGCCGTGGAACGCCGTGAAGTGTATCATAAAGGCCAAACCAATCACGATAACATTTTTCGTAATGACCAAACGTTCACGCGGCTCATATTGACATGTCGTACGTGCCTCTGCCGCCTCGTTCGTGGCCAACTGTCCATTTCCTCCGACTGTGTCATTGTCATCCTTCCCATTTGGCCGCTGTGAATGATGAGGCTGATTTACAGCATTCAAGGGTGTTAGCTCACGGCCGGCACTACCGCCAAATGAGGTATCCATCACGGATGGTGAGGGAGGGGGTTAATTGAACTGTAATGAAATGTGTGGAAAAAGAGGAAAGAACTTTAGAGTTTGTACATATATAGCGTGGGAGCAGATGTTTTTTATTAATCCCTATAAATCTTATTTTATTATAACTTTAACATTTAACCTCATGTGATTGGAACTTTCTTAACGACAATAACAACAACAACACCAAATTACAAAGAACTAACCATCAATACAGCTCACAATCGTTTTACTTCTTGCAATGTACAGCAACTGCAATGATATATGTTTTTGGGTCACTTTAGTGAGTACCCTACACCATGACCATGATACAGGGCACAGTTTGCCGAACAATGCTTTGTGAAAAATTTATATTGAAATTGAGGAATAAAAAAGTTCAGCCAAAGTTCATCTTTGTCCCATTTTAGACTTTACAAAAGATTGCATTTCAAAAAGTCCCTAAGTGTCCCCTAGTAGATGCAGGATGAGGAATGTACTCTCGAAATTTAATAATTCTATAGGGTACGCCTAACGTTTTTTTTTTAACTATTCAACCGTTGGACTATTATTTGTGGGGTGTCCGAGGCAGCCATTTGAATGAAATTATTTTCCATTATTAACCGGAAGGATTGTACTTTCAAATAAAAAAGAAATTTGAGAAAATATTCAGTCTTTTTTTATAGCATTTCAAAAAAAAAAGTTATTTGGCGGACCCTAGCTAGATGCAGCTATTTCATTGGAAGAATTTATATCCCATTTTGTGTCCGAAAAGACACAAATTTCGAAAAAATACATATTTATCACTCCTACTCGACGTCAATGGAATGTACACACCGAATTTCACGATTCTTGCTTCAGCTCTTTGGTTATTAATATTTGTATCATTTTACTGATGCTTGCCCTAAAAAAGATTTTGAAAAATTCCCATATTAAAAAACTGTTATTAAAATTTCAATTTTCACCGAAGATAAAAATGCTATGTTCAATTAAAGGTAATTATGATTTCTACAAACGGTGCGAATTTCATTAGCATATAGAAAAAGTGGTTTAAAAAATTGAGAAAACAGTTGTTTTTTTATATTTTTGCTGACACGAAAAACGCATAAAAATTCCTAATCTCTCAATAGGTACGAAAATACTCTTTATAGACTCAAAAGTTGCTTTTATATAGTGATTATTTAAATTTTTGGTTCAATAGTTATTCATAGATATCTTCTATATGTATAAAAGAGTTGCGTTACTGACTGACTGACTGACTGACTTATCATTGACCAGCCCGCAGACCAAACGGCTGAAGCCAGGGTCATGAAATTTTCAGGGTAGTTCCCAAATATGACGTAGACGTCGACTAAGAAAGAGTTTCACGAAATTCGTACTTTTAGGGGGTAAAATGGCCCAAAAAGGGATAAACACTAAAGGGATAACACACAACTAAAGTATTACAGCTAGAATTTGGTATGTAAATTCCTCTGACCAATATAATCGAAGTAAAATTAGATTTTTCGAAATCTGTACTTTTAAGGGGCGAGCGAGACAAAAAGGGATAAAAATTGTACCAACTAAATTATTACAGCTAGAATCGTGAAATTTGGTATGTATATTCCTCTCACCATGTAGAAGCGCAGTATAATTGGATTTTTCGAAATTGGTACTTTTTAGGGGGTAGGCGGGACAAAAATGGTTCAAATTTAAGCATTGCAGCTATAGTCCGGAAATTTGGAGTGTAAATTGTGTGTAAAGCGCAATCTAAATGGATTTTTTCGAAATTTTCTTATAAGGGCTGAGCAGCAAGGGATAAAAGTAGTATGAACTAAATTATTGGAGCTATAGTCGTGAAATGTGGTGTGTAAGTTCCTCTGACAACGTAGAAGCGCAAATCTAAACGAATTTTTCCAATTTTGTACTTATAAACAATGAGTGGGATAAAAATAGTACCAACTAAAATATTTCAGTTATAGTCGTAAAATTTTGTGTTTAAATTTCTCTGACAACGTAGACTTGCAACATAAATGGGTTTCTCCAAATTTGTACTTTTAAGTGGCGAGCGGGACAAAAAGGGATAAAACTGGTACCAACTTTGGTATTACAGCTAGAGTCGTGAAATTTAGTGTGTAAATTCCTCTGACCATATAGCAGCGCGAGACGAAAAGGGATAAAAATGCTGTACAATCCTTTAAAGGGGAATGTGAATGTGTTACCAAATAAATTACATATGTTTAGGGGAAGCAAAAACACATGTTACCTATAGTGATTTTTCAAAATGTGTACTTTTTGGGAAAGAGGTGCAAAAAGTTATAAACTGGCTGGCTGAATGTAGAAACATGAGATCGATGATATAAATGGTTGTAAAATTTTGTTCAAAACTTGGTAGGAAATTATAAAGGGTGATTTTTTAAGAGCTTGATAACTTTTTTTAAAAAAAAACGCATAAAATTTGCAAAATCTCATCGGTTCTTTATTTGAAACGTTAGATTGGTCCATGACATTTACTTTTTGAAGATAATTTCATTTAAATGTTGACCGCGGCTGCGTCTTAGGTGGTCCATCCGCTTAGTCCAATTTTGGCATTTCCACGTTTTTGAGTAACAGAGACCCAATTGGTGCGAACGGCGACGAATCGAAAATTGGTGGTCATCATTAACACTGGCCGATACAGCTGCGATATTTTCTTCAGTTCGCACTCTACGTAAGCGTGTTGGTGGTTTAATGTCCAACAATGTAAATTTGGTGCGAAATTTAGTCACAATAGCCCGAATAGCCGCTTCAGTGGGTCGATTAAACTGACCATAAAATGGAAGCGCGCAATGAACTTTCTTAACAGAGCACGCATTTTGATAATAAAATTCAATAATTTGCAAGCGTTGTTCGTTTGTAAGACGATTCATGATGAAATGTCAAAGCATACTGAGCATCTTTCTCTTTGACACCATGTCTGAAATCCCACGTGATCTGTCAAATACTAATGCATGAAAATCCTAACCTCAAAAAATTCACTCTTTACATACGAAGTAGTTCAGCTAAAATAGTTCATATCGACAAGCACATTCCTTTGACTTTGTCTGAGTGCTAGCTAATAGGAGGTTTCCAAATTACTATTTTAGATTTATCTATATCTACCAACAGAAAATTAAATAAATACTATCCAAAAAAAGAGACGAATAAAATAAACCAATAACCGGCTTTTTCGCGTGCGAAGCAGCGGGTACTGCTAGTGTACATGTAACGGTTATTTTAAAGATGCGTTCGGCGAAAATTTGAATTTTAGTCCAAAATTAAAAAAATATATATCCAAATAAATAAGAGTACAAATATTAATGATACTTTTAATATTTTTTATATCGTTTTCGAGTTTAGAAAGCCAAAATACACCAGAAAATTGTGTACATATACCCTCGGCAAAATTTTTCTTGCATACTGTTTTAGATTCGACACAATCCAATTTCCTGATTAAAGATACGGCTTTTATCCCATTTAGCCCCGCTTCCCATAGATGTACAATTTTCAAAAGTTAATTTTGTCTGATGAATGTACAAACCGAATGTAGCTATAGAATCCGTTTGTTGGGGCCTTTTTTGTCCATTTCTGGCAAAAATTACAAATTTCGAAGAAACAAATAAGTAAGCGTCTGTCGGCTAAACCGACTTGTTTATAACCTCACTCTAACAGAACATATGTACGAAAGTTATATGACCGGATAATTTATGTGGAAGGTTCGTGGTACATGGTCCCAGCTTCCACATTAATAAAACAGTTTTAAAAAGCATGATTAAATATGAAGTCATAGTGGATTCCAGGCACTAGTATAGAAATTAAAAAGAATTTAATTTTACCTTGGATAGGGATAATTGTGTAGGAGGTACTAAATAGGTAGTATTTTTGTGGATTTTAAAGTTTGCGTGTGGATCGGGGGAAGTACGCTCTGGGGGTTGTTGGTATTATAAAAGCAAATATTCTAAATATTTGACAAATATAAACAAATAGTTGTTGCTCTTTCTATTATCGCAGAAATCTCATTTATAGTACAGGGGTAGAAAACTACACGTCTGGACATTATTGGGTTAAGCTGATTTGTGTTGGAGGTACTAGAAAGGGCGTGGCAAAACCCGCCATATTTTGTACAATTAAAGTGATCTTATATTAAGTACCAAAATAAAGCCGCGTCTGAATATCCGTGATCTTATATGATCTGAATAAAGTGATCTTATATTAAATAACAAAATAAAGCCGAGTCGTGGAAGATACTTTTTTTATTTTCAATTTTGCCCTTCTTCGAACATAAACTAAGTTTGGGAAAATATTATTTGTGTGCAAAGTTTGAATAGATTCCTTAACTGCCTTCAAAAAAAGCTCAAAGAACTTAAAAAGCCGTGAAATGGATTTGGTCCAAATATACATACATAGGGTCTTAAGTTACTCCTTTAAAGCGTTGCAATTTTGAGGCAATAAAAATGGAGAAAAAGAGATAAAAATAGTACGATCATAGGGCTGGATGAAATCATGAAATTGGGTATAACTGCATGAACTAGTAATATAAAATAAATTTTAAAATTTAGTACTTTTAGGAGGTCGAAACGAAAAATAACGAGATACTGTAGAATGAGTGGTGGAAGGTATGTAAAATTTTTCTCGTTATATCTCGAAAAATCCCTTTATTACGCGTTTGTTCATGTACAAATCGAATGTCGCGAATTAAACAACACGACTTTCGTTGGTGCCATTTTTATCACTGTTTGTCACATTGTCGCAAAAAGTATAAAATTCAAAGAAAAAATACCTTTGCCCTTTTTAATACATTTTTACTAAATAAAAATATTTCGAGAAATCCTCTGGCGGATGTCAATCCGAATTTAGGCAATTTTCTTTCGCTTTCTCAAAAAGTAAACATTTTTGAAAAATCCATTTAATTTTCTTATTCTAGATTTTTATCTGTTTTCTCTGCTTTGTCTAATATGAAAGAAATATAAAAAGCCTCTTATTTCGAGCGTCTACACATTTTATCAGCTTTTTCCGAATTTCAAACTAAACCTAACCTAATTTCGATTATCTTTCGCGTCTAGTCTGTCATAAGGATATTTTGTACGCTCCCACTGGCATTATTCCACTCCCAGCCCTTCGGTACTAAGTTTATTCTCTTCCCAAAAAGTAACAATTTCGAGAAATCCTCTTCAGTTTTTCCATAAAGTACATTTTTTGGCTAAATCTATTTAATTTTCTAATTCTAAATGGTATCTTTTTTATCCCTTTTGGCCCCGTTTCACCCAATATGTACTATGTCTGAACAGTATCATCTGCAGTATCATTTTTATCTCTTTATTCATACACAACCTAAATGAAAACTACACTTATATTGCGCTATTATGCGACAATTTCGTTCCATTTTATTTCCATTTTCTTCGCATTCCGCAAAAGAACATATTTCGGAAATTTTCACTTATTTTCTGATTCTAAATGGTACAATTTTTCCCCCTTTTGCCCCACTTCACCCAGCAATACAAATTTCTAAAACAAGCATTTTATTTCGCTCATCTAGGTTGTCTGAAGAATGTACACAACGAATTTCACGACTATATCTTGTGAAACTATTTTTTTCCTTTTTCCCTTCTTTCTCACCAAATGCATAAATTTCGAAAAATACTATTATATTGAGCGGTATATTTTTTCTTTTTGTGATGGCAAAGTTATCAACTAACTTATGGAATTTCTATTTATCGTAAAGATGGACTACTTGAGAAAAGGATTTAATCTCATTGTAAGATTTTTGTAAGACGCAGCTTAATTATACAATAAATCTTAAAGTATAAACTGCTGATCAGTTGCATATTTTAAATAGATTGATGTGAACCATTTCTACGATCCACTGAAAAGTGTATATTAAACTATTCGATCGAAAATTTATTTAAAACTATTAAACTATTCCAGAACAAAGTTAGATTAACATAAAATGCTGACTATTTTGTTAAAGGTGAGAAGACAGCTGTTTGCTACAATTTTATTTATTCAATACCGCTAAAAACAGTTGAATGTGCCAACGTCATTCACAGCGCCACTTGCTGCTTTTATCTAACCTGTCGGCAACGAATTTATAAACTTTCGGGTCATGTGTCAGACAACAATAAGGTAATTTTTATGTCACACAGCAGTAGCAGCAACAGCATCAACAACAAAAAATATCATATGGGGAAAAACAAAGCAACAAAACAACAGCAGGAGCATCAGCGGCAATCCCAACCGAGTTATTGCAGCATCAACTTTTGTATGCGGTGGTGGTAACAGGTGAGCTACCACATAAACTCTATACACCCACAAACTCCCACACACACACACACACCTATGCATGAACTTGCCACTAGCTGTAAGTCTGACTATGTTCTCGAATATCCGTTGCTGGGTGGGTGGCTGCGTGTGTGCATTGAGTGGCTGCTACAAAAATGCTATGGCTCTTGCCACCGACTGACTGTCAAATCAATAAAATGTAAACAATTTACGATCTCTCGCTTACATCGTGTATTTCATGTTGCAAAGTTAAGTGAAGTGAAGTGAAGTTTTCCAGCGAAAGAAACAATCGAGTTCAAATGAAAAAAGAAAACACAACAACAACGATACAAATAAGTCCATAACAAACGTATGTTGCCACCGCTGGTGTTGCTGCTTCCACGGTTGCTGTTGTTGTTGGATGTTGAATGTACGGCAAATGTGTTGTAATTTATGTGCGCGCCATAAAAATATGCTGGATTTTATCAGTGGATGCTGATGCTATTATAACAAAATTAACTTAAACGCTGAAAAATATTATTACATTGTTATTTGATTGCTTAAGGCTAAGACTAAGCTCAAGGACACCGACACGGACAAATGATGATGACAGACATTTACTGGCAGTTGTACGGATGCACAGTTGCTTCGCGAGGATTCAATAATACATAAAGTTCGTATTATTAAATGTAGTGGCGAAGTACTCAATAAAACAAAGGCGATATTCTTTTGATGATATAATATCGGGGACGAAGTCTTTATACCCAGCAAAATTATTCGAAACTAATTCAAAATACAACATATTCTATTTGTGTTATAGGTTCCAAACTATAAAGGGGCGGAGTATTCAATAAAACTTCTTCTTTGGAATACTTTAGATTTTATTTATTTAGACTTGTAATTTGAAGCCCTTCGGCCAATTCATCAAACTACAATAGCACTTCTTTTTGGATACTTTTTTTTGTACTTCTAAATAAAATTCAAAATTTTTCCATTATGAACTATATACTTCAACATTTCTTTTAAGAGAAATATCATATCAGCAGTTTAAAATTAATATCAAAAAGATAGGTTACGGGATATACTAGAACAAAAATTACTGAAGTTATAGGGTGAGCCATTTAAAACTTTCAATTTGAATCGGCTATAAAAAGTACTGATTATTTTTTCAAATTTCTGGTTTTATTGGAAAGGTTGAAGTTTGTCATTTAATAATGGTACACAATATCAATCCTATGACTACAACGACTGGCTTGGCAGTACCTCATCGGATCAATCCAATTTTTCAGTACATGAAAATGAGCTTCATGAAGGCTGAACTGAAAGCCGATCTCTTCTCGAAAATTTTCCACGTAAATTTCTTACAGTTTGCATTAAAGTCTCACTGCTTTGGAATTAAGTTTTTATTATTTCACAATTTTGTTCAAGCCTATAGCGTCCCATTTTGCAAATGTTAAACATAAACCTGAAAATAAAAATCAATGTTATGAATGGCCCACCCTATAGAACCTCAAGTAGGACAGAATCCATTA
Source organism: Polietes domitor (assembly GCA_947397865.1). Taxonomy (NCBI): domain Eukaryota; kingdom Metazoa; phylum Arthropoda; class Insecta; order Diptera; family Muscidae; genus Polietes; species Polietes domitor. The sequence goes on along the minus strand of OX377622.1, from coordinate 138,331,756 downwards.
CAGTATATGCAGTAGTTCCCCAACAGATTCTTTGCAATAGAGAATTTTGCTGGTTAGTAGGGTGTATAGAAATTTTGCTACACGTAGATTATAGGTTTAGAAAGTTTCTATGGGTACGTTGTTTTATTTTGTATTCTTTTCTTAAGAAAATAATTATTTTGTTAAATCTAAATTACGATTGCTTTTATTATCAAACATGTGGGTTAGTCCGAAACTAATACAAAACAAGTAAGAAGGCGCTAAGTTCGGCCGGGCCGAATCTTATATACCCTCCACCACGGAGTGCATTCCACAGTATTACCAGCAGATTAAAGGAAGTCGACTTTACATAGAAGCACAGTACCATATTACGAAAATTGTGATATTTTTATGCACATTACTATATTTGTTTACTATTTCAAACTATAATGTATACTTATGCGCACTGCTTAAAATCGACTACTATATATAAATAAAATGCTGTAATTGTGAAAGTGAACATGTCTAAATATTAGGCGATTGTCAGTCGCCATTAGAAAGAAGCATTTTCAGATACATACAAAGTGAAAGGAAAAGTATAAATTTTAAATATATCCCCATTCTCCGCCCAAATGTACAAATTTCGAAAAAAACATTTTTCGAGTCTTCATAGTCTGAATGTATACACCGAATTTCATGATTTCAACTTCAGCGGTTTGGTAGGTCACATTTTTATCCCTCTTTTTCCATGCTTTATATAAGGTTACTTTCTATATATATATTATGTTTGTGTGCCACAAAATTTGAAATCAATTTTTGAAAGCTTTTTTCTCAACCAATTTTGCTCAAATTTTGCACATTTAATCATTTTCGATGACAATACAAGGAAATGGAAAAATTTGACCAATTGGACAATGTGGCGTGGTATCTCCCATACAAACCACAAATTAAAAATCTATTATTTCTGCTCCTGATAACGGTATTTAAACAAAATTTGGTACGTCGGTTTGGTGTGCATGTTGTAAGTGGTGCTGCAAATATGGGCGGGATTGTTCAAAGGGGCGTGGTACCTCCCATACAAACCACAAATTAAAAATCTATTATTTCTGCTCCTGATAACGGTATTTGAACAAAATTTGGTACGTCGGTTTGGTGTGGATTTTTTAAGTGCTGCTGCAAATATGGGCGGGATTGTACAAAGGGGCGTGGTACCTCCCATACAAACCACAAATTAAAAATCTATTATTTCTGCTCCTGATAACGGTATTTGAACAAAATTTGGTACGTCGGTTTGGTGTGCATTTTTTAAGTGCTGCTGCAAATATGAGCGGGAATGGACAAAGGGGCGTGGTACCTCCCATACAAACCACAAATTAAAAATCTATTATTTCTGCTCCTGATAACGCAGTAATTTTTCCTTCTACAAAAGATAACTAAAAAAGAATTTCTAGGCCCAATAGAATTCTGCTTGCATAAAGCATGGATTTGAAAAAATTTTTTTTTTATTTACTAGTTTAATTATATCCCTTAAAAGTACGAATTTCGAAAAATCCCTCTATTTGACGTGTATTTTCAGTTACAGTCGTCTGGTTTGTTGTATTTCAATCCTATTTTAATTTCAAAAGTATAAATTTAGAAAATACCTTATCACTCACGTACGCAGTATAAGACAACTTCATAATTCTACCATTTTTTGTCGCAGAAGCAACAAAATAAAGTACGAATTTGAAAAAAAAATTACGTGGCTATGCAGTCAGAGGAATGTATACACCGAATTCCATGATTCTATCATCGGCCATTTTGTTTGGACCATTTTTATCCCCTTTTTCCAATTTTTCCCTCTCAAGAGTACGACTATCTAAAATCTCTTTATTTGACGTATCTACGCAATTAGAGGGATGTACACATCGAATTTCATCATTCTAGCTGTATTCTTTTAGTTGGTACTATTTTAATCCCCTGTAGCCATTGTATCCCTTGATAGTACGAATTTGGAAAAACGTTTTATTTTTCGTGTCTACGCAGTCAGAGGAATGTATACTCCGAATTTCATGATTCTAGCTGCGGTCATTTGGTAGGTACTATTTTTATCCCCTTTTTCCATTTGAACCCCAAAAAGTACGAATTTTGGAAAGTTCTTCTATTTTACGTGTCTACGCAATCAGAGGAATGTATATATCGAATTTCATTATTCTAGGTGCAGCCGTTAAGTTGGTACTATTTGTATCCCTCTATCCCCATTTAACCCCTTAAAAGTACGAATTTATAAAAAATACTCTTATATTAGAGGAATGTACACGCCAAATTTCGTGTTTCTATCTGTTGTCGTTTGATAGATACCATTTTTATCCCTTTTTGTCCCATTTCGCCCCTACAAATAAAAACACTCTATGGTGCCCTTTTATGCTATAAAAAGAATGCGCATTGCAAATATCAAGTAAATACAAGCTAATATGTTCAAAAAACATGCTGAAATATTCTAAATATTAGGGGTATTTTCAGTCATTGTGAGGGAAAAATTTTTCCCTCTGGGTTGATTTCATCCACTTTCAATCCCAACCAATCTACAACCATAAGACACATTTAGGCAAAATTTGAACCTCCTAGCTCATTTCGTTCGGCCGCTATCGTGCAGACAGACAGACGGACAGAAGTCTTAGAATTTTACCACGACCCATAATATATATAAAGGGTGATTTTTTAAGAGCTTGATAACTTTTTTAAAAAAAAAAACGCATAAAATTTGCAAAATCTCATCGGTTCTTTATTTGAAACGTTAGATTGGTCCATGACATTTACTTTTTGAAGATAATTTCATTTAAATGTTGACCGCGGCTGCGTCTTAGGTGGTCCATTCGGAAAGTCCAATTTTGGGCAACTTTTTCGAGCATTTCGGCCGGAATAGCCCGAATTTCTTCGGAAATGTTGTCTTCCAAAGCTGGAATAGTTGCTGGCTTATTTCTGTAGACTTTAGACTTGACGTAGCCCCACAAAAAATAGTCTAAAGGCGTCAAATCGCATGATCTTGGTGGCCAACTTACCGGTCCATTTCTTGAGATGAATTGTTCTCCGAAGTTTTCCCTCAAAATGGCCATAGAATCGCGAGCTGTGTGGCATGTAGCGCCATCTTGTTGAAACCACATGTCAACCAAGTTCAGTTCTTCCATTTTGGGCAAAAAAAAGTTGGATATCATCTCACGGTAGCGCTCACCATTCACAGTTACGTTACGATTCGCATCATCTTTGAAGAAGTACGGTCCAATGATGCCACCAGCCCATAAACCGCACCAAACTGTGACTTTTTCTGGATGCATTGGTAGCTCTTGCAATGCTTCTGGCTGATATTCACTCCAAAATCGACAATTCTGCCTATTTACGTACCCATTGAGCCAAAAATGAGCTTCGTCGCTGAACACAATTTCTTTCTTTCTGAACTTTCTTAACAGAGCACGCATTTTGATAATAAAATTCAATGATTTGCAAGCGTTGCTCGTTAGTAAGTCTATTCATGATGAAATGTCAAAGCATACTGAGCATCTTTCTCTTTGACACCATGTCTGAAATCCCACGTGATCTGTCAAATACTAATGCATGAAAATCCTAACCTCAAAAAAATCACTCTTTACTTTATGGGGTCTCCGATGAATATTTAAAGGTGTTACAAACGGAATGACAAAGTGAATATACCCCCATCCTGGAGGTGGAGGGTATAATAATTCAAAAAAAAAAATGTTTTGCATAAATAAAGAACAAGTCAAGACACTTTTTGGTTTGAATTGATTCTTTGTTATTAATTAGAATGTATTATTTCAGGTCTATGGCCTTAATATCAGGCTTCAAAATTAGGTTGACAACTGATATCACAATCAAACTTTTAAAATATATTTCAGAAAATACTGTTTCTTAGCTGTTTCTGAGATATGTAATTAATAGGATGGGTCACGAAAATAATTTAGTGTGGTCACACCTCAGAAATGAAGATTGGATTGTTTAATGATGATATGCAGAATACTTCGTCACTGGGTCAAGCAGTCTGTGAGCTAAAGGCTCCTGAAAACAACTCCAAAAAATCAAATCATCAATTTCTTCTGAATTAATAGACCCTTGGAATCACTTTAAATATACATTTTTATTGGACTGTGGAAAAACCGGTTGGGCCGGGTTTTAAACCGTTTTTGATCACTCTAATTTTACAGCGCGACAAAAAACTGAAGTTTAACTGCCAGACCCACAATGTCGAAAGAAAATCTATGCGAACGAAAGCCAGTCACTCACTTTCGCATCAAAAAGCGACCCACTATCTTCTGACTTTTCGTTCGCATAGCCTTACGTGTTGTGAGTGAATGTAAATGTTGCCAGATCAAAAAATCCTCAAATAATCGGAAATATGCCAAGAAAAAAAACGTTAAATATCCAAATTCTAACTTATAATAAAAAAGTTGACACAACTTTTTCTCAGCTGAAATAACTGAAAACAAAATTCAAAAAAAATATGTAAACAATCAATATTTGGAGTTGTTTTTGTGTGTTGTCGAAAAATATAAATTTTTCCAACTCGCACATTTTTTGGAGGAATGTTAATTTCGAGATCCCCGTGGGTAGCTACTGGTCATCTCTAACATTCATGAGATGACCAAAAACCAATAAGTGTATTCTTATTTTACATGGAAATACTTATTTTACATGAAAATACCCCTTTATGAATACAAGGAACGTGGTTGAAAGACCCAGTGCACGGAGCAACGGAATGTATAAATGCGTGATGTGTTCTCCGGTACTCAGAGGAAGAAGGGGATGAAGTAGAGAGGATAGCAACAAAAATATACATTAAATTTATTTTGTGTTTTTTATTTATTTATGAAAACGACAGACAAAACACAAGTGAGTGCTTTTGACATTTTCATTCGCACAGATGACAGAAAAAATAGTTAGTGGCCCCCGATTTTGTACTGAAATGCTTACGTTTTCGTTCGCATAGATTTTCGTTCGCTTTGTCGTTCTAGTGCCTGTTAGTGGGTCCCAAATCAGCTGTTTGTCGCATGAATGGCATGCGAACGTTAACGTTCGACATCGTGGGCCAGGCAGTGAATATCAGGAAAGTAATAGTATTTTTCTTGTAGGTTTTGTCGAGTAACAGAAGAATCTGTTTGTGAAATTTCCCAAACACCCCAAAAGTCTTAACGGGTTAAAAACCGATTTTGCGAAACTTTGCGCACTCATAAGACAATTTACACTAAGCAACAAAAATTTTGTAAATTTTTGTATGTATAGCGTTTTCTGATTAATTTTGTCTTTCTATGAATATTGAATTTATTTAGTATGTTTACTTTTGTGCAGTATAAAACTATATTCGCGAGGCCGACCGATGCCTCGGCATTTACAAATATTGTTAAACTTTTGTCGTATTTATTCATTTTAAAAAGAATATTGTGCTTATCGCTGCAAACATGGATTTAATTACTTAAATGGTAAAACCTTCTAAGCCAAATATGAAGCAAAACTTTCTTCGTTGTTCGTATTTTGGAAAATTTATTTAAAGAATACTTTGGGGATGCAATGTTTTATGTAAATATTAAGCCGATATATTCATTTTTAATTATTTATTAAGGTATAATAGCCGATTGCCATCGATTAAAAAAATACAATATTATTTTTCAAAAATTTCGAAAAACGTAAAAAACTAATTTTTTGGTGCCGGTAGTTGGGCGCTGGGCATGACACTGACAATTTTTATTTCATTGTGAATTCAAATCAAATCACTGGCAATGCTTTGTATTAACATATATATTAAAATAATAAATTTAAGACGCTTTTTTCATTTTAACTTGCATGGGAGATAGGCGTGGTTGTGGCCGGTTTTGAAAATTGAAAATTGTGTTTGATCTAATTTGACGATATAAGGAATGTGTGCGAAATTTCAATGCCCTAGCTCTATTCCTTCTTATTGAAAATATTCCTCTATGAAGCGTGCCAATTAAATACCAATTTCCTTAAATTTAGTAAATTTTTATTTGGATTTTTTTCAATAAAAAAAACAAAAATATTTTTTTTTATTTGAAAACATCTTTTTCTTTTGTCATAAAAATATAAAAAATATAATTTATATCTAGTATTAAAACGAATGTTATTCGTAAAACTCTATTGATAAATATATAAGTTATGACTGTCTTACTCGACGCACGAGAATTTAAAAAATCAATTTTTGTGTTTAATCAATATGCCTCAATGAAAACGATAAATATTTTTTTGTTCTCAGATAATTTTTTTGGTTGCATAGTATTAATTATTGGTTTAAAAAGTTTCTACCAAAATATATGAAATAAATCTTAGTATTTTACTTTCTTTAGAAGAAGCATTTCAAACCTTTTGTTCATTTGTTATCAAACATTGTTCGAGGTTAATACAAAACAACAGAACGAACTGATTTGCATAAATAAACAGCAAGTCAAACCACTTTTGTTTTGACTTGCTACTTTGTCATGCGTGAAATGATAGATGATCATATTGTTACAGGTCTATGACCATAAAATCAGACTTAAAATCCAGTTTGGCAAACGCTATCACAAATATACTAATTGAAATTTGAATGTCATTAGCCTACCTTTACCTAAAAAAATATAATCATTTCACATTCTTAATTGATTATATTTCATGGAAAAGACTTATATTTCAATTAATTGATATTATCAAGTATTAGTAACCATTTACTGTGGTGGTGGTGGTACTTTTTTGTGAAATAAAACTTCAAAATCCACAAACTGTCTCCCTCCAAGACTTCTTGCCAAATATCAATTATAGTTCTCCTCTTTTTCGATGAACCCTGTCCACGCCATCAACAACAAAATGTTTGCCGATAATTTGTCACACACCATTTGATTCAATTGAAATGTCAGAGCAAACATCACTGTTGACACAAGGCTAAGCCTGAAGTCATTTTCAAGAAATTGCTGTCACTTTTCAATAGGATTTCTGGTGACATCACAGCGACCAATGTGTGGAAAATCGAACTACTTGTTGCCGAAATCTCCACACTTTGACGTCTCCATGTGGCTGCGTGCGGTCAGGTCAAAAAACCCGTAAATGTCATTTTGTTGATTGGTCTTTAGGCGACATGGCCTAAACCTTTCAAATCACAGCCGAAAAATACTGATGATTTCGCCATTCAATCGATAAAAATGTCAAAGAGGTCGTCGTCGTCGTCTTGTTGCTTCGCTTTTTCACATTTCCAAACAAAACTGTCAAGGTTTTATGGTTTGGACGGGCTTGACTTGGCTGTAATTCATAAAAACCAAACTGAATACAATCAAAGTGAACAACGAACGACAACAAAGTGACACTGAAAACTGATGTCAAAGATGACGACTGACTATCGCCTGCCGTGATGATAAATACGCTATAAGGAATTTATTAATGTAAGTACATATACATATAGGCATATATGTATGTATGAGGATCCTTGTAAACAAATGAATGCGCCCCGGGATTTATGATTATTTTTATGCAAAAAAGAAAACGAGAGGAGCCAACAGAGGGTCTCAGACTCAAACAAATTCTAAGAAAAAATATTCAGAAATATTCATAAATAGAAGGCAATATTTTTGATTTATTATAGTAATTGCAAGAGAAAAAATATCTGTTTGAAAGTCTAAAAACCCTACATACAATACACCCTAATACAATAATACTACATTTATATTAGTGGTATTAATTCAGAAAACCAAAATACATCAGAAATTGTTATACATACATACATAGCACTTAGACAAAATGTTTGTATGCTAATGTTGTCAGTCTGTCCATCCGGCAGCATGTTCATCCAAACATTTGAGATCCATCCGTCAATCCAGTTTCAGGTTTGCAATTAGTTTGTTTATCCATCGGTCTGTTAATACGTCTTTCCTCCATACTGTGCGTCCATACATTGGAGACCAAACTGTCCGTCTAAACATCTGTCCATCTAATATTGTGAGGGCGCTATACGCTCGAACAAAATTGGGACATATTAAAAACATTCTTCCAAAGTAGTGAGTTTTTAATGCAAAATGGTAAGAAATTTACGTGGAACTTTTTCGATAAGATATCGGCCTTCAGTTCAGCCTTCATGAAACTCATTTTCATCTCGGTGGCTATGTCAATAAGCAAAATTGCCGCGTATGGGGTTCAGAGAACTCTCACGTGACCATTGAGAAGCCAACTAGTCACTGCTTGGTGTGGATTTTGGGCTGTACTGGAAAATTGGGTTGTACGAAGGAGGTACTGCCAAGCCAGTCGTAGTAGCCACATGAATGATATTGAGTTCCATTACTAAAAGACAAAGTTCAACCTTTCCAAAAAATCAGAAATTTTTTATAGCCGATTCTAATTAAAAGTTTTAAATGGTCCCTCCAATATTTGTTATCAAAGTTCAGGTTGTAATTATTGTTCAGTATGTCCATTTCATACATCTATATACCCATCCGTCTGTGAGTGCAATCTATTTGCCAATTTATGGTTTGTTATCAAATATAGGACAAGTAATTTTGTATATATTTTTGATCAAATTTTGCATATGATGTTAGATTTATCTATGAACTAACCCTGCTGATCTAGAACCAAATAGGACCATATATTCCCATTCATGACTTTGTTTCTCCTATGCAATTTTATTTTCTATATGAAATTTAATATTTAACTTCCTGGTGTGAACACACTCTTGTTAGTCCCTACCATTGTCAGAATATATTTATGATTTGCCATCGAGTACATTAGGGAGGAGCGAAAATAAAATGTTTCAAATAAGAAAGATAAAATCTTGGCTGCATGTTTTCGCAAGAACCTTTTGAATAGCTTCGAAACTATTAGTCAGATAAAAAATAATATTAAAAACACTTGGAGCTAATACCATTTTGGATTTTTTATATTCTATAAAGTTCGACAATTCATTCTCCAATTATGCTAACATTTTTGAAACAAAATGAACAATATTACAAAAAAATACAAAATTTATCCATTTAAAAAGTTGACTATTTTTCTAGGAGCGCCATCAAGAGAATATGGTGTCTTTGGATCATAATTATTTAATTTTGTTGCATAGCGGTTAGGTTCTCTTCCGAGAATCTCACGGTTTTCTCGGGCTTAGAAAATTTGAACTATCTTATTGGTTAGACATGATTTGATTCATTATCCAAAATGTAATTTTGTTTCCAGTTATCTTTTGGACGTCACAAGAAGATGCTTTGATTTTATAAAATTTTTGATGTCAGAATTTAACACGAGAAAAAAGTACTTTATAAAGGCCTTTTTTGAAAATTATATTTTATTTTATTTATTTTATGTCAAATAGTATACGACCCGTTTCCTACTCTTTCCGAATTCAATACTTCTGATTATATTAAATTTTACAACCTTCATTCATTCATTGCCGATATTCTTGGAAGTGGTTGTTGGTTGGTTTTCTGCTAATTTGTTAACAACTTTATATATGTTCTCAATTCGAAAATCAGTTTTCCAATTTCACATCCCAAATCAACACTTCGGGCCAATCTGACCCCGACGGACCGGCCAGTTCATTGTATCTTCGTTGCTAGTAAACGAATAATAACTACTTCTACATTCAGTAGCACAAGGCTCCTCTATTTTATTTTATGATATATACACAGATCTTAAACATTTGGTAAATCGAAATCCGGTTAATCGATATGAAAATACAGGTTTCTCCTGTATGTCTAAAATCGCTCTTTTTCTTTGTGCAAAAGTTGATTTTTTGGACAGAAATCTTTTTTGCCATAAAAATAGAAAGAAGTCTATTATTTTTTAATTATTTGCATTCTAATGAAGAAAATTATGCAAATTTCCAAAATATCTATGGATAAATGTAAAAGTAATAATTGTTCTCCAGAAACAATTAGCAGGTTAGTAAGGAAAAGGATGCAGAAGCATTCCCTTAGGAACGTGTCGAATAAGCGCTGATTTTTGTGGGGAATTTCTCGACTTAGAGCAAGTACTCAGATGCAATAATGTCATGTCTGGTTTACCGCAAGTTATTCGCAATGTTAAGGGATTCTAGGATTTTCGAAAAATCGTTTTTTATTTTTCTTGGAAATGACACATACGGTGTGAAAAATGATAACCCCAAAAGATTATAGAGGGTACCTTTTTCTAAATTCTTGCAATTTCGAATAATTTTCAGAAATATATTATATAGAGAATAAGGTAGAATTTTATTTATTATTTTTAAATTACTGCAGCTTCTAGAACTCGAAAAAGAACAAATATGTCATACAAACAATTCTGTAAAGCACGGCGAGGATGTTTGTGCGAAACATTTATCAGCAATGTTTACTTTATTCGATCCTCAATAGCCCTACAATATATATATATTTTTGCTGGAACCTTCTATTCATACGAAACGGATCATTTATTTACAAATCTATTTCTTATTATAAATATTTATTAGTAAAACAAAATATTATGATTTTTCTTTTTGATTGATTTTAATAACACAAAAGCGGTATATAAGAAAAATTAAAAAAATATATTTAAAGTGTCCTGACTTCTTAAAATGTACACAGATATTTTTCAAATATACATTATTTACTTATTTATTATGTAATATGTAAAACATTTGTTGTACATTTTTTGAATTTTTTAAAACAATATTGTCTGAATTTTTTTGACGACATTTACTAAACCACAGTCTCCAGATGAAAGTAATATTTCTAGCCATCATAAATAACCATAAAGGTAGATTATACTTTATAAACCCAAAATTATAGAACAATTATTAAAAAATCGACGAAAATTGAAATTTCGGTAAAAAAAAAACAACCATAACATTTTTTATATTGATTTTATGAATCAGTATGCCTCAATGCGCACAAAAAATAAATTTGTAGGTCATACAAGATTTTTTTGTATTTGTCCAGCAAATACATTTTCTTTTCCAATTTGGATATGTTTTGGAACTTTAGTTTGTAAGGCTTTTAGTAAGAGTTAGTAATGTTATTCGAATTTAATGAGTTATTAAAGTTTCCAATAAAACTTTTTTTTGCAAAAAAAAAGTTTTGATCATTCCAGTTCCCAACTCTTCCCAGTTCCCAACTTTCACATGCTTCAGCAATTGGTTCGAATGGTCTAATTTTATTCTTTTTGAATACGTTGCGAAACTGAAAACTATGTTAGAGCCTTATAAGTGCGCAAAGGTACGCAAAACCGGCTTTTTACTCGTAAGTCCAGATTTTGGGGGTACCTGAGAAATTTCACATACAGATTCTTGTTTTACTCAAGCTCCTACAAGAAAAATTGTATCAATTCCCAGGAATTTATGTTACATTTTTGTTTCGTATCACTGCGTAATTTTTTTACTTCAGAGGCTAGGTATTTATTTCTGCAAAATTTTCTGCATTGTTTTTAGTCAATCTTGGAATGTTATTTTTTACCCAATTCTATCTAAGTGAATACCACTTCGCTCCCCCCTAATATACACAAATACAATGCTTTGTGCTAAAAATAATATTCGTGCTGTTTCGTTATCAAAGATGCATAAGATATTCCAACTTAATATTGTGTCACACTGAAATCATGTTAAATTAAATTGAATTTCTTGTCAGACTGTGCTTTTGTGTCAATGTGAGTGTTGCTCACACACACACAAAAACAAACACTCACACACATGTGCACACAAGTATGTTTGCCCTGAACATGTGTTAGGGTATGTGAATCAAGGTGCGTTAAGCTGCGTTTAAAGTGGAATATACAGAGACAGACAAACGGACAGGAATTCACACACATACATACATAGATACAAACAGAATCAGCCAGAATGACAAAGTGCGAGTACAGTACAGGTGTTGAATAAATTTCATTACTTACGACGACGACGACGATCCAACAAAAAATCAAATATTCCAATTGTGCCGGGGATGGTGCCTCAAAGGCCAAAACAAATGCTTGTTGCTTTCAGCACGACCAGCCCCCAGCCCACAGAGCCGCACCCAAATGGCCCTCAAACCCACGGCCATTGCCAAAGAGTTTAGCTGTGTGATGGTGTTTATGTTTGAATGTATTGGGAGCGTGTTTGCGGGGAGAGGGAGGGGGTGGTGGCTGGGGTTTGTTATGAATGCCTCCGAGTCATTTACATTCACCGGGACCTGATGGCACTTGTGTTGGAATACTGCCACATATCGCAAAAAAAATGTGTGTACCCAGAACGTTCCCAGTCCTGTCACAGCCATGCATGCATACATACATACTATATGACACACACACACACATCCAAACAAACACAATCCCGCATATTTTCAAACTCATAACCCGTGAGTGTGTGTGTGCCCATTTGTACAATTGCTGCAATTCGAGCGTGAGAGTGTCTATTTTTTTCAATCTCGATTTCATGCTGTTACAGCCAAAGCTGTTGAGGATGAGGATGACGACGATGATGTTGATGATGGGATGGCCATACATACGTACTATTTGTTAATATATTCAGTTGTCCTTGCTCATCCTCGCAACACACACACACAATCACATTCGGCCGAAGGAACAAACCGTAGCCAGCAAATTCATTGAAAGCACTTTTGAATCTCCCAACAGCCGCTGTAAATAATTTGAAAACGCCAGTTTGTTCTACGGCCGATTCGAACTGTATTTTTGCACTTTACATACATTTGTATGTGGAATGGAATGGAAGTTAGTGGTTTCTAGGAACTACTATTTATCACTCTACTCGAAATGGCAGGGATTATGGATTGGGTTCACGCCATGGCACTTTAAAATTTTTCGTTGGAAAAATAACACGTTTCTGTAACGAAAATGTGTAATTACTGCTCAAATTACAAACCGGAACAAAAATCCAGATGATATTGCAAAAATAGCACTAAATTTCACAACAACTGGCTAACTCACGAATGGGGCAAGGCATTAAACAAACCAAAAAATAATTATAGTCGAAAATATTTACAATTTATCTTGAAGCCAGCTTAAGGTATGTTGTTTTAAATATTTCTATATATTATATATTCTGTTTACTGAGTTATGTTGAAATTTAATTTGAAATTGAATATCTAGCATAACATTTCAAGAGTACATAGAAAACATGCCACAAATGATTTTGCGAAAAATATTGATACAATAATTTTGAAAAATCGAGACCAAATATATTTAGAAGGTCCCATTTTTATCCCTCTTTTTCAAGGGATATACCCTTAAAAGTACGAATTTCGAAAAATCCCTCTATTTTACGTGTTTATGCGATTAGAGGGATGTACACACCCTCCATGATACCATGATTCTAGCTGTTGTCGTATCATTGGTACCATATTTTATGCATTTTTGTCCCATTTCGCCCGCTAAAACATTTATTATCTTTGTGGTGCTTCCAAGCTACAAGAGGAATTTCAATTGTATGAAAATCAGAAATATAATAATTAAGCCAAGGCTACCAATATTTTTATACCATGTATATATATATAATGGAAATAATACTTCAATTCATAAAGTAATTATAAGGCAGCAATCATAAATACCCTAAATATTGGGGGATAGAGAGTGTATTTTCAGCTGCAGTCCTTTGGTTGGTTGTATTTCCATCTATTTTAAATTCAAAAGCATGCATTTTGAAAATACCTTAACTCTCACGTACGCAGTATAAGACAACTTCATGATTCTACCATTTTCTGTCGTAAAAGCAACAGAATAAAGTACGAATTTGGAAAAAAAGTACAAATTTTGAAAATCCATTATCTCAAGTACATAGTACAAAATAACCTAACTTCATGATTCAACCAATTTTTTGCCGTAAAAGAAAAAAGTACGAATTTGGAAAAATCTTTTTATTTTGCATAGCCACCAGCCATGATACTATCTGCGGTCATTTTGTTGGTACCATTTTTATCCCCTTTTTCGCATTTTACTCCTTAAAAGTGCGACTTTCGAAAATTTCGTCATTCTAGCTGTAGACTTTTAGTTGGTACCATATTTATCCCTCTGCTCCCATTGAATCCCTTGAAAGTACGAATTTGGAAAAACGTGTCACTCAGTCAGAGGAATGTATTCCGCGAATTTCATGGTTCTAGCTGCATCCATTTGTTTGGTACAATTTTTATCCCCTTTTTCCATTTTACACCCTAAAAGTACGAATTTCGAAAATTTCCTTTATTTTATGTGTCTACGCAATCAGAGGAATATATACAACGAATTTCATTATTCTAGGTGCAGCCGTTTAGTTGGTACTATTTTTATCCCTCTATCCCCATTTAACCCCTTAAAAGTACACATTTAGATAAAATACTTGTATATTATGTATCTACTCTATTAGAGGTATGTACACACCAAATTTCATGTTTCTATTTGTTGTCGTTTGATAGGTACTATTTTTATCCCTTTTCGTCCCATTTCGCCCCCTACAAATAAAAATCACTCTATGGTGCCCTTTTATGCTAGAAAGGGAATGCGAATTGCAAATATCAAGTAAATACAAGCTATTATGTTCAAAAAACATGCTGAAATACTCTAAATATTAGGGGTATTTTCAGTCCTTGTGAAGGAAAAATTTTTCCCTCTGGGCCGATTTTGTCCACTTTCAATCCCAACCGATCTACAACCATAAGACACACGTAGGAAAAAGTTGAACCTCCTAGCTCATTTCGTTCGGCCGCTATCGTGCTTTCAGCAGACAGACAGACGGACATGGCTATATCGTCTTAGAATTTTACCACGACCCAGAATATATATATTTTATGGGGTCTCCGATGAATATTTTAAGGTGTTACAAACTGAATGACAAAGTGAATATACCCCCATCCTGGAGGTGGAGGGTATAAAAATAATAAAATGTTACTTTTAAAACAAAGCGTGTCCATAAATTACACTGTCCAACATATTAAGACTTTTTGAATGGAACAGAGACCCTATAATTCTGAAGGGGTAGATAATTTTTTTAATAAACTTATGGTACTGGTAGCTGGTCTTAGTTTCTTTTTATAGCGAGTCAATGCTTTCATTTTTTGGTCGAAGGGAGCATTATACTAAGCGAAAAGGTCTTGTAACTTAATGTCTGAGAGAATTCTTATAGTCAGAACTATATTCTGTAATTTAATGAGGATTATTTTTGTGGAAGATCTTAATCCACCAGCTCCTCTCTTTATGGGTCAATTTGATCCTTTTTTCGATAAAATCAAAAAAGTCCTTTCAAAAAGGGCATTTAAGGATTAAAATGTTCTCTGATGAAATTTGTGGGCACAGTGGGGTCACCGCATGCACCAAAGTCGTAAATAATGTTCTTCCCGCTTAAATAGCAAAATTACACGCCAAATTATGCAATAACATTAGTAGGGTTAAAATTGGTCTATGTTTTCTGGAAAATCAATCTTTTTCGGGAAAAAAGCACGGTAAATAAAAAATACAAATTGAATATTTTGTAAAATTTTCATTTTAGTTATTGGCGTCTTTATAAATACCAAATTTTTGCAAAAACACAAGTTTTGGTCATTCCATTTCACATCTCTCATTATTTTTAAAAATTGTAAAAAAAGATTTTTATAAAAAAATCCCCAATTTTGGAACACATTTTCCCCATTTTTGGAATTTTTTTTTTTTTTTTTTTAAATGGGAAATCCAGTAATATTTTCATAGTTTCTATCATTTTGGCGAATTTTATCAATTTTTATTGGACTTCAATTCGTAAAATAATGAGAGATGTGAATTGGAATGACCAAAACTTGTATTTTTGCAAAAAATTTGGTATTTATAAAAACGACAATAACTAAGTCAATTACTGGCGGATTTTTTAGGACAAAGCGTCGTTTTACTCCTTACTAAATGTGTTACTTAAATAAGTTTACTTGTGGTACGGTTACCAAACAAAATAATGTGCAAAAACATTGCCTAAGTTGAAAAAGGGTTAAAAATTGCTTAAAAAGTGTGTTTGCTGGACAAAAAGTACACAGATTTCTTAAGTTTAAATTAAGCCATGTATATCGAAAGCTCCAGGCTTTTCTTCAAATCCGTAGAAATGGTTAAAATCGGTAGATAAACAAATAATTTGCATGCTTATTTAAGTGTGCAAAGGTACGAAAACCCGGTTTTTAACCCGTACCTCAAGATTTTGGAGGGGTCTGGCAAATTTCAAATTCAGATTCCTGTTCTACTCGACAATACCTACCAGAAAAATAGTATCACTTCCCAGAGTTGTCTACTTTATTCTTTTTTGTAGCACTGTTTGACAATATCAAGCGTGCCAAGAGCTGTTTTTCTTTAAACCGGTACAACCAGCTGCGATAACAAAAACGTTACTAAAAATTTAATATTTTGCTCAATATATGTCGCCTACTACAGTATAAATATATATATTAAAACAAATTTTCAAAAAAAAAAATATTTTGTGTTGACTTAGCCTCGATAACTTTGATAATTTTGACTTACACTAGATAATTATCCAGACTAAGTCTATAATTTGTAACACAATTTTTTTTTAATTTGTTTTCACACACACATTGATATTGCTTTTGGCGACAATTTAAAAAAAAGATTTTTTTATTTTGAGTGAAATTTTAAAATTTTATTTATATTTTTGTTATCGCAGCTTAGTTATCCAGTCTTAAAGAAAAACAGCCTTATTATATAAATCAAAAGAGGCCGGGTTCGCGACAGTTTCGACATTTTTGAAATAACCCAACTACAACCAACCCATGTACTTGCTTTGTCTGCCAATTCCTATACATTTTTTACAGTACCAAAAACTGATAGCCTATGATGTTACCATCATCAAAAAATAAAAAGGCGTATATGAGGCTTATTTAAAGAAAATAGTTCCGCCAAAAAATGAATTTACCACAAGGACTCAAATATTCCATTTCAATTGAACTTGCTTATAATGAAAAACAACAATAGACATTTAAGAAAATAGTATACAAAAATAGAAATACAAATACCCTGGGGTAAAATTTGGCCCAGCCAGTCCTAGTTTCCTTTAATACAATTATGTTTTTTTTCTCTCACTATCACCGAAAATCTTATCTTTTCTTTGGCCTGCTTCTTTGGAACCCTCTGTGGTATAGATGAGCATAAAATGTATGTCCTAAAAGTATAACTGGTTGTAATTGTTTCAAAGAGTTATATGATATTTCTTTTTGAGAGTTATAACTTCTATTTAATAAGAACCACTGTGCGGTGTTACAAATGCCACGATAAAACTAATATGTAAGAGAATTTTATTCAATACTCCTATCTCTACTCCCCTCATACCAAATTCAATCCAATTTGTCCTTTAATGAGCTCGTCAAAATTGCAGTTGTCTTTGATTTCGGTTACTTGCCACAGGCTGTCATTAGAGTTGACCCTTCGTTTGATATTAGAGGCAATGTACTAGGTCCTCGCTTCCAATGGGCATCCTCAATGATGTCCTTATTTTTTCTCTCTAACATAACCTGCTTTCTTGATGGCATATGGCGACAGCTGTCCTTAAGGGTAGATGACATGACTCGTGCCTATGTGCTTGACATATATGGAAACCCAAAATGCAGCAATTATCCCGTGAGTGCCTGAATTTCCAGCATGCAGCATACCTTATGCGGAGCTGTATCCACAGCAAATTGGGCTTGTTACCCCGGCTGAGGTAGAAGTTTAGCCTCAATTTGCATGTGTAATGGCTGTGGCTCTGTGTTGATGGATGTGTCGCTTGCATTTGAACGGCCGAGGACTTTTCATCGATTGAAATATTCGTCATTCACACACACACTCAAAATCTAAATCAAATAACAGGACATGGACAGAAATGTTTGAAATATTCGTTTGCCACTCCACTTTGATGTCATCATTTTCCATTTGCCAACAAATTGATGCAAGTCGTTGAGGTGATGACTTAACTTAACTAAATGTTCACCAAATCAAAGGTTAATACGACAGACAGCGAGCATAAGTTCAATTTCCGTTTGCCTTTTTTCGTTTCATGTTAAGGAAATCAAATGACAAAAACTTTAAAAAGACATGAAATGCGAAGATAACAAACAGTGTGTGTGTAACTTGAAGAAGGACAAAGTTTTTGCTACAAAATCACAAGTTCTTCTCCCTTCCGCACGTAAAAAAACAACAACTCACGAAATCTAAAGTTAATGTAGCATAACAAACACATGATGATTCCACGAGCATTTAAACATTTGCTTTGACAGGCAGGCAGGCACAGAAGATACATAGCTGGGAGGCAGCAGCAAGAATTTGAAGAGGAACATATTTTATTGAAACGTCGTAGGCGGCAACAGCTGACATGTCAATGCGAAAGTGGCCTCTTGCCTGCCACAGTTGAATAGACAGGAGTTTGTTTTTTCATTTTTTTTTACAAAGAAAAAGCTCACAATTTAAGGATTCCAATATTTTTTGAAGGAATTTAACTTTGTTTTTAGCTGAGAAAGGAATATGCGAATCATTGTTGTTTTTCTATGATTAGGTTGGAAAAAATCACGTAGACTCTTGCTAATGACATTAAAATGGCAAAACGTGCTGTTACGTTTTTGTCACGGACTAATCTATATTTTTGCAGAGCTAGGTAGGTAACAAAACTCTCTTTATCATCCTCTGCTAATTTCGGTTTTAAGGATGTGTGTCCTTGAAAGAAAATTTGAAAATTGACAAAATATTTTTATAATTGTTTAATAAAATATTTGTTAGCTTGTCAAAAAAAGATTTTCTTTAGCTTGTCGGAACATCCTAATATAAAAATATATCAGTATTTGCAATTCAAAAAAATTAAAATTCGGCGAAATGTATTTATGTTTTAAATATTTTTTAGCTTGTCGGAACACCCTAATATAAATTACCTCAGTATATATGCAATGATTTGCAATTCACAAATATTAAAATTCGACAAAATATTTTTAAGTTTTAAAATATTTTTTAGCCTGTCGGAACACCCTATTATAAAAAATACATCAGTATGTATGTAATTAAAAAAAATAAATTCGACAAAATATTTTTTAAGTTTGTTTTCTATTATATCTAAATAATTTTTAACTTGTCGGAACACCCTAATATAAAAATACGACGGTATGTATGCAATGTATTGCAGTTCAAAGAAAACAACAAATTCGACGAAATATTTTTTAGTTTTAATTTTTTAGCCTGTGGGAACACCCTAATATAAAAATAACTCAGTATGTCTGCAATGATTTGCAATTCAAAAAACAAATAAAATTCGACAAAATATTTTTTAAGTTTATTTTCTATTATATCTAAATAATTTTTTAACTTGTCGGAGCACCCTAATATAAAAATACGACGGTATGTATGCAATGTATTGCAGTTCAAAGAAAACAACAAATTCGACGAAATATTTTTTAGTTTTAATTTTTTAGCCTGTGGGAACACCCTAATATAAAAATACCTCAGTATGTCTGCAATGATTTGCAATTCAAAAAACAAATAAAATTCGACAAAATATTTTTTAAGTTTATTTTCTATTATATCTAAATAATTTTTTAACTTGTCGGAGCACCCTAATATAAAAATACCTCAGTATGTATGCAATGTATTGAAGTTCAAAAAATATAAAAATTCGACGAAATATTTTTTAAGTTTTATTTTTTAGCCTGTGGGAACACCCTAATGTAAAAATACCTCAGTGTGTATGCAATGATTTGCACTCAAAAAATGTAAAATTCGACAAAATATTTTTTAAGTTTGTTTTCTATTATATCTAAATATTTTTTAGCTTTTCGGAACACCCTAATATAAAAATACCTCAGTATGTATGCAATGATTTGCAATTAAAAAAAAACACATAAAATTGACAAAATATTTTTTAAGTTTGTCTTTTATCTTGTCGGAACACCCTAATATAAAAATACCTCAGTGTGTATGCAATGTATTGCAGTTCAAAGAAATATTAAAATTCGACGAAATATTTTTTAAGTTTTAATTTTTTTAGCCCGTGGGAACACCCTAATATAAAAATAAATCAGTATGTATGCAATGATTTTAAATTAATAAATGAAAATTCGAAAAAATAATTTTTAATTTTTTGCTATTATATCTAAATATTTTTTTGCTTGTCGGAACACCCTAATATAAAAATACCTCAGTATGTATGCAATGATTTGTAGTTCAAAAAATAAGTAAATTTGAAAATTTTTTTAAGATTTTTGCTATTACAATCTAAATATTTTTCAGCTTGTCGAAACACCCTAATATACAAAATATTTCAGTATATATGCAATGATATGCAATTAAAAAAATATATGAAAATTCCAATTATTTTTTGCTGTTATATCTACATATTTTTTCGCTTTTCGAAACACCCTAATGTAAAAATGCCTCAGTATGTCTGCATTGATTTGCAATTCAACAAAAAATATGGAAATTTGATAAAATATTTTTTTTAGTTTTTTTACTATTATATCTAAATTTTTTTTTAGTTTGTCGAAACACCCTAATCTAAAAATACAATACAATGTATGCAATAATTTGAAATTCAAAAAATATAAAAATTCGACGATATATTTTTTAAGTTTGTTTTCTATATATCTAAATAATTTTTTAGCTTGTCGGAACACCCTAATATAAAAATACCTCAGTATGTATGCAATGATTTGCAGTTCAAAAAATATAAAAATTCGACGAAATATTTTTCAAGTTTTAAATATTGTTTAGCTTGTCGGAACACCCTAATATATAAATATCTCGGTATGTATGCAATGATTTGCAATTGAAAAAAAATAATTTTCGACAAAATATTTTGTAAGTTTGTTTTCTATTATATCTAAATATGTTTTGCTTGCCGGAACACCCTAATATAAAAATACCTCAGTATGTATGCAATGATTTGCAATTCGAAAAAAAAGAAAATTGGACAAAATACTTTTTAATATTTTTTGCTATTATATCTAAATATTTTTTATTTCGTCGAAACACCCTAATATAAAAGTTCCTCACTATGTGATCTGCAATTCAACAAAAAAAGGAAAATTGGACAAAGCATTGGACAAATTTTTTTACCTCATGGAGACACCCTAATGTAAAAATTTACCTCATTATGTAGGCACTCATTTGTAACACAAAATAAGGAACTTAAGGCAGATAATCACACGTGGCGTATGAGTAATAGCCATTACTCCATATGAATATATATTACTTATACGCTCCTGTGGTTTGTACTCCATATGGACACCAACCCAGATAAACATAATTTGCGCTTAATTTATGACGTTTATGTCATAAACTCAACTAACCGTATACCATTTAGGCAAAGCAACAGCAAAAAAACCGGGAACAGAAAGAATATTCAAAAGATTTTTTAATACAAATTTTTTACAACGCATATATGGACATTAGAGTGCCACAAGTCAACCGCAATTCTAAATGAGTTTAGATTATATTATGGAAAAAAATGCCGAAGGGCTATGTATTAAAATTTGCTGATGCGTTTTGTCTTTCTTAACTCAAAAACTATATTAAACAATTTTAGAAATATTTTTTATTATTTTCTAAAATTCCAATTTCGCCGAAGGTAGTAAAAATAATATTATGTATATTGATCATATCTATAATTGATTTTCTATCGATTAAATTAAAAAAAGAGAAGCATTTGGTCCTTTGACCATATATATAACGCGATTATAGCAAGAATGGTTTAACCAACAAAATCAAAAAATAAATGAGATCATATCTAAGAGTATATAATTTAATATTAATAATTTAGTAAAATAATAATATTAAATTGATCATAACTATAATTGATTTTTTTAACGATTTAAATTTCTTTGGAAGAAATACAATAGTTTTGTGCTAAATGGCAGCTCAATTGGCCATCTGCCGTTTAAGAAATATTTGTTGTAGGAAATGCAACATCAATTAAGAATCTGTTAATTGTAATTTGAATTGAATTGCATATTATTAGATCGATGATAAGCGAAAACTAATCTATCGATATTTAAATAAATATGAAGAGTTCTCAATATTTTTAAAGTTTTAATTCTATATTATTTTTGGAATATTTAAAATTAAAATAAAATAATTTAGTGAAATAATAATATTAAATTGATCATGACTATAGTTGATTTTCTATCGTTTAAAATTTCTTCGGAAAAATCAATATTTATCTGCTAGGTGGGAGCGCATTTGGCTTATCTGCCGGTACAGAAATATTTGCTTTAGGAAATGCAACAGTGGCCTAAGACAGACACATTAATAAGGAATTGCATATTAGTTCGATAACACTAGTCAACAGTCAAAATGTACTCGGGATGCGATAATTTTTTCTGTGTAGATAACCTTGACATGAGCTCGAAAAACGCAATAAAAATTTTTTTTTTCGTTTGGTTTTTTTTTTTATTATTTTTTTTTTAAATTTTAAAAATTTTTTTTTGGTTAATTTGTTTCGTCCGGCATAACTCGGGAACCACTAGCCCGATTTAATTGAATTAAATTTTAAAAAATTTAAAATTACAATTCCCTTAATCTGTTCATATATTGTTTTCCTATACAAGCAACAGTTTCCAAGTTAAAAATGAATATATAAAGGAAAAAACTTATTTTTTGCCTAAAAATTTAAAATTTTTTTTTTTAAAAAATCCATAAAAAATCCAAAATGAAAAAAAATGTCAAATCTTATTACTTTTACGTAAAGTCACATAACCTATGAGCAAAATGAGACAAAGATCATGAAAATCGATGCAAGCGTTTCGCTTTTATTCGCAATTGAGTAAAAGTATGAATTTCAAAAATTTAAAAATTTTTTTTTTGGTTAATTTGTTTCGTCCGGCATAACTCGGGAACCACTAGCCCGATTTAATTGAATTAAATTTTAAAAAATTTAAAATTACAATTCCCTTAATCTGTTCATATATTGTTTTCCTATACAAGCAACAGTTTCCAAGTTAAAAATGAATATATAAAGGAAAAAACTTATTTTTTGCCTAAAAATTTAAAATTTTTTTTTTTTAAAAATCCATAAAAAATCCAAAATGAAAAAAATGTCAAATCTTATTACTTTTACGTAAAGTCACATAACCTATGAGCAAAATGAGACAAAGATCATGAAAATCGATGCACGCGTTTCGCTTTTATTCGCAATTGAGTAAAGGTATGAATTTCAAAAATTTGCTCGACATATGCACAACTTTGTCTATGGTAAGGTTTTTTCTTTTTTTTTGATTCTCAGAATTAACAAAACGGAATAAACAAAGGGTTATTTAATTTTTATGATTGCGTAAGCAAAGTAATAAACGCTAATAAATGTGCGTGAACAATTAAAAGGAAAAAAGGAAAGGGGACTTTTTTAATTATTTGGGTTTTCCGTTGGCTACCTGTATGATTTTTTTTACAGAAATGCAACCCACATTTAAGGGTGGTCATTATTCGGAAAATTTAAGACTCACACATGGTGAAACAGGTATGTAGCCACCGTAAAAAAATATACACCCATTTATAAGTACCTGTCAGTAAAATACTAAACAATACACAGTATAAATAGGTCTTCATTGATCGATTTTACTCATTCAACAAGTGTCGACGAACGCGATAGTTAAAATGAGCAAACGTTCGCGAGGATTTGAATGCAATACCAATCCAAGTAATTTTTGTTACATGTGCGGAGAATACGTTTCTGAAAAAAACAAGCGTTGTTTTTCACCTAAATTGAGAGATTCATTTGAAGAGAGCTTCAATTTAAAGGTCTCAAACATAGATGAGCGGTGGACACCAAGTGCTCTATGTCCAAGGTGCTACGTACAGCTAGCTGACTCAAGGTAAGTGTAGATTACGAAATTCAAGAACATATATAACTTATTATTGAAATTCTTTCAGACGACAGCCGAGAATCATCATGCCAGCAACAAGCAGAGCCTTAAAGCAATTTTACTGCACAACGGCAACGAGAAACCTTCGATTCCAATTGCTCATGCCGTTGACACCAAGGAAACATACGAAGTCATGGACAATCTACTAAAGTGCCTTAACTATGAGAGGCAGGATTGGAAAGTTTGTGCCGACCTTAAGGTTATCGGTATCCTTTGTGGATTACAAGGTCGATTCACAAAGTACTGTTGTTTTCTCTGCCTTTGGGACAGCCGCGATCGTCAACATCATTACACCAGGAGGAGTTGGACAGAAAGAGTTAACTTCATCCCCGGCAGCGACAACGTGAAATATACACCACTCATAAAAAAGGAAAATGTTTTTCTCCCACCTCTTCACATAAAGCTCGGACTCATAAAAAACTTCGTGAAAGCTATCAACAAAGATGGCGAAGCGTTCGCCTATTTAAAAACCATTTTTCCTCACCTTTCATCGGCAAAGATTAAGGAAGGCGTTTTCGACGGTCCGCAAATTAAAAAGTTGTTGAAAGACCAACAGTTTGAGCACATTTTATCACCAAATGAAGCTGCAGCTTGGAACTCATTTCGGCAAATTGTTTCCGGATTTCTTGGAAACAACAAAAGCTCAAATTACAGAGAGATCGTCGAACAACTACTCCAAAATTATAAAAAAATTAGAGCAAATATGTCGCTTAAGATACATTTTCTACACTCGCACTTGGACTTCTTTCCGGACAACCTGGGCGTTGTGAGTGACGAGCATGGTGAGCGTTTTCATCAGCAAATGAAAGAAATTGAGCACCGATACCAAGGATTTTGGAACGAAGCTATGATGGGGGACTATATCTGGTTCCTGATAAGAGAAACAGACCCACAACAATATAAAAGAAAGACAAAAGCACATAATTATTTTTAATTTGAAGGTTTTTATTTTTGTGTTTAGATATTTTTTTTTAAACTTTTTTATAATTAATTAATGTTGATATCCTTAGGATAATTTCTTGTACATATATGGAATTGTTTTTTAATTTAAAGTCATATATTTTTGTCACCCAAAAATTTTAATTTTTTTTTGTAATAAAAAAGAAAAAACCTTACCATAGACAAAGTTGTGCATATGTCGAGCAAATTTTTGAAATTCATACCTTTACTCAATTGCGAATAAAAGCGAATCATGATTCATGATCTTTGTCTCATTTTGCTCATAGGTTATGTGACTTTACGTAAAAGTAATAAGATTTGACATTTTTTTTTCATTTTGGATTTTTTATGGATTTAAAAAAAAAAAAAAAATTAAATCTTTAGGCAAAAAATAAGTTTTTTCCTTTATATATTCATTTTTAACTTGGAAACTGTTGCTTGTATAGGAAAACAATATATGAACAGATTAAGGGAATTGTAATTTTAAATTTTTTAAAATTTAATTCAATTAAATCGGGCTAGTGGTTCCCGAGTTATGCCGGACGAAACAAATTAACCAAAAAAAAAAATTTTAAAT
Source organism: Polietes domitor (assembly GCA_947397865.1). Taxonomy (NCBI): domain Eukaryota; kingdom Metazoa; phylum Arthropoda; class Insecta; order Diptera; family Muscidae; genus Polietes; species Polietes domitor. The sequence continues at coordinate 138,306,520 of OX377622.1, read as the reverse complement.
TTTTGAAATTCATACCTTTACTCAATTGCGAATAAAAGCGAAACGCGTGCATCGATTTTCATGATCTTTGTCTCATTTTGCTCATAGGTTATGTGACTTTACGTAAAAGTAATAAGATTTGACATTTTTTTTCATTTTGGATTTTTTATGGATTTTTTAAAAAAAAAAATTTTAATTTTTAGGCAAAAAATAAGTTTTTTCCTTTATATATTCATTTTTAACTTGGAAACTGTTGCTTGTATAGGAAAACAATATATGAACAGATTAAGGGAATTGTAATTTTAAATTTTTTAAAATTTAATTCAATTAAATCGGGCTAGTGGTTCCCGAGTTATGCCGGACGAAACAAATTAACCAAAAAAAAAATTTTTTAATTTTTGAAATTCATACCTTTACTCAATTGCGAATAAAAGCGAAACGCGTGCATCGATTTTCATGATCTTTGTCTCATTTTGCTCATAGGTTATGTGACTTTACGTAAAAGTAATAAGATTTGACATTTTTTTCATTTTGGATTTTTTATGGATTTTTAAAAAAAAAAAATTTTAATTTTTAGGCAAAAAATAAGTTTTTTCCTTTATATATTCATTTTTAACTTGGAAACTGTTGCTTGTATAGGAAAACAATATATGAACAGATTAAGGGAATTGTAATTTTAAATTTTTTAAAATTTAATTCAATTAAATCGGGCTAGTGGTTCCCGAGTTATGCCGGACGAAACAAATTAACCAAAAAAAATTTTTTTAAATTTAAAAAAAAAATAATAAAAAAAAAACCAAACGAAAAAAAAAATTTTATTGCGTTTTTCGAGCTCATGTCAAGGTTATCTACACAGAAAAAATTATCGCATCCGGAGTACATGAAATTTTTTTCAATTTGTTGAGTAGTGTAATAAACGAAAACTAATCTATCGATATTTAAATTCCATAGTAATAATATTTAAATTCCATAGTTCTAAATATTTTTAAAGTTTTAATTTTATATTATTTTTGGAATATTTGAAATTACCTCCTTTACTCTGTGTATATCTTTATGGGAACTTACCTAAAAAGAGAAGAAATGGAAATAAATATTAGTTAAACAATTTCAAATATGTAATTAACATGTAATTCTACAGGAAGGGTCTTTACTTCTACATTTTCCTTGTTTACCGTGTTTTACCCGTTAGTATCCTAGCTATTAAAAAAGATCGAAACTATATTTCCAAACAAAAAGTACAAATATTAAAGGTGCCTTCAACGAAAATTGAAATTTTATTATCAATTGAAAGAAATTATGATGACGTCATGAAACAGTTTACCAACTGTGCAAAAAATAGAGCCATATTTATTAAAATAATCAAGGTTTCGAACAATATCATCAGAGAAGAACATCTTATCATTGTTTGTCATGGATTTTAATCCAAATGCTTCATTGGACCGTAATTTTTTGAAAAATAAACGGGCCAAATAAGAATTTGCGCTCGTTGTGATAACTGAATTCTTTCTGCCTAAATTGGACGGCATGTGGTTTCAACAAAATGGTCCAACATGCCACAAATTTCAGTTCATGAGATATTAATTACAAATATACTCCCTCGTGATCAGAATTGATTTCAATTCGGTAGTTTCATCGCATTAATGCCGACCACACATAATTATATTTGTTTGGAAAATATAGTCTTACGGTTTCTTCTATAACACCGTACGACAATTTTTAAAAAAGTCGTTACACTTGAAACGGGTGATATACGTGTGAAACTATAGGCAAAAATTGAGTTACTTAGTTCTTCATTTCCTCAGGACTACAAGTTCCAAAGGATACAATTTTTCAAAAAATTATTTTGTGTACTTGTTCGCACCCTCTGATAACGTTCTTAGTGTGGAATTAATCAGGAGAATAATTATTAAAAATAATTCAAATACCATGCTTCCGTCTGTATTAGTCCATTATTATCTTATATTTTAAGTTTACCGCTTAGTTTTTCTAGTTTATTCAAATCTTGTCTTTAAGAGACGAATTTTTTAATGGTTGTTATTACTAAAATAGTACAGATAGAAGCTTGAAATTTAAAGTATTTTTAGAACATATTTTCTTTTATTAATTTGGCATTTACACCGTGGTCATAGGTTGGGAATAAGTATTAAAAATAATTTTTGAAAAATTGTATCATTTGGAACGTGAGAACATGAAAAACTAAAAACGCCAATTAACTCTATTGCACTTATAGTTTCAGATGTATATCATCTGGTTCAACTGTAATATGTACTGTCGGACAGAGTGAGTTTCGATTCGAGATTCCACACACCTTCTGGTATTAGAAAATTTTTTTATAATCACTTTAAACCTATAAAATATGTATGTTTTTGCCACGCCCTTGATAAAATAAAATACTGCGGCCTATTTGAACAGATTTTCTTAAAATTTAGCAGCACGTGATATATTTTTACTGGAAATAGCTCTGGTAAAAATAGGCCAGATCGGTTCGGATTTATATATAGCTCCCATACAATTTTCTCCTATGATTTGACTCTTTCCGCTCTAGAAACCACATAAAACAGATTTTCTTCAAAATTGACAACTTATATTTCAACTAGAAACAACTCTGGTACAAATGGGTCAGATCGGTTCAGATATATATATATATATATATATATATATATATATAGCTCCAATACAAATTTTGTATTGTTTATTTCCGCTTTAAAAATAGCACATTTGAACAGATTTGCTTAAAAATTGACAAACCTCACCTCATATTTCAACTACATTTATCTATGGCAAAAGTGGGACACATCGGTTCAGATATATATATTACTCTCACACAAATGTCTCCCCCGATTTCATTATTTCCGCTCTATAAACCACATATTTTAACGGATTTTCTTTAAATTTGGCAATACAAATTATATTTCAACTAGATACAGCTCTGCTAAAAATGAGCCGGATCGGTTCAGATATATATATTTATAGATCCAATACAAATTTCGCCACTGAATTGATTATTTCCGCTCTAGAAATTGCATATCTGAACAGGTTTGCTTAAAATTTGGCAAACCAACTCATATTTAAACTACAAACATCCATGGGGAAAGTGGGTCAAATCGGTTCAGATTTATATATACCTCCCATATAAATGACTCCCCCGATTTAATTCTTTCCACTCTAGAAACCACATATTTAACAGATTTCCATCAAATATGGGAAAGCGTCTTCTATTTCAGAAAACCTATGGTAAAAATGTGTCAAATCGGTTGAGATTTATATATATATTTTCTTACAAATACAGGTAGAAGTATGAAATTTGTTTATATATCCGGTTCAAATGTAACGACCTTTTTATACCCTACACAACAGGGTATAGTGACTAGGTGTAGGGTGTCGTATAGTCGGCCACGCCCGTCTTTACCCTTCTTTGCTTGTTATAATTGTTTTATAAATGTGGAAGCTAGGACCATGTACCACGAACTTTCTATTACCTACCACACAAATTATCCAGCCCTAAGTAAGATATAAGTCGTTTTAGCTTCCTTGCATATGTTCTCTGAGAGTGAGTAAGTTGACTTGCGCTTACTTACTTTTTTATGTTGCATTTTTGTCCAATTTTTCTGCATTAATAGAACCATGGAAGCACTTTAAATATAAACTCTTACTTTGCCTTCAAAGTAAGAGTTTATATTGGTCGAATCAATGGATGTTTATTGTAATGTTTGTGGTTTTTCATAGCGATAACTGAAAGCTTTGATAGATATTGATTCCTTCTATTTAATGTTCATAACACCTATTACAAAATGTTTCCAAAAAATATAAGTTGTCATTTTGAAAAACCAGAAAAATTACCCTAAATGTCCAATTATGCCAGCAATGAGTTATTCTAAGATAAGAATAAAAATTTATATTTAAAATGCAAAGACTGTTGGACAAAAATACAAAATACAAAAATTATAAGGGAAAATATAATTTCTCAGAGGTGATTTCAGCTCACAGATAGAAATATACCCAGTCTAATATATAAATTTTGAAGCAAGAAGGTTACTTTGCAATAATTTGAGCAGGAATACAAAAATGTCTTCATTTAGCGCCGCGGGCCGTATTTTTCGTGAAGGACAAATACAAATCTGTCCAAATTTCCCAGTACATTAATAGATATATATTAATATAATAGATAGATATTAATTATAAAATATTTAAAAAAAATTTTGCTGAAGAAATATTAGTTTTTACCGAAAACAAAATTAAATAAAATTGAAAAGATGTTTGTTTCTTAATATTGGAATATATTTATATCTTTAATTTCCAGTACAGAGTCGGATCATCATAAGTTTCTGAAATATATGCAAAAATGTAGTATTTTTTTTTGTGTATTTATTTTTTGCCCTGATATCTCAGCGACTGCAGCACAAAAATGAACATATATTTTTCAGAAATAATTCTCAATGTTTAAAAAGTTTTTTTAAATTTTTTATTTTTTTTGTTCAGTAAAAAAATAACAACTATCCATCAAAAATACTTCTTAATTTCCCCCACACATCAAAATATAGCGATAGATATATCAAACAATAGAATGCTAAGTTGTTTGGCTCAAAATATTCAACATTTTAAGAATACGAGGCTTGCGATATTTTTCAAAATGTTACGATGGAGGTAACAGCAAAATAATAAATAACTGTCATAATGCATTTGTAAAAAATTTACATTCTACAAAATATAGACTCAAAAAGGTCTTGAGCAAGGTCAATATCAAATCCCAAATCAAATTTAGGCAAACTTTTTATTTTTCAATACCGAACACGATTTCATTAAAATCAAAAAATTAATAGTTGCATTAAAATTGAATGCCTCAGCCACAAGTGGCATTATTAAAAAAAACTACGTTTCCCATAGTAATCTCACAGCTACTATTACCTGAAGCACACTAATGTACCTATGTACATACATCCATATGCACATACTTAAACATAATGGGCTTTATGGTCAGGAAAATATATCCCATTTTCTGTCGTTTTATGCGTTCTCTTGTAAAGTTAAATTGTGCTTAGCCCTTCTGTCAGCGTCGAGTACGGGCGACGAGCAAATCGGACGCGACCATAATGTCTTGTTTTTGCGGCGGGCTTATATTTTGTTTTTATTTTTTTTTGACAAACACACACACATGACTGCCGGCACCGACTACACACAAAGTTGTGTGGATTATGACGTTGAGTGGGCGGTAATGGTGGCGTTGGTGAATACAAATTTGCATTTTATGCGATTTACTTCAACATCGTGGTCGTCTTTTTATTGCTTCGTATATTTCATTGGTTCGCCAGCGGTGGATTAAGTGGGTGGACGAGAGAGAGTGAGAGAAAGGGAGAGTGGGTAGGGGAGAACTGTTATGAAAAGTAATGAGAGCATAAAAAAATTGAAATTATAACAACATCAAAATGTGTGTGGAGTGTGTGTGTGTGTTCCTGTGTGGTAGTGTGGCTGCAATAAACTTTAACCAAACCACACACACACACATCATCATCATCGTCACCATCATTCTTAGTAATGCTGCACAACTACTTAAAGAGGTTGTTGCTTTTTGCTGGTTTTGCCGGGGTTCTGAAGATGATGCTGATGTTGTCCTCCCTTACAGCAGATTGTTTGCTGCTGCTGCAGTAAAATAAAGATCATGTCTCAGAGAACAAGAATCACATAAAAAAGAGCCTTAAAATATGGCATTAAAAAGTGCTCATACGCGCAGTTCAGTTCAGTTTATATAAGTAAATGTTATTTACATCATATTTGTGGGGTGGGTGAGGTGTTGTGGGAATAACATGATGATTTATGAAAATAAAATAAGTTGGCAAGGCACTGCTAAAGTTGGGTTTGAAAAAAAAAAATAATATATCAGCTGGTACATGAGGGATAGCTGGCAAGCTCAAAAGAGAAAAAGGAGTGTCTGAAAGTACCCCTAGCACTCGAAATGGTGATCTTTTCTGTAAATAATAAATCAAATAGGTGCGAAACAGATGGGATTTTTAAAAAGAATATACCAAAAGTTGCAAAAGTTGGGTTTCTCAAAAAATTTAATATTTCAGCTGGTACAAGAGGGTTAACTGGAAAGCTCGAAAGAGAAAAAGGAGTGGCTGGAAGTACTCCTAGCACTCCAAATGGTGATCTTCTATATAAATAATAAATCAAATAGGTGCAAAACAGATGGGCATTTTTAAAAAGAATATTTAGACAAAATTGCAGCATTTATTTATTCAAAAAATAATAATTTATTTGAGTCATTCCATGTCAAGCTGTACGATCTTTGACTTCTATAGCAGGGATTGTTGTGAAAGTTTGTGTATGTATTCTTCTCATAAAAATAAACATTGTATACGTATTTTTGGAAAAAAAATTAAACATTTTTTTCACGAGTAACGACAATTTAAGAGTGAAACAAGTAAATAAGCTTCAGTCGGCTAAACCGACTTACATATACCCTCACTCTCAGAGAACGTGCAGAAGATATAAGGAATTGAATTTAAAGTAGGGCAGTATAATTTGTGTGGAATGTACTTGCAGGTTCGTATCACATGGTCCCAGCTTCCACATTTATAAAAAAAAATTGCAAAAACATGATAAAATATCAAGTCATGGCGGATCCCATGTACAAGAATAGAAGTTATGAAGGATTTAATATTACCTAGGATAGAAGCAATTGTGTGGGAGGAGAAGAAGCGTAAATATTTTCAGGTAAAAAAATGATTATAAAAGCATTTGTATATATCAAATTGCAAATGATTTTGACTATCTGTAAGATGTTATGTCGGTTTTATTGTAACCAACGATTATGTCACTTTGTGTGCGAGGTACCATATTCTATGCCAATATAACCAGTGTAAAGCTTTCCTAAATATAAAATTTCACAGTATTCCGACTTTGTGTGGGAGGTACCAGGTACCATATTCTATGCCAATATAACCAGTGTAAAGCTTTCCTATATATAAAATTTCACAGTATTCCGACCGAAGTTATGACAGCTTTAATTTTACGTAGTTTTGCGATTTGATTTGTGTGGGAGGTACTGGAAGGGGCGTGGCAAAACCCGTCATGTTCAATACACTTAAAGTTATTATAAAAAACTTTACCAAATACCAAAATATAGCTGATTCCGAATATCCCTGTGGAAGTTATATGGGTTTTAATTTAACATTGGAATATGAGCTATTTGTGTGGGAGGTACAAGAAAGGGGCGTGGCAATTTCACCCATCTTCGAACTTAAACTAAGTTTGGGAAAAATATTATCATGTTCAAAGTTTGAAATGATTAACTTAACTCCTTTCGAGAGCTATCGTGTACACCAGACAGACGGACGGACATGGCTCAAACACCTTAAAAAGTTGTGAAATGGATTTGGTCCAAACATACTTGGGGTCTTAAGTCACTCCTTCAATGCGTTACACTTTTTTTCTGTCCCAAATGATATATACCCTCCTACTCTGTAGAGTGAGGGTATAAAAATATTTTCTTTCTCTTTTGTATTTGTTCAGCTTGAGGCCATAAGAAAAACTGGTTGTAGTTAGTTTTATTTTATTTTATTTTTCCCAATATTTCGGTTGCCTTCGTCAACCATCATCAGGGGTAAAAACACTAAATAAAAACATATTTAAATTATATTATAAATGTTAACTATAAAAATCACGAAACAATTTTACAAATATTTACATTAAAAATAATTAGCATCGTCCTGTTCGTCTGCACAAGTTATTATCAACTAAAAGTCATGTTTTGTTTTCGTCTGTATTTTTGTACAATATGACGATAAGCTTTCGCACAGTTTTCTGTGTCCGTTTTGTAATTTATTCTCTTATCCGTGGGAACGTCAATAATGTGTAATACTTCGAGAGTCAATCTTCGTTTATAGTTTCTCTCTTCTGCAAGTATTTTTACGTCTTTAAAATTCGGCGTGTACCCTGTCAGAGTACAGTGGGCCGCAAGAGCAGTTTTTTGCTCTATTGGCCTGTCAGTAGCTTTTTGGTCCGATTTATGTGAGGAAAGTCTAGTTTTAAGTTTGGTCTTGGTATACCTTTTGGCATATGTTGGACTTGTCTCCATTACATGATATCTTATAAACAACATTAGACTTGTCCTCATTATTTATCTTAGACTTAGTTCTACTGAATAACTTATTTACTGAACTATTTGTCTTAAGTGCTAATTGAAATTTGTCCTTGTTATAAACGATATTTTTGAACCTTTCTGAGAATCCTTGTATATATGTCAGTGATTTATATATCTTCCCCTCTTTTTCATTGTTATGTTCACTTGGTTTCCTTTTAGTGTATTTTATAAGGTCGTTGATTGTTTGTTTTGGGAAGTCACTAGATCTTAGAATTTTCTTAATTTTTATCTCGTTGTCTGTGTGAAATGACTGGTCACTTATATTAAATACCCTATTTATAAAGTTCGTCGCTGTATTGATAATTATTCGTCTATGGTGATTGGAATAGAAGTTGATCAGTCTTCCAGATGACATTGGCTTCTGACACCAATCCAATTTCAGCAGGTTGCCTTGCCTATGAACAATCGAGTCCAGATAGGGGAGTTTATTGTCCTGTTCTTTTTCCATGGTAAATTGTACTTGTCGATCAAATGCGTTTAATGTTTTTAGGATATTGTCAAATTCTTCTCCTTTTATAATCCCAAACAAGTCGTCTACATATTTTGTGATAATTCTAGGTTTTATTGTTAATTTTTCTATTGAAGCGTCTAATAGTTCTTCCATGATTATATCATCGATTACAGGGGAAGCTGGAGAGCTCATTGGCATTCCTTTTCTTTGCTCATAGATGCAGTCTTTATATTTGAAATATCTGGTGTCCTTGATGCAGAAAGATAATATTTTTAAAAATAAGGCCTTTGGTATTTTTGTAAAATTCTCTATTTGTTCCCATTTTCTTTCAATTGTCTTTATAGCTAGGTTAACTGGAATGCTGGGGACACCACGTCAAAGGATATTTTTTTCGAGAAGGCGTGTTCATTTAATCGCCTGTAACTCCTGAAATACGTTACCGATTTTAATGTGTTATACCTTTTTTTGAAGGCAATTTTAATTAATTTTAAAATATTGATGTGTTGTGTTATAGCTTCTATTTTTTACGATTTTTTTTTTCAAAATCAACCAGAATTTTAGTGAAAAATCATCAAAATTATATTTTTTCATTAGTTCATAAACACAAGGTATAAAAAAATGAAAAATCTAGAAAAAATATGTAATGGAAAATATATATTTTTATTTTTCTGACACTACAAAAAAATAGAAAAAAATTAAATTTGTCTATAACTTATTTTTTTTCTTGGATGTTTTATTGTTTTAATAACTTGTGTTTATGAACTAATGAAAAAATGATAATTTTGATGATTTTTCACTGTGGTAAAAAACTGTACTGCTTGCCATGGAATGATACCAATTCAACAATAATTGTTCAATGGCAAAACAGTCTAGTCTGCGACTCTGACTATCAGCCTTCTCCAAACATTCTCCACCATTGGCAACACAATAAATTAGATATCTGGAAAATCTCAACTAAGTGCCGGTAAACCAAAAACCCAAATTCTCACATCCTTCCCGAGCAACAAAAGTAAATCCACAAAGCTGCTAACCCCTTCCACAAACTTTCCCAGTAAACCTCGACCAACAGTTACAACTGTAACATTATTAAGGACATTTTGTCATAACTTTACGAGCGTCATATTCAAGCAAAAAAAGGGGGACAACAAAACAAGTATGATGTGTCTGTTTTATATTGAAAAAAGAAGAAGACAACACACGGAGACACCACAAAATGGGAGACAGTCTGTAAGCCAGTATGTAATGTTAAACATTTTATGTCAAAAAAGACTGGCCATAAATTTCCAGTTATATTAAACATTAACATTTCAACAGTTTTATTTCACTTTTGTTGTTGTTGTTTTCTTTACGAGTGTATCGTCCTTTACTCCATGTTTACGGCTAAAGTACTGAGAAGTAAGCCACCACCCCAACTTCCGCCCCCTTTTAATAGAGCAGATCATATAAATGCTTAATGTCCTTTGTGTGTCCTTTGGCGTTACAGTTTTTTTTTGTTAGGTGGTAGGTGGAGGAGGGCTATCGCCCACATTAGCATTTAGTATAATTGCTGGAAAGTTTGTTTAAATTTTATTCAATGTTCCGTGATAATTAAGTGAGACGCCCTGATAAGAGAGAGAGATTTGTTTTTTTGGTCATCAAATCTTGATTTAATTTCTTTTCTAAGATTTTCTGTTTTTTTTTTTAATTTCAATGCGGGTTATTAGAGCCTCTGCCATAGGATGTGATGTGTATACCAAGTTTGTTGTTTGGTTTGTAACACAAATGTGCAAAAAATAAGTTTATGTTCATATTTTTGGACTTTGGCTTCGAAAGCCATTAATTTCACTTATACTGAAATAGTTAGGCTAAGACGAAAATTTTTGTTTTTTTTTTTTTGTTACACATTCCTTTATATTGTTCTTTGCAACATTGTCATCCAAGCAACAAAAATTTTGTCGAATGACTTTTTATGATATTTTTTGTAAAAACCAAGTCATCGGTCGTCCTCGTGATTATATTTGTGTACGCTGTGTAAAGACAACCTACATTGTAAATGCATTTAAAAAAGCAAAATAACACTTTAAGAACACTTGTATTACATGAACTAAATGAAATTCCAATACGATATATGGCATCCGAAATATTTGCCAATAAAATAATAATTTATGAAATTTAAATGCATTCCACGTTATCGCCAAAGTCTTTTAGAATACACTTGATTGGCATGTTCTTTGCATGAACCTTGATAGACGTTAGAAACTATAGGCCAAATGGCGTTTCAGTTCATCTTCATCTTTTCATTTTCTCATCACGTTGCTCTTCAAAAGGACTACATATTTTCACAGGATAACATTTTGTAAAAAAAATGTTTTAAATACTTATTCGCATCCTGTGATATCGGTATAGGTGGCAAATTAAAGAGCAGAAAATACAGTGAGCTACATGGTTTGAATTCTTTATAACATTTTAATTATTATCCTCTCTTTATTTTTATCAGCAATTTTGTGAAGGAGACTTGGGGAATTAATAGTGAAACATTACATGATCGAACAGCGAACAAAAATAATTGAATTTTATTTTTCAAACCAACAGTCACAATTCACTATTTGGTAATGAGCGATGAAGCCCATTTCTTATTAAATGGGTATGCCAACAAGCAAAACTGCAGATTAAAACCTGTTTTAGAGTATATTTGACACCGAGATTCCTTGTTGTGTGAGTTAATTTATTTTTAACCTGCTTAGACAATATACAAATGGGCGGGATTTGAAAGATGGGGAATTTTTGATTTGAATTTTGTAAAATGACATGTTTTCTTTGGATTTTCTTAGCACAATAGTAAAGAAAGGTTACAAAAAAAGAAATATTCATTCGTCAAAAGCCGACTTAATTTTTTAGTTTTTGTGTTGTTTGATTAGTGAACAATTTAATTGACTTTCTATGTGTTTTGAATGTAAAGGGTCCGCCATCTAACGTTTTTTTTCAACTATTATCTGTGGAGTGCCCGACGCAGCCATTTGAATGAAATTATTTTCTGTTATTAACCGGAAGGATTATACTTTCAAATAAAAAAAGAAATTTGAGAAAATATTCAGTAGCTTTTTTATAGCATTTTCAAAAAAAAAAGTTATTTGGCGGACCCATTCGTACATTCGAATTCCAGCTATTCGATTAAGTAAGTTATTGTTTTTTGTTTTGGTAAGGGAAAGGACGAGAATCACACTCAACTTAAAATCAATTTGATTTTTGACAATTCTTCCTTTATTCGCCGTAACCTAAAGTTCTGTTCTTCAATATTCTCCATGGAACATATCCCTTTCTTTAGTATCTCAGGGAAGTACCTTGATTATAAGTGGTACATATATTACCGATTACAAGAAAAAAACAATATGAAACCTGATTTTAGTTTCCGTCTGTTTTTCTGCCTGGCGAAGCGGGCGGGGGTTCAGCTAGTATTATATATTTTTTAAAAAGAGTTTCGAGACTTTTCCTAAACCATTGTTTCTAAAGGGTGTTTTTATTGGGGTATAGAACTTTAAGTTGGCATCACTTTTTTAACTGGCGGCCATTTTGTCAGATGTCAAGTGATTAATATTTAGTTTGGTTTGCCATTTCATCATGAACAGGTTGACAAAAGAACAACGCTTGCAAATCGTGCAAATTTATTTCGAAAGTAATGGTTCAGTTCGCGAAGTTCACGAATTATTGAAGGAAACATTCGATGAGCGCATAATTTCGCGGAATGGACCTGTCAATTGGCCACCAAGATCGTGTGATTTGACACCATTGGATTTTTTTCTTTGGGGATATGTGAAGTCGCCAACTACGCCAACAAACCAGAAACGTTAGGGGACTTGGAAGCCAACATTCGTGGCGTTATTGCCAACATACGGCCCCATATGCTCGAAAAAGTGGTTAATTAATGAAACAAACCTACAAAAATTACAGTTTTTAACTTCTATACGGATGATCGGAATACTCTGAATTTTGACCTCTGGCAGTTGACCTCTCAAGTACCGCCCACACAAATTGGCATAAACTTTGGTTGAAGTGAAAGTAATAAATATATTATTTAAATAATGGAGATAAAGTTCCATGTGCTTTGAGAACTAAGTTGCAATTTGAAATTTTTAAAATGTTTTTATAATTCCATTAAAGATAAGAAATATATATACTTTAGCCACAGCTCTTCCAGTACTCCCACACAATTGTCTCCATCCAAGGTAAAACTAAACTTCTTAGCGGTGGTCAAAATCCACTATGACTGCTATGGTTTTACAATTATTTACAATTCTACCTTCCTCACAAATAATCCGATACTAAGTAAAACTTAAGTCCTTCCATACCCGCATTCTCTGAGAGTGAGGGTATATATGTGTTGGTTTAACCGACTTAAACTTATATATTTCATTTTTATTTATTAAAATATTTTGTACTATAATTCCAATGTTCTTCTAAAGTACCTAAAATACATATTAATACTGTCATTTTGGAAACATAACTTCAATAACAATAAATTATATATTCAATTAAAAGCAATTATAATGTCTATAAATTCTATTTTTAATAGCTAATATTCTAATGTAGTAAATAATGTCTAATGTAATAGATATATGGATAAATGTATATAACATACTCTTTGAAGACGCAAACTAATAAAAAATGTGATTTTTTATTTGTTAATTTTTTTGGCTAAATAGCGCGAAAGAGCGCTTTACAAATTAGATTTTTTGAAAATTTTGTTATTTTATAACAGCTGGGATCTTAGCGAAGAAAACAAAGCTTATTTGCAGAAAATCGAGTGTCATTTTTACGACGTTTTTGTATACATTTTTTTACAACAAGTAGTTGTATACAACAAGTAGATCCATACATTTTCTTAGAATTTTCTTTAATTAGATCGTGTTTTCTTTGCCTATATTCCAGCAATTATAAAATAAAACATAATATTCTGTTATCAAATTTGTAAAGGGGGTTTTCGCGATATATAATTAAAAATTTTAAAAATCATGGAATTGTCAAAAAAATAAAGAAGTGGACATTTTGAAAAACGGCCTTTCTTGTTTCAATACCCAATTTTGTACTGATAGTTTGTTTATGTCTATTATATCTACAGCTTTCATTTCTTCGGTGACTTATATTGAAATTTAACGTGGAATATTTTTTCCATCCACACCACCTCCCAAAAATTCAGTTTCGTAGAGCAGTTTAGCATTAATTCGGAAAAAGGACTAAATTAATTAAAAAATTAAAAGTAAAAGTTCTGATCTAAATAAAGTTTAGAAGTTCTGTTCTATTTCTGGCACTTTTTGAGTTTTGGTGTATTCTGAGACTTCTAGTAGAATTTTATTGAAAATAATTTTTCGGAATATATTGACCCCTTAACGACCAGTTTTAGGGGTGTTTTATAACATTTTTCTAAAAAGAGACCAAAAAGATCCCTACATTGAAGAGTTAGAGGGTTAAAGTGGTCCACAAAAATATTCCTCGTAGTGTTTTAATTAATATTGATGAACACATCATATACTTCAAATGCAAGGATCACAAGGTTTCACATGCCGATTCATCATAAGATTGAGCAAAAAGGGGAAATATTGGCCCCCTCTCTAAAATGACCATTATGCGTAAATTTTCAAAACGCTGATACACATATGTTATATTTTTACCTCTTCAATCGGCATTCGTTGTCAGAATCTTGTTGTTTTTTGTGTTCCACAGTGTTTCATGAAAAACTAAAAATTTCATAAAAAATCATTTTGAAGCTAAACTAGTTCAAAAATCTAAAATCAGCAAAAAATGAGATATCATAACAAATTTATTTATGTAGAAAAAATGTTTCCGAAAATAATGGCTAGCGAGTTTTTGCAATTCCCGCCTAAAAAATACCCAAATTCGCAATAGGTTCCAAAATTTGGATTTTTTTATAAAATTGTCGTCATTTCTTTATTTACCATTGCATTTGTTTCAACTTAAACATATTCATTTCATGAAAAGGCGAAATATTTTCAACCACTGTGCCCCGTTCAAACTGGCAACGGCATCCCTTGATGTAGAGCATTCTACGATTCGATGCTGCCGAACCTCTAGCCCTTTTCAGTGCCTTGTTTTCTCTAGTTCTCTTACATACCCACTGCTCTGGTTTATTAGCCTATTTGGCAAGAGCATAAATCTTGAAATGTATATGGGTCATAGTTTGTCGGCAATTTAAAGCTCAGACACTGTGGATAAAAGCGAATAAGATTATGTTTTTCTCTCTTCTCTCTCTGTTCCTTCAGATACAGTGATGGATGTTACTTCCATTTCCTTTTCCCATTTGCCATATATGTGTCACATATTGTGTCATCGTCTATTTGTTGACATAGTATTAGAATACAGGGTGTGGCTAAATCATCTCATCATAAACTTTGATAGCCCTAAACCTGTGGCCATAATGACCGGCATAAAAGTCTCACTAATTATGGCACTAGTCATAACGCTGGAACGATAATATATGAAGATATATTCAGCGCGGTCACTGCCAGGATACAGTGCCCACTGCTGTGGCACTACCATTAATTGTGTCAACACGAGTCCTGTTTTATTATTTCACACGACTGTCAGGGTGTTGATAAAATAATGTTTGTCGTAGTTGGTTACTGGTGGCTGGTGACTGGTGGTTGGTCGTTGTGCGCTTTCATGACCCCATTAAAGACATAAAATACGGCTCATATTCAAATGCAGACGGGCCATGGGCGATAGGCAATGGACTGGGTAGTCTATGATGGTAATAACTGTGCACTTGTTTGTTGTTCCAGTGCTGCATGTGTTACTAGGGTTGATATGTAGGTTGGTTGCTGGAAATTGGATGGATGTTTTTGCCATCACACGTTGACATTCATCTTGAAATATGTTCGTTTGTACAAATAAATAATAATTTATAAATTTGTGTGGAAAATTAATTTTAAATATTTAATAAAGTAAATCTTTATTTTCAATTTATTTGGACAATGTTTAAATTCTATTTATACTCAAAAGGATACATATCGTTTTCACACACGAAATAATATCCGGGTTGTTAATACCACAAAATGGCATTAATTATCACCAATATCCGAGCATATTTTAAAAAAGACAAGACAATAAATTCACGCCAATGAACCCCACATTAAAGGCTGAATGATTCATGAATACGGACGACATATGGCAATAAGGATGTAACGATAAGCGAAAGAATTCTTAATAATAGGAAAAAAAATCAGAGGCCTTAATTTTGCCCAGTCTTTCCAGCAGTCAGAGTTTAGAGTCAAGCTTGAAGTACAAAACTAGGTGAGGAATTTAGTTTTGCGAATTAAATTAAATTTAAATTCTGATGGCCAACAACTTGTTCGGAAGAACCTTTCATATAATACCATTGCTCTAATGACTCAATGTTGCAATATTTTTCCATTACAGTATTTAAGACATTTTTCTATAAATATATTTATATATTTATTTTTAACAACATTCTCCCTTATCGATATGCCCTAATAACCGTATGTATTCGAACAACAGTAAATAACTTCATTCGTTCTCGCCAATGTATTGAAGGATTTAATATCTTACATCTGACCACAGACAATTGTGTGATATTGACACGATGCAAAAGCCCTGATGATAATTTCACTTTCTCTTTGATTTACGACATGACAAAGACAATGGACTGTTATCGGACCGTATAAATAAATCCTCAAAAAGAGCATTTCATATAATGAATTGCAAATAAAAGAAGTATCGGATTTTCTCCGCTTCTGTTTAATTTCACAAATGTTTAATGTCCGCTTCTTTGTTGTTGGTTGTGGTTTTCTTGGTATGAAATGAAAAAGGCAGGCGTGCATTTCGATTTTTTTTGTTTTGAGAAACCGATGGAAATAAGAAAGAGAGATAGAGTTTTAATTAAATTATACGAGAATTTAATGATACAATATAAATGAAATATATTACATGTATTTACATCAAAAATGGTCATACGAATGGAGTAAAATGTTAAAAGTTTAAATACTGAGTAGCTCCCAGTGAAAAGACAGAGTAGGGTAGATGCAGTCGATGTATAGGGTGCGCTATGGAATACGAGAATGGCCTTATATGCAGGTGGTCCCTGTCAACTACTCAAAAAGAGTATCCTATTATTTAGAGAGAGAGAGAGAGAGAGAGAGAGATAAGTTCTGGATAATACAAATTAATATTGACAATGAAATGGTGAAAAAGCGCCGGAAAAATTGAAGGTCTCCACAAAAGTAAATAAGTTTAATTTAAATTATTTATTTAATTTGAGAGTCCTAATTCCGAAAATCGAACACTCCTACTAACTTCAATATGCTACTAACTCACCCAAAAATGAAAAATACAAAACTGAGAAATGATTTAAAAAAAAAACTATTTTGCTAGCAGTCAAGAATCTAAAAAAAATATTTTAGTTTTAATTTTATTTTGTTAAATAATATGAACAAATGCAAGCAGAAAAAATTAAAAAAAAATATATTTTATTTGAATTAGATGAGCTTAGATCCTCTTAAAACATTGGCTTCAGAACAGTCGCCAAAAATTTTAAAATATAAATCTAATTTTTAAATTTCTGACAACAAAACTAAAAAATATTTTAATTTTATTGTATTTAATGGTATAAAAAAATTCTATGCAAAAATGTTAAACTCATAATTTCTTCAAAAAAACTTTTTGCTAGCAGCAAAAATATGAAAATAGTGAAAAAATATTTTTAATATAAGTCTTTTTTTTTCGAACTATTATTTAATATTCCAAATATATAATATTCATCAAGCTCGAGGTAAGAAAAAATATTTTATTTGAATTAAATCCTCGCAAAAATGTTTTAATTTCTGGCAGAAAAAATCTAAAAAATATTTTATTTAAAACAATATTTAAAAAAACAGATTTTTGTTCGCAAAAACAATGGTTTAAGAGCAGACAATCGCAAAACAATGTTTTAAGAACAGTCGCCAAAAAAATAAAAAATTCTAAAACTTCTTGAGCCAGGACCATATCCCAGTTTTAATCAAATATTGATTACAGACCAAAAAATACAAACGAAAAAACTAAGACAAATGAGCGTTGGCACGGCAGAAGTATTGCTGGGTAACTATACCTGCATATACACATACTTACATATGCAACTCTTGCAACTTGGTGCGATTTTTTAAACGCAAATTCGGCAAGTGAGTTGTGCTCTCGTTCGTTTGTGAGAATCATCTCCTTATAGAGGCCGGGTTTGATGTTGAAAAGTCGCTGCGAAGCCACTTGAAAAGACTTTTGACATGGTCGAAGTCATAATAGTGCTAGTCTGCAGCCAAGTAATAAATATCACCATGCCATTTGTAACTCGGTTTGCATTCTATTAAATATAGATGCAAAATGGTCTTGAGCCAGGACAATATCCCAGCTCAAATCAGATATTGATTACAGACCAAAAAATACGAACGAAAAAAACTAAAAAATATTTTATTTTATTTATAATTAATTTAAATTGTTTTATTGTATCTAATAATATGAAAATGTTTTAAGAAAAATAGCCAAAAGGAAAAAGTTTTTTATTTATTTATTAATTTGAAAAAATCTATTGAGAAAAGTATAAGTCAAACTTCATTTTGAAAAAAAAAATCTTACAAAAAATAAAAATTCTAAAAAATATTTTTTTTAAATTTTATTTTATTGTTATACAATTGTTTAAATGAAAAAAGCCATGGGTAAACGTGGAAGTCATAACTTCTTAAAAAAAAAAACAGAGTTTAGTTCAATAGAACAGTTGCCAAAAAATATAACTTTTGGAAAAAAAAAACGTTTTTTCTGCCAAAAATCTAAAAATATTTTATTTTGCATCAAAAATGATTTTATTTTTTGGAAAAATATTCTGACAGAAAAAATCTAAAAATTATTTTATTTATTTTTGAAATTTAATATTATTTTAAAATGGTTTAAGAATTCAAAAAAGTTTTTTTTTCTACCGAAAAAAATCTGAAAATATTTTATTGTGTTTTTAATTGCATTTTATGTAGTAATATAAAAAATCTATGGAGAAAAGTACAAATCACAACTTATTTTTAAAAAATCTTAAAAATATTTTATTTAATGTTTAATATTTTAATTTAATATTATTTTATTGAAAAAATATATGGATAAATAAGGAAGGAAGTCTTCTTCATTAAACACAGAACAGACAAAAAATGTAAAAAAAAATTGTGAAAAAAAAACTTTTTTTCTACCAAAAAATCTAAAAATAGTTTATGCAATTTATTAAGTAATATGAAAAAAATTTTGAAAATAGGGGCTGTGGCAAAAAAATCTAAAAAATAATTTATTTTATTTTTTAATTTAATTTATTTTATATATGTTTTAATTTAATTTTATCTTATTGTATTTAATAAAATGTAAATGGTTTAAGAACAGTCGCAAAAAATTAAAAGTTTTTGGTAGCAGAAAAAATATAAAATAGGAAAAAATATTTTATTTGAATTAGCAAAGTTTAGTTTCTGTTTAAAAACAGTAGCAAAAAATTAAAAACAAAATGAAAAAAATTCTGGCAGAAACAAAAAACAAAAAAATCTAAAAATATTTTATTTTTTAAATTTATTTTATAATATGAAAAGAAGTAGAAGTCATAATTTCTTGCTAAAAATGTTTTTTCTATCAGAAAATAAAATAGAAAAAGTATTTTATGATTTAAGAACAGTCGCCAAAAAAATTAAAAAAAAATATTTAAAAAAATCTGGCAGAAAATAAACAAATAATCTAAAATATATTTTATATTTTCATTTAATTTTATTTAATAATATGAAAAAATCTATGGACAATTTTGAAAGTCATAATTTCTTGTAAAAAACGTTTTGCTAGCAGGAAAAGCATATAATAGGAAAAAGGGGAAAAAAATATTTGAATTAGAAGAGTTTAGTGCCTCGCAAAGCAATGGTTTAAGAACAGACGCCAAAAAAAAAATTAAAAAAATGACTTTTTTGAAAAAAAATCTTAAAAATATTATATTTTAATTTTTAATTTATTTTTATATAATTTTTATTTTTTTTATAAATTAATTTATTTTTTTTTTTTATTAATAATATGAAAAAAATATGATTAAATCTAAAAATATGTTTCTGTGTTTTTATTTAGTAATATGAAGAAATGGAAATGGATTGGGTATTATGGAAAAATTGGTCAAAAAATAAAATAAAATAATTTGTATTTAAATATCATATTAAAAAACAAAAGCAATGGCCAAAAAGTTAAAAAATTAATTTTTCTGTCAGAAAAAGAACAAACAAGAACAAGATAAACCAGAAAAAGATCTATATATTTTATTTTTTTATTTTTATTTTACTTAATGATATGAAAAAATCCATGTATAGATATGGAACAAAGAGAATTTCGATAAATCATTTTTTATTCATTTTGTCTTCGTTAGTATGCTAGCTATTAAATAATGTTCGCTTTTTTTTCGGCTGATACATTTTAAAATAAATTTTTTGGGGGGCGTTTTTTAAGCCACTGTTTGTTTCTATGTGAAAGTGAAATTCGTAACTTAACTGACATGAAACGGATTTGGCCAAAAATTACTTTGCTTTTTCTGACCCAATATATATCCTCTTATTTTTTATAATTTTTTCATCCCTGTAAATTCAAAAATTAACAAATTAATCAATCATTTTTCTTTATGGTTGAAAGCCTCACCAAGTAAGGTTAAGCCGACAGCTCTGCAGAAAAATTTCTGTTATAATTTTGACAAATTCATGCATTTAATTTTCTGAACTCTCATATTTCACACATTTGACGAATGATGATCAAAAATATGAATCTCTTCACACACACACACAAAATCCTCACACACATTGTGCATCCTTGTGCTCTCATCTCAAACAAATTAACACTCGACCACAAACTCATACGCAGGCAGGAAGACAAAACACTAGTGGCCGTACGATTATGATGTGTAGTCAGTCATAAGGTGGCGCGCGTAGTCGTGCCCATACAGTCTCGTGCGCTCTCACTCTCTGTTGTTGCCTCAGCTCCTTGCTCTCACACTCATAAAAACGCAATTAACCACAGATTGTAATTAACTACACATCACTGTATGAATCTCAGAATGTGTGTGTGTGTGTGGACTTGTGTGCATATGTGAGATTTGTTTATGAGAAGGCAGGCTGCTGTGCGGGTTTTGTGCTTTTGGTGAAAGTGTTGCTTTATATTTCCGCTTCCATTCGTCTTTTCTGCGAGAACAAATGTTGGGTTAAACTTTGGCTGTACTTTTCGCAGGATGGCTGGTTAATGGAAAAGTTGAAGGAAAGTTTGTGATTTATTTTTGTTTGGTCTACTTTGCTGCGATAGGTTCAACAGAAGTCCTCTTAAATATTTAATCAAGCGTATATTGTGGAAAATATTTTTTGTTTCGTTTTGATAAGCTTGATTAATTGTTGCCAAAGAAATACGAAGACTGTGGAGAGTAGAGCCAGGCAGTGTGATATATGTAGGTGCGTAGTGAGAGGTTCCAACTTTTCAGACAACATGTTAAGAGTTTAAAGAAATGTTAATTTGATATTTTCTTTAGAAATTTGAAAGTTTCTCTTTTCAATCAAAAAAAAAAAACAAATATTAGTTATGGTGGTTATTTCACTTTTCCCGAAAAAAAAATTTTTAAACATCTTTATTTGTTCTGAAAAATTTTGAGGCTTGGTTGAAGTTGGGCCTACAAAAATTACCACGTTTTTTAATTTTTTGAAAATTTGGAAACACGAAAGAAATGAAAAAAAAACATAGTAATTTTTATAATTTATATTTTTAATTTTATATTTTTTTATAATTTATATTTTTATAATTTAGTTTCAACCAATCCTCAAAATTTACAGAGTAAATAGATGTTTAAATCAATTTTTTTTCGAGAAAATCGAAGAGAGCAAACAACTAAAAAAATAAACTTTAAATTTATTTTTGGTTTTCCAAATTTTAAAAAAATTAAAGAAATTATTAATTATTATAGGCCCACTCAAAACTTACAGAATGAATAGATGTTTAAATAAGAAAAATTTCGAGAAAATCGAAGAGTACAAACAATAAAAAAATAAAGTTTTAATTTAAAGAATCAAAATTTGTACACAAAAACATTGTGAATATTTTTTTCAATATTTTTTTCTGAAAAGTACTTCAAAAAAACAAAAATATTACAAAAAAAAGAATATCCAATTCGGACCATTATTGACGAAGTTATGAGCAAAAGACTGAAAAAAGAACTAAAGGGTGATTTTTTAAAAACTATAGGAAAGTTTTTCAAAAAAAAAAACATAAAGTTCAGAAAAATGCATGAAGTCTTTATTTGAATCGATAGTACGGTCCATATAATTTAATGTTTGAATATTATTTCATGCAAATATTGACCTTGACTGCGCCTCAAATGGTCCATCCGCTTAGTTCAATTTTGGCATTTCCACGTTTTTGAGTAACAGAGGCCCAATTGCTGCGAACGGCGACGAATCGATAATTGATGGTCATCATTAACACTGGCCGATACAGCTGCGATATTTTCTTCAGTTCGCACTCTACGTAAGTGTGTTGGTGGTTTAATGTCCAACAATGTAAATTTGGTGCTAAATTTAGTCACAATAGCCCGAATAGCCGCTTCAGTGGGTCGATTAAACTGACCATAAAATGGAAGTGCGCGATGAACTTTCTTAACAGAGCACGCATTTTTATAATAAAATTCAATAATTTGCAAGCTTTGTTCGTTTGTAAGACGATTCATGGTTAAATTATAGACCAAACTGAAGATGTTTGACAGTGAAACAAAAGCCGAAACGTGTGTCAGCTGTTTAAACCAGTGTTGCCAAAAAGATAATAGCTAAAAAATCACCCTTTGCTATTTAACTATTTTTAAAAAAGCTATATCTTTTTAACGAGTAATCAGAAGAAAACTCAAGGTATGCCGGGAGGTGTTTTTAGTGGGTACTAAAAAATGTAAAAAAAATGAGGAAATCAAAAAGGTTTTTTTTTTTAACTGCCCGATTTGTCGTGGAAATCCCCATATCCCTAGCCCTCAGAAGACGAGCATTTATAAGGTAGCCTTACGGACTCAAATTTTACTCAGAGACCAACTAAACATATTGCTATGAAGTCATAGCAGGTTTTTGGGTTTAATTTTACCCTAAATTTTTAGGATAGGATTTTAGGATTTTTTTAGGTGCTAAAATAGGCCTGGAAACCCTTTCGTTGTTCTATTTTTTTCTGTGAAATTGCCAAAACTTCCTTTGCATTCCACGCATTAAAGCAGCAGCATTATTTAATACCTCAACAAGTAAGCATTAATTAGTGCGAGAAATATGAGAACAACAACAACAAAAATAAAACTAAAACAGAAAGAAAAATCATAACAAATAAACATTTCCGTTGAATATGATGCAAAGCAAAATTATTCATAAAATTTCGCGCTATATCCGAAAAACAAATTTGCGAAAATAAAACCATAACAGCAATCAGTGCACATCAAGCACATACATGGTACACAGCCCACAAGATTAATTGAACGTGTAACCACAATTCGCTAAAACAAAAAAACCGAAGCCCGAGTTTGGTTAAGTAAACACCATGAAAACAAACACAGCCGCTCCATGCCAGCAAATGTTGGTATATTCTTTTCAATATATATATTCGGTCGACTCTACTCGACTCTAGACCAATATCAACATGTAATGAATGCCACAGGTCAATGTTATGCGCTTACCGAGCTGTGTTGTGCTCTTGGATAGCTAAACCCTACAAACTGTTGTTTGTTCATCCTCTAATAAAAACAAACATATACTCATCCCACCACACACGTACACATATACATATACATACATACTTTCTCATGCACAGGGTAGTTATATGAATACTCAACTACACACACGATAAAAAAATCCTACACACTGTAGGACACCACAGTGTGTAGGATTTTTTTATCGTGTGTGTAGTTGAGTATTCATCGTCGGAAAAGGCTTTAATGTTTAGTCCGGATTTGGGGCCAATTGTGCGGATGGTCCGAAATTAAGCTCGGGGAAAATATATAATTGGAGAAAGAGTTAATTTCATTCAGATATACGCGTGCCACACTTATAATGTTCATTTAAAGAAGATCGATTTATTTATTCTTTTATGGTTTTATTTATTTTCGATTTTTTCTCAATTTATTTATTTTTTATTGGTTTACTTATATGACGATTTACTTATTATTGGCCTATTTAACTATCTTCCAATCGATTTGTTTATTTGTATTTTTTTATTTTTATATCCATTTATTTATGTCTTATGTATTTAATTCTGTTTTATTTATCATTTTTTTATTTATCGATTTATTTTTAGTTATCAATTTATTTTAGGGTATCGATTTATTTAGTTATTTATCGAATTATTCATTTATACGTTTATTTAGCAATTCAATTATTTATTTTTTATTTATAAACCGATTTATCGTTTTATTTTTTTAGAGATTTATTTGTGATTTTTTATCTATTTATGGATTTATAGATTTATTTAATGATATATTATTCGACTTATGTATTTTTCAATTCATTAATTGATTTGTTTATTTAAAAGGGTATTATTCTCAATCTAAAATTCCACGGCCAAAGCTCAGAATGCTAAGAGAAATTCTATTATTCTTAATTTTCAAAACTTGATTTTTTATTCAGTTATTTATTTTATTATTTATCGATTTGTTTATTTAACTATATATTTATTCATTTCTTTATTTACTTATCAATATATCGTAACAATAACAATAACAATAACAGTATACCATATATACAATATGGATGTTTTTCTTTAAGACTGGATAACTAAGCTGCGATATCAAAAATCTAAATAAAATGTTAAAATTTCACTCAAAATAAAAAATTATTTTTTAAAATTGTCGCCAAAAGCAACGCCATTGTGTGTGTGAAAACAAATTTTGAAAAAATAATTTTGTGTTAAAATTGTTTGACTTAGCCTGGATAATTATCCAGTATAAGTCCAACTGATGGTTATCGAGGCTAAATCCAATAAAGTCGACGCAAAATATTTTTTTGAAAATTTCTTTTGATACATATATTTATATTGTAGTTGGTGACTAATTTTTTATTTTGAACGAACAATTAAATTTTTATTAAAGTTTTTGTTATCGCAGCTTGTTTTCCCGGCTTAAAGAAAAACAGCCCTAATATATCTTATATTTGTCGATTTATTTATTTTTATCTTATTTAATTTTGAACAATGAAAACTCGCGAATTAATTATTTAATTATGGAACTATTTATTGATTAATCGATTTGTTTTTTATTTCTTTATTTATATATTTTTAGTTATTTATCGATTATTATCGATTTGTTTTTTTTTATTTATCTATTTATTCATTCATTTTTATTTAATTTAATTTTGTACAATAGAAACCTACTTATTTATCGAACTATTTATTGAATTATCGATTTATTATTTATTTATTATTTTTCGATTATTTTTATAATTCGATTTATTTATTTATCGATTTTACCTATTTATAGATCGATTTATATATTTATCAGTTAAATTATTTACTTAGTGGTATGTACTTATATATCGATTTATTTTTTATTTATAGATTTGTTTGATTATTTATCATTATTATTTATTTGTTACAAATTTTTTATTTATCGATTTATTTATTTATATTGATTTATTTATTTAATAAACGTTTTATCTATTTATCGATTTGTTTTTTTATTTCTTTATTTAAATATTTTTTAGTTATTTATCGATTATTAACGATTTGTTTTTTTATTTATCTATTTATTCATTTATTTTTATTTAATTTAATTTTGAACAATAGAAACCTACTTATTTATCGAACAATTTATAATTTATTTATTTATCGATTATTTTTATAACTCCATTTATTTATTTATCGATTTTACCTATTTATAGATCGATTTATATATTTATCAGTTAAATTATTTACTTAGTGGTATGTACTTATTTATCGATTTATTTTTTTATTTACAGATTTGTTTGATTATTTATCAATATATTTATTTGTTCCAAATTTTTTATTTATCGATTTACTTATTTATATTGATTTATTTATTTAATAAACGTTTTATCTATTTATCGATTAGTTTTAATCTATATCGACTTTTTATTTATCTATTTTATTATCATTATTTTTTCGATATTTTATTTGACCCATTTATATATTTATCAAATTACTTACTCATTTAATTGTATGTACTTATTCATCCATTTATTTTTTATTTGTCGATTTATTTATAATTTTTTATTGATAAGTAATATGTTTATTTACTGTGGATTTTTTATTTATTGATTCATTTACATCAACTTATTTATTTATTATTATATGTATTTATTTATTTATCGATTTTATTTATTTATATATATATATATATATATATATATATATATAATTGATATATTTTTTATCGATTTATTTAACAGTCAGAAACTGTTTATCGTTCTATTATCTATGTTTTTATCGATTCATTTACTTATTTACCGTTCGATTTACATATTTGTTTAATTACATATCAATATATGTATTTATTTTCTCTTTAGTTATTTATAGATTACTTCAATTGTTTATGATTAATTAATTATCATTTTCTTTATTTATCGGTTTATTTAGTTTTTGATCGATTATTTATTTATTTATCGGATTATAATTTTATTTTATTTTTATTTATTTATATATTTTTTATTTATCGATTTATTTATTTGCCATATTATTCATTTCTTTGTCGATTACTGATTTAGTGCTTTATATGTAATGCTCATTTTCATCTTTTATTTCATCGTATATAATTTAATTTTCCTTCTTCTTTACCTTATTACCGAGTTTATTTAATAATTTGACCCAAACTTTACCCACTTATAAAATGTCAACCACGCAATTCAAATACGATGCAGCGATCGCTCCATTGGATGAATATTACAAGTAAGTCATTAGTTTTATGTATACGTTTATCCCATCATAATATAACACAGACACATTTTTTGATTTCTCTGGACATCATAAAAATAATAATAATTCTTAAATATAGTTAATCTTTCGCTTATTGTAACTATCAATTTAAATAGTAATTCATTAATAATTCTCTTGATGGTTATAATGACTGTTTTTTTTCAATCTAAATATTTTAATAAACTGTTAATTTAAATCATGATTCACTAAATCTGATTTATTGGACGAAACATAAGGACCTGCAGGATAATAATGATACCCTAGATCATCTCCTTTAATTATCTACCTTCCATCTTTCTCTATAAACTTGATTATGTAACTGGCTGTCCCCGATCCACCCTCCAATGAGCATAGCCAGGTACAAATGCTAGGACGGCGTGTTCGTTACAGGCTTCCGATTAAAAGTTATAGGCACTAGAAAGTGCGAATCAGATCTTTTCATATTTCCTCAAAATGCATGAAAAAATTTATTTGGTACATTTCCAATTGAGCGTTGGCTTAATTCTAAAATATTATAATAATAAAAAATAATATTCTATTTGAAAACGCTGGAATACATCGGAATATGCAAGAAAAATGTCAGTTATGCAATTTTACAATTAGGGTGACGATGTACTCTATGCGATTTGTTTAAAAGATGACTTTCGAGGCAAATTTCTAAAAATTCAACATTTTGGTTTTTAAAATTATTTTTGATTGAAAAGTGCCAAAAACATCGCAATGTGCGGCCCACTCTACTTTTCATGCAGAAATACATACACCCACAGACTCGACTGCCAATAAAGTACAGACAGCGCGTGCGAAACACAAATCCTACAGCTTTGTTTGCTGGTATTAAAATATTGAGCGTGTTAAATAATCGAATTTGTGTGTCGAAGAGTGTGTGCGTGTGTGTAACGGAATGTTAGAATATAGAAAACCCATTGAAAACAGTGGACGAAGAGAGAATTTAACTTTCGAAAGTGAAAAGAATATTTACTAAAAAGGGATAGATGATGGCATCATGGGCTATAGGAAGTAATTTTATATTTATTGCATTCAGACTAACTTTCGGAAGTGAAAAGAATATTTACTGAAAAGGGATAGATGATGGCAGCATGGTCGAGTTTTTCGTTTCCAAAAAAGAATTTAAAAACTGAAGTACAAATTCGCTTTGACAAAAGACATGTCCAAATATTATAATATAGAGACGTAGAAATATAATATGGGAGAATTTTTTTTCATAGGTAACATGTCCTGAGGCACACATTAATATCCTGTTTAGGTCACTTGACTTTATTCAGCTGAAGATTCAGTTCTTCAATGCTAGCAAAATTTATGATTAAAAAGGCTCGTAAAGCTTCCTTGATTTTTGTTCTTCTTCCAAATTTACAAATACACCCTTACATTGTCCCACTGTTCGTGTCCTTCAAGCTCTTGGCAACGTGTTAATAAAGCAAACACATGCAGACTGAACCATCACATTCCCCACGTTAAATCTCCCCAACGCCCCAACATCCATTGACCAAATCGTAACGAAGCACTTACAATAGCCCGTACAGGGATATTTTATTCTCCATTATAAACGAATGAAGAGAAATTCCCAAATATTTTCCCATTCCTCAGAATAACAGCCGACCACTCTATGTTGCATTGTTATTGTCCATCATCGATTAAATACACAAAAGATTGGAACAATAAAGTCGACAATGACACTGACGTTGGCGATTGATGGCTGGGACTACAGTAATTTGTTGATATGTGTGCGCGTGTGTGTATGCTCGTCTTCCAAGGAACATACATTCGCCCACTGCCCAAAATGAAGTGCTGCTGACAGATGAGTGCGTGCGAGTGCGAAAGATGGTGTTAAACTAATAATTTAATGGGGGGCTGGGTCCTTAAAGGACAATAACAAACAATAAGCACTCGTAAGGGGCAGTAGGTGGGCTAGGGCAGCCTGATTGGCATGAGTTGATCGGCTCTAGTCGGACGTTGGAAAAGTGCCGATAAATAACACAAAACAAAAGGCGTTTATTGTCCGACTGCAATAAACACTGTTGATGGGCATTTATTGAGTTAATAGACCATTAGATGGTTGAGCGATGGCGAGGGGGGGAGCTGTCCAGCAGTGGGCCAAAAAATATTTGTTAATGGCCCGGGCTAAAGGGGGGAGTTTTAGGTATTTACAAACACTCATTATTTATGCCCAAAACAAAGTGTTGTTGTTGTTCTTGTGGCCGAGTTCAGAGAAAGAAAAGTTTCAAGGCGAACTTGGCCTGCAATTTATTATTCATCATTTTTCTGGTCATAATCGGTATCATGATTATTCGCCAACAAGAGCAAGGGATTTGCTAAACAAACTTGTTTAGATGTTTAGATAATAATAATTTTTAATCATTAAATGAAAATATTGCATTTGGTTAAGAGCTAGACTAAATCTTCTAACCAAATTCAATATTTTCATTTAATGGCCTTGAAAAAATTGTTTTCATTGTCTGTCTAGTTCAAGAATAAACAAAGTAAAGTTCATAAAACAGCTGATAAAGGGCACTACATTAACTGTAGCCACTTAAAAGGTTGAAGGTTCTTCGGAACTAATTTATTGAAATAATGAAAATGGACAAATTAGCCAACATCTTCAAGTTCAAGGAGGCAATTTGGATCTTACGATATCAATACCTAGAGAATCGTTACAATAATAAAGTCTGGAAAATTTAATTTGGGACAATCGCTGAACAAAAATCCATCCAGAAAACTAAAACCCATCAAAAATACAGAAAATATGACCAAATGATGAAACTGAGCCAAATCTTTTTATAATTAGATGTAGAAAAATACAATTTTTTTATAAAACGTATACCAGTTTGGAAAGGGCTGAACAAGAGCATTAATATTTTAATAAGTGACAATTAATAGCAAATCAATTTTATAAAAACACAACTTTTTCAGAAAAACAACTTTCCTGTTGAACATGACGTGAAATATACAACAATTGAGATATTGTAACGAAATTTTGGGTTTTTTGGAAAAAATGTTTGCGAAAATAATTGCCAACAAATTTTTGCATTATTCTCTCATCCAAGTTACCCAAAGTGGGGAAAATATATTCCCTGATTTAGGATTTAAAAAAATCTTTATTTTCGCAGCAATGTGGTAATACTTCTTGACTAAGAAGTCAAAATACGAGGCTAAAAACGTATTAAACATTTCTAATTGACGTTTTTCTAATTGAGAATTTTTGAAAATAAAAATGTTTGTGTCGAAAAATTGTAAATTTTCGAGAAAATTAGCTGTGAAAATAATAGCTCCCAGATGCATTTTCTCCCAGAAAATAGCCAAATTCCCCAAAGTGTGGAAATATGTTCCCAGATTTGGAATTTTTTTAATACAATGTTCGCCATTTCATTATTCAGCGCTGGGATGTAGCAATACTTTTTCTGTGAGAAGTCAAAATATGAGGCTAAATAATATACCAAACATTTTCGAATCGGTGTTTTGGGATTTGGGAATTTTTTAAAATAATTTTTTTATTCGAAAAATTGGAAATTTTTGAGATGGAGGTCCTTTCCAAATTTGGTGATTATGTCCATTATGAAATGGCTCCAAAAATAATGGCATACAAGTTTATGATTTTTTCTTCACAAAAATAACCAAATTCCCCACAGTGAGGAAAACTTGTTCCCAGATTGGGATTTTTTACAAAAATGATCGAAATTTCTTTATTTATTTTTAAGGATGTGAAATTACTTTCTGAGTTAGAAGATTTGAGGCTAAAAAATCATTTTCTAATCGCAGATTTGGGATTTGAAAGTTTTTGAAAAAATGTTTGGTTTGCAAAATTGACTTTTTTGGAGAGTAACTACCGGGGATATCCATTGGCCAAAAAGAGCAAAAGACATTATTACAATTATTCCTTCTTTACGATTAATAATAAAAATTTGCACTTACCGGAAAAAAAAACAAATTTACAAGCGAAGTAATATTGTCGCCTTTTTTGGAAAAAATGATAAAAATAAGACCTTTTTGGATAATTGGAAGGACCCGTTAATGTCCGGTGGAAATTTTGTGATTATGTAGAAAAAAAGGTCTGCGAAAATTATAGCTCACAAGCTTTTGTTATTTTCCCCACCAAAATACCCAAATTACCCGCAGTGGGGGAAATATATTTCCAGACATGGGATTTTTTTAAAAATGGTCGCCATTTCTTTATTTAGCGCAGGCAAGTGATAATATTTTCTGAGAAAGGGGTTAGCATATGAGGTTAAAAGTATATACTAAACATTTTTTAATTTTTTCTATGCGATTTAGGAATTTTTGAAAATAAAAAATGATTGAATCGAAAATCTTGCATCTTTCGAGAGGGTCTACCGGGGTGTTCCGTTGTTCTTATAAATTTTTGCATTATACTCCATGAAAATACACAGATTTTTGGGAAAATATGTTCTAAAATATGGAACTTTTTACTAAAATGTTCTCCATTTCTTTAATTACCACAATGATGTGTAACACATTCTGAGTAAGAAATCAACATACGAAGTCCTAAAACATTTTCTAAGAGCTTTGCATTTTGAGAATTTGTGAAAATATTTTTTTGTGTAAAAAAATTGTCAATTTCCTAGCAGATGTGAGGATGTGTGGTATACTTTCTGAATAAGAAGTCAACACATGGGGTCCTAAACATTTTCTAATTGGTGCTTTATGATTTGAGAATTTTTTAAAATAAAATTTGTTTATCAAAAAATTTGCAATTTTTGATAGGTTCTACCGGGGAGTTTTTTTTACCCAAAATGACTAAAAATGAACATGAAACGCATGCGAATTATGTCTTATTTACGAAAAATAACAAAAAAATGCACTTGCAGGCATAAACAAGAAATTTAGAAGCGAAATAAGTTGTCGCCGTTTTGGAAATAGAAAATGTTTCTATAGATAAATTTGCAATTTTAGAGAGGATCTACCAGGGGAATCATAATGCGAAGGTCCTTTGGCCAAAATGATTCACAAAGGCCATTACACACGTCCGAATTATGCAATCTTTACAAAAACTAAATTGCACTTGCAGGAAGAATAAACAAATTTAGAAGCGAAATAATTTGTCGCCTTATTGGAATTAAAACAATTGCAACATTTGAGAGCATCCATTGGCCAAAATGATTGAAGAAAAACATTAAACACTTCTAAATTAAATATTCCTTACGAAAAATAACAGAAATTTTCACTTTCCAGAAGAAAATAATAATTTCCAAGCGAAATAATGTGGTTGCCTCTTTGGAAAATATCATAAAAATGAG
Source organism: Polietes domitor (assembly GCA_947397865.1). Classification (NCBI taxonomy): domain Eukaryota; kingdom Metazoa; phylum Arthropoda; class Insecta; order Diptera; family Muscidae; genus Polietes; species Polietes domitor. Next base: position 138,274,728 of record OX377622.1, on the reverse strand, counting down.
ACCTTTTTCAAAGTTTTGTTGTCTTCAGAATTGTATAACTTCTGATTGCAGTAACAAATTTGCACCAATCTATCCATTAATTTATTTAGATTTTTATAAGGAATCAAATAAACAAATTTGTACCATTCTTTCCATTAATTTATTTAGAATTGTATAAGTAATCAAAGAATATACACACTTTTTGCCATGAAAGTAAAAAAGTACGAATTTGGAAAACAAACTTTTCATTTTTCGTTTCTACGCAGTCAGAGGATTGTATACACCGAATTTCATGATTCTAGCTGCGGCCATTTGGTTGGTACCATTTTTATTCCCATTTTACTCTGGTAAAAGTACGACTTTCTAAAATCTCTTTATTTTATGTGTCTACGCAATTATAGGGATATACACACCGAATTTCATCATTATAGCTGTAGCCGTTTAGTTGGTACAATTTGTATCCCTCTGATCCCATTGTATCCCACGAAAGTACGAATTTGGAAAAACCTTTTTATTTTTCGTGTCTATGTAGTCAGAGAAATGTATATACCAAATTTTATGATTCTAGTTGCGGCCATTTTGTGGAACAATCAGAGGAATGTATACACCCAATTTCATTATTCTAGGTGCAGCCATTTGGTTGGTACCATTTTTATCCCTCTATTACCATTTTACCCCTTAAAAGTATGAATTTCGAAAAAATACTTTTATATTATATATCTACTCAATTAGAGGAATGTATACAACGAATTTCGTGCTTCTAGCTGGTGTCGTTTGATAAGTACCATTTTTATCCCTTTTTGACGCATTTCACCCCCTAGAATAAGAATCACTTTATGGTGCACGTTTTTGTTATCAGGGGAATGTGCATAACCACTATCAAGTTAGTTCAAACAGACATATTGAAAAAACATGTTCCAAAATATTTGGGGGTTTTAGGGGTATTTTCAGTTCTTGTGAGGAAAAAAAATCCCTTTGGACCGATTTCGCCCAGTTGCAATCCCAACCGATCTTAGTGAATGGTAATCGAGGACAAGAATCGATTCTCAATTCCCGATCAACTATTATTGAATCCGATTCTTAGAATGGAAGAATCGGACCTGAGAATCGATTCTTAATCGGAATCGGTAGAAATGTTTAACCATAAAACTCGAGAGATATAATTTTAACTAACTAGTACAGAAAATGCCCACAATAACAAAGTTAGGGTACTTAAGAACGATATACATGCTGTCCAAATGTTTTGATAGCCTCTCCCTACAAGCGAGAGTGGACTTTAAATTTGCATAAAAATATCTCCAATCCATGGTGGAGAGTATATAAGAATCGCCATGGCCGAACTTTACGCCATTTATTTTTTTTTACTTTAAGGTGTTCTTCCTTAATCGACTATTCTGAATAATCTATAATATATATAGTTTTTGGAAAACGTTTTTCTTATAGATTTTTTCCGATCTATTGAATGATACCATCGCAAAAATATATAATTTAATGTTCACCTTTACTTGTAGGAATTAAAAATAAATTTTACATTTCGAAATCTGCGGACACTTTTATTTTTTTAATATTTTTAGAAGAAAGTTTTCTATAAGTTTATCAAATTTCAAACTATTGCTTTTCCTTGTTTTTGTCATTTATTTTGAGGTCTTTTAAATACTGATGAATTCGATCAAGTTTTGTGTAATATTTCATCAAAACTAACACTTTCTAATTAACACTAACATGAAAACAACTATAAAAAGTTGTTCTAATGATAGTTTCATTAGTCAAATGCGATTATCAGATTTTCTCGAAGATCTTGATGTTAAAATGTAAATGATATCCAAAAGTTGAGGATATTGTATTGTTGGTAGTGAGCAAAGATAAAGAAAAAATCGACTGAACTAATTCACCGTATTTTCAGTATATGCTAGATTTTTTATTGGTGTTACTAACAATTCGTGTTTATCTAACATATAATACTTTATTTCACGAAATATAAATAATATTATAATAGAAAACTATCTTGCTTTACGTGGCCGCTCTCACCATTTTGAATAAAACTTTCTACATGAATCAATTCTGTATAAATGGTATTTCCATAAGCACTTAAAAATACTTTTCCATCGGCAGTTTTATTTATGCATATTTTGTATAATATGTTAAATCATTATCGTCTACTACTTTATCCGATATTTCCATTACAAGCGATCTATCTGGCATTGGGATGTATTTTTACGCAATAATTTAATTTTTCCAAATGCTTGGACTGTTTGGAGGTACGAAAACCCCAGTGTTTGGTACATATTAACCTTTATACCACTGTAAATTTTTTATATCAATTCCACACTTAGTGTCATTTCCTTTTGTTTAATTAATAAAATTGCAGTTTTTAAATTTCACAACTTGTTACCACCAAAAGTACGTACAAAGTTAGTACATACTTTTTGGGTGTTTTTCATTAAATTAAATTTCGATTCCCATCGATAATCGATTACAGTATAAAGTTGGACACATGTAATCGATTCCAAAAGAATCGTTTTTGAGCCCTCAGAATCGATTCTCGATTAGAATCGGAATCGATTTACCATTCACTAACCAATCTACGACTATAAGACGAATTTATGGAAAATTTGAACGTCCCACAGTGGTTCAGAATCAAAATCCATCGGCCAAAATTCAATAACTTTTGTTCTGGTAGACATTTTTGAGTTCTGTAAAAAACAAAATTAGATAAGGACCCAAGGATTATTTTGATATATTAACATTAAAAATCGATAAATCGGATATATTTTAGAAATCGTTCCAAAGTTGACTACTTTTCGTATTTTTCGATTTTAAAGAAAATTAATATTTTATATTTTAGTTTTTATTTTTTTAAACATATTTTTACGTATTTGTTCAAAATGCGAAGAAAAAAATTTATTGAAAAAAAAGCAATTTCTTTTATTGACTTTTCGAACTTTTTCTCACTCATTTTAAGAGATATTGCACTCAACATTTTTTATTACAAATTGTTGTTTCTTAGCTTTATTATGACGTCAAAACTATGTTTGTGCCAAATATAGTTCGTTTGTAATAAATATTTAAAAAAATCCTTTTTGAACAAATGTCTGACTTTGGACCAACACAATTTTTTTTCTTTCAAAAGCTTTTAACGAAATATATACATACTTGGAAAGGCAGAAGGGTCTCCGTTTTTTAGGGTAACTTTTGCCCGCCCGAAATCGCTCCCTTGGAAGATAGGATACATTTAGTGCAGAAAGTCAGATTTTTTAGTTCCGAAACGTAATTTACTCATATTCTGATCATTAACTTCTGAAAAGTAGGTACGCAGATAAAAGGATGAGTAAATGTCTTAAATCTTTATAGGGTCTCAGGTCAATATTTCCAGCTGTCACAAACGAAATGACAAAATATGACTGCAGATTTGTACTTTGGCATCAATTTCATTTCAATTTGGTATGGCCGAGGTGGCCAACTTTGCTGGGCTACCCAGTAGCCCCTTGACGGCATAGGTATACAATATTGTGTGAATCATCTGGAAACCACCTCTGCCCCAATGATGTGAAATTTCATCACGATATCTCTTTCCGTTCAAAAGTTACAGGTTTAATTGAAAAAAATAATCGATTTTCAACAACTCTGCTGCGGTTGCATGTGTAGCCATATCATTAGCCACACTTGTTAAACTGTCCTGGTGAGAGAACAAATAATTACTAATATTCATGCAGATTAACTACAGTTTAGAGTAAATTATGCATACATTTCTATTTCCTTTCCAAACCAATTAGCAGGCTTTTATACTAAACGTTGACTTCCGGTGCGTATGATTTATATTTCATTTGCAATAATTATACGCCACCTTACGCGAGGCCAGCGACATTAGGGTAATTATATGGCAACTAATTTATTGCGGTAATAAAAGCCACAACGATATTAAAACATTTTATTAACTCGTTGCAATGTTTAATAACTGGAGCCCCCTCCCCCACCCGCCTGATAAAATGTATTTTTTCACCATTTTTCCCCACCTTTAAAAACTTTAACCCAAAATGGCGGTAGAAAAAGCAAAAACAACAGCAACAAGGTTATTTCTAAACTCGTTAATTCCTTAAAATGCAATAAAGCTTTTTTTATGGCCAACATAAAGTTCTCGGCGCTTTACTTTGCTATGCGACGCAATTCAACCGCAAACAAAACACTTAGGAACACCAGGCGGGCGGTCAGGCGGTTGGCACCTTTATTGGCCAGCGTCAAGGTGACAATGTACATGGCAAGGTCGCCGTTGGACGTACCCCCCCCCCCCCCCCTCCACACACACACACTCGCACTCCACGTGCAACAACAAGAAAACAATAAACGGCAAAAGTTTTCAAAATTTAATTTAACACAATTTTCCTCATCCCAAAGAGAAAAAACCTCACATCTTTAAAAGAAAAAATTCTCATCTTGGATGGCGCAATAATGTACTGACCTAAGAGCCTCTTAAGGCTTAAAGTACTAGACAGTGGCCGGAAGAGAAAGAGAACGAGAAAGTGGGCAAAGAAATGAAGGCATTGTCATGTTAATATATATTTCTGCAGCGCCAACTTCCTGGAGTATTGTATTCCACAGAAGACTTTCTTTTCTTATTACATTTGCTTAACAATGAAACGGAAAGAGAGAAAGAGATCTCAAAGAGCTTTGCTACGGCAATAAAAGAAATAACAAAAAGACGGTCATTATGATTTCTTTTAAAGTTTAGCTAACATTAACATAACTTAAAATAAATACCAAAGAACAAAAGCATAGAATGTAGCAAAGTTGTAATCGTTAACCCATTGAAGACCACGTCGAACGATGGGAAATATTATATTTCAATTTACAAAAGGGATTTATTTACATTCTGATTTTCCTAATTAAACAATCGTTTATATCGTTTCTTTCTAAATCCAGTAAAAAACTGAAAATCGGTTGATAAGTGCGCTCAAATACGCAAACCCGAGTTTTAATCCGTAAGTCACGATTTTGTGGTATCTGACAAACATCACAAACAGATTCTTGTTGTACTCGACAATACATACCAGAAACAAGTAAAAAGGGCTTTAAGTTATATTAAATACCCTCCACCATGGATTGCATTCAACAGAGGCTGTCGATTTTACAGAAGTGCAGTAACATTGCAGGAAAATGTTATTATTTTTAACTATAACTAAACAAAAATATAAAATGTTAATTATTTTAAACCACGCTTATAAGGCAAGGCTACCAATATGTTTATACATTGAAGTAAATCGAAACAATACTTTAAGTCAGTTCAAAAAGTATATATAAGACAACAATCTTCAATAGAGCTCAAATACTATAAATATTGGTAAATAGTCGGTGCTACAGTCGGTTGTATTTCCTTTCTATTTTAATTCCAAAAGTACACATTTTGAAAATGCATTATCTGACGTACATAGAGCAAAATAACCTAACTTCACGATTCAACCAATTTTCGTCGTAAAAGTAAAAATTACGAATTTGGTAAACTCTTTTTATTTTGCGTGTCTATCAGAGGAATGTATACACCGAATTCCATGATTCTAGCTTCGGCCATTTTGTTGGTACCATTTTTATCCCCTTTTTCCTAGTTAGCCCTCTTAAGAGTACGACTTTCCAAAATCTCTCTATTTTACGTGTCTACGCAATAAGAGGGTTGTAGGCACCGAATTTCATCATTCTAGCTGTAGTCGTTTAGTTGGTACTATTTGTATCCCTCTGTACCCATTGTATCCCTTGAAAGTACGAATTTGGAAAGAACCTTTAATTTTTCGTGTCGACGCAGTCAGAGGAATGTATACTCGGAATTTCATGACTCTAGCTGCGGTCATTTGGTTGGTACTATTTGTATCCCCTTTTTCCATTTTAACCCCGAATAGTACGAATTTAGAAAAAGTGTGTCTACGTAATCAGAGGAATGCATAAAGCGATTTTCATTATTCTAGGTGCAGCTGTTTGGTTGGTACCATTTTTATCCCTCTGTTCCCATTTTAACCCTTAAAAGTACGAATTTGGAAACATATACTTTCATATTATGTATTTAGATATATTATGTAGTAGTGAAATGTAAACACAGAATTTCGTGTCTCTAGCTGTTGTTGTTTGATAGGTACCATTTGTATCCCTTTTTGTCCCATTTCACCCCCCTACGAATGAGAATCACTTTATGGTGCACGTTTGTTATAGGGGGAATGCGCATAAGTAAATACAAGCAGACATAATGATAAAATATGCTTAAATACTCTAAAATATTAGGGGTTATTATGGGTATTTTCAGTCCTTGTGAGGGAAGAATTTCCCTTTGGACCAATTTCTCCCAGTTACAATCCCAACCGATCTACGACTATAAGACGCATTTATAGAAAATTTTGACGTCCTAGCTCCTTTCGTTTACATACAAACGTGCTTTCAACAGACTGACGGACATGACTAGATCGTCTTAGAATTTTATGACGATCAAGAATATATATACTTTATCTCAGGTCGATATGTCATGGTGTTACAAACGGAATGACAAAGTTAGTATACCCCCATGATATATAATGAGAGAAATCGCCACGGAGGAAAAAGTTTTTTCTCAAACAAAGAATGAAAGTATCGCTAATAACTACTACAAATTTTAGCATAGTCACTTTTTGAATTGAACAGAAGTATTATTTTGAAATATATGGTCGATGACTTTCTGATTTGAGCTGGGATATTGAAGTCGACACACTAAAAATCTCACTTTGCCAATTCAATTGTTTATCAGCGTTTCTCATTTGAAATATGTGACCGCTGGTACTAATATGAACCCTGATTTAAGTCAAAGACATACATTCGTTGCGAAAGTTCTGATGAGATGGGGTAGCGCCCATCGAAACTGCGCAGTCAACTTTTAGCTGCAACAATAAAGGTCTCACTTTGCCTTTTTTGCTAATTTTTGGGTTCTGCTGAAGACTTCAGCACAGCCTTTGGTCTTAAACCAAAATAAATGACAAGACATACAACATAACAGACCAACAATACATACAAACAACAAATATTAATAATATAGTATTTTGCATAAAAATACCATACTTTGCCTAATATGTTACAACACGTCTATGTTTGCCATTAATTTCTCTTGTCCGAAACGTGGCCACTAAGAAAATTTGGACCAGGATTCTATACATTGCCTTTATCAATTTTTTCCATCTATTGCTCCTATACAAAAGTTGGCCACTAAAAACATTAGGACTAGGAATCCCTGTATTTAAAAAAAATACACGATAATTATGACTTTAATTTTCTTATATATAGAACATATCGTTACCAAAATATAAAAAAGACTCAACTAACATTTTTCGCAAATCGATACTTTTGTTTATTATGACCGAAGTTGTTATGTTGAGTTAAAATAACCAAAAATCTCGATTTGCAAAAATTGTTAGTTTATATTTATATTTTGGTCGAAGTCAAAAATAAAAAACTTATGCAAAATTTTCTTTTTGTTAAACACTCCTCTAATTTAAAATCGTTTGTTTTTGAAATTTATAAAAAAATACCATTACAATGACATTTCTCGTTTTATGTCCACCAAAATGCTCTTTTAAGTCGTCTAAGTCATTGGCATTGATGTGTGGAGATTTTATTTTTTGCTTATAATGTCTTTAAGTGATTCAGATAATTTGAATAACATATTAAGTGAAATTATTTGAAAAGTAATTAATAATTTCATTATAATTTTTTTCTAGACTAAGATCCTGCCAATATGCAAAATAGATATTATTTTTTTAAATTCTGGTTTGAAATAAAATTTTTCTTCTTTCTTTCATCTTTGTTAAGGAAATATTAATTTTTCGAATTAAAATAAAATATTTTTTTCAATTTTGAATAGAATTGGTCTAAGTCAGTGCACTAGAGGTACCAACGATTTTGATTATTTTCATAAAAGTTCCATAGTAGTTGGATATTTTAAGAGAACAATTTTGTGCTTCGGTGGAAAATTATTTTTCGATTGAATCCAATGCAAACCATTCCATATCTCAAAACGGACTTAGACCACTTTCTGGCATATATATATTTGAAATTTGTTTCTTTAATCTTCTGAGTGTAGATCTTTATTATATATCACAGAGGCATTTTGATATTCCTAAACTTTCTGTTTTCTTTTAGAAAATTTTTCCCGGATGTAATTGCATCAAATATTTTTGAGGTAAATTTCATATGAGGGACCCTAGTTTATCTTTACTAAGCTGCGATAACAAAAATATTAAAATTTCACACAAAATAAAAAAAATATTTTTTAATTTTCCCGCCAACATCAATATCAATGTGTGTATGAAAAAATAATTTAATGTTAAAAAAATTGGACTTAGCCTGGATAATCATCCAGTCAAATTTACGGTTATCTAGGCTAAGTGTAAAAAATTCAACACAAAATATTTTTTTAATTTGCTTTGATACAAATATTTATATTGTAGTTGGTGAAATTTTGAAAATATAATTTTTATTTTGAGCAAAAAATTTAAATTTTATTAACGTTTTTGTTATTGCAGCTTGTTAACCCGCCTTAAAGAAAAAAATCTCTAACATAACTTTTATTCTCAGAATCCAGTTACAACTAGGACTCTATAAAAAATTGTGTTTATTATACACTCCACGAGAGTATTATGTCTTTGTGCATTTGTTTGTAACACACAAAAGGAAACGAGATAGACCCATTGTTAATTATACCGATCGTCTTAGAATCACTTTCTGAGTCGATTTAGCAATGTCCGTCTGTCTGTCTGTCTGTCCGTCCATCTATTCTTGTAATCACGATACAGGTCGCAATTGTAGACAGAACCAAATGAAACTTTGCACAACGATGTTTTTCGGGATAAGGACGAACGCTATTTAATTTGAAGAAAATCGGTTCAGATTTAGATATAGCCCCCATACGAATTTCACTCCCGATTTGACTCTTTTCACTCTAGATACCACATATTACAACAGATTTTCTTTAAAATTGGCAAAACATCTTATATTGTAACTAGAAACACCTGTGGTAAAAATGTGTTAGATCGGTTCAGATTTATATATAGCTCCCATACAAATTTCTCTCCCGATTTGACTTTTTTCGCTCTAGAGACCACATAATGTATCAGATTGTCTTCAGATTTGGTAAAACATCTTATATTTCCACTAGAAACACCCATGGTGAATATCGGTCAGATCGGTTCAGATTTATATATAGCTCCCATACAAATTTCGCTCCCGATTTGACTTTTTCCGCTCTGGAAACCACATATTGTATCAGATTGTATTCAGATTTGGTAAAACATCTTATGTTCCCACTAGAAACTCCCATGGTGAATATCGGACAGATCGGTTCAGATTTATATATAGCTCCCATATAAATTTCGCTCCCGATTTGACTTTTTCCGCTCTAGAAACCACATAATGTATCAGATTGTCTTCAGATTTGGTAAAACATCTTATATTTCCACTAGAAACACCCATGGTGAATATCGGTCAGATCGGTTCAGATTTATATATAGCTCCCATACAAATTTCGCTCCCGATTTGACTTTTTCCGCTCTAGAAACCACATATTGTATCAGATTGTCCTCAGATTTGGCAAAACATCTTATATTTAAACTAAGAACATCTATGGTGAAAGTCGGTTCAGATTTAGATATAGCCCCCATACAAATGTCGTTCCCGATTTGACATTTTCCTCTGTAGGAACCACATATTGTACTCGATTTTCTTTAAATTTGGCACAACATCTTATAATCTTACTAGAAACACCTATGCAGAAATTGGGTAAGATCGGTTCAGATTTAGATATAGCCCCCATATAAATGTCGCTCCCGATTTGACTTTTGCCGCTTTAAAAGCCACATATTGTGCTCGATTTTCTTTAAATTTTGCACAACATCTTATAATCTAACTAAACAAAACTATGGTGAAAGTGGATAAAATCGGTTCAGATTTAAATATAGCCCAAATTCAAATTTTGCTCCCATAAGTTTAACCGATTTTGGCCAAACTATACATTTTATATTTCACCTATTTCGTTCCAGGTTTCAATATATCCTCATACAAATGTCCTTTCCGATATAAAATTTTTTGTCAAACACATACATTTACAGGATACAAAAAACCTTCCCGTTTTCACTTTTCACCGAATTGAATTGTATTCGGATTGAAAGTGGAGTGTATCATAGAGTCGGCCCCGCCCGACTTTAGCTTTTCCTTACTGGTTTTTCTTATCAAAACATACATCATACTTTCTATACAAACATTTACAACTTGGTTTCTATAAAAAATTGACTTTTTGGTTTTAGTTTTCATATCAAAACACTATTTTAGATCCTTGGAGTGTTAATGAAATTATTTTAGATTTATTTTATTTACTCCTTACAACATGAAACGAAAGGCAAAACTTTGCTTTCTCATATATTTTAGTGCCTTTTAACCCCAGCCATGGGTTAATAGCAAAACTTAATGTTATTTAAATTGAAAAACTTGGAAAATATTCTTTATTTATTGAATATTAATAAAACGAAGAGCTCGCTCAACATTTTCAGAAATAAATTTCCATTCAATCATTTCATTCCTTAGCATTAACTAGAGAATGCGTCAGCATTATCCTCGAAAATGGTACGTGTTTTGGGGAGAGAAAATAAAAATTTCTCACAATTTTTCTCGCAAGCAATCGAGGCTATTATCTGCGAAGTGTATTTATGTTGTGTCGTTTTTTCGTCGCACTTTTTTCGCGTTACGATAATTTTTCGCATTTCCAAAGCGTATCAATCAATAAAATCGTTGTTCGATTAGAGCCAAGTCGTTTCGTTGATGTGCTGCTTTTTTATTTCTTTATCATTTAAGGACCACGTTGATGTTGTTTTTATAACACCGCCAGCCACCTACAGCTCTCCCACCTACGCCTCTCCCTCCGTGAATATTTATCTAATGCATGTTGGCATGTCGAGTGTGGCATGGCATGGCGTGGTGTGGCATGGATATTATTATCGACAAGAGCGAACCAGCAAAAAAAATCACAGCAAAGAAATCGTTAATGGGGCGAAGTATTTATTAGAGCCAATAACATAGAAAACAGATTTCACTTAAAGTTTTTCTTGGCTGCTTTGGCAGGCATGGCGAAATCTTAAAGATATTACCAGGGTTTTGCTAACTTAAATGGATTGAAAGTGAAGGAAATACGGGACATTTCTCGAATGGTGAATGGATTCAAATTTCTGTGGCGATTTTTTTAAATATATTTTTAATACAAAATATTAATTTTAATTATTTCTTACCTTGAATTTGCTGCTGGACCTGACGGTTCGTCAACAAATTAACACCCACTGCCTTAGGAAGCCTCTGAAATTGAGAGGATAACAAATGAGTTAGTTTCGTTAGATAATTAAAAAAATTAGAGATAAAAATAAATTTTAATAAATTTTTAATAAAATTAAAAAACTATATATTTTTTTATTTAATATTAGTTTAAAAATATATAACGAATCTGAATAATTATAAAAAATAAAAAAAAAAATATTTACTTTTTGTATTATATTTATTATATCATATATATTCTATATCTTTATATTCTATAAGAGTATATTTTCTCTTTCCCTTACTAAATTCAATATCCTCCAAAATCCTTCATTAATACAAGTTTAAGGTCACGATAGCTAACAGCAGATCCATTCACCTCCGCTTGGGAGACAATTACCTTCCAGCTATTATCGTTGTACCATTCCCACCCAGGCTGTGAAAGGTAATAAACCTATGAAAGCAGACTATTCGTTGTCAATAAAAAAGGTGGCTCTTAACGCCCAATAATATAAAATCTACACTTAAATAGCTCACACATGTTTGTACCACAACATACGTTGACGTATTGCTAGGTTCTCAGGCCAATGGAACTAACTCACATTTTTAAATAGCAATTTAAATTATTTATTTTTTATAAAAAATAAATATAAAAACTATCCAAGTAAAACATATTATATTTTTTAATTTTTATTTTTATTTTTATTTTTATTTTTATTTTTATTTTTATTTTTATTTTTATTTTTATTTTTATTTTTATTTTTATTTTTATTTTTATTTTTATTTTTATTTTTATTTTTATTTTTATTTTTATTTTTATTTTTATTTTTATTTTTATTTTTATTTTTATTTTTATTTTTATTTTTATTTTTATTTTTATTTTTATTTTTATTTTTATTTTTATTTTTATTTTTATTTTTATTTTTATTTTTATTTTTATTTTTATTTTTATTTTTATTTTTATTTTTATTTTTATTTTTATTTTTATTTTTATTTTTATTTTTATTTTTATTTTTATTTTTATTTTTATTTTTATTTTTATTTTTATTTTTATTTTTATTTTTATTTTTATTTTTATTTTTATTTTTATTTTTATTTTTATTTTTATTTTTATTTTTATTTTTATTTTTATTTTTATTTTTATTTTTATTTTTATTTTTATTTTTATTTTTATTTTTATTTTTATTTTTATTTTTATTTTTATTTTTATTTTTATTTTTATTTTTATTTTTATTTTTATTTTTATTTTTATTTTTATTTTTATTTTTATTTTTATTTTTATTTTTATTTTTATTTTTATTTTTATTTTTATTTTTATTTTTATTTTTATTTTTATTTTTATTTTTATTTTTATTTTTATTTTTATTTTTATTTTTATTTTTATTTTTATTTTTATTTTTATTTTTATTTTTATTTTTATTTTTATTTTTATTTTTATTTTTATTTTTATTTTTATTTTTATTTTTATTTTTATTTTTATTTTTATTTTTATTTTTATTTTTATTTTTATTTTTATTTTTATTTTTATTTTTATTTTTATTTTTATTTTTATTTTTATTTTTATTTTTATTTTTATTTTTATTTTTATTTTTATTTTTATTTTTATTTTTATTTTTATTTTTATTTTTATTTTTATTTTTATTTTTATTTTTATTTTTATTTTTATTTTTATTTTTATTTTTATTTTTATTTTTATTTTTATTTTTATTTTTATTTTTATTTTTATTTTTATTTTTATTTTTATTTTTATTTTTATTTTTATTTTTATTTTTATTTTTATTTTTATTTTTATTTTTATTTTTATTTTTATTTTTATTTTTATTTTTATTTTTATTTTTATTTTTATTTTTATTTTTATTTTTATTTTTATTTTTATTTTTATTTTTATTTTTATTTTTATTTTTATTTTTATTTTTATTTTTATTTTTATTTTTATTTTTATTTTTATTTTTATTTTTATTTTTATTTTTATTTTTATTTTTATTTTTATTTTTATTTTTATTTTTATTTTTATTTTTATTTTTATTTTTATTTTTATTTTTATTTTTATTTTTATTTTTATTTTTATTTTTATTTTTATTTTTATTTTTATTTTTATTTTTATTTTTATTTTTATTTTTATTTTTATTTTTATTTTTATTTTTATTTTTATTTTTATTTTTATTTTTATTTTTATTTTTATTTTTATTTTTATTTTTATTTTTATTTTTATTTTTATTTTTATTTTTATTTTTATTTTTATTTTTATTTTTATTTTTATTTTTATTTTTATTTTTATTTTTATTTTTATTTTTATTTTTATTTTTATTTTTATTTTTATTTTTATTTTTATTTTTATTTTTATTTTTATTTTTATTTTTATTTTTATTTTTATTTTTATTTTTATTTTTATTTTTATTTTTATTTTTATTTTTATTTTTATTTTTATTTTTATTTTTATTTTTATTTTTATTTTTATTTTTATTTTTATTTTTATTTTTATTTTTATTTTTATTTTTATTTTTATTTTTATTTTTATTTTTATTTTTATTTTTATTTTTATTTTTATTTTTATTTTTATTTTTATTTTTATTTTTATTTTTATTTTTATTTTTATTTTTATTTTTATTTTTATTTTTATTTTTATTTTTATTTTTATTTTTATTTTTATTTTTATTTTTATTTTTTGGAAAGTCAAATTATATTACATATTAAAATTATGATTAAAATTAATTTTATTCGCAAAAGTACTATTTATTTCCTTACCAAAAATTAAAGAATCTATCTATAAAGTGGGCATTATAAATAAAAAATATTTGTTTACATCACCACACATCAATGTCAAACTAACACTAAAGACAATTTTGGTGTTAATAAAATGAGAAATGTCATTGTAATGGTACATTTTTTAAAAATTTCAAAAAGTTACATCCTTAAATAAGAGATCTGATCAAAGTAAAGTAAAATAGGCCCTGTTTTGGCTTTTTGACTTTTTTCAAAAGTCTCGATTTAACCATTTCCGCTTTTGAGCCATACCCACACTGTGACTGTGTGCGTTCATATGTCACCACAAATCTCAGCATTTATGATGCTCACTTTACACTCGACTGCTGAAACACTGAAGCAGCTGAAGAAGAAAAATCAAAAGAGTGTTTTTTCGTCTTTCTGTTCCGTTGTTCCTTGTTCGCTTTGTTCTTGCCATGCTTCGAATACACGCAGCATTAATGTCTGTTACTTATTTGCCTTTAACGTCTTTTAGCCATATTATGGCTTTAAATGGTTAACGGCTTTAAATGTGGAGAAGACGTTATAAAAACAACGTATGACACCGTTGGCACAATGATCCGATGGCAATAATTTTGAAATAAATGTTGACTTTTAAAATGGATATGAGCGATAGTGAAGGAGGGGTCTAATGAAAGTTCAAGGGTTGCATAATTTAAAAACAAATGAATATAATTAGGTCTTAACCGGAGTAAAATTAATGTAATTACTGGTGAGAATTTTTAATGAATAAACCATTTCTTGTTTAAAATAAAGAGAAAGAGAAAACCAAAGATATATGAGGGTAGTACAACACACCTGTCAAATAAATACTTTTTGAATTGTTGGAAAGTTTAGTAAAAAAATAGCACGCAATTTGTTGCCGAAAAATCTTTGGATAAAACCTTTGTCAAAAAGAACATTTTCCAATTACACATTTAGTTGGGAATTAATTTTAATTTTTTTATTTAGTGGAATTTAAAATATTTCGAAGAAATGTATGGCACCTATGTGGAAGGAAAGCTTGTTTTTAAACATAACATAAGCCGATTTTATTATTATTTTTTTGTAAATGATATACAACTTTATTGGACAATACGTTAATTTCGTCAAAGAGTGAATGTGAAAAGTATTTTTAATATAATCAACTAATTTTATTAGACTTTTTTATTGTTGTTTTAATTAACTAACGAACAAATTTGAATTTTTAAGTACATTCAATAAAATTTTGTTTGCTTCTGCGAAAGATGTTTTGAAAAAATCATAAAAATTAAAACACTTTACATAGTTTATCAAAACGTGTGTTCTTATACGTTTCTGCGACTTTGAAATTTAAAAAAATCGAAAAGTAAAATTATAAAACTTAAAAGAACTAATATGTCAATTCTGTACCTTATCAATATTTTAAAGTAATTAAAATAATTTCAAAACAAGCATAGAACATTAACATCGGAGAAGTATTTCTGGAAATACATGTCATTTATGAAAAATCGCAATTTCACCAATGTTGGTTATAATTCGTGATTTTTTTTAATATTTACATTAAAAACCCAATTCCGGTCAAAGACAAAAATTTTAATTAATTTTTGTGAAAATTTTAATGTTTAGGTAATATAGAAATATATAATAATATAGAATGGTAATTTGAAAAAATAGCTCTTTCTAGGGATTTTTCTTTGGGAATTGTTGGCATTTTTCTGAGGTATGAACTTCTGGTTTATTATTTATTTTATTTTGTAGATATGGAATAAGAATGAAGTCATTGAGGAATTTCTGGTAAAAACAAAAAATAAAAAATATAATTTTTCCAAAAAAATATTCAAATTTATTTTTTGAAAAATATTTTTTGCGATTAAAATACTCTGTAGTTTCTGAGATATCGTCAAACATATAGATGTGCTTTTGTGTTTTTATTTTGTTTTCATTGAAAAATAAAAAATCCCGTGTACATTATGATGGCTCAAGAAAATACATTGCAATGCATTTTCTGAATTAATAGACCCTTGGAAGCACTATAAATAAAAAATTGTATTTTTGTCTTATTTGACGTTTATATTGATTTTTTGTGGTTCTTCAAGGTGACAGCTAAAAACTCATATAAAAACGTACCTATACTGGGATAGGTCCATATGGATATATCAGAGAAGTGGTCCCTAAGTGTGAATAAATGGTAAATTCTCTTGAGGTGCGTTCCAAGTCATGCCCTTTGAAACCGATTCCAGGTCATATCCTTTGAGACCGATTCTAGGACATGTCTTTTGAGGTATGATGCAAGTCATGTCCTCTGAGACCGGTTCCAGGTCAAATCCTTTGAGACCGATCCTAGGTCATGTCCAAGACATATCACAGGGGGTAAATTCACTCATCCCCTTCAATGACAAACAATGTTAAAAGGAACCGGTCCCCTTCATACCTTTGGGTTAGAACCAGGACCGATCCTTACACACCAGGGACCAGTTCTGGGACTTGTCCTGGGACAGTTCATTGTTTTTACAAGGAATTCCAAAATTTACCCGTCAAATACCTACTAAGAATTTATTGATATTTTTTAATAGCAATTTTTTGCTCAAATATATCAATAATTTGCTTAAATAGTCGATTCACTTTTGTAGACTTCATTTAATTATTCTTTTTTAATCAAAAATTTTATTTTATTTATTTTTAAATCAATTTTTACACACAAATTTTCTCTCGTGAACGAGCCCTCGAGTTGCATTTTCTTAACGTTACCGAACACTTTCTCCAGACCCCTCCCACAACCGAGTCAACTCCTTTTGTGGATGTGGATGATGCTGTGGTGAAAGCGACAAAAAGTATATTAGTACACACATACATACATGCATACACATGTATGTGAGTAGTATTTGTTGTTATTGTCGTTGTTTTCCTTTTGTTGTAAACAATTTTATACAGTTGTTTAATGTTGTAAGAATACATTCAAATACATATGTATGTATGTGTATGAAGACAAACACATACAAACGTCTCATGCACACTCGTTCGCATTTATTTCGCTGTCATAAAATAAACAGAAGCAAGTCAGTGAAAAGAAAGGCACAACGAAATCGTTATTTTGCTTTTATTTTTTATTTGTTCGGTCTGAAGAGAAGACAACAACAAGAAAATCATGCATTAAACGCAAAACATCGCACAGCATCGCACAATACCACGACGATTTAAACTGCCAAGGAAATGGCAACATTCAATATTGTATGCCAACTGTGCACAGTGGGGCAAAACACAGGAAATTCGCATATCTACTAAATAATTGCAATACTTTAAATCAGAGAGAGAGAGAGAGAGAGAGAAATTAATGGAGGACAGATAGATGGACCGAAAGAAGGACACCCGGACTGGTGAAGAATGGGGAGACAACAAATGGATATGGATGAACTAACTGTGGGTAGTCGGATTCAGTGACAGGCGGATGGAATTAGTGTGAGATCTATTCCATGATATTACAACCATTTGCCAAATTTTTCTCATTCCACACCACTGTGCTCCAATTCAATTGGATATGAGTTGGTGTGTGTTTTTATATACGTGTCTATAGTACACACAGTCATTACAAAGCCAACCTACAGAGTATAACCACATGGGACATTAGAAAAACATTCATGCCAATGAGACGCAAAGCAGAAGATAAGAAGAAGAAAAACTAACCTACCACTGTCTCCCCGCCCAACTGGGAAACCCTGCCACCAGACACAGATAACAGTGGGTGATCATCAGTTAGGCAAAAATATGCCATCCACGGAATAGATAAACTCGTGCCAGCTGGAGCTCTTTTTTTTTTGCTTCTAAGGACTAGATTGTATTCCTTTAATAAGCACCTGCTGCAAGAGGATTTAAACTACTTCTAAACACACCATTGATAGTGATGATAGTGCTAGTGATTGGAAATCTACTTAGAGAGCACGTATAGAAGATAGAAGTTCATTAACCTACAGTATTCAGATAGACTCTATGCCAATACATAGACAATTAGCTTCAAGGACCTTATGTCATGTGTGTAAAGTGGGACTACTTAAATCACTGCTGAGCAGCTACTCGTCGTGTGTTAATCTCCTCAATAAGTGTGTTGAAGTGAGATAATGATTTATCTAATCAATGCTACAGTCAAGAGGATTTTGCTTGTAAGTTTATGTTCATTTAGCTGGCCGGGGATAGAGTGATTCGAACAATTTGACAGATTTATTCTTCTAGTTAAGGGGGATTCCTAAAAAACACATAAAAATAACTAAAAACATAAAACAATAGGATACCTTCAAAAATCCTACATAATAGTTATTCTATATTAATAAATATAGTATTGGAACAGTATCCAAGGGCCGTACTATGGAATCATTTTTTTAGAGTAGATGAATAAATGAATATGAATATATTTGTATACAGTTAATAGTCTATCCTCCTATACTATGAAATATAGTACTATGTATTTATTTTTAACGACTGCCAGCCAGACCGGCTTATCGTTTAGTACATCGATCGACTAAGATTCGAATTCTAAATCTATTTATTCGGACACAGAGACTGACAAGATGTCTGTCAGACCATTTTTCCGTCCTCCCGTCCGTTCGTCCCTCTGTCTGTCTATGAGAAATTTTCGAAATAAATTTGAAAAGTTTTACAAACAAATATTTAAAAATATTTTTTTAAAAAATATTGAAAATTATTTTTACCCAAAAAATATTGAAAATTATTTTTTCCAAAAATGTTGGGGTTTATTTAACAAATAATTTCTCAGAAGAATTTTTAATTTTTTCCAAATCAAATTTAAAAATCTGAATTTGATTTCTTTTTCAAAAAAAAAAATACTTAAAATTATTTTTACCCAAAAAATACTTAAAATTATTTTTACCCAAAAAATATTTAAAAATATTTTTATCCAAAAAATATTGAAAATTATTTTTTACCCATAAAAATATTGAAAATTATTTTTTTTTTCAAAATATTGAGGAAGAGGAATTATTTAGCCAATCATCTCTCAGAAGAATTGTTAATTTTTGCCAAATCAAATTTTAAAAAAATCTGAATTTGTATTTCATTTCCAAAAAAAAATATTTAAAATTATTTTTACCGAAAAAAATATTGACAATTATTTTTACCCAAAAAATATTTAAAATTATTTTTATCCAAAAAAAATATTGAAAATTATTTTTACCCATAAAAATATTGAAAATTATTTTTTTTCAAATATTGAGGAATTATTTAACCAATCATTTCTCAGAAGAATTGTTAATTTTTGCCAAATAAAACTTTTACAAAATTTTGAATTTCTTTTTCAAGAAAATATTTAAAATTATTTTTACCCAAAAATATTGCAAATTATTTTTACCCAAAAAAATATTGAAAATTATTTTTCTCAAAAAATGTTAAAAATTATTTTTTTCCAAAAAATATTGAAAATTATTTTTTTTTTTGAAATATTGGAAATTATTTTTTCCAAAAATATTGAAAATTATTTTTTCCAAAAACTATTGAAAAAATTAAAAAAGAAAAGAAA
The DNA here is from genome assembly GCA_947397865.1 of Polietes domitor. NCBI lineage: Eukaryota > Metazoa > Arthropoda > Insecta > Diptera > Muscidae > Polietes > Polietes domitor. The sequence goes on along the minus strand of OX377622.1, from coordinate 138,255,206 downwards.
AAATATAAATTTATTTTTTTTTTTAATTTTATGAACAAATATCTACAATTGTGTTGCACAAGATCCGAAATTTTAATTTTCACTTGAAAATTATTTTTTTGTATTTTTTGTTTGTCTTATATGTTTATAATAAATATTTGATTTGAACTGGGATATTCTCCTTTCTCAAGATGATATTGATTACAGAACAAAAGAAAACAAATAAAAAATTTAAAAAATACGAATTATGGCAGTCCTGATTATTGAAATTTTGCAAATTACTAGGAAAAAGAATTATGTAACAAATTATGTCTCAGGATAATTATTAATTCTTACCAAATAAAAAATCAAATACAAAAAAAAAATATTTTTTATTTCAAAAAATAAAAAAATATATTTTCAAGAAAAAATATTTTTATTTTATTGCCAATGAAAAACGAAATTATTTTAAAAAATTACAAACTGTGGCAGTCTTCAATCATTGATATTTGCATTTTTTGAAAATAAGGCTAAAGTAACCAAGCATTTCTCTGAATATTTTTGCCAAATAACAATTGAAATAAACATTAAAAATACTTTTCTTTTTCAAAAAAAAAATATTTTTCTTTTTCAAAAAAAAAAATATTTTTCTTAAAAAAATCTTTTTCAAAAAAAAAATATTAAATTTAATTTCTTATAGTTTTTTTCGTTTGTTTTATTTTGGTCTCTAATTAACATTTGATTTTTCTTAAAAACCATCCTAATGCATATATTCCAAAAATATTAAAAATAATTTTCTGAAAAAAAAAATAAAATTTTATTTTTTATTCTCGTTACAATCAGAAACACTCACTTAGAATATTTCAGCTTAAAATCGCCAGTAGTTTCGAGATATTAGCCAAAATGAATTTAATTATTTTATTATTTTCACACTTGAGCGTTTCTACATTTGTGCTGATATTTCAGAAAGTAAAGGCGATTCCACAACAAAATTATTTATATTTGTCCAGGAAATTAAAGAAAAATATCACAGTTCAAATCAAATGTTAATTAGAGACCAAAATAAAACAAACGAAAACTATAAGAAATTAAATTTAAAATTTTTCAATATATTTTTTTTAAAGAAATTTTTTAAGAAAGAGAAATCCAGAAATGAAGATTGAATTGTTTAAAGATGAGCAAAATATTTCGTCATCTGTGTGAAAACGCTCCTGAAAATAGCACTAAAAATAAGGTTTTTCCCGTGCAATTTTTCTTAATTTACAGATCTGATCAAAGTAAGTTCGTAGTTTCGACTTAGACTACTATCATTCTAACTGGCACATTTAACCAATCACTTCTAAGAAGAATTGGTAATTTTTGCCACATGAAAATTTAAATAAAATTCTGAATTTCTTTTTCAAAGAAAAAATATTTAAAATTATTTTCACCCCAAAAAAATATTGAAAATTATTTTTTTTTTCAAAAATATTGAAAAAAAAGTAAAAAATATTTTTTTTGTAATTTTTGGAACAAATATTGTTTTTATTTGAAAATTAATTTTTTCTATTTTTGTTTTTCTTTTTTTACTTTGGTCTGCAATCAAAAAAATATTGAAAATTATTTTTTTTTTCCAAAGAATATTGAAAAAATAAAAAATATGTTTTTTTAATTTAATTTAAATATTGTTTTTATTTGAAAATTATTTTTTTTTATTTTATTATTATTTTTTCTTTTTTTTTTTGATTGCAGACCAAAAATCAATATTTGATTTGAACTGGGATATTCACCTGGTTCAAGACCATTTTGCATTAGTATTTTATATAATGCAAATATTAACACATGACATGGTGACATTTATTACTTGGCAGCACACTACCACTATCATGATTTGTACCCTGTGAAACGCTTCGTCAGTTGGCTTCACATCGACTTTTCACTAACACGAATTATTTGCTTTTCAAAAAATATTCAGAATTATTTTTTTCCAAAAAAATATTCAGAATTATTTTTTTCCAAAAAAATATTCAGAATTATTTTTTTCCAAAAAAAAATTGAAAATTATTTTTTTCCAAAAAAATATTGAAAAATCTTTTTTTCCGAAAAAATATTGAACATTATTTTTTTCTTAAAAAAATATATTGAAAAATCTTTTTTTTCCACAAAAATATTGAAAATTATTTTTTTCCAAAAAAAAAAGTTGAAAATTATTTTTTTTCCAAAAAAATGTTAAAAATTATTTTTTCCAAAAAAATGTTGAAAATTACTTTTTTCCAAAAAAATTTCAGAATCATTTTTTCCCAAAAACTATTGAAAAATACAAACAAAAAGAAAAATATTGAGAAATATTTATTGAAATAGTTTATTTTCTGAACAATATCTCCGAAAGTTTAATTTTCATTTGATTTTTAAAAGTACGGAAAGTCATTAATGCTAATTATGTTATATTATGATATACAAATCATACATACTCCATTAATTACAAAATATAAATATGTAAAAAAACATTCATTACAAATGTAACTGTATATAAAAGATTACTAAGTATAAATAAACTACTGAATGTGGCCTTTGAAAGAATCTTTTTTACAGAAGTAGTTTTAACATGATAGTGCAACATGTCGCAAAGCCAAGACCCGTTATGGCAGAACTGCAGCGAAAATTCCCCAATAAGCTGTTTTTAGGAAACTCTAAATTTCGTTGGGCCCCGAGGCCTCCTATCTTCACTGGAAAACAAAAATTTGTCCTTAGTTTTTCCAACGATTTGCAATGATTAACTCTACCAAAATCCTTTGATAACAATTTCAGAGTGGAAATATCAGAAATATCAGCAGAAATGTAGAAATATCCTAGTGTGAACATAATAAAAAAGTAAATATATTTGGCTGGTAACTCAAAGCTACTGACGATTCCACTATCCTATTAAAAATATTTTTTTCTTCAGAAAACAATTTTCAAAATTTTTAAAACATGTATATTTCTTAGTTTCTTGATATCTTTCTCACAAGAATAATTGTGACCGTCTTCCTCAAATTATGCAAACTGTCAAAGTGCTAGATAAATAAGTTCGTCCAACATAAAACATTGCAGTACTAAACACACTGCGAAAAGCTTCGATTATTTAACGCATAATCTTTTAAAATAATATATAGTTTACAAAGCTAAACACACTTTGTAGCATTCAAAACTATAAATAAAATATCGACATTAATCCGTTCTAGCTAAGAAATTAAAATTTCTCATTATGGTAAAACGATAAAAGGATTGCAAACGATTGCATGTCCGTCTGTCTGCCTGGTTGGCATTTGATATGTACATGAAGTCTAAATCAAACGGATGCAGCAAAAATTTAATTAAAATGTATCATTTCGAAATGGAGAAATCAATAAAATACCGAAGCATTCAAACATATGCACTTACATACATATTTGCAATGTATGCAATGTGTTGCAAACTAACACAGTCATCATCAGAAACAGTAGCACCAGCATCAGCAGTAACATCTCAGCCATATCTCCATGTGATGTCTGTAGTCAACAATAGAAGATGAGAATGTATCCTGACATTAACATGAACGGAAATCAAGCGAACGTTTTTAATTCATCGCACTACAAACAACTCTCACACATACTCTGATGCTCTTAACATGGCCAACACTAACATTTCATGGTTAACAGTTGTGAGAGACTGTTACATTTAACAGCACGGTTAAAATATCCCTTTCTGGGCTGTTATGCTTAACATTTTAAGAGAGTTACTAACTAACATTAAAGAGAATCAACAGTAATGTATCTAACATTTAATGTACCTAATAGAGCGAGAGTCCTTTCTGTTATACCATCTGCCAACAGTTAAAGAGTTTTTTGAACTGTGTCCGTGGACACATTGACGAAGGTCAATGCCAGTTTAACAGTGGTTGATGCTACACAAAAAATACACATATTCGTATGTGTATAGGTATGTGTGCTGTGTCTTTAACATAAAGTTCCATAATCCTTTCTGTTAACCCTTTCCGTGGATTTGTCGAATATATTTGACAATTCATATAGTTGCTACTTAACGGCGACTGACGAACAATTCAATTATATTTTTCATATTGTGTTTCTTCTATTCTCTTCACAAAGCTTCCTATTAGTAATATTCTCGACAATTTTTGGAACAAAGCAAGTTGTTATACTTTTTTTCGAGTTTTAGTGTGGCGAACACCCCATAACAAAAATCTTGTATACGAGTTTTTAGCTATAGCTAATTTACCATAGATTTATAACTCGATATAAATAAATAAGATAACCAGAAGAATTTTATAAAATATTTTTGAATATTTTTAAGAGTCTTTGGAGACGTTTCGTAAAAAAATATTTATTGTGATTCAAAATTTTTACGTTTGGTAGCTTATTTGATTTTGTCCTATAAATTTCACATTGATTTTAAAAAGTCTATATCTTCTAAACGATAAACTTCCCACAAAAATAAATATTTTTCCCATTATTAGAGGGCCAATATTACCTTATATACAAACTTTCGTGTATTTTGCTTTCCATAAAATTAATTCGACCCGGAAAGGGTTAAGTTTTAATAAAATTCTTGTTAAACTTCAAAGGCATCATTCGTTTGCTGCTCGTGACAGGAATTCCCTAGAATATATCATTCTTGGTATTTTGTATTTCTCAGAAATTTGTGGTGAATACAAATGCATTCGAATAATGCTCAACAAATCAAACAATATTTTATATAAAGTCATTGAACTCTAACAAATATGTTATAATCACAATTTCTTTAGTCGACCTTGAGTGACAGCTAAATTGGCTTGGATGCATATTGGGTTAGCCACAACAAACGTTCCATGTTGGTTATAGTATCAACGTTCATACACATTGGAAAGTCGAACAATCTATCAGGGAGGATTTCTCAAAGAAGTCGCCAAAGAATATAAATGATGGAGAATTTTTCCCTTTTAGACCAATCGATCTGCCACTATTAGACATTAGGCTGCCCATATAGCATCTGTTGAGATTGTAACTGGGCGAAATCGGTCCAAAGGGAATAAGTGTTTCCCTCACAAGGACTAAAAATACCCATAATAACCCATATTATTTTAGTGTATTTAAGCATATTTTTTTTAATTTGTCTGCTTGTTCTTACTTGATACTGAATATGTGTATTTCCTCTATAACAAAAACGTGCACCATAAAGTGATTCCTATTTGTAGGGGGTGAAATGGGGCAAAAAGGGATAAAAATGGTACATATTAAACGACAACAGCTAGAAACACGCAATTCGGTGTGTACATTCCTCTAATTGAGTAGCTAAATAATATAAAAATATTTTTTCCAAATTCGTATTTTTAAGGGGTAAAATGGGAATAGAGGGATAAAAATGGTACCAACCAAACGGCTGTACCTAGAATAATGAAATTCGGTGTATACATTCCTCTGATTGCATAGACAAGTAAAATACACGGATTCAAAATTCGTACTTTTTTGGGTTAAAATGAAAAAAGGGGATAAAATAATACCAATGAAATGACCGCAGCTAGAGTCATGAAATTCGGAGTATAAAATCCTCTGACTGTGTGGACACGAAAAATAAACAGATTTTTCGAAATTCATACTTTTTGGGGTCCAAATAGAAAAAGGGGATAAAATTAGTACCAACCAAATGGCCGCAGCTAGAGTCATGAAATTCAGAGTATACATTCCTTTGACTACGTAGACATGAAAAATAAAGTGTTTTTTCCAAATTAGTACTTTTAAGGGATACAATGGGTACGGAGGGATAAAAATAGTACCAACCAAACGGCTACACATGGAATAATGAAATTCGGTGTATACATTCCTCTGATTGCATAGACACTTAAAATAAACAGATTTTTCGAAATTCGTACTTTTTGGGGTTAAAATGAAAAAGGGGATAAAAATAGTACTAATCAAATGACCTCAGCTAGAAATTCGGAGTATACATTCCTCTGACTGCGTAGACACGGAAAATGGACGAATTTTTCGAAATTCGTACTTTTTGGGGTTAAAATGGAAAAAGGGGATAAAAATAGTAACAATCAAATGAATGCAGCTAGAGTCACGAAATTCGGAGTATACATTCCTCTGACTGCGTAGACACGGAAAATAGACGAATTTTTCGAAATTCGTACTTTCAAGGGATACAATGGTACAGAGTGATATAAATACTACCAGCTAAACGACTAGATGAAATTAAAATTGCGTAGAAACATCAAGGTGGTAAAAATGGTACCAACCAAATGGGCTCAGCTGGAATCATGGAATTAGGTGTATACATTCCTCTGACTGCATAGACACGCAAAATAAAAAGTTTTTTCCAAATTCGTACTTTTTCTTTTACAGCAAAAATTAGTTGAATCATGATTATTAGGTTATTTTGCACTATGTACGTCTGATACTGGATTTTCAAAATTTATACTTTTGGAATTAAAATAGAATGGAAATACAATCAACTGTAGCACCCACTATCTACCAATATTTATAGTATTTAAGCCTTTTGAAAATATGATATAAGAATATTTATTTTTCGATTTGAAATAAATAATGGTTTGAAATAATTAAAATATTATATTTATTTATAAAATTATTCTTTCAATATTTGTATTTGTTTTGGTTTGGCTATATTAAAAAATTTATATTTTCCTATAATATTACTGCACTTCTACGAAAACCTACAACTTGTGTGGAATGCAATCCACGGTGGAGGGTATATAAAGATCGACCCGGCCGAACTTATCGCCGGTTTTACTTGTTATTTATAAATTTTATATTTAAATCTTTTGTTGTTTGTCTTACAGTTAAAAATTAATAATCATAATTGAATGTCAGAAAAAATAATGCCCCTAATGGTACGCTGTACAAAAAAGTGTTAAACCGTTGTTGGTTCCACAATTAAATTAAAATTGCCAGACCCACGGCCATATGCAATTTTTTTTTTTTTGCGATGTAGAAATCTCATATAAAACTCTTTGTAACTTTAAAGCCGTGGCTCTTGTAACTTAATAAATAACTAAGGCTAAATATATGAACTGAATATTTGAAAAAAATCAGAGGACAATAGTTTATCGTTATAAATTTGTCGATTAATATGTATATTTTACAATGCATACTTTTAAGGTTATAATAAATTTAGTATTGAATAATTTTATTGTTGGTTTTACAGGTACAAATGAAAAGACATATTTTCGGGCCAGAAAAAATAATACCCCTAAAGGTATGCTATACAAAAAATTGCCCAACTGTTGTTGTTTCTGTAGCAAACATGTTCGCTTTTCTTTTATATTTTTTGTAATTAAATAGATGTTTGCAACTATAACTATAATAATTATAGAATTATACTTTTGCTATAACTAACTGAGACCCCGTTGTAAATGTAAAGATATCGGTCGATGTTCAGTTTTTGAAAAGGCGCTGCAGCCGCAACTCAGGACCTATTGACTTGAATTAAAAATATACGTCACAACGGGCAATTTAGTAACCTAGTAACTTGGCATGGGCCAGTGTAGACAAGGCACTTTACAACCAAGGTTTTGCAAGTGTTAGTATTAGTGGGGTGTATATTTAATGATCAAAATTTTTTCCACTTTTCTCCACAGAGAGTATTAAGTTCTTGGTTCAAGGACTACTGTACCTTTTGTAGGCCCATAAAGTACTCCATGAAACTTTTTTTATATTCTACGGAAAACACAAAACTAATTTCCGCCCGTGGTTGGAATTAAGTTCTCCCAATAAATTCCCCGTACGTGGGCTGTCTCATAAAATTGTTACACTTTGTCACTTTCACTATTAGAGACGTCTTCAGCAAATTATGCAATTAAGAGGACACTAGAATTTATGCCTCACCGAGAACAAACAAATGACCTTATCTTTTATCACAAGATTTTTTTTCGTTTTCATTTCGTTTTTTCTTTTTTGTTTTTGTTACTTTGCCTGATTATTGTCGCCGTCGTCACAATTTTCGCAGAAGATCTCTCCACATCATTCCACTCCACTATGGCAATTGTGAAATGCACACACAATTTCAATTCCAATTCCAATTCCAAATGTGTCGTTTCTGCTCGGTCTATGATAAATCGTAAGCCGGCCTTTTCGAAGAGGTTGTGCTAGTGATTTATCAACAACAAGAAGTACATCTCTATTTTCGCCACAAATGATGGCCAACCTCACCTCAGCACACACACGTCAGTGCGGCAACATGCCACACATAGTCACACATGGAATAATGGAGGAAAAACCGTCATTAAGCGACCGGAAAAAAGAAAATCTCTCAAAGTGTACAACGTCATTTTTCACAGGACACCTGAGTTCCCACTGACAAGCCTTGCTTTCGGCAAAACTACTTGCCTACATGGAAAGCCCACCACCATAAGTACTGCTGGGAAATATTATTGCTATTTTTTTCGTTTCTTTCCATTTGTTGTGTTTGGAAACCTCTAGAGAGGCCAAATAATGGAGCAGAAATGAACAAATTGCGCAAAAATATTAGAAAAATACACTTAAGCATACGAGTAAACATGTTGCGAGCGAACGAGCGAGCGAGCTGTGGGAAGGATACAAACGAAGGACTTATGTGGCCTCATAAAATCTGACACAAATACAAGGGCAAACAAAGGAATGAACTCGGCGCGGCAGCCATAGACAGTTGCGCCACAAAAACTAACCGAGCCGAGAAGAAGGCACCAGCACTAGCACTGCTGGCTGTTCAAATATTGCCGTGAACTAAGAGTGAAGGATGGCAAAAGGGTCCAACATTAGGGCAGGAATCTATAGATTGAATCGATGGTGTTTGTTAAAGGAATGATGGGAAATTTTGGAATTCAATATATTGTGTGGAGTTCATAGTTGTGTTTCATGATTTTAGTGTCTGTCAAGGTTTACATAGTCTACATATGCTATGGATGTGTGTGATTTATGTGATGTCTTGGAAAAGTGTGTTGTAATTCTCATTCGTTTGATGAAATGTGCATCTTAAATGGTTTGAGTGCTACGTCCAGCATTTGGTGTAGAGAAAGGAGATAATATTAGGACATAGTGATATTGTTTCAACGAAACTAATTATTCAGTTTCGCTGGAGCAACGAATGCTGACTTCAAGTCACTTTCAATGACATTATTAGTTTATTGACTTAGGGACACACGGAGACATTCTTTATTATTTATGCCAAGAAAATATTCTAATGACAGCTATCACAGCGAAGCATCAGAGAAAAGTCCACAGAGATGCCCAAACGGCAATAATAGGGCTGTTTTTTCATTAAGACTAAACTGCGACAACAAAAAAAAAAACAAAAAAAAATTTCACTTAAAATAAAAAAAATATTTATTCAAAATGTATGTATGAAATAAATTTTGAAAAATAAGTTTATGTTAAAATTGTTGTAAGTCAAATTTATGGTTATTGAGACCAAAAAAGTCAACACAAAATATTTTTTTTTTGAAAAATTGTTTTGTTACAAATAACTATGTTTTAATTGGCGACAGTAAGAAAAAAATATATTTTTTATTTTGAGTAAAAAATAATAAAGAAAGGACAGACATACGGAGAATCTTCTTAAGCCGATATCCATTCAAATATGCAAACGGATCTTGATTTAAAAGATATGGGAGATGAAGTTAGTAGCATTTGAAAAAGCCACAAGGAAGTGTTCTTGGAAATAGAGAAGTGACGGAAAGGTTTAATAACAGATTCGCGGCATCTCGAAAATGTAGCGTGGGACTAAAGAAGTGCTCAAAAAATGACCAAATAGTGAAGTCTTCGAGAAAAACTTTGTATAAAATTTTCTGATGTATTTTTGCTTTATATCTCGCGAATGTTATTAAAAGAAATTTTGGATTTTTTTACTAAACGGTTCCTTTAATATTTGAACACTCATTTTAGAATTATATGTCCGATAACATCCGATACGTTTAATTTACCCTTTCCGTGGATTTGTCAAATATATTTGACAACTCATATAGTTGCTCTATTTCATATTGCTATATTTTTTATACCCTCCACCTCCAGGATGGGGATATATTCAATTTGTCATTCCGTTTTTAACACCTTAAAATATTCATCGGAGACCCCATAAAGTATATATATTTTGGGTCGTGGTAAAATTCTAAGACGATATAGCCATGTCCGTCTGTCTGTATGTCTGTCTGTTGAAAGCACGATAGCGGCCGAACGAAATGAGCTAGGAGGTTCAAATTTTTCCTAAATGTGTCTTATGGTTGCAGCTCGGTTGGGATTGAAAAAGGGCGAAATCGGCCCAGAGGGAAAAAATTTTCCCTCACAAGGACTGCAAATACCGCTAATATTTAGAGTATTACAGACTGTTTTTTGAACATAAAGGGTGTTTTTTATTGGGGTATAGAACTTTAAGTTGGCATCACTTTTTTAACTGGCAGCCATTTTGTCAGCTGTCAAGTGATTAATATTTAGTTTGGTTTGCCATTTCATCATGAACAGGTTGACAAAAGAACAACGCTTGCAAATCGTGCAAATTTATTTCGAAAGTAATGGTTCAGTTCGCGTAGTTCACCGCAAGCTCCGTCCATTTTATGGTCGACATAATCGTCCATCAGAGCAATTAATTCGGTTAACCATGAATCGTTTTCGCACTACGTTTACTCTATGTGATAATACGCATCCGCAGAGACGTCGAACAGTGCGCATCGAAGAAACAATTGCCGCTGTAGAGCAAAGTGTTGAAGAGGACCCGAATGAATCGATTCGCCACCGTGCACAGCAATTGGAGCTTTGTCCATCAACTTTATGGAAAATTTTGCGCAAAGATCTTGGCTTGCGACCTTACAAGATCCAGCTTGTGCAAGAATTAAAGCCGCGAGACCATGTAATGCGTCGTGATTTTGGTGTGTGGGCCGAAAATGAAATTCATCTCGATGCTGATTTTCATCACAAAATTTTGTTCAGTGATGAGGCTCATTTTTGGTTGAATGGCTACGTCAACAAGCAAAATTGCCGCATTTGGAGTGAAGAGAATCCACATGAGACCCTTGAGACGCCATTACATCCACAAAAACTGACTGTTTGGTGTGCTCTATGGGCTGGTGGAGTCATTGGGCCATACTTCTTCCGAAATAATGCTGGAGAGTCAGTTACCGTTAATGGAGACCGGTATAGAGCCATGATAACCGACTATTTTGTTCCCGAATTGGATGGCATGAATGTGGATGAGTTGTGGTTCCAACAAGACGGCGCTACATGCCACACAGCGCACGTCACAATCGAATTATTGAAGGAAACATTCGATGAGCGCATAATTTCGCGTTATGGACCTGTCAATTGGCCACCAAGATCGTGTGATTTGACACCATTGGATTATTTTCTTTGGGGATATGTGAAGTCGCTCGTCTACGCCAACAAACTGGAAACGTTAGGGGACTTGGAAGCCAACATTCGTGGCGTTATTGCCAACATACGGCCCCATATGCTCGAAAAAGTGGTTGAAAATTGGACCTGTAGAATTGGCTATATTCGAGCCAGCCGCGGCGGCCACATGCCCGAAATCATATTTAAACATTAATGGCATAAAATTATCCTTCCAATAAAGCCAAATTGATGGACATTAAAACGATTTTCTTGTGTTTTATTTCAATTCGAAGTTCTATACCTCAATAAAAAACACCCTTTATTAGCTTGTATTTACTTTACATTTGCAATGCGCGTTCCCTTTATAGCATAAAAGGGCACCATGGAGTGATTTTTATTTGTAAGGGGCGAAATTGGACAAAAAGGGATAAAAATGGTACCTATCAAACGACAACAGATAGAAACACGAAATTTGGCGTGTACATTCCTCTAATAGAGTAGATACATAATATAAAAGTATTTTATCCAAATTCGTACTTTTAAGGGGTAAAATGGGAATAGAGGGATAAAAATGGTACCAACCAAACGGTTGTACCCAGAATAATGAAATTCGGTGTATACATTCCTCTGACTGTGTAGACACGGAAAATAAACAGATTTTTCAAAATTCGTACTTTTTGGGGTAAAAATAAAAAAGGGGATAAAAATAGTACCAATCAAATGACCCCAGCTAGAGTCATTAAATTCGTAGTATACATTCCTCTGACTGTGTAGACACGGAAAATAAAAAGATTTTTCAAAATTCGTACTTTTTGGGGTCAAAATAGAAAAAGGGAATAAAAATAGTACCAACCAAATGACCGCAGCCAGAGCCATGAAATTCGGAGCATACATTCCTTTGGCTACGTAGACATGAAAAATAAAAGGTTTTTTAAATTCATACTTTCAAAGGATACAATGGGTACAGAGGGATAAAAATGGTACCAATCAAACGGCTACACCTAGAATAATGAAATTCGGTGTATACATTCCTCTGATTGCGTAGACACGTAAAATAAACGGATTTTTCGAAATTCGTACTTTTTGAGGTTAAAATGGAAAAAGGGGATACAAATAGTACCAACCGAATGACCGCAGCTAGAGTCATGAAATTCGGAGTATACATTCGCCAACTGTAGCAACCACTATCTTCCAATATTTATGCTATTTAAGCTTTTTGAAAATATAAATACAAGAATATTTATTTTTTGAATTGACTTATTTCGATATGTAAACGTATTGGTAGTCTTGCTTTATAAGATTGGTTTTAAATAATTAAATAATTAATAATTATTATATTATAATTAATAATTATTATATTTATTATAAAATTATTTTTTCATTATTTGTATTTGTTTTAGTTTGGCTATATTAAAAAAAATTATATTTTCCTCTAATATTACTCCACATGTACGAAAATCGACATCCTCTGTGGAATGCAATCCATGCTGGAGGGTATATAAGGTTCGGCCCGCCGAACTTAACGCCGTTTTTACTTGTTTTTTTTTTTTTTTTAAATTTTGGGATTATGTTTGACATTTGCAAAATGGGGCGCTATAAGCTCGAACAAAATTGGGAAATATTAAAAACTTACTTCCAAAGTAGTGAGTCTTTAACGAAAAGTGTAAGAAATTTACGTGGAAAATTTTCGAGAAGAGATCGGCCTTCAGTCCAACCTTCATGAAGCTCATTTTCATCTTAGTGGCTATGTAAATAAGCCACAGTGCCGCATATGGGGTTCAGAGAACCCACACGTGACTATTGCGAAGTCAGTGCATCCACAACGAGTCACTGTTTGGTGTGGATTTTGGGTTGTACTGATAAATTGGATTGATAGGATGATGTGCTGCCGAGCCAGTCGTGGTAGTCATATGAATACTATTGTGTTCCATTTAATATATTTTAAAATTTTAAATGGTCCACCCTACATTTTACATATATTATATGTAATATATTATTTTCTTCGTTGGCTATTAAAAATAGAACAAAATAAAATTTTCCGATAGTACAAATATTAAAATTGGAAAATTGGAATTTTGGTAAAAAAAAATAAAAATATATCCATAAAAAATTGTTAAGAAAGCCAAATACATCTGTAAATTTTATACATAATTTTAGTGGCATAGTGTTACCATAGAAAAAAACTGTGAAATGACAGTGGCCCCAAAAAGTATTTTGCAACCACTTCATAGCTCATCACACCAAAACGACAACAGCCTTTAAACAACGATTTAGAAGTTGTCATACGCTGAACATTTATCCAAACCGGTAGACATTCAGACCGAGATTTGCCGCCAACGAAGAAAAGATCATGAAGTCATGTGACGATGTCGAAACAAACAAAAATGTTAGAATACGAAGCCATGTCATGCAAGTGGAGCTTTAAAGCTTAACAATCTTTCACAGAAAATAAGGAGCACCATAACAAGAAATAACTGAATACAGATATATATGAGTGTGTGTGTGCCTACATAAATAAGCATGACAGTATTTTTACTTCAACATACACACAGGCGTCAGCTAAAATGCAAAAGAAGATAAACACCAATTTTTAGGAATTAAATGTGAAATAAAGATAAATATAGAGGCGTTTGAAATTTGTGTTTTTAAAAATAAGCTTTCATTTTTTACGTTTTTTACTTTATTTTTGTAAAAATATTGTGTTATGTTCTTGTGACTTTTAGCTAATGTTGAGTAGTTGTTTTCCTACTTCAGAGACATATGATTGCACTTCACAACTTGCCATACAAAAGGAATCATTTGTTAAATACCACTTGAAATGCCAGCGCATATACAAAAAGTTGAAAAGTCTACCCTCTACAATGGTCGTAATCGTCATGAAGTTTTAACTAAATCCGCTAAACTTATACCAGCGAATAAAAACAATTTCCACAAGAAATGAAAGAATATCTTTTCAAGAAGTTTGTTCTCGTAGACAGAAGCAGTGCTTCATTGTAAATAGTGAGATTTCGTTATAATATTTACGCGAGAATAGACACATTGAAACAGGAAGTCACTGAGAAGAGTACTTTTATTTATGGCAAAAAGTTTCTCATTCTATGTTTTGAATTGCAATTTAAAAAAGTCTCCTTAAAGTATGCCTGGCAAAATCATGTTTTTCTTATTTGCAAACTTTGTTCAATAATAAAGTGGTTTTTGTACACTTACTTGGCTAAAAGGAAACTGGAAGCCTTTATCTTTTTCAAAGATTTTTCTTAAAGACTTAAAGTTATGCTTCAGTTTGCACATTTAATGTTATCCTTAAAGTATGCTTTGCAAAAGTATATTTTTCTTGTGGCATCATTGTATAAGAATATGGTTTTGTACATTTACATGGAAACTTACCCTCCTAACACACAATTTGTATAAAAACAAAAGCGAGCTTTCACGTTGAATTTTGTGTAATAATCCCGTGTTTTTATTAAATGCTTAAATTTAGGCTTCAAGTATCACATTTAACATTACCCCTAACCTATGCTTTACCATTTATACCAATCCCTTTAGATATCTGTTAAAGAGGAGAAACCTGGCTGACTTAAATACATTTTAATGAAAAATTAATGACTGTTAACAAATTTGATATTGTTAATGAGTTTTAGTTGCTGTTCATAGACTTTGAATATTCAAGACAAATTACGCAAATATCCTAAACAGATGTCAAGTTAGTGGTTAAAGAGGAAATCATTTTATCATAGATTTTAAATAAAGTTTTCTATTAATGATGAAACGAAATATTAAAAAATTTTGAAGAATAATACCAAATTTTAGATTTGATCTGCCTAGCGTTCAATCCCAATTGGAGGCCAAAAAATCGGGAAAACTTTAATTGTTTGCGTTTGTTTCATTATGGTGAACTTAACTCCTCCTGGAGATCTCATTCTGAAATTTGCAGAGGCAAAATTAAAAAAATACCGAAATTGAAATGAAATTTTCCGATTTATTTAGGGTTTCTAAACTCGAAACGGTATTAAAAACTTATGGATATTTTGTTTAATTTTAATTTTTTACTACAATTCCAATTTTCGCCGAAAGTACGAATTTAAAGGAAATTATGATGGCTCCAAATGTTGCCAATTTCACTTTCACATGGTAATAGTGGGTTTAGGAACCGTCTCCAAAGAAAAAAAATTATTTTTTTCAATTTTGAAAAAAAAAATGGAGAAATATGAATCATTCCATGTCAAACCACTTCTATTTTTCTGAAAATCACAGAAACTATTCTTCTTTAAAAAATCACCGCAAAAAATCTTAAATTTTATTTTATTGTTTTCTATTAAATTCTATTAGATGATTTGTCAAATTATTAAAAAAATCTCGAATATAATCTCATTGTTTTCGTAGTATCAAAATTCCAAAAAGGTAAAAACTAGGCCTTTTTATACACTCCACGAGAGTATTATGTCTTTGTGCATTTGTTTGTAACACCCAGAAGGAAACGAGATAGACCCATTGTTAATTATACCGATCGTCTTAGAATCACTTTCTGAGTCGATTTAGCAATGTCCGTCTGTCTGTCCGTCCGTCCGTCCGTCCGTCCGTCCGTCCGTCCGTCCATCTATTCTTGTAATCACGATACAGGTCGCAATTGTAGACAGAACCAAATGAAACTTTGCACAACGATGTTTTTCGGGATAAGGACGAACGCTATTTAATTTGAAGAAAATCGGTTCAGATTTAGATATAGCCCCCATACGAATTTCACTCCCGATTTGACTCTTTTCACTCTAGATACCACATATTACAACAGATTTTCTTTAAAATTGGCAAAACATCTTATATTGTAACTAGAAACACCTGTGGTAAAAATGTGTTAGATCGGTTCAGATTTATATATAGCTCCCATACAAATTTCTCTCCCGATTTGACTTTTTCCGCTCTAGAGACCACATAATGTATCAGATTGTCTTCAGATTTGGTAAAACATCTTATGTTTCCACTAGAAACTCTCATGGTGAATATCGGTCAGATCGGTTCAGATTTATATATAGCTCCCATACAAATTTCGCTCCCGATTTGACTTTTTCCGCTCTAGAAACCACATATTGTATCAGATTGTCTTCAGATTTGGTAAAACATCTTATGTTTCCACTAGAAACTCCCATGGTGAATATCGGTCAGATCGGTTCAGATTTATATATAGCTCCCATATAAATTTCGCTCCCGATTTGACTTTTTCCGCTCTAGAAACCACATAATGTATCAGATTGTCTTCAGATTTGGTAAAACATCTTATATTTCCACTAGAAATACCCATGGTGAATATCGGTCAGATCGGTTCAGATTTATATATAGCTCCCATACAAATTTCGCTCCCGATTTGACTTTTTCCGCTCTAGAAACCACATATTGTTACAGATTGTCTTCAGATTTGGCAAATTTAAAACTAAGAACATATATGGTGAAAATGGGTCAAATCGGTTCAGATTTAGATATAGCCTCCATACAAATGTCGTTCCCGATTTGACATTTTCCTCTGTAGAAACCACATATTGTACTCGATTTTCTTTAAATTTGGCACAACATCTTATAATTTTACTAGAAACACCTATGCAGAAATTGGGTAAGATCGGTTCAGATTTAGATATAGTCCCTATATAAATGTCACTCCCGATTTGACTTTTGCCGCTTTAAAAGCCACATATTGTGCTCGATTGTCTTTAAAATTCGCACAACATCTTATAATTAACTAAACAAAACTATGGTGAAAGTGGGTAAGATCGGTTCAGATTTAAATATAGTCCAAATTCAAATGTTGCTCCCAAAAGTTTAACCGATTTTGGCCAAACTATACATTTTATATTTCACCTATTTCGTTCCAGGTTTCAATATATCCTTATATTTCTTATATTTCCACTAGAAACACCCATGGTGAATATCGGTCAGATCGGTTCAGATTTATATATAGCTCCCATACAAATTTCGCTCCCGATTTGACTTTTTCCGCTCTAGAAACCACATATTGTATCAGATTGTCTTCAGATTTGGCAAAACATCTTATATTTAAACTAAGAACATCTATGGTGAAAATAGGTCAAATCGGTTCAGATTTAGATATAGCCCCCATACAAATGTCGTTCCCGATTTGAAATTTTCCTCTGTACAAACCACATATTGTACTCGATTTTCTTTAAATTTGGCACAACATCTTATAATCTTACTAGAAACACCTATGCAGAAATTGGGTAAGATCGGTTCAGATTTAGATAAAGCCCCTATATAAATGTCACTCCCGATTTGACTTTTGCCGCTTTAAAAGCCACATATTGTGCTCGATTGTCTTTAAATTTTGCACAAGATCTTATAATCTAACTAAACAAAACTATGGTGAAAGTGGGTAAGATCGGTTCAGATTTAAATATAGTCCAAATTCAAATGTTGCTCCCATAAGTTTAACCGATTTTGGCCAAACTATACATTTTATATTTCACCTATTTCGTTCCAGGTTTCAATATATCCTCATACAAATGTCCTTTCCGATATAAAATTTTTTGTCAAACACATACATTTACAGGATACAAAAAACCTTCCCATTTTCACTTTTTCACCGAATTGAATTGTATTCGGATTGAAAGTGGAGTGTATCATAGAGTCGGCCCCGCCCGACTTTAGCCTTTCCTTACTGGTTTATAGCTTAAATTTTTCAGAATTTATATCGAAGCTGGGAACTACAACATATTTTAGTTTTTCTGATATTGTGATCTCAAAAATCTAATTTGTTTTTTATTTTCAATCACGGTGTTATTAAATCTAACTAAATCCCAACAAAGGGCTGTAAACCGTTCAATGTGTCTACTGAGTTTAGTCTGGGGCAATTATTCAAAGATACAACATGGAGTTTAGTTATCGAAACTATTGCGATTATCGCAACAGGCATGAATTAAAATTAGTGGCTGTATGTTTTTTATTTGGTAAATATTAGTAATTCCCCCGGAGATCCCACAAATTAAAAAATAAAAGTTTTTTTTTTCAAAAAATAAATTTTATATTTTTATTTCGAAAAATATGTGGCAAAAACGAACAATCGCAAGATTTTTTTAATAAACTTCAATATTAAAAAAATAATAAAAAAATGTTAAAAAAATAATAAAAATTAAAACTAGCAATTCCTCTGGCGATAATGAAATTTACTGAGCAGCTATTTGAACAGCAAAATTAAAAAAAAAAAAAACAATGTTTTATCCAAAATTAAATTTCTATATTTTTAATTATAATTTTCTACTTGGTTAAAACAAACTAAAATGTAATAAAATATAAATTTAATAAAAAGTGATTTCTTCAAAAATTAAATTTTAAATGTCCTTTCGAAAAAACGAACTATTCTGCGCCTGTTTTCAGAAGAAAAAAATTTTTCAAAAAAAAATAAACTAAAAAAATTATTAAAAATGAAAAATACTTGGTAAACACTAGCAATTCATCTTCCTTATTTTTTTCATTTGGCAAAAACAAGTGGTTTTCACAAAAAAAATCAAAAAAACATTATTTAATTATGTCTTGTCATTTATTTTGGTTTAAGACCAAAGGTTGTGCTGAAGTCTTCAGCAGAACCCAAAAATTAGCAAAAAGGCAAAGTGAGACCTTTATTGTTGCAGCTAAAAGTTGACTGCGCAGTTTCGATGGGCGCTACCCCATCTCATCAGATCTTTCGCAACGAATGTATGTCTTTGACTTTTAGCTGCAACAATAATGGTCTCACTTTGCCTTTTTGCTAATTTTTGGGTTCTGCTGAAGACTTCAGCACAACCTTTGGTCTTAAACTAAAATAAATGACAAGACATACAACATAACAGACCAACTATACATACAAACAACAATTATTTTATTATTTTAAAAAATAAAAATGGATTCTGCTAAAAATAAAATTAATAGTTTTCTTTCGAAAAAATATTTGGTAATAATTTTTCTAACGATTCCGCTCTGAAATTTACGAAAAACTAATAAAATTATTAAAAATGTTTTGAATAGAAGTTTATATATACATGAGTAATATATGTGCCAGTTGGAATGAAAGTAGTGTAAGTCGAAAATCCAAAAAATTGAGGTATGCCAATTTTCGCTTTACTTTGATCAAATCTCTAATTTAAGAACTTTTAATTTTGACATTTATAAAAAAATGTAGCCTTACAATGTGTTTGTTTGTTCGTTCATTTTTTTCTATTTTGAGAAGAATGAAGTCAGTGCACCCTCTGAAAGTAGTGATTCCCTTAGAGGTACCAACGTTGTCGATTTTTTATACAAGTACGAGTAGGATATTCTAAGAAAAAAATTTTGTGCTTCGGTGGAAATATATTTTTTAATTGAGTCAAACATAAACCATTGCATACCTCACTATGGATAAATTGTGACTTAGACCACTATCACTCTAACTAACAAATATATACTAGTGCTGGTATCGTAGAAACCTACTCTGATATATATGGAGAATGGAAACAAAATAATCTTCAATATTTAAATATTTAGGATAAAATTGACAGAGTATAAACAAATGCACAAATGTACTCAAGAAATAAATAAAGCCTGTTCCCAATGTCCTAGTTCCTTGGTTGTTACAGTTTTCAACATAATTTCGCCCAACAGCTATGCAATTTCTTGCTTCATTATTTATAATATATTCTGCTCAAAAATGAACCAACGAACTGAACGCCCACAAGTATGCATTGAATGTTGCTTTAACCTCAGTTGCTTGTGAAGTATGCTTTGCTACGAAAAGTTGTTTGAGCTTTAATTGAACGTACATTATTACGACACTTTAATTGTTTTGTTGCAGTGTTGCAGAATTTCCTCACTGCTAATTAATGAAAATATTTCTGGGAAAATGTTCTACCTTTTAGGGCTTCATTGCTTCCACATTCAGGTTGCAAAGTGGCAAATGTCAAATATACATACATACATACATGCACACAACCATATTTACGGGGACATGCGAATATACATAATATTTCATGTCATAATTGAAGTGGTTCTCGAGTTCATTCTTCTTTTTCTTTTTTTGTGTTGATATCACAATCACCTCTCAAACAAAACACACAATTGTGTAAATTAATCATTTTTACAGCCAATTTGTATTGTTTTTTTTTTTTTTTTTTGAAAATGATTTATTTCATTGTGTGTCGTGTCGTACAAATTAGAAGGGAAATACACCTTATTCGAAAAGGTGTCAAGGTTGTTGATTGATTAAATAAATGTTGGTGGAAATAGACGAGTAATTGGAATTTTTCAATTTCTATCGATGGCAGGAGCATGGAGTCACACACTCTAATGAAGGTTTTCCCGTACTCAGTACACACCGGCGGTTACCATGTAAACTTTAATCCAAAAAAATAAAATCTCTTATAATTTGTTCTAAAAAATATATATGTATTTCACATGGATGATAATTTGCCCTTTTATTTGTCTAGGATGAATTTGTCATGACGATAACATATTATCCCTCAAAATATGAGGGCCTTACGATAAATGTGGTAAAAAATATTTTCCACGCATTACATGCTTAATACAGTAATATTAGTAACTCTCCAAAAAAATCCAAAATAGCAAATAAAATCTAAAATTCTAAAACAGACTGAATCTTTTTAGTTTAGTTCTACACTTGATAAATATTAAAATTTTTTGGTTAGGCTGTGGTGGTGTACCAGAAAGAAAGCCTCTCGCTCACTTATAGCAGAAGAGCTCCAATGTGTCTAATTGGGGCATCCAAAGAAGAAAAATATATCTTTATTTTGTGATGCGGAAGTTGTGTCGCCAAAAAGTAATATTTTAAATCATTTAATGCTGACACGAAACAAAAACAATAAAAATATTCTGTTTAATTGTAAATAATTAGCATTATAACGAGGAAAACAATGACTATTTGTAAACGGTCTATGGATAAATGTAGAAATGATAGTTTTCTAGTCCCATGACTAAGTATGGGAAGAAGAAAGTTGGAATTTGATAAAAAAAAGTGAAAAGAAGAAATTTAACCATAATGATGAATTTATTGCGGCAATTTATGTAACTTAAATAAGACCATATGAAACTAGAAAAACTCAGTTTTCCATTTGGTGACTTCTTTCTTTAAGGATACACAAATTTCTAAAAATTTATTTAACAACAGTTTATGCAAATATGGGTATCAAATGAAAGAGGTCAATCTCTAGAAATGGGAAAACTTGCTTTTCAGGACGAAAAAAATTTTAAATAATGTCTTATGAAAATAAAGGGTCCGCCATCTAACGTTTTTTTCCAACCAGTGCTTATTTCGTGAATGGTAACACTTATCTCATGTCTGATTTGACAGATAATTAGTTTTATCCTTCCGCTGAACGAATATGGTTGTGTATACGCTTGAACAACGCTGAGAAATATTGCGACATTACTTTGAAAATTTTGCCCAAAAAATCATCTTTACAGATGAATCTCATTTTGATCTTTGCCGGGTATGTAAACAAGCAAAATTGTCGCATTTGGGGCACAGAAAACCCGCACGCATACATTGAAAAGCCGATACACCCAAAACGTGTCACTGTTTGGTGCGGATTTTTGTCCAGAGGCATAATTGGGCCATTTTTCTTCGAAAATGAGCAAGGAGTGGCCGTTACAGTCAATGGCGATCGTTATCGGGCCATGTTGAACGAATTTTTGTTCACAAAAATTGAAGAGGAGGATATTGTTTACATACCTTCATATTGAGAGTTTACAATATATATTTCTAAAAAATATATACTGACACCCTAGCCAGACTCTAACCACATACTTTTGTTCCCATAACTTTATTAGTTAAGCTCCACCATTATATTATTCTAGTATTTAGAAAAAAATTAATAAGGTTGATGAGAAAAATTCTGGACAGTATTTTTTGGACTTGAAGAAGGCCGCATATGACTTGTAACTAGATAACGTCTATAGAAGAAACTTTTCAAACGAACTAAACTTTTTAGGGCTATACAAATGCACTTCTATATTTCTACCCTATCTTTCAGTTTCTGTCAAATGAAAAAGGAAGGAAATGGAACCACTTTTTTATATCTTTCTCAGTTAGCTGATGTCAAAATTAAAGAAAAATCGAAAAATATTGAATTTTATTAATATGACCCAGTAAAAAGAGAGCACCCAAAGAAATGAAAACAAGTAAGGAAAGGCTAAAGTCGGGCGGGGCCGATTATGATACACTCCACTTTCCAACCGAATACAATTCAACTCGGTAAAAAGTGAAAACGGTAATCATAGGCTAATATGACCTGGTTCGATTTGTCAAATCGATAAGAATATTTGTATCGGGGCTACATCCAAACATGGAAAAATATGACTAACTTTCACAATAAGTTCTTCCAGTTCAAATATAAGGTGTTATGCTCACTTTGAAGAAATTCAGTGAAAATTCATTTCATTTATTTCTTTGTAATTCCAAACCAAGTGGCCAATTATAATTGAATTACAATATTCTTCAAGAAATTACATTTATTAAATGTCTTAAACTATTTAAACAAATAACTACAAGTAATCATGCTCCTAACTACAAAAAATAGTATTTAGAAAAATAATAAAAAATTAAATATGATTTTAAACTGAACATTTTCATAAATAAATTAAAATAAACAACTAAATAAAAATAAGTAATTAAACAAAAATAAATAATTGAATAAAAAATAAATAAATAATAAAAGAGCATACAATAACAATTTCAAAGTTCCTAATGATTCGCCGGACAATAATAATAAAAATAAAAACAGACGAAAGTCTTTAAAGAAATGCTGCATCGGACATATTTCCAATATAATGATAACACTATGTAACAAAATTTTGTTTAAGTGAATTTTTTTGCTGTTTCTCATTGGTTATGTCTCTAAACTGATGAAAAACTTTAACTGATGTCTGGCTAATCGTTTTTTAAGAAATGGCATGGAATTTTAAAATTTTTAAATAGTGCCTTTATTTTTCATGGTACAGATAGATAAGAGTGTGCATAAAAGATTGTTAAACAGTTTAATTTTAATGAAGGTATGCTTTTATATGATAATAAAACGAAAAATACACTTGAATCCTTAAATTCAGGATGCTCTTAATAATACTGTTTGGTTTTTTATGAATTTTAAGACAAAAAATTTTTTCCAATTTTGCATGAAAAAAAAAATTTTTGGAAAAAGTTTCTGAATATTTCCAAAACTATTCACTTTATCAAAAAACAGTGTAAGAGTAACTTGGAGGTAATATAGCTGCGGATTCTCGGAGTTTTTACTTAATCAAATCGGACAAACTGTTCTTGAGTTATGCTAAAATGTATGGTGAAACCTCCATCATTTTTAAAATAGCGGTTTATATACTAAAAAACGTTTAGGTAGAGGAAAGAACACTCATTATATTATATTTATGACCTAATTCATTAGATAAAAGCAAAAAATTCACTTAAACAAACAAAAAGATTTTTTTTTGTTACGTAGTGTAATAGATGAAGTTGTTTTAAGAATGACTACTCGAATTTTATATTATAAAAATTTAAAGTAGTAAGTGGTTTCTGGGGCGGAAATAGTTAAATCGGGAACAAAATTTGTATGGGAGCTATATATAAATCTGAACCGATCTAACACATTTTTACCACAGGTGTTTCTAGTTGAAATATAAGATGTTTTGCCAATTTTGAAGAAAATCTCTTGTAATATATGGTATCTAGAGCGGAAAAAATCAAATTGGGAGCGAAATTTGTATGGGAGCTATATATAAATCTGAACCAATCTAACACATTTTTACATCAGTTGTTTCCAGTTGAAATATAAGGTGTTTTGCCAATTTTGAAGAAAATCTGTTGAAATATGTGGTTTCTAGAGCGGAAAAAGTCAAATTGGGAGCGAAATTTGTATGGGAGCTATATATAAATCTGAACCGATCTAACACATTTTTACATCAGATGTTTCCAGTTGAAATATAAGGTGTTTTGCCAATTTTGAAGAAAATCTGTTGAAATATGTGGATTCTAGAGCGGAAAAAATCAAATTGGGAGCGAAATTTGTATGGGAGCTATATATAAATCTGAACCGATCAAACACATTTTTACCACAGGTGTTCCCAGTTGAACTACAAGATGTTTTGCCAATTTTGAAGAAAATCTGTTAAAATATGTGGATTCTAGAGTGAAAAGGGTCAAATCGGGAGTGAAATTCGTATGGGGGCTATATCTAAATCTGAACCGATCTGACCTATTTTCGTCATAGGTGTTCCTAGTTTAAATATAAGTTGTTTTACCAAATCTGAGGACAATCTGATAAAATATGTGGTTTCTAGAGCGGAAAAAGGCAAATCGGGAGCGAAATTTTTATGGGAGATAATATAAATCTGAACCGATCTGACCTATTTTCACCACAGGTGTTCCTAGTTTAAATATAAGTTGTTTTGCCAAATCTGAAGACAATCTGATAAAATATGTGGTTTCTAGAGCGGAAAAAGTCAAATCGGGAGCGAAATTTGTATGGGAGATATATATAAATCTGAACCGATCTGACCTATTTTCACCACAGGTGTTTCTAGTTCAAATATAAGATGTTTTGCGAATTTTGAGGAAAATCTTTTTTAATATTTGGTATCTACAGTGAAAAGAGTCAAATCGGGAGTGAAATTCGTATGGGGGCTATACCTAAATCTGAACCGATTTTCTTCAAATTAAATAGCGTTCGTCCTTATCCCGAAAACCTTCGTTGTGCAAAGTTTCATTTGGTTCTGTCTACAATTGCGACCTGTATCGTGATTACAAGAATAGATGGACAGACAGACAGACAGAATCGATTCAAAAAGTGATTCTAAGTCGATCGGTATAATTAACAATGGGTCTATCTCTCTTCCTTTTGGGTGTTACAAACAAATGCTCAAAGACATAATACTCTCGTGGAGTGTATAAAAAAACAAAAAAAGTTTTTTCCCGAGCCACGATTCGAACCCGAGACCATCTGCGAGCAAAGCGGACATCTTACCTCTGTGGCCCCATACTAAAAATTCATTCCCATTCACTTGTGAAAATGCTATTCATAAAATGTTGCGGGTTACAAAAATATTATCCACTTTTTCCATGCTTTATATAAGGTTACTTTCTATATATGTTTGTGTGCCACAAAATTTGAAATCAATTTTTGAAAGCTTTTTTCTCAACCAATTTTGCTCAAATTTTGCACACTTAATCATTTTCGATGACAATACAAGGAAATGGAAAAATTTGACCAATTGGACAAAGGGGCGTGGTACCTCCCATACAAACCACAAATTAAAAATCTATTATTTCTGCTCCTGATAACGGTATTTAAACAAAATTTGGTACGTCGGTTTGGTGTGCATGTTGTAAGTGCTGCTGCAAATATGGGCGGGATTGTACAAAGGGGCGTGGTACCTCCCATACAAACCACAAATTAAAAATCTATTATTTCTGCTCCTGATAACGGTATTTGAACAAAATTTGGTACGTCGGTTTGGTGTGGATTTTTTAAGTGCTGCTGCAAATATGGGCGGGATTGTACAAAGGGGCGTGGTACCTCCCATACAAACCACAAATTAAAAATCTATTATTTCTGCTCCTTATAACGGTATTTGAACAAAATTTGGTACGTCGGTTTGGTGTGCATTTTTTAAGTGCTGCTGCAAATATGAGCGGGAATGGACAAAGGGGCGTGGTACCCCCCATACAAACCACAAATTAAAAATCTATTATTTCTGCTCCTGATAACGCAGTAATTTTTCCTTCTACAAAAGATAACTAAAAAAGAATTTCTAGGCCCAATAGAATTCTGCTTGCATAAAGCATGGATTTGAAAAAAATTTTTTTTTTGATTTACTAGTTTGGAAGTTGTTTTAAAGAACTTCCTCAAAAGAAGGAGAAAATCACATTTGGATTTTGTGATGTGACAGTAGTTCAGTAATTTGTCAGTGGAACCCTACACCGTAAATACTAAACTTGGAATTACCCTCACCTATGCAAATGAGTGGCGAGTAAAACGCCAACTTACTGTCCGAAGTTTGCCCCACATATGTGGTGGTGTACTGGGTTATCTGTTTTCCTGTCAGAGCTGACAGCGAGCTAATATTGCCTTGATGTTTGTCCCTCAAATAGTGGCGTATCCGGTCGAAGTAAATATGTTTGATATTTCAAAACTACAAACTTTGTCAGCTCCATTATTTAACATTCAAACATTTAACACTTAAAAGGTAAACAACAAGTTAATCGACTCAATTTGATCACGCTCATGTTCTTGTCACGACTTTTATTTATGTCACCCGTCTTTTGTAGGATTTTAGTTTTGCCGGCAAGTGTCGCGAGTCTGGCTTGCCCTGGGCTAGTGTGGGATTTGTTTGCAAAATTTATTGTCCAAATCAGAAAAAAATTAGATTATTTTCAATTGTTGAACGAAATACGAAAAAATCAAAAAGTTTTGCCTTGTTTGCATGTGCAACCGAGAACATTAAACAATTTGGCATTGAAATTATTCACTTACCGTTCACATAAACAAATAAATTCGAAAAGTGCAGACAAAATAAAGTGTTCGCTGAATATTGTGGCGGAGATTTATGGAGGAGATTTTTTTTTTGCTCTGTGTTATGGTTTTGCTTTTTGCTTTGTGTGTTTATGAAGGGAAAGTTTTTGAATGAAAGTTGAAATTCCTTTGCGGGATAGGTAGTAGTAAACATTAGTGCCAGAGTCCCTGGAATATGCTCTTGAGGATGGAATAAAACGGCGGGTGAACTTTAGTCTCAAATCTCATGAGGTCTTTTTTGATTTGAATGCTTTAAAGAGAGGATTTGTCATTTGTACCAGTAAGACCAACATTAAAATAATTCAATAGCAAATGTATAATAACCCTAAAAGTATGCATTGCAAAATACTCATGTTTCAATCGGTCGGTCAATTTATAGGAATGATTTGCCCGGATATTTGGAATGATTTATTAACTAACAAAAAACGACCAGACATTATCCCCTTATTTTTTGCAAATGTTGAGCTGATATATTAAGGCTTAGTAATTTATTAAGTTATAGGAGCTGGATGCTATTTATTAAAAGATACAAGGAATTCTATTTTAGATTTAGATGTTTTAAAAAATAAAAATTTGAATCTGAGAGTTGGGCACGACACTTACAATTTTCATTTAATTATGGAATCAAATGCAAGCACTGGTAATGAATTGTTTTAATGTATATATTAAAATAAGAAATTTATGACTTTTTTTAATTTTATCTTACATGAAAGTTAGCTTTGGTTGTGGGCGGATTTAAACAATAATAATTTGTATTTATTATTTTATATTATTATTTTTTCTTTCATTATATTTTTATTATTTTTTATGATGGTTTGTAAATCGTTCTCCTGAACATTTTCCAATTGTTCTCCTAAAAAATTACCAAGCGATATGTCCTTTGTGAAGACTTCTCTTCTAATGCTTTATTTTCTTTACTGTCCTTAATCCCTCTCAACTTGATGATTTTCGTATATTCCAGTTCTTATCTCCTTCATATCTGTATTTAAATCACAATATGTTAAACTGTTTCTACAGGTGTTTATTTATTATATGCAAATGAGCCCGAGCATTTTGAATTTACCTGCTCTTTTTTCAGATTTTTCCGAGTTTATAAAATAATTACATAAATTAAAATTAATTAAATATTTCTACACCATATGGACTAAATGAAATGAAATGATTACATGTATACTCATGCCGACAAGTACTCGTACACACTCGCATGTAATCATTTCATTTGACAATTAGTGCATTAATTTTAATGTGATTAAATGAATTGCTGGTCTCTTTTGTTTGTGGCTTTGGGGTGTTGTCGGGAAGGGGGTGGGTGGTTGGTACAAAAATACAAAGTCTGAAAGGTGCTTTAAGGTGCATTTGCGAAACAATTAATCATTTAGTTTTGTCATGGAAATTTACATTTAAATCCCAAAACGCCAATGCTTTATATTCAGCATCAATATCAATAATGAATTAATGAAAGAACGAATGAATGAGCTTAAGTGGCACAGCGAGGAAATGTCTTTAAAGTCAAGAAATTGAATAAATCGTCATGGATTTAAATGGTTTCACTTAGTGCTAAATTTTATGCAACTGAGAGTTTAAAGGGTTAACCAATCCCCGCTAGTTATGCCAACAGGTGTTACAAATAATTTTGTTCGTATTTGTCTCGGCCACACTTAACAGATTGCTGTTGTATTGCTTGTGTGAAACGGACGCATAAATTACCATTTAATTGTCTATTTTCATCTGGACAAATTGTCATGTAGTCCGGCTAGAAAACCTCTACCAAACAAGTCATCACATAAGCCAGCTACAGTTTAATTTCTATAGATCCGGTTTTCTTCCAAATAAATACATATTTATATTTTAAACGCCTTTAAATAAATTATATATTTATTTGAAAAGTTGCTAGGACCATAAGGGAAAAGGTGAACCTATTAACCTATTATTTATGATAACACTGTGCAACAAAAAATAAACAGTTTGTGTCCGAGAACTTAAAAATATTATTTGTTTACATTGAGAAATATTGATTCATAAAATCAACACAAAAAAAATATTTTTAATATATGTGACCTGGTCTACGAAAAGGGAGCTTAAGTGCAAAAACTAGTTTTCTGTGAAAATGCTGTTAAAAGTATGCAACTCGTTTCGTCAGTTTCTCATTATCTCGTTAATTGTTCTCCGTCCAGTAAGTGTTGTTGTTGGTCCAGTAAGTGTTGTTGTTGGTCGGAATAATGTTACAGTTCATCGTGTAAGTTGCTAGTGTGGAACATTACCAATAAATTATATTTTGTCGTATTTTTCTCTTCTTTCTCTAGAAGTGTACTTCTTTCTAAAGAAGTTAGTACACTTCTAAGCAAGTTAGGACTTTCTGCTTTTCACCACGTGAAAAAGCATCTCATCTTCCACCCGAATCAACCAAAAATTGAAAATTGATTTTTTGACACCTAAGCCCCCTTTCCGTAGACCACATATATATTTTTTTAATATTATACTAAAATTCCAATTTTCGTCAAAGGTACCTTTATATATATGTACTCTCATTTTGGAAATATGGGTCCGATTAAATCAAAAGTTAAATAGCTATCACTGCTATTGTGAATTTCACATATAAACAGCGGTACAGAACTAGCCTCCAAAAATTGAGATTTTTTTGTCAAAGGTACCTTAATATTGGTACTCTCAATTTAGAATTATAAGTCCGATTAAGTTAAAGGTAATTATAATGGCCACAGATGTTGCGGGTATCGTAGAAAAAGTCGTTCAGGAACAGTCTCCAAAATATTGAGAAAAAAATTATTGTTTTTCGAAAAAAAAAAATTGTTGACCTTAAAAACCTATAAAAATAGTAGAAAAATTAGGAAAAAATATTTTTTTTATTTTTTAATAGATAACATTCTTGTACAAAAAAACATTGTCCACATATAAAAGAACTATGTATAAATAATGAAGTTATAGCCCTATTTATATGTGCAAAATAATTTAGAAAACAAATTGATGATTTTTTAAATATTTAGATAAAAAAAAATCTCTTTACAAATTAAATACAATTTTTTTTTACTTTATAATAGCTGGGATTTTAACGAGAAAACAAGTCGTATTTGAATAATCCCTGTGAATAAATGTAGAAGTTATAACACTTATCGGAGAAGTAGGAGATTTAAAAAATCGTGTTTTAACAAAAATTTTAGTGCATAGTGCAACTAAATAGTCAATATTCATATTCAAATTGAAGGTGAAATATAACTCGACCTGTTTAGACCTAATGCTATTAATGAGGTTAATATTGCAGCTGAATAAAGTTATAGTATAATACCCAGAGTTGAACCTGGACTCTAGTGCTGCTTTTCTTTAAGCCGGGATAACAGGCTGCGATAAAAAACGTTAAAAAAGAGGTAATTTTTACTCATAATAAAAAAAAACATTTTTTCCATTTGTCGCCAACTACAATGTAAATATTTGTAACAAAACAAATTGGCAAAAAATATTTTGTTTGACAACCGTAAATTTGACTTTCAAAATTTTTTTAAAAACACATATCGATCATCACCATTTCCGATTTCGTTGAAACTTTGTATGATAACTAAACTTTATAAAGTATTTTATTCGTAGAAGACGAAAAAAACCGATTTTTTTTCCAAATTATATCACCAGTTGAAAATTGCGAAAATCAAGAAAAACGCGTGGGCACAATTCAAAGAATAATGACTTATTTTAAAGGTAATTACAAGTACTTTTCGGCGGTGTTCTAGGCTATTGACTGCTACTGACAACAATTTTGTGTATTTCTGATTTTTCTTCTTCTTTTGTATTTTCACTATGAAAACACCAACCTAAAAATTCAGGAAAAATATAGGCATATTCGCTGATAGATTCTAAACAAACGCTGGATTCAAATCGATTTTTTATGGAATTAATTTTGTAACTATTGCAGAAATAGTATGCTTACGAATACCTTAAAAAATTTATGTATATGTGTATGTGTGACCCTATCCAGTTTAAGTTATATTCAATTTACAAGAAAATATTGGATATTTTCTGCTGATGTTGATTTTGTATTTTTAACTTTTCTATTTAATTCCAAGGTCGATTTTCGAATCATTGTAGGATTTCATATAAAATTCGTTATAAACTACACGAAAGATTAGTACTTCTCAATGAGAAGATATACATTTCAAAAAACAAAACATCCAAAACGTTCATATTTTTATCGTTTTTTGTTTTAAAGGCGACAATATTACTTGGATTTTTTATTCTTCCTGCAGGGGAAAAATTCTTTTAATTTTCGTAAAGAAGACATAATTTAGCTGCCTTTTATCCCCATCCTGAGTTAATTTAGTCAATGGACCTCAAAATTGTCAATTTTTCAATATAAAAAAAATCTTTTCAAAATTTCTCAAATTGCAAAGTATCGATTGGAAAATGTTTAAAATATATTTTCAACTCTATATTATGATTTAATTTCTCTGAAAGTAGTAACACTTTCCTGTGGTAAATAAAAAATGCAACTATTGGAACATATTTTCACCACTTTGGGAATTTGGGTATTTTGGTCTTAGAAAAATTCAAAAAAATTGTTAACCATAATTTTCGGACTATTTATTTCTACATATTATTAACACATCCCTGCTCTAAATAAAAATTGCGAGCATTTGAGTAAAAAATCCCTACTTTCGCAACATATTTTCCCCACTGAGGGAATTTGGGTATTTTGTTGCGGGAAAAAGCTTGTTAGCCATTATTTTCACAAACAGCTTTTCTACAAATTATTAACACATACCACATATAGAAATGGCCAGCATTGTTGTAAAAAATCTTAAATTTTGCAACACATTTTCCCCAAAGAGGGAATTTGGGTATTTTGTCGAAAGAAAAAATTTCAAAACTTGTTAGTCACTATATGCAGAGACATTTTTTCATTGGCATTATTTATTAAGATTATATATTATGTTTCCTTCCAAAATTTTAAATCAGGTGTGCTCGTTCA
The DNA here is from genome assembly GCA_947397865.1 of Polietes domitor. Lineage (NCBI taxonomy): Eukaryota > Metazoa > Arthropoda > Insecta > Diptera > Muscidae > Polietes > Polietes domitor. The sequence continues at coordinate 138,223,443 of OX377622.1, read as the reverse complement.
TTCAAAAATAATCAGTCACAAAATTTTTTGAATTTTGAAGAAATGTCCATAAGCCTTGTATGAATATATTTGTCATTATTTTTGTTTTCAACGATAATTATATATCGACAGATTATATTGCACTATGCTACCGGAATCACTCATACTTAATTCTATTTTTTATTAGCCAATTTTTGCGACCTGTTTTAATGTCCACGTACTAGTACTTAAATCACAGTCATGAGATTTTAAGATATTCGTTGCCACTTCTCTTATATATAATATATATAATACTTAAACACTTTTCATAACTACAACTACAACAACAGTCAATTGATTTTGAATTAATATTCATTTATTCAAATATGCCGGCCAGTGTCGTGATGGTTTTAGTCACGCTCAAATGAAATGCTATATTTTTAAGGTATTAATTTTAAGATTTATACGTTTTCTGTTTTGATTTGAATCAAACAAGTAGTTTAAATACAAAAGCATTTATCATCATCACATTCATTGTAGTTGATTGAGATTTGTTTAATTTGTAATTGAATCTCATTTTTTCTAATAATGTTGCAATTTATTTGGTTCTCATGGAAGGGTTTTAAATGCAGTTTTTGTATATTTGTATTGTATATTTTTTGTCTAACCATAGTAGGATTTGTTTTGGAAATTCAATACTTGCTGTTATGATGTTCGTGATATCCTAATATAAATATTTTATATAATTATATATATTAACTACTTGTTAGTAAATTAAATTAATATTAATTTATTCGCATAGATAAGGAGGCGTTGTTCACCTTTTTATTTATTATGTTTATCGTAGCATCAGATGTTTAAAAACTAATTAACATAGTTGAATTTAACCATTTTCTGTTTTGATCTGACTATTATAAACAGGTAGAATAGGTCGTATCGATGAAAAAGAAATTTGCTTGGTACGAACAAACACTTTTAGGAAGCAGATGCCCACAATACTATTGGGTCGAAATTATATACTCATTTTGGGTATATATGGGTGGAATCTCACCATGTTCAAATACAGATAAAAATATTGGGAATTTCACTTTCAATTAAATCTCCGGAAACTGTTCCTGAACTATTGTTTCTATGTGAAAGTGAAATTCATAGCATTTTTAGCCATCATAAATACCTTTAATTGAATATATAAGCGGATGTAATCGGTCTTTTATTTCGAAAATGACAGTACGAATATTAAAGGTACATCGATGAAAATTGGAAGTTTAGTATTTTTTTTAAATTATTCATAAAAAATTGTGTCTTAATTTTATGAATCAGTTGGTCTCTATACTCACAAAAATAAATTTGAAGGCTTCGAACACAAATGTTTATTTTCTTTTGCATAGCGTAATCGGCCGGCTATACTATCAAGTGCACTCCATGGTGGGTAGGGTATTTAAAATTCAGCCCGGTCCTTTTTACATGTGACTAATTCATGTGAAATGGAACTGAAAATTTCTCTTAGGCTCTCCGATGCTAATAAAAATTTGCAAATTTGTACTTCTGAATAAGGGGAATAGAACTGCATTTCCCGATTTTCAAAAAATAGGAAATTATAGACAATAGGGTAGATCGATATCGATCGGGAAATTTGTCTTAAGTTTATTTAAAAATAAATTGTAACTTTTTTTCTGTCAAAATATAGAAATAAAATTAATTTGTATAATTTCAAGCACACTACCTCTAGTTTAATATAAAATTATGAAATCTTAAAAAATATTTAATTTTGTCAATTTTTTCATAATTCTCTGCAATTTTTAAATAAACAAAAAAGTAACGATTTTTTTAAATAATTTTTATTAACAGAATTTTAATGAAAGTTAGCAAATTTATACTTATAATTAAAGGAAAAAGAACTTTATTTACCTATTTTAAAAAATATGAAATTGTAGACACTAGGGTGGATCGAAAATCAGGAATTTTCTCATAAGGTAATTTAAAAAATTATATATTTTTTGGTAGAAGATAGAAATATAATTGTTTTGGAGAATTTTAAGCGCACTGCCACTAGTTTAATATAAAATTATGAAATCTTGAAAATATAGAGTTTTTAAAAATTATTTTATTTAAAAACTTAAACAAAAGTTAAACAAAAAAATGGTCATAAAAAATTAAAACTGGTGGAAGTTCCATCTTCTATATATAATTGTTTAAAAGAATTTCTAACAAATTATTTCCAGTTTAACTGTTCTTCAGTACAGTTCTAACAGTTTTGAAGATTTTTAAGCAAATAGTTTCTAGTTTAATATAAAATTATTATTTTTTTTAAATTTCAACAAAAATATATAAAATTATGAAATCTTAAAAATATATAGTTTTTTCAAACTTTTTGTTTTCTTAATTCCCTGCAATTTTTTATAAACAAAGAAGTACCTCATCGATTTTCGAAAATATTTTTTTATTAATAGACAATAGTGTCAGAAAGGCGCTCCATAAGATTAATTGTTGATGGGAATATCCACAACTTTTTTGCAGCCAGTTGTTTTAATTATTTCCATTAAATATTTTTAATTTCTATTGCAGCCACGTTTATAATTGTTGTAGAGTATGTACCGAGAACTCGAACATGAAACTTAGGGAGATGTGATAATATAATATTATAATATAATTTTTTTAAAATTACCCTATGAAAATTTGTTTATTATAAATTTACAGAAATTACAAAAAAAAAATAATAAAATATTTTTTTAAAGATTTCATAATCTTATATTAAACTAGAAGAAATTTGCTTGAAATTCTTCAAAGCAACAGAAGATAGATATTCTACAGAAAAAAAGTTGAAAATCTTCTCAAATTATCTTCAGATTTTTTTTATTTCTTAAAAATTTACAGAAATTAAGAAAAATGAAAAAAATAAGATTTGATCATTTTATATTAAACTAGAGGCTATTTGCTTAAATTTCACAAATACAAATATATTTCTATCTTCTACCAAAAAAACTTACGATATTTTTTTAAATTACCTTATGACAAAATGTTTTTATTAAAAATTTACAGAAATTAAGAAAGAAAATGAAAAAAAATAGTTTTTACTATTTAATATTTTTTATTAAATTCGAGACAATTTGCCGAAAATTCGACAACACAATGGTATTTCTATTTTCTACCAGAAAAATGTTAAATTTTTTGTTCATTATAAGTTTACAGAAATTATGAAAAAATATTTTTTTGTCTCGAGAATTTTCTAAAAATTCGCTACTACAATTATATTTCAATCTACTATCAAAAAAAATTATCTTATGACAATTCTTTTTATAAAAAAATTAAGAAAAAATCAAAAATATGTATTTTTATAGATTTGATAATTTTATATTAATCTAGAAGCAATTTGCTTGAAATGCTCCAAAACAATTATGTTTTTATCTCCTATCGGAAAAAAGTAAAAAAAAAATAAAATTATATACCATATGACAAAATTTTTATTTTAAAAATTAAAAAAAATAAGATCTGTTAATTTTATATTAAACTAGGTGCTCAAAATTCACAAATACAATTCTATTTCTATCTCCTACCAGAAAAAATTTATTTTTTTTAAGTTACCATATGAAAATTTTTTTATTACAAATTTACAGAAATTAAGAAAAAATAAAAAAAAAATAATTTTTACTATTTGATACTTTTTTTTATTAAATTCGAGACAATTTGCTGAAAATTCGGAAAAAGCAATTGTATTTCTATCTTCTACCAGAAAAATGTTAAATTTGTTGTTCATTATAAATTTACAAAAATAATGAAAAAATATTTTTTATTTTTTTTTTCCTCTAGAATTTTCTAAAAATTCAACAATACAATTATATTTCAATCTACTACCACAAAAGAAAACTAAAAAAAATTAAATTATATTTTGACAATTCTTTTTATAAAAAATTTAAGAAATAAATATTTATTTGTTAAGATTTGATAATTTTATTATAAATATATATATAATATATAATAAATAATTATATAAAAATTAAAAAAAAAGAAATTACCTCATGACAAAATTTTATTATTTTTTAAAAATTTACAGAAATTAAGAAAAAAATAAAAAATATATATTTTTAAAGATTTCATAAATTTATATTAAACTTCATAAATTTATATTATATTTCTATCTCATACCGATATTTCTATCTCTTACAGAAATTAAGAAAACAATTGGAAACATATTTTTTTAAGATTTGATAATTTTATATTAAACTAGGAGCATTTTGCTTAAACATCGCCAAAACATTTATATTTCCATATTCTACCAGAAAAAAGTTCAAAATTTTTTAAAATTACTTTATGACAAATGTAAAAAAATACAGAAATTAAGAAAAAAATAAAAAATACGTTTTTTTAAGATTTGATAATTTTATATTAAATTAGAGGCAATATGCTTGAAATTCGACAAAACTATTTTATTTCAATCCCCTACCAACAAAAAAAATAAATTACCTTTTATTAGAAAATTTCTGATTTTCGATATTCATATTTTTCGGGAATGCAGCTCTATTTCTCTTATTCTCAAGTGCAATTTTGCAAACTTTCATTAAAATCGAAGAACCTAAGCTAAATTTCTGTGCCGTTTCACTTGGAACTAGTAATGTTTTATATTAATCTAGATGTGTGTGTGTGTTTGAAATTTCAAAACTCCAACTCAATTCCATCCATAGTTTAACCACACTAGCCATGAAAATATTCCACTGTAGGCCATTGCCATTCATTAACAATCTCCACCACACTCTTTCTCGCGATATCAGCCAATTAACAAAGATCACACCACCTCACTGCTATATTTATGACCCCAACTGTATGCAAATGCCGATCCACGATACAAGTGATTTATAACTGAATTGTATGTCAGCTATGTTAAGTAGTGTTTAAACGTACAAATAAATTATAATTATTTATACGGGCAGTGTCTTAGAGTTCATTTATTTTCAAGAGATTTTCGTATGTGTTGTATGTTGTTGTTTTTGTTGTACCAAACATCGGTATTTAATGCAAATTAATTGACAATAAATACACAACATGTATTGTCTAATGTGAGCGTAGGGGGCCGGAGCTTGTTGGGGTAGGTAGGATTTATTTTTTATGGTTGAAATCGTATTTGAATTTCTTCACGTCGTGTCTTAGGTCTCTAATGAAATGAACAATTTGTCAAAGTCATGTGTCGCAGTGTTCATGGCTGTCCTTTTGAAACACGACACGACACAACACAACACAAATCGACACACAAAGGAGCCAGTGATGTGGGACACACGTTTAATTAGGATATCTACATATGTACGTTTGGTGGGGTGAAGGTGGAGCTGTGACCTTGGGGAACACATGGGGCCGATGTAGGGCGGAAACAATCACATTATCCTCATGTCGGTACAAACGTAATGTAGGTATATTTATGAGCATTAAGAACAGACTCAATATTTTAATTGGCATTATTTATTAAGATTATACACATACATGAATACCTATGTCAGTATATCTGTGTGGAGGAACAAAGTCAAGGTATGGGTAAGAGCAAAGTACTGCAAGACAGATATAGAAATGGGTAAATACACCAAAAAAATGAAATAGGCAGGGAAGTAAACGTTAAAGGTCATATGTTCCTTGTACGAATGAAAGTTAAACCTACATTGGAACTCAAAGCAGATTATTAAGGAAACAAAAATAAGAAATATTGGACATTTTTGAATATTTTGTGCAACCAAATTGCGACATGACCACATAACGAAATAAAATTTGGTCTCAATTAGCTTTAAGTGTATTTATGGAGCCTTACTTCTAAATTATGTACTCCAGTTTTGAATATACCCCAGAGAAGTAAATTATTAACATATCCCTGAGGTAAAAGTTTTTATACCCGACCAGAAAAGAAAATATACAAACCCAACAGAAACATAAAAATGTATGTCTGAAACGTAAAATCTTGGGAATATCACTTTCACATAGTAGCAGTGGTGTAGGAACAGTCGCTAAAAATTTAACAAAATATTATTTAAAAAAAAATCGTTTATTTTTGTCACGAAAAATCCCATAAAACCCGGAAAAAATTGTTTGCTTCATAATCAAAAGAAGAAAACAATGGTTATTTGAAAAGTATCTCTGGACAAACGTAAAAGTTAAGACTTTCAGCCCGGAGGGGTAAGATTATGTCCGTAGATCTAGTAGTATATATACTTGTTTGTTACAATGTTAGCTATTAAAAATAAAGCAAAATATTTGTCCTATTTTTTATGGTTTTGAAAACAATTTTCTTAATTATACATAAATTAAAAAAAAAAACGTATTTTCAGATGAAGCTCATTTTCATTTCGTTGGCTATGTCAATAAGCTAAATTGTCTCATATCGAGAAGCCAATGCATCTACAACAAGTTACTGTTTGGTGTGAATTTTGGACTGGCGATATCATTGGGTCGTGTCAATAAGCAAAATTGTCGCATATTGAGAAGCCAATGCATCCACAAACAGTCACTGTTTGGTGTGAATTTTGGAGTGGCGATATCATTGGGTCAGGTACTGAAAAATTGGTTTGATCGGATGAGGTACTACCGAGTCAGTCGTGGTAGTCATATGAATGATTTTGTTTTCCTTTCCAATAAACTCGGAAATTTGTAAAACTAATTATTACATTCTTACAGCCGATTCTGATTTAAAATTCCACCCACCCTGTACATAACTCTTCAAAAAAAATATCCACGAAATATCGCGTATTTTTTTTTTGAAAATTTTGGGTAATTTTTCATATTTTTGACCAATTTTCATTTGGGCGAAAATTTTCGCCGCATTTTTAAAAAGTTGTGGCTACAAAAAATATAAGATAATGTCACGCCCCTCAAAATTATACCAAAAACACGAAAATGAAGTCGGTAAAATTAAAATCAGGTTTCATATTGAGTTTTATTGTGATCAGTAATAGATATGTACCAATTTTCAGCCTTCTAGCACTAAAAACCACGTTTGTCACGCCCACTCCGCTCAAAAAACGAAAATCCAAATTTCGGCATCAAATTTATCTTTCTCGTGGTCAGTAATATATATGTACAAATTTTCAGCCTTCTAGCTCTCAAAAACACTATTGCCACGCCCCCTCCGCCAGAGCAAATTTTTAAAAATTCTACAGCCTTCCTGACCTGCATTGCAAATTTCAACAACATCGATTCAGCCGTTTACGCATGATTGAGTAACAAACAGACAGACTTACACTAAGGTTTTACAATATTAATAGGGATAATAGGGATAGGGATTTTTTGCACCCAGTCGGACAAATTAATAAAATTGTAAATACTAAGACCGAAATATTTGTATCTGAATTAAATTTTTTACACATATTTCATCTACAAAAATATCCATTCCCTCTCAAAGTAGCCACACTAAAATTTTGGTTTAGAGGCCAAGTTTTTCGAGCCTCTGAGGCCGATTGGGTCCACAAAAATATATTTTTGAGTAGATACATGCCATCTGCACAAAATTTCCATTCATATCCAATCCTTCTTTGGGACTTCTAGGGGCCCACTGTACAAAGTTTCCTTTAATTTGAGTACCCACACTTAAATTTAGCTTCAGAATCCATTTTTTTGGGCTTCTAAGGGCCGAATGGGTCCAAAAAATATTTTTTACATACGTATATGGCATTTGCACGAATAGGGCCCATTTTCGGGTACCTAGAGAACTAGCCCAATCTTAAGAATTTTTTGTAGCCACATTTCATGATTTTGTTTAATAGTTCATGTGCTAGGGCCTTTTTTTTAATTTGTGGCGCTGTTTCAAGAGATAATATTTATTAAGAAAATATCCCCAATTTTCGTATTTCCTTTTTGTATCTGCATCATTTCCTTAATTTGCATTTTAAATTCTTTATTTTGACATTACTTTTCTTTCAGTGTACTTACAATGTTTGCTAAAAACCCAACTAATTGCTATCCTCGAACTATGGATTTAAATTGACTACTTTCGCATGAAAAATTATAAGCTACCATAACTTAATTGATAGTTTAATCAAATCAAAATCATTTAAAACTTACCTTAATTTGATTTTTTAGTAGTTTTTTTTTTGTTCCGCCCTGTTCCGCCAGCTGATGCTTTACAAATATTTGCTTTCAATTATCAAAGAATTTGTTTTTTATCTCCAGCACTTTGTATGATGTTGAAATTTGTATTTAATTAAGTTTTCTTGTTTTGTTTTGCTGCGGCGTGCAGCAGACTAGACGAATGTTAGTTAGACGGTGCTCTGCGATAAAACGAAATGCATGCCATAAAGTCAAACGAAAAGTTTTCAAATACAGTTGATGTGCTTTAATTATTAAGCATTCGGAAAATGCAAAATGTTGAATAATATTTTTTTAATTAAACGTTGAATTCCACCTAAAATATTTTCCTTGGAATATTTCAAAGAAAATATTTCAATATTTATGAATATTTAAAATAAAATAAACAAAATTTAAAAAATTATTTATTATTTTTATAATTAAATTAATAAAATCGGACATGTTTTAAATTATTTTATATTTCTAACACATTTGATATTTCAGTATTTTTTACAACAATTCTTGCATTTAATATTAGGTGTGCATTGTCACGATTGTGCCCTTCAAAAGCTATGTTTTTCCATCGCAATGTTCCACTGTGAGCTTTTTCCAAAATTGTTTTCACTGTAGCGAAGTATAGGTGTGTTCGTGTGTGGGTGTTTCGCAATAGGATAAAATGCGCTCTACTAATTTAATACTCGTTTTTGTTTTCGGTTTATTGCAAATGCACTTGGTTTGTCACAAAATGAAATTTTGATATTTCAATTGATTTGATTTAATTACGGATTTAATTGCATCTGATGGCGATTTTTTCGAAATAACTGGATGATTGTTATTCACAAACATACGAACGAACTGACGCCAATCTATATTTTTCTGGCTACACTTGAATGCATGCACTTGATTATATCTTTTGTAATAGCCAATATCCAATAACGGAGGAGTAAGGGTTGTTGTTTTTTTTTTTTTGGTAGAGGAGGACAATAAGCGATTTAAAATGTGGCAATTATTTAATATTTCACAATAAACAACAATTTACAGAGATGGCAATTATTATGCCAAAGTAAAAAAAATATTTTTCAGAACATTTTTTTAAATTTTTTTAATAATTTGTATTTAATATTTTAGTAAAAAATAAATATTTTTTATTTTTCACAAATTTTTTAATAAAAAAATTTATTTTTAAGGAACTTTAATTTTTTCTCAAATATTTAATAATACACAATAAATAAATATTATTGTGGCACAAATTAAAAAGTATTTTTTCACAGTTTTTTAATAATAATTTTGTATTTAATATTTTAGTAAAAAAATATATATTTTTTATTTTTCACAATGTTTTTAATAAGAAAATTTATTTTTAAAGAACTTTAATTTTTTCTCAAATATTTAATAATACACAATAAATAAATATTATTGTGGCACAAATTAAAAAGTATTTTTTCACAGTTTTTTAATAATTTATTATTTAAAATTTTGGTAAACAATAAAAAAATAATTGTTTAAAACAATATTTTTTTATTTTTCAGATTTTTTTAAATAGAAAATTTATTTTATTGTACTTTTTTAAATATATAATAATCCACTATCAAAAATTCCGATTTGCAATTATTATGGCAAAAAGTAAAAATATTTTTATATTAATTTAATTTTATATAACACAGTGCAACACGAAAAAAAATAACCATATACGGACACCGCTACATGATAAAAAGACCAAAAAAAAAAAGACCCGTGTTTTTTTCCCCCAAAGTCATGCACTTTTTTTATGGGCCCCCAGAGATTTGAGGCCTCGGTGTAATTTTTGGAAAAAAGTGATCATATTCTCAGGCTCATATCTTGCAAACCGTTCGGAATTTTGATTTACTCTCTGAGGCAAAGTTCTAGCTCTTGTCATAAAGAACAAAAAAACTTCATCTTCAAGGTCAAAATCGCAAAAAACTTAAAAAAATTCGATTTTTTTAACCTTTTTTCCCCTGTTCAGGTCCATAGGTAGCAAACCGTTGAAAATTCAGGGAAACAATCAACTACAAAAATGTACCTAAGATCTCAATAAACAACTTTCTAGAACATATGAACTTCCTAGGAATTATTCTTAACACCGTCTCTGGGGGCCCATAAAAAAAAGTGCATGACTTTGGGGAAAAAAAAACACGGGTCTTTTTTTTTGGTCTTTTATCATGTAGCGGTGTCCGTATATGGTTATTTTGAAATGACTTCAAAAATGTTGCACAGTGTAATTTAATAATTATTATGGCAAAAAGTAAAAATAATTTTATTTTAATTTAATTTTATTTTTTTTAATAATTTATTAAAAAATAAATATTTTTTATTTTTCCAACATCCAATAACGGAGGAGTAAGGGTTGTTGTTTTTTTTTTTGGTAGAGAAGGACAATAAGCGATTTAGAATGTGGCAATTATTTAATATTTCACAATAAACAACAATTTACAGAGATGGCAATTATTATGCCAAAGTAAAAAAATATTTTTCAGAACATTTTTAAAAATTGTTTAATAGTTTTTATTTAATATTTTAGTAAAAAAATAAATATTTTTTTATTTTTCACAAATTTTTTAATATGAAAATTTATTTTTAAGGAACTTTAATTTGTTCTCAAATATTTAATAATACACAATAAATAAATATTATTATGGCACAAATTAAAAAGTATTTTCTTTTATTTTTTCAGGTTTTTAATAATTTATTATTTAAAATTTTGGTAAAAAATAAAAAAAATAATTGTTTAAAAAATATATTTTTTGAAAAGACTTTTGACATGGTCGAAATCATGATCGTGGTAGTCTGCAGCCAAGTAATAAATGTCACCATGCCATTTGTAAATAAATTTGCATTCTATTAAATATAGAAGCAAAATGGTCTTGAGCCAGGACAGTATCCCAGTTCAAATCAAATATATATATTTTTTTTATTTTTCAGTTTTTTTAATAGAACATTTATTTTATTGAACTTTTTTAAATATTTAATAATCCACTATAAAAATTCCGATTTGCAATTATTATGGCAAAAAGTAAAAATATTTTTATTTTAATTTAATTTTATAATATTTAAAAATCCACTATAAAAATTCCGATTTGCAATTATTATGGCAAAAATCTATTTTTTAATAATTTATTAAAAAGTAATTATTTTTTATTTTTCAGAAATTATTTTTAAAAGGAAAATTTATTTTTATTTATTAATTTTTCGATATTCAATTATTATAAAAAAAAAGTAAAAAATAGACTTCAGATTTTTTTTTAAATATTTATTTAAATTTTTGGTAAAAACTAAAAAATAATTGTTTAAAAAAAGTATTTTTTTTTATTTTTCATTTTTTTTAATAGAAAATTTTTTCAGAAATTATTTTTAAAAGGAAAACTTATTTTTATTTATTAATTTTTCGATATTCAATTATTATGGCAAAAAGTAAAAAATATAGACTTCAGAAATTTTTTTAAATATTTATTTAAATTTTTGATAAAAACTGAAAAAAAAATAATTGTTTAAAAAAGTATATTTTTCAGATTTTTTTTAAATAGAAAATTAATTTTATTTTAGTTTTTTTTCAGATTCAGATTTGCAATTATTATGGCAAAAAGTAAAAATAATTTTATTTTAATTTAATTTTTTTTAATAATTTATTAAAAAATAAATATTTTTTATTTTTCAGAAATTATTTTTAAAAGGAAAATTTTTATTTATTATTTTTTCGATATTCAATTATTATGGCATAAGTAAATAAAATTAGTGATTTTTTAATAATTTATTTAATTTATCAACACAATAAAAATCTTTCGAAATTCAATTATTACGGAAAAAAGTCAAAAAATAAATTTTTTTTTTTTTTAGAATATTTTTTTTCACAATTATTTGATAATTTATTATTAAATTTAAAAAATTAAATATTTTTTATTAATGTGGTATTTTTTTTATTTCTCATAAGAACTCAATTTTTAATAATAAATATAATATTATGGCAAAACAAATAAAAAATTATTTTTGATTTATTTGATTTTTCTCAAACATTTAATAATCCACATTAATAACGTTCTGATATTCAATTATTATGGCAAAAAGTAAAAAAATATTTTCTTTATTTTCAAAACATTTTTTCAAAATTTTTAATAATTTATTAAAAAATATTTTTCTAAAATTGTTGTAACTCTCACTCAGTTTCGGTCAATTGAATGAGAACTGCTTCGGACTTAAATATACACCCAAAAATCGAAAACAAACAAATTTTTATAAAATGGTTTTATAAAATTTTAAAATTTTATTATTTGTTATAAATATATGTTTTACTTTTCAGAATTTTTAAAAAGAAAATCTATTTTTATTGAACATGGATTTTTCTCAAATATTTAATATTCCACAATAAAAAATCCGAATACAGTTATGACAAAAACAAAAAATAGTTATTTTTCACAACATTTTTTAAATAATTTATTATTTAATATTACGAGAAAAAATAACAAAAATATATAAATCCGTAAAAGTAAAAAATATATTTTTTTAATTTTCACGAAATTTTTACAATTTTTGAATAATTTATTATTTAATATTTCGGTAAAAATATAATTAATTTTTTAATTTTCAGAATTTTTAAAAGAAATTTTATTTTCAGGGAACTTCAAATACTTAATAAATCAAATACTTAAAAATCCAAATAAATCCGATATTAAATTAGCTAAAGATAAATAATATTTTTTAATAATTTATAATATTAATAATATTAAATTATGCTAAAATATTAAAAAATAAATATTTATTTTATTTGTCACATTTTTAAAATAAAAATTATATTTAGAAAGCATTATTATTTTCTCAAATATTTAATAATCCACAATAATTTTTTATTGCGGCAAAAAGTAAATTTTATTTTATTTTTCAATAAATAAATAAATACATATTTTTTAATATTTTGGTAAAAATAATAACAATTTTTAATTTTTTCATATTTTTTTTAATAACATTTATTTTTAAAAATAATAACTATAAAATAATAACTATTTTTAACTTTTTCATATTTTTTTTAATAACATTTATTTTTTGTGGACAGTATTTTTTTCTCTAATGTTTTAATAATCCACAATAAAAAATCTGGTATTCAATTATTATGGCAAAAAGGAAAAGTGATATATTTTTTATTTTTCAGAACATTTTTTCAAAATTTTTAATAATTTATTAAAGACAAATTATTTTTCAGATTTTTTTAAAAATAAATTATTTTTATTATTATTATTCTTAATAAATAATTTAATAATACAATAAAAATTCGACAATATTCAATTATTATGGCGAAACATAAAAACAAATATTTTTTATTATTCAGAACATTTTGTCACATTTTTTAATAATTTGTTATTTAATATTTTGATAACACAAAAGTACATTTTTTTATTTTTCAGAAAAATTATATTTATGGAAAATTAATATGTAATTTTCTCAATTATTTAATAATTCTCAACAAATAATTTTCATTCTAAATATTATGGCTGTTTTTCTTTAATATGAAGCTGCGATAACAAAAACGTTAATAAAAAATTAATTTTTTGTTCAAAATAAAAAATTATTTTTTTTCACATTTTCGCCAAATAAATATAAATATTTGTATCAAAACAAATTATCAAAAAAAATATTTTGTGGTGACTTTTTTGGACTTAGCTTCAATAACCTAAGATTTGACTTACACTGGATAATTATCTTGGCAAAGTCCAATATTTTTAAAATAAAATTATTTTTTTTAATTTGTTTTCATACACTCATTGATATTGCTGTTGATGGTTATTTAAAAAAAAATAGTTTTTTATTTTGAGTGAAATTTAAAATTTTTATTTAGGTTTTTGTTATCGCAGCATAATTATCCAAAAATAAAAAAATATTTTGTGTTGACTTTTTTGGACTTAGCTTCAATAACCTAAAATTTGACTTACACTGGATAATTATCTAGGCAATGTCCAATATTTTTAAAATAAATTAATATTTTTTAATTTGTTTTCATACACTCATTGATATTGCTGTAGATGGTTATTTTATAAAAATAGTTTTTTATTTTGGGTGAAATTTAAATTTTTTTAGGTTTTTGTAATCGCAGCATAATTATCCAGTCTTAAAGACAAACAGCCCTATTATGGTAAAAAAAAAAAATAAAAAATTAAGCATTTGACTCGGTTATCGCAAATACCGCGGTCTTTACAACTGTCATAATTTCTATTAGTAAAGGAGGTCACACTGTATTTTGACCAAAAGTAAAAAATATTTTTTTATTTTTCAAAAGATTTTTTTACATTTTTTTAATAATTTTTCAAAAATATATTTTTATTATAATTCACAATAAATATTTAAAATGTTTAAAATTCTGGAAAAAAATAGTTTTTTTTAATTTTCCGATTTTTTACAGAAATTGTATTTTTAGTGAACATGGATTTTTTCTCGTTTTTTAAAAATATCAATAAATAACTTTCATATTCAAAATTCTGGGAAAAATTTATTTTTTAGAAATAAAAACAATATATATTTAGTAAGTTTTTTCAATGTTTAATATCATGGCATAAAATAAATATTTTTTAAAATTTTTTATTTTTCAAAAAATTTCATTTCTTAATTTTCCAGAATTTATTATCACTTTTCACTGAACACTGTTCACTGTTCACCATTACCGTTCACTAAACCGCACAACCGTTCGACGAATTGAAATTGAATGAATGAATGGAATGAAAAGCCCCCAGAACAAGCAACCACCATATCCGTAAGTTCAATTTCAAGTTCAATTGGAAGACAAACTTGTAAATAAATACACGACAATACACGGCGAGTACGGCAAATAAGTAGCTGCAGACAACAGCATCCACCTACAAAAAGTACAACTCACTTTCGGCTAGAATGCTAATGCTGGGAATCACGAGCAGTACTCTGTTTTTTGTTTGCGTTTTGTTTTGATTACCACTGCGTTGCGACTAAAACACGTTCTTTTTGTGGGATTTTTTTTTCGCTCGCCTCACACGATCTTTTATGGCTGGCTCAGTCATATCAATTCACGGAATGATCTAAATATTGACGCCGTCGTTGTTTGCTGTGGTTCCGTTTATGTTAAGACAACGACGCTACTTAAGCATGTCTCTTGATTTTGTTTTATTTCTGTTATTATTTTTTATTGCATTTGTTTTTAATATTTTTTAAATTATTTTGGTTGAGTTTGTTTTTTTGCCTTGCTCACTTGCAAAGAGGTACACGATCAACAGATATCAATCGTCGTCGTCGTGATATGGTGTGGTTGGTAAATGTGAGCTATGGCAACACCTGTGGTGTACAAAGTTCCGCTTTACATTCGTTGCCATGTGTATTGGGGTTCCCTCGAAAGCACAGCTATGCAAATAGAAAATGTTAGTAGGGCATGTATGTAAGTAGTGTCCCGCCTATTATAAAAGTGTCAATAGATTTTATACTGACACGTCACAAATGTGTATGAATCACAGCGCTTTGGAACATCTTTCCTTTGGCAATGAAATTGGTTAGTATTCACCTGTTTCACCGGTTTCAACTAAAGTTGAAATATAGCGACATTTTGAAAATCTGACAAAAACATGCATGTATTAGATTACGATGTATCGCTAAAAAATAATTTCCACTCATCCCACGGAAATAGATCAAGCCGCCTAAGAGCTGAGAACGCTCTTGAAAACACCCCACAAATTATGGTTTTCAGTGTAATTTTTGTCCAATTTTTTCTGAATTGATAGACCCTTGTGGATTTATTGGACGAAAGAGGAGCAATGACCAATAGTTCATCAATGATCTATTTAATTTAAATTTCAAAATTAATACATATTAAAAATTTAATTAGATTTTATTAATTTTTTTATTAATTTATTTATTAATATGCATTTTATTCGTGTAAACGAATTGATATAGAAAAACTATAATTCACGGGTGTTTTATATTTATCTATAATTTCATAATATATTCCACTTATTCATGTGTGCAATTTATTTAAACTCCAGTAAAAACTTTATTTGCATTTTATACGAGTAACCGAATTGTTATAGAAAAACTGAAAATCATGAGTTTTTTATATTTTTTTCATACTTTCATATTATATTCGAATTGTTTATGTGTGCCAACTACTTTTGTATTTATAGTGCGAAAGAAAAACAAGGTGTATTTTTCCGATATTTCATTAATGATCTATTTAATATATATTCCAAAATTTGAATATATTAAAATTTCAATTTGCTTTTTATTAAAATTGGCGAATTAATATAGAAAAACTGAAAACCACGGTTGTTTTATATTTATTCACACTTTCGGAATATATTCGATTTGATCATGTGTGCAAAAAATTTTTGGTTTTATTGACCAAATAGGGATAAAGTGGGAGTTTTGCCATATTTCTTAATCATCAACTAATTAAAATTACAGTAAAAAATTAATTTACATATTATTTTAGTAACCGAATTGATATAGAAAAACTAAAACTCACAGTTCTTTCATATTTATCTATACTTTCTGAATATATTCAATTTGTTCATGCGTGCAAACAATTTTTGGTTTTATCGGATGAAAAACACAAAATGTGATTTTTCCCACATTTCATTGAAGGTCAATTTAATTTACATTCAAAATTCCAACAAAAAATTTATTTCCATTTTAATCGAGTTACCGAATTGGTATTGAAACCATGAAAGCCACGGATGTTTCATATGTATCTATACTTTCGGAATATATTTGACTTGACCACGTGTGCAAACAATTTTTGGTATTATTGAAGGAGGGAAAGACAAAATTCAAGATTTTACCATATTTCAACAATTTAAATTATAAAATTTTATATTTCATTTTATCCTAGTTAACGAATTGATATAGAAAAATGGAAAATCACGTGTGTTTTATGTTTATCCATACTTTCCGATTATATTCGAGTTGATCGTGTGTGCAAACAACTTTTTGTTTTATTAGACGAAAAGAAAACATTATGAAAATTTTTCCCGTATTTCATAAAAGATCAATTTAATTTACACGCCAAAATTCCAATAAAAATTTAATTTGCATTTTATTCATGTAAACGAATTGATATTGGAAAACTGATACTCACGGATGTTTTCTATTTATCTATACCTTCGGAATATATTCGACTTGATAATGTGTGCAAACAATTTTTGGTTTTATTGAAGGAGAGAAAGTCAAAATTCAAGATTTTACCATATTTCAACAATTTAATATAAATTAAAAAAATGTAATATTTCATTTTATCCTAGGTAACGAATTGATATAGAAAAATGGAAAATCACGTGTGTTTTATGTTTATCCATACTTTCCGAATATATTCGATTTGATCATGTGTGCAAACAGTTTTTTGGTTTAATTGGACGAAAAGAACACATAATGACAATTTTTTCCGTATTTCATAAAATATCAATTCAAGTAAAAATTTAATTTGCATTTGCACAAGTGTTTTATATTTATCCATACTTTCGGAATATATTAGATCTGACCATGTGTGCAAAATATGAATTGTATTTCATTAAAGAACAATTTAAGTTAATTTTCAACTAAGTTTTATTCTCTTCAAAATGCTTACAGATTGATAACTTCCAGCTCAATGTTTAGTGTAATATAAACCGTTTGTACCAGTTTTAATCTACAATTCAGTAAAGTCATCATTCATCTGAAACCACTTTATTTTTATGCATAAACATTAGTTTTTGTTTGTACCACAATATTTATTCATAAAATCTGTGTGTATAGCATAACGAATTCGGTCATGTTAATCACTTCCAAATATTTATGTACTTAGTTCTCTGTCTGTCTGCAATAACAGATTTTTATTTTTATTAAAATATAATATTAACAAAAACTTGTTCTTTAACGACCGACTTATCATCAACATCAATAATATGACATGACATTCTCTTTGTGTGCGCTTTGTGGTCTTGGCAAACTGGTTGCAGGTTTAGGCCAATTGAGCTGCTGCTGTTGCTCGTATCAATTCCAAAAACAACGCCTGCACTTTGTGATTTTTTTTCTTGTGATGGAAGGGGTTTTCTGAAAATATCTCGAAATGCGTATTCAAAGTTGGAAAGATGTACGTTGAGTGATGAATTAATTACACAGAATTCTGTTTGAAAAAAACCGGTCTTCCAAATAATTGGATGTTAACAAGCTGACGATGCGGTATCTGTAGCAGTATCGCTGGCGATCTGATGAAAGTGAGAAAATAACCTGTGGCGATCTGATGAAAGTGTGGAAATAACGTGTGTACGTGATTTGTGCGCAATTTTTACAAATTGTTAACAGGTGGAATATAAATTAATTGACAGGGAAATCAACATGGAAGGAATTTATTGTATCTTACATTTAATTGCAGATGAATGTTAACTTTCCTGAACTGTAGTTTAAAATTGGTACAAATGGTTTAGATTACACTAACTATTGTGCCATCAAGTCAATAGAAGAGAAAGAAAGCTTAGTTAAAAATTTACTCAAATTGATCATTCTTGAAATATGGGAACACTTGCACTTTGTGTATATCTCGTTCAATAAATCAAAAAATGTTTGCACACATGAAGAAATTGAATATAGTCAGAAAGTATGGATAAATATAAAGCTTCCGCGAGTTTTACTTTTGTTATATCAATTCTTCTACACGAATAAAATGCGCAAAATACTTGCAAAATTATAATTTTATTATATATTTATATTATATTATAATTTTATAATCCAAATTAGATTGATCAATGTTGAAATAAAAGTAATACTTGTACTTAGCATTTTTCGTTCAATAAAATCAACAATTATTTGCACACATGAACAAATAAAATATATTCTGAAAAGATAGATAAATACAAAATAACCATGAGTTTCGGGTTTTCCATATCAATTCGTCTACACGAATAAAATGCAAATTAAGTTTTTACTCGAATTTTGGATGAAATGAAATGCTTTTTTCGTTCAATAAATCCAAAAATTGTTTGCACACACGATCAAATCGAATATATTCAGAAAGTATGGATAAATATAAAATACCAGTACGCTTCAGATATTATATATCAATTCGTTTATTTCATTAAATCCAAAAATTGTTTGCACACATGATCTAAAAGAACATATTCTGAAAAGATAGATAAATACAAAATAACCATGAGTTTCGGGTTTTCCATATCAATTCGTCTACACGAATAAAATGCAAATTAAGTTTTTACTCGAATTTTGGATGAAATGAAATGCTTTTTTCGTTCAATAAATCCAAAAATTGTTTGCACACACGATCAAATCGAATATATTCAGAAAGTATGGATAAATATAAAACACCAGTACGCTTCAGATATTATATATCAATTCGTTTATTTCATTAAATCCAAAAATTGTTTGCACACATGATCTAAAAGAACATATTCTGAAAATATAGATAAATACAAAACAACCATGAGTTTCACTTTTCCTATATCAATTCTGTTATTCGAATAAAATGCAAATTAAGTTTTTACTCGAATTTTGGATGAAATGAAATGTTTTTTCGTTTAATAAATCCAAAAATTGTTTGCACACACGATCAAATCGAATATATTCAGAAAGTATGGATAAATATAAAACACCAGTATGCTTCAGATATTATATATCAATTCGTTTATTTCATTAAATCCAAAAATTGTGTGCACACATGATCTAAAAGAACATATTCTGAAAATATAGATAAATACAAAACAACCATGACTTTCAGTTTTCCTATATCAATTCTGTTATTCGAATAAAATGCAAATTAAGATTTTACCAGAGTTTACTTAAATTGATCATTAACAAAATATAGGCAAAACTCGTTCAATATCTCTAAAAATTGTTTGCACACATGATCAAGTCGAATATATTCCAAACGTATAGATAAATATAAAACGCTAGCGACTTTCAGATTTTCCATATCAATTCAGTTACACGAATAAAATGCAAATTAAAATTTTACTGTTCTCAAAAATACTTGTAACATTATAATTTTATTATATATTTATTTTTTATATTTTATATATTATTATATATTATCATTATCTTTGTTATAATTTTTTAATTTAATTAAATTAATATTTCTGACATATCATAGGAATCTTGAATTTTGTGTCTCTTTCGTTCAATAACGACAAAAATTGTTTGCACACATGATGAAGTCATATATATACTGAAAGGCTGGATAAAAATAAAAGATACGTGAGTTTCAGTTTTTCCATATCAATTTGCTTACTCGAATAAAATGCAATTTAAGGTTTTACTGGAATTAAAATTAAATTAATGACTGATTGAATATTGCCTTGTTTTCTTCCCAAAACAGCAAAAGTTGTTTGCACACATGAACAAATAGAATATATTCCGAAAATATAGATAAATATAAAACACTATTGACTTTTAGTTTTTCTATATCAATTCATTTAAATTAAATTTTTGAATTTAAATTAAGTAGATCTTTGATGAATTATTGTACCTTGTCTTTCTTTCGTCCAATAAATCCACAAGTGGTTTGCACACATGAACAAAATGAATATATTATGAAAGTATGGTTAAATATAAAACACATGTGACATTCAGATTTTCTATATCAATTCGTTTACACGAATAAAATGCAAATTCAAATTATTCTTTTTTCAAAAATACTTTTAACATTATAATTTCATTTTAAATAAAATTGATCTTTGTTGAAATATTGGGAAAACTTGCACTTTGTCTATCTTTCGTTCAATAAATCCAAAAATTGATTGCACACATGAACAAATAGAATATATTCTGAAAATATAGATAAATATAAAACTCTCGTAACATTCAGTTTTTCTATATCAATTCGTTTACTCAATAAAATGTAAATTAAATTTTTAAAAATACTATTTTTATTATATATTTACATTTTATTATAATTTTGTAATTTAAATTAAATTGATTTTTGTTGAAATATGGGGAAAACATGCACTTTGTCATTCTTTCGTTCAATAAAAGCAACAATTATTTGCACACATGAATAAATTGAATATTTTCTGAAAATATAGATGAATACAAAACACCAGTAAGTTTTAGTTTTCCTACATCAATTCGTTTACTTGAATTAAATGTAAATTAAATTGATAATTGATGGAAATATGTTACTCTTTTTCATTATTTCCACCAATAAAACCAAAAAATGTCTGCACACATGAAGAAGTGGAATATATTCTGAAAATATAGATAAATATGAAGCAACCGTAAATTTCAGTTTTTCTGTATCAATTCGTGTACTCGGTTAAAATGCAATTTACTAATTACAAAATACTTGTAAGATGGTGCCAGCTTTCAATTTTATATGAATTTTCTTACAACATTTTTTATCGAAAATGAAATATGACCAAAATTGTTACTAATGGTTGCACACATGTAAAGTTGACATGTATTCTGAAAGAAGGCTTAAAAATAAACCAATCCTGTCTTACACTTCTTCCAGATCAATTTTTGTACTCGTGTAAAATTCCATTTAATATTTATTTCTGTCTAAAATGCTTAAATTTGCCAACATTCTCGGAATTTAACTGCCCCATGTTGTCCTTAAGATTTTGCCGTTATCATGACAGCCATTATCCAAAAATAAATCATGCAAAAAGTGCGAAAATATTTCTTGTGCCAACAAAAGAAACATACTTATCGGAAATTATTGACCAATTTTCATTAAATTTATATGTAATTCGATTAAAGTGCTGCTCCTCCTCCTCATCATCATCATCACCATCATATTCAGCTCGTACACATGTCGTGCCATATCACGTTTGTTGTCGTTTGTTAAAGATGTGCCGTTGTCACAAAACGATTCATAAATCATTTCCTCTTATCATCGCTTAAATGGTGTATCATCAGCCCGAAATAGACAAAGTCGAAGCCAAGTTTCAGTGCCAACGCCATCTCCATCAGCCGGCCGTGATGAGGTGGTTAGTTGCCAGGCATTGCAGAAGAGGCGGAGGTCTTTGGTCTCTATCATTGTCTCGCATGACTGGAGCATTGCAAGGCAGGCAGGCGGTGTCTTGGAAGCGAATGGAAATGAACTTTAACATGTTCCACAAACAGTCATTCATTCATTCATTTGCTGAGCGGCACAGCACAGCACATGCCAAACATGGAACTGAACTCCGTCACACAATCAAGATTTCTTGATAACGCACTGACATCGCCGAACATCGCCATGAAGAATGTGCCTTTGTGCCTTTCTAAAGTGCGTCTACATCGATACGCTCCGCTCGGTCGCATCCACATGCCGTGGTGGTTGCGGGGTATAGGTTGTCTTGTGAACAAGATGTGACAAACTAATTTGACACTGATGCGAACATACATGAAAAACAACACCAACTCCGACATAAACCGAAAACATCTAAATTATAAAATTAACAAATTGTGAACATGTTGATTGTCATCAACAGATAACGACAATTCCCAGCCATTCATCTCGTTTGGGGGCAAATACACCCGAGGAAAATTATCTGTCTAAGTTAACATATTACTGAAGGGCTTTACAAAGCCTTTTTAACTGAAGCTTTTCTTGGAGTGAAATGATTGGCAGCCACGTTCATGGGATATACATACAATTGGATGACAGGTTAATCATCAGCTGAACCCAAAAGGGCAAAATCGCTATCACACGGTGAGCAGGGAAATACAAATTTGGAAATAGTTTTAGGATCAGTCTTTTAAATGGATGCAGAATATATGTTTTTCGAAATTAATTCACAAAAATTACAAGAGTTATGCTATCTTTATTCTATTCATGATGAAATGGCTCGCCTTCTAAAGTGGTCTTAAAACCATTCCAGGTTCAACTACGTACAAGGAAGTTTTCTTCGATCATTAACACCAAAAATTATTTGCACACATGATCAATTCGAATATATTCTCAATTTTGGATACATATAAAACACCCGTGATCTACAGATTTTCTATATCAATTCGTTAACTGGAAGAAAATGAAAATTAAGTTTTTAAGTTCAAATTTTTAAAATTTATAAAATTGCACTTTGTCCAATAAAACAAAAAAAGTTTGCACACATGAACAAGTAGAATATATTCTGAAAATATGGATAAATATAAAACAACCGTGAGCTACAGATTTTCTACATCAATTCATTTACGTGAATAAAATGGAAACGCAAATTTTTACTGTTTCAAAAATAATAGTATTATAATTTTATTATATATTTATATTTTATTATAATTTTGTAATTTAAATAAAATTGATCTTTGCTGAAATATGGGGAAAATTACACTTTGTTCTCTTTCGCTTAATAAAACCAAAAATTGTTTGCACACATGATCAATTCAAATATATTCTGAATATAAAGATAAATATAAAACACCCGTGAGTTATAGTTTTTCTATATCAATTCGTTTACTCGTTTAAAATGCAATGCTAATTGTTTATGTGTTCAATAAATAGAAAATAGGTTTGCACATATAATAAATTCTTATATATTCTGAAAATTTGGACAAATATAAAATACCTGTGGGTTTAAGTTTTTCTACATCAATTCGTTTACACGAATAATATGCAAATTAAGTTATACTGGAATTTTGGAATGAAAATTAAAAAAATCATTCATCAATGAAATATTGAAAAAATCACACCTAGTTCTTCCTTCGTCCAATAAATAGAAAGAGGTTTGCGCACATAATCAAATCTTATATATTCTGAGCATTTGGACAAATATAAAATACCCGTGAGCTGCAGTTGTTCTATATCAGTTCGTTTACACAAATAAAATGCAAATTAAGTTAATTGACATTTAATAAAATACGGGAAAAAATTTACATTTTGTTTTCATGTTTAAGTCAAAACTAGAACACTCGTAGATCCATTCGAGGTTAAACTCCGTATAAAGAAGGATTGGGACAGGGGATTCCCGACTTCCTGGCAGCTGCAGCGTCTTTTAGCCGAAAGTCTTCGCTATTAAAGAACTATACACAACGGCCCACAGTATATTATCAGCGGCAAAAACTCCCTAATTGCATGCGCCCAAATCTCAACTTTACTGATTGAATTTTGCAAAGAACATTCCTATTAAGCATATTCTAAAACATTTTGCAAATATCGCGGTTAATTTTAGCTGTGGATGCATTTAAAGTTCATAAATGCTCAAATAGTTGCAAATTTCATCATAAGAGAGGTTATTTTATTGGGATGTATCTCGGAAACCATGCATCGTACTGAAATTTCGTTTAGTTCGTAGAAAATATGAACTTTTAAGATGTTCTTTTAAATTTAAAAAAGTGTAAATACGTTTTTGCTTTCCTTTTCAGGCAGAGGTTTAACAGAAGGTGGTTCAGTATTGGTAATTTTCTACAGTATAAAACTATATTCGCGAGGCCGACCGATGCATCGGTATTTACAAATATTGTCGATTTAACTACTGAAATGGTAAAACCTTCTAAGCTAAAAATAAAGCAATACTTTCTTTGGTGTTCTCTGTTAATGTATTTAGGAAATTTTATTTAAAGCATACTTTAGGGATGTAAGGTTTTATGGCATGCGAGTGCATGTAAATATTGGTTCGATATTAATCTTAAGTTGAGTATAAAGGTATAATAGCCATGTGTCATCGATTAAAAGATAAAATAATTTTTATAAAAAATTTCGAAAATCGTAAAAAAACCAAAAAATGTATGTGGGCGTGGCACTGACAATTTTCGTTTAATTGTGGACTCAAATGAAATCATTGGTAATGATATATTAAAAAAAGAAACTTATGACGTTTTTTCATTTTACATGGGAGGTGTGCGGTTGTGGGCGGATTTAAACAATTTTTTTTTTGATCTAATTTGACGATATAAGGAATGTGTGCGGTCCTAGCTCTATTCCTTCTAATTTTTGCCGCAGCTTGTAGGAAAATATTCCACTGTGCGGCCGCGGCCCTTTTGTCTCGATAATCTAACTGATTCGCTTGCAATTTTCCAAAACACATTTTTACGATAGAATAACAGAGCCTGAAAGTATGCAACATTTTCTTTGTCATCTTAATCCTAAAAGATTGCAAACGCCAGAAAAATTTTCTGCAACCAATACGACAGATGTCGTATTTATTGAAGAAATGCGAGATTCCAGCGACAGTCCGGCTCTAATAAAGAGAGCCCTTGGGAAGCAATTACTACACATTGAATGAGATGTCGGAAATTAATATACGAGATTTATCCCCCTTTTGCATCATGTCTGGAGAGGAGGAGATAACCAAAAGTTATAGAAGTAAAACTCCATAGAAACTGATAACCAGAAGTATTGGTTAACTCTAACTTCAGGTTAAGAAGATATGATGAAAAATGGGGGTAAATCAAATATTTCAACAATTCAGCAGACCTTTCCGAGTGATGTCGTCCATTTGAAATGGAGCCTCACGGCACTAATTGAGACTGCAGAAAAATTGAACACACTCTTTTGTTGAGATATTCTCTCATGTTACGTTAGTGTCGGGAGCAAACACGGATACTAAACCTCTTGAAATATTTATATATGTTTTAACGATTTAAGATAAAGCAATATGCTGAAATTTTTTAACTGTAATTAAATCAATACATTACAGTTTTAAGAAAATCCATTATATATTGTTATATACAACATACATGATTTCAAAAAAGCCTCAATAAATTTAAAATTACAAATTACAAATTTTCCACACACTTCACCACTGGCGAAAGATAAACATTTGTGAGCAAACAATGCCATCCACTTGTATGGCACACTCACATCATTATACTATGTATGATAGCTTCATACTTGTAGTAGTCTTCCCAAAAACAAAAGCATATTTCAAGATTTTTCCGACAACACTTTGAAACTTGACAGTGAACGCCAACCATGCCATGGAAATGGTTTTCCTAAAATTTGACAAAGTACTTGTAGACCGAACAGAAACTATTTCCGTAAAATGTTCCACTTGTGCATGTTTATAACTTTAAAGAAAAGTTGGCGATAAGGATGATGATGATGGCTTTGGCGAGGGTTGCGGTGGTACTAGAAATGATGATGATGATGATGATGACGACACCCCACTCTCCAGTTGAAGTAGTAGATACTGTGCTGATGTTGATCCCAGTACTTGCCGAATAGTTCGTAGTAAATAATGATAGTTTATGGTACACCTGTTGTTTGCTTTTACGTTGTCCTATGCCAAGAGTTTCATATTTCACCTAAAATGATAAAGAAAAAAAATTTAGTAGCATCCGCAGGCATTTCGGATATATAAATATATTCATTGAGAGCACAAACAACAGTCCAGTCAGTAAGGAATTATTATTGGAATTAGCCTTGGCAAATTCCCCTAGGTGCACTTTCATCAGAGAATATTGTAATGTTTTGCATAGGAAAGTAATGGAATGTGATTGTTTTGATATCCTTCATACATATATTCATATGTATGAATGTAGGCCAGGGAGGAACTTAGCATAAGAGAAATATAAAAATGCCTAAAATATCAGAAATAATTAAAAGAAGTTCCAATGAACAAAATAAAGTTCATAGAAAAATATATTGAATCACTTTATTTTAGACAGTCTGGGAATCAATCAAAAATACTTTTGCTGAAGCCTTGAAGACAAAGAAGATTTGGAATGTCGAACTCAGTCTCAGAGAGTGTCTATAGTCTGACAAACTTGTGCGACTTGGCCTCAAGTTTATGCTAACTTTTCCCAAAATTATTTCTCTCATTTTCCAAATCCTCAGTCATTTGTATTCGAATGCGTCGATTTTCCTAACATCATCTTTGGAGAGCTTTCTTATTACTGCATTAAGAGACTTATCTGGTGATTTTCAACACTCTTCTCTTGAATTTCTTTTTAAAGTATCTCATGCTCTGCTGACCTCCTGCGGTGTAAGCAATCCATTTAAACTTAAACCAGAAACTTTCTTGCGCTGCAGGTAGTGTTTGATCCCAACGACATCATCTTCGCGTGTTCGCCACCCATACATTCGCCATTCCCTTGATGAGATTGTAAGCGGAAGTGGAAGTGAGTGTTCGTTTATAAATACTCGTTACTTAATTAACACCGAAAGTGGGAATTTTTATTAATAACTGAGTAAAGATATCTTTTCTGTCTATCCAATGGAATTTCGTGAAATATAAAAAGCAAACAAAAAAACCCGAATAGATTTCAGCAAACAGAATAAAGGATAAGAGATTAGAGATAATAGAGAAGGATTGCACTCAATTACAAAGCGATAATTGGAAGATTTATTTAAAAGCATTCGTATGCGAGTGTGACAATTTGCTAACTTTATCTACAGATAGATTTCATATCACTGCGTTAACAGATAGACTTAGGTTGTCTGTATTTAATTCTATAATATTTGTTGTTTCTTTTTATAAGTTTCATTCAATGATATTAATTGATGGTCGATTACGCTATGCAAAAAATATGTCCAAGCCGTAAAAATGTTTTTGTTTGCATTGATTGTTTGTTGATTCATAAAATCAACGCAACATTTTATTATGCTTATTTTTTTTCATTAAATTTAAATTATCGATCGTCCCTCTCATTTTGGATATATTGGTCTGATTGCACCAGCTCTTATGTTCACTTAAAGGTAATTATGATGTCTACAAATATTGCGAATTACACTTTCACATAGAAACAGTGGTTTAGGAACAGTCTCCAAATATTTTGGAAATTTTTCCTGTTACGAAAAAAGAAATCATAAAATTAGAAAAAATCGAAAAATGTATTTCTTTCTTTAAAACAAAAATTACAAAATAGGCTTTAAAACAGCCTCCAAATATTTTGGAAAATATATATATTTTTGCGAAAAAATTAGAAAAAAATCGAAAAAAAAATATTTTCTTTGTTTAAAACAAAAATTACAAAATAGGCTTTAAAACAGGCTCCAAATATTTTGGGAAAAAAATATTTTTTCGAAAAAAATCTATTTTTCCTGTTACGAAAAAAGGAATCATAAAATTGGAAAAAATCGAAAAATGTATTTTCTTTCTTTAAAACAAAAATTACAAAATAGGCTTTAAAACAGCCTCCAAATATTTTGGAAAATATATATATCTTTGCGAAAAAATTAGAAAAAAATCGAAAAAAATATTTTCTTTGTTTAAAACAAAAATTTAAAAATAGGCTTTAAAACAGCCTCCAAATATTTTGGAAAATATATATATTTTTGCGAAAATTAGAAAAAAATCGAAAAAAAAAATATTTTCTTTGTTTAAAACTAAAATTTAAAAATAGGCTTTAAAACAGCCTCCAAATATTTTGAAAAATATATATATTTTTGCGAAAAAATTAGAAAAAAATCGAAAAAAAAAAATATTTTCTTTGTTTAAAACAAAAATTACAAAATACGTTTTAAAACAGGCTCCAAATATTTTGGGAAAAAATATTTTTTCGAAAAAAAAACTATTATTCCTGTTACGAAAAAAGAAATAATAAAATTAGAAAAAATCGAAAAATGTATTTTCTTTGTTTAAAACAATAATTACAAAATAGAAAAAAACTATTTTTCCAGGCTAGAAAAAATATTTTCTTTGTTTAAAACAAAAAGTAAAAAATTAGACTTTAAAACAGCCTCCAAATATTTTGGAAAATATATATTTTTTTGCGAAAAAAATAGAAAATTAGAAAAAAAATCGATAAAAAATATTTTCTTTGTTTAAAACAAAAATTACAAAATACGCTTTAAAACAGGCTCCAAATATTTTGGGAAAAAAATATTTTTTCCAAAAAAAAATCTATTTTTCCTGTTACGAAAAAAGAAATCATAAAATTAGAAAAAATCGAAAAATGTATTTTCTTTGTTTAAAACAAAAATTATAAAAATGGCTTTAAAACATCCAAATATTTTGGATTTTTTTTAAACAATTTTTCCTGGAACGAAAAAAATTGAAAATTAAGAAAAAATCGAAAAAGAATTATTTTCTTTGTTTAAAACAAATACAAAATAGGCTTTAAAACAGACTCCAAATATTTTAAGAAAAATATTTTTTTTTTTGAAAAAAATCTATCTATTTTTTCCTGTTACGAAAAAAGAAATCATAATATTAGAAAAAAATAGAAACATTTATTTTCTTTGGTTAAAACAAAAAGTAAAAAAATGGCTTTAAAACAGCCTCCAAATATTTTGGAAAAAATATTTTTTTTTGAAAAAAATCTATTTTTCCTGGCACGAAGAAAGAATCATAAAATTAGAAAAAAATTTAAAAAATATTTTCTTTGTTTAAAACAAAAATTAAAAAATAGGGTTTAAAAATCTTTAGCGTCTACAAACAAGTTGCATCATAACTTTTTCATTTATCCACAGATTTTTTTACTTATAAAAATTATTATTTTTTGAGTTAGAATGTTTCAAAACATAAGAAAAAAATTTTTTCCGACGTTTTGTCTATTTTTTATGATTTTTTTTGCTCGATTTTTTCAAACAAAAATTATTTAATTATTAAGACTGTTCTTAAGCCAACAAATGACCAAAAGTCAAGTTTACTACATAAATGTTGATGTCCAATGAAAGATAACCATAGAAATAAAATCATTTCATATTTTTAAAATACATATATTTTCTAATATAGGATTTACAGTGGTTCCAACTTCAAAATTCTAGTTTTCAAATATCACCGTCCCACAGTCCATGTTACACGTGAACCAGATAATATACGTCTAAAACTTTAGGTGAAATGGAATTAATTGAAGTTTTTAGTCTTTCACTTCCTCACCCTGTTGTCCCTTAAAAGGACTAGAGAGTTCAATTTTTTCCAAAATTATATTAAGTACTTATTAGCACCCTATGATACCGGAATAAGTGTCAAATTAAAAAAGAGATTATTGCTAAAAATACTTTAAATTGCAAGCTTTTATCTGCACGAGTTTAACATTAACAACTATTTCAAGAATAAAGATATGAATAAACTAGAAAACCTAAGGGGTAAGTTGAAATAGTTTTCAATGCTGAACTAATACAGATCGAAAAATGATATTTGAAATATTTTTTTGTAGATATTCTCCTCTTTAATTTTTCTAATAACGTTAGCATAGGGTGCGGAATAAGTATTTAAAATAATATTTGAAAAATAGTATCCTTTGGAAGTTTGTAGTAATGAAAAAATAAAAACGTCAATTAACTCCACTTTGTCTGTAGTCTTAGGCGTATATCACCCTGTTCAAGTATAACGACTTTTTTTAACAATTGTCGTACGCTGTTATGTTTCTTCGTGCCAGAAAAAATATTAGCTGAAGATTATATAATTTCTGTGTTCAATTCATAGCAATACATTATTCCGCCCATTCTAATATCTTAATGATTTATATACAACAATTACAATAGAATACAAAGTATATAAATAATTTATTATTTATTATTATTATTGTCCAAATAATACCGGTTACTAACGCCGTCAAAAGATTAATAATCACTTCGTGAATTCGAAATATGATATAATTTGCTCCACACCCATATATTCGAATGCAAAAAATCTCTCATACAATTTCAAGTTTAAAACAAAATATAAATGTCAATGGGTACACTAAGTATTGTTGGGTGGACAGCAATATATATATATAGATTGTTCGACAGAAAATAATTGAGATACAGCTGCAACCGGAAGTCGCAGGCGTGTGCCATAAATGAAGCCAACTGCAGGTGTGCTTTGAATAAAAATTTAACTGGACTCCAGATGGACTTTACAATGAGTCAAAACTTCTATTTTTATCAGATGATTTCTCAATGATAAATGGGTTTCTTTGCAAAAAATAAAAGAAATCTCTTTAATAATACCCCGTAATAATATTTTTAGTAATTTTTGCCCACTGTACTTAAAAGAATGTAGTTCAAGGCAGTTGTAGAACATATAGTTATAGTGCATTTGGGAATTTACTATCATTGGGAATTTACTATCATTCTAATTCAAGCAATAAAAAAACAATAAAAATTATTTTCATGTTTCGAGTATAACCTTTCTTTTCTTCTTTCTTTCTTTATTTAGTATTTTGTAGCTTAGAATCAAAGCAGATATATTTATATATATAAATATAAATAAATATATTATAAAATAATAAATTATTTTATTTTCCAATTTCATCTTCATTTGAAATACAGAAAATCGTGAAATTCCACTCCAATTAAAAATAGCTCAAAAAATGAAATATGACGCAAAAAACTCCTATATATATATATATATGATATGAAAAATAGTAATAATAATATATAATATGTAAAAATCAACGAAAAAATGGGTCTTTTTCATAATTATTATCACCCCCGATGTGCGATATTTCAAAATTGCTTTTTGACGATTTTTATATGAAAAATTACCCAATATTTTTGAGTGCCTTTCAATATGAAAAGATACCCAATTAATTTTTCATTTGGGTGATTTTGATTTTTTTGGTCATAATTTCATTTTGAGAAATTATTCATTTTATTTGCCGATTTTTTGATTCTTAACACTTTTTTGGGGATTTTTCATGTCGCCGATTTTATTTATTATGGTTCGAAATTTATTTTTTTTTTAAACCATATTCATTTGTGCTTCTTATCAACAGAAATATTTCAAGTCATACAATCATATTTGCGGCCACGAGTTCTTGTTGTCGGATTCAATTCAATTCAAATCTCTGAAAACTCACTCAGTAACTTAACATAACGAGTTACTAATAACATTATGCCAATAACATGATTACTGCACGTTTAACATATCTTCCATTCTCTGTTAAAATAATAGCTTTATTGTTTCGCGCAGCAGCATAAACAACAACCATTTTGTGACAACATATAATTTGTTATACTGTTATAATGAAATTATGTCATAGTATTATATAGAAGTTTTTTTTTAATTGTATACCAACAAAATTGTACTATAATTATAGTCATCAGCGAAATAATAATAGTCACACCTCTGCTATATTTAACAAAATAAAGCTCGATTTCGTTTACATTCTAATAGAGTATAAAAGATAGAATTCTTAAGGAGTAGATTTAAATATAGTAATTTTGCACAGTTATTGAGAATATTTTCGGTTCTTTGGAGGGGGGACTAGTTTTCCCTTCAGAAGTGATTTAGCTAGCCCACTTGCAATCTCAACCCATTCACAATTAATAAACATGTAATTGAAAAATATATAAAGGACGGACTGTCTGATAGATGAACACAAATGCAGACTAGCTAGAAGACTGATATAGAAACGCACGGACTGAAACATGCATGGACAAAGGGAAGGACGGCTGACAGACAGAAACACGTATGGATGAACGGTTTGGCAGACGGGCAGATGAACACAAGGACAGCCGCGACTAGATCGTCTTCTCTGGCTGATGAATAGACGGTTGGAGGTTAGATAGACATTAGAGCGTACCAGGTTACAAGTAAAAAAAAAAGTTCGCCGTACACCTTCGAATATGAAGTATTATTGAAAGGTAGTTTCAAAAAAATTTTTTTTATTTTTTTATGCCGAACGTAGGGGTCGCGCTTTTACATTTTTCTATATAACTTCTGCATTTATAAACGGATTTTAAAGTGTGATACATCGATGTTTTTGTCCGATTTTTTTGTCTTTGAAGTCATTGAGCTCAAACATGATTCATGATTTTATGCGAGCTTTAATTTTCGATTATTAGAGTGGTACATTAGGGTAGTAGCAACTGAGAAATGATGGGTAAGTACCAGAAGGGGGTGCTTGAGCTCAATGACTTCAAAGACAAAAAAATCGGCCTCGTCGAGACAAAAACATCGATGTATCACACTTTAAAATCCGTTTATAAATACAAGTTATATAGAAAAATGTAAAAGCGCGACCCCTACGTTCGGCATAAAAAAATAAAATTTTTTTTTTTGAAACTACCTTTCAATAATACTTCATATTCGAAGGTGTACGGCGAACTTTTTTTTTGAGGTACGCCCTAATAGACATATGACCTCGGATATGACTAGATCGTCTTTTTAGATAGATACTCCATTAGGCTGGGTCGTGCCACATACAAATAAAACTATAGTTTCCAGCCACCCCACGGAAATAATATTTAAGTTGTTTAACGACGCACAGTGTTTCAGCATCAAATTCCATCGGCCAACATTCAATAACTTTTGTTTTGTTAATTGAAACTAGACAAGGACCCAAGGGTTTTGAGTCATTAACAATGAAAATCGGGTATATTGAGAAATTAGCTCAAAATTTACTACTTTTTGTATTTTTCGATTCAAAAAAATATTTTTTTTTAATTTTTTGACATATTTTTACGTTTAAAAAAAATTTAATTTATTTTTTTTCGCCGTTTTCAGATTTTGAAAATTGAAAAGAGTTATTCCATATAAAGCGATACGATATTTGACCTCTTTAGCTGCGATTGTTTTGAAAGTTTGTGTTTGTATTCTTCTCATAAAAATTGTGTATACGTATTTTTGGAAAACAATTAAAAAAGTTATGACCAATTTGACAGTGAAAAATACAAACTTTTCAAAAAGCTGTATTCATGCAATCTGTAGCCTGTAACTCCTGAAATACTTCACCGATTTTAATGTACTGTACCTTGTACTAAAGGCATTTTCAATTACTTTATATTTTTAAAGTTATATATTTTAAAGTTTTTACAATTTTATTTCTTTTATTTTAATTTTCGAAATTATTACATTATTATATTTTTTTAATTATAAATTTGAAACATTAGATGTATTTTTAGTGACTGAGTGAATTTGGACGTGGTGAAATGATGGCTTCTAATTTTTACGATTTTTTATTTTATTTTTGCAAAATCAACCAGAATTACAGTGAAAGAAACTTCAGAATGATATTTTTCAGTAGTTGAATAACACAAGGTTTAAAAACAACGAGAGTGCAAATATTTAAGGTGCCTTCGCCGAAAACGTTTTCGAGTTTAAAAATCCACAATACATCAGATATGTTAAACAAAATTGTTGTTGCATAGTGCTATCGTAGGTTGTTTCACAGATGTTAGTATAACTTAAAAACAATTTATCTGTCTTTATCTATAAAAATAGCAAAATATCCAAAATCGAATTCTCTCAATGTCTTATTTTTTTTATCTGACGCATAGTGCCGGAACTTTATATAAAGTTGTGAGGAAATCATATTGTTCAAATAAAATAAAAAAATCATGAAAAATCGAAAAAGGATAAAAATGTTAATTTTAACCAAATCAATGTTGAGTTTGAAAAAATTGGACAAAAAATGAAAAAAGAAGTTAAGTCGAGAATAAATGAAAAATTGACCAAAAATTGGTAGTTTTTAGTATGAAAAATCGCCCAAAACTATATCATCTGGGGTATATCCAAATCCGACTATGCAGAGTAACCATTTGCTACATGCACACTGGTCCCAAAACCATTTTTTTGCAAAAAAATATTGAAGTTGTGGAATGTGTATATATTTAAAAATGTGCAAAATTACAAGGATGTATCTTTATTTCTGTGTGCCCATTTCCACTCGCCCATTTTTGAGTTTTTACGTAATTTTTCATATTTTTTAACGATTTTTCATGATTTTTTTTTTTTTGAAAAATCGCCCAAATGACAAATATGAAATATTGTCCAAAACATATGAATAAAGGCCGACACTTTTGTTCGATTTTTCATATGAAAATTCGCCCATTTTTGTATGGAGTTTTTACGTAATTTTTTATATTTTTTGAGCGATTTCTCATGATTTTTTTTAAATCGCCCAAGTGGCAAATATGAAATATTGGCCAAAACATATGAATAAAGACCGACACTTTTGTTCGATTTTTCATATGAAAATTCACCCATTTTTGTATGGAGATTCGGCGTAATTTTTCATAATTTTTTCAACTATTTTTATGATATTTTTTTTCTTTTTTTTTTTTTTTGAAAAAAATCGCCCAAATAACGAATATAAAATATTGCCCAAAATTTATAAATAAAAATCGACATTTTTGGTTGATTTTTCATATGAAAATTCGCTCATTTTTTGTATTGAGTTTTTACGTATTTTTTATATTTTTTGAGCGATTTTTCATGATTTTTGATTTTTTTATTGAAAATCGCCCAAGTGAAATATATGAAATATTGCCCAAAACTTATGAATAAAGACCAACATATTTGTTCGCTTTTTCATATAAAAATTCGCTAATTTTTTTATGGAGTTTCGGCGTAATTTTTCATAATTTTTAAGCCATTTTTATGATTTTTGTTTTTTTTTTTTTTAAATCGCCCAAATGAGGATTATAAAATATTGCCCAAAACTTATAAATAAAAACCTACATTTTTGGTTTATTTTTCATATAAAAATTCGCATATTTTTGTATGGAGTTTTTAAAATTTTTTTCATATTTTTGAGCGATTCTTCACGATTTTAGATTTTTTTTTTTGAAAAAAAAACGCACAAATGACAACTATGAAATATTGCTCAAAACTTATGAATAAAGGCCGACACTTTTGTTCGATTTTTCATATGAAAAATTTATCCATTTTTTATGGAGTTTTTACGTAATTTTTCATATTTTTTTTTTTGAAAAAAATCGCCCAAAATGACAACTATGAAATATTGACCAAAACTAAGGAAAATTCGCCCATTTTTGTATGGAGTTTTTACGTAATTTTTCATATTATTTTGAACGATTTTTCATGATTTTTTATTATTTTTTGAAAAATCGCCCAAATGAGAAATATAAAATATTGCTCAAAACTTATGAATAAAGGCCGACACTTCTGTTCGATTTTTCATACGAAAATGCGGCCATTTTTGTATGGAGATTTTACTTAATTGTTCATATTTTTTTGAACGATTTTTCATGATTTTTAATTTTTTTTTGAAAAATCTCCCATTTTTGTACAAATTTTTTGAACGATTTTTCGTGCACCCAATGTAAATACATTCTTTTAATTTAGTATACAAAAATGGACTCTCAAACTACAATCCATTTAACATGTTCCCAAGGATATATTCAGTAAATTTGTTGTATACAATAAGCTGATTATCGAAAAATAATTAGCACAACGGGATAAATCCTATTTAACAAAAATGCTAATAAAAGAAAAAAAACCTTGAAAGATTTCAAATCATCTACCGATACGGAAGAACATGATGTTGATACATTTCGAATCATCACCTCATTTCAAGGAAAAGATTGTGGTGATACAAGGAACTTAATAAATTAAAAACAAATACCAGAACCTATCTAATCTTCAACACAATCGCCTACCCACCACCAAACACCCCCACCTGATGACGACACAGTAAATTATGTAAACTAACGTAATCCGATTACGTATATAGGTAGTTACTCCTAAACTTCTACAAGTGTTGCTGGGATTATGGGGAATTTTCAAAGTTATGTGGAAAAAGGGTTTAGCTACATCTTGTCAGCTTGTATGTGGAAATTTGTAAAACTATAGCCCATTGTATTGATGTAATATGCCCAATGGCCATTTATACGTACATCGTGGGATTTATCATTGATATTATTAGAATTCATTCATTGAACATATTATGTTTTGGTAATTAAGTTAAAACGTACTAATTGATATTAAATACAAAATTTCAAGTACATATTTATTTTTTACATGAACATGGACATGCAGGGAATCGCCGAAAAACCAGCAACTAGCTTAATGCAATGTAACGCAGTAATTGAATTAAATGCACATACAAAAGGGTTATCAAATAAATAAAATATATAGGGTACGCAAATAACTTTTTTTGAAAATGCTATAAAAAAACAACTGAATATTTTCTCAAATAATTTCATTCGAATGGCTGCTGAGGGCACCCCACAAATAATAGTCCAACGGTTGAATAGTTGAAAAAAAGCGTTAGATGGCGGACCCTATATAAATATTTTAGATGTAAATAAAAATGTATAAATTAAAAAAATTAAAATGGCGGTTTTTAATCATTTTTAATTTTATTTTTTTATTATTTTTAAAAGCGTCTATTATGATTTGATTACAACATTAATAACATTATTTTACAATCACTAGTTTATAAAATAACAAGTAAAAACGGCGTTAAGTTCGGCCGGGCCGAACTTTATATACCCTCCACCATGGATTGCATTGCACAGAGGCTGTCGATTTTTGTAGAAGTGTTACAGAAATATATATATTTTTTAATATAGCCAAACCAAAAAAAAATACAAATATTAAAAAAATATTTTTATAAATAAATATAATATTTTTGTTATTTCGTTTACATATCGAAATAATACTTCAAGTTAATTAAAAAATAAATATTCTTATATTTACATTTTCAAAAAGCTTAAATACCATAACTATTGGTAGATAGTGGTTGCTACAGTTGGTTGTATTTCCATTCTATTTTAATTCCAAAAGTACAAATTTTGACCTAACTTCATGATTCAACCAATTTTTGTCGTAAAAGTAAAAAGTACGAATTTGAAAAAATCTTTTAGTTTGCGTGTCTATGCAGTCAAAGGAATATATACAACGAATTCCATGATTCTAGCTGCGGCCATTTGGTTGGTACCATTTTTATCCCCCTATTCCTTTTTTACCCCCTTAAGAGTACGACTTTCTAAAATCTCTTTATTTTACGTGTCTACGCAATTATCGGGAGGTACACACCGAATTTTATCATTCTAGCTGTAGTCGTTTAGTTGGTACTATTTTTATCCCTATGTACCCATTGTATCCATTGAAAGTACGAATTTGAAAAAAATCTTTTATTTTTTTGTGCCTTCCCAGTCAGGGGAATGTATACTCCGAATTTCATGACTCTGGCTGCGGTCATTTGGTTGGTACTATTTTTATCCCCTTTTTTCATTTTTACCCAAAAAAGTACGAATTTCGAAAAATACGATTATTTTACGTGTCTACACAGCCAAAGGAATGTATACTCCAAATTGGTTGGTACTATTTTTATCCCCTTTTTCCATTTTTACCCAGAAAAATTGAAAAATACGTTTATTTTACGTTTCAACGCAATCAGAGGAATGTCTACACCGAATTTCATAATTTTAGGTGCAGCCGTTTGCTTGGTACCATTTTTATCCCTCTATTCCCATTTTACCTCCTAAAAGCACGAATTTGGAAAAAATACTTTTGTATTATGTCTCTACACAGTTTCGAATTTCGTGTTTCTAGCTGTTGTCGTTTAATAGGTACCATTTCTATCCCTTTTTGTCCCATTTCACCCCCTACGAATAAAAATCACTTTGTGGTGCACGTTTTTGTTATAGGGGAATGCGCATACCCAATATCAAGTAAGTACAAGCAGTCATATTGAAAAAATATGCTTAAATACTCTAAAATATTAGGGAATATTATGGGTATTTTTAGTCCTTGTGAGGGAAAAATTTGTCCCTTTGGGCCGAATTTGCCCAGTTTCAATTACAGCCGATCTACGACTATAAGACGAATTTATGGAAAATTTGAATGTTCTAGCTCCTTTCGTTTAGATGCTAGCGTGCTTTCAACAGACGGACGGACGGACATGGCTAGATCGTCTTAGAATTTTATGACGATCAAGAATATATATATATACTTTATAGGGTCTCAGGTTGATATTTCAAGGTGTTACAAACGGAATGACAAAGTTAGTATACCCCCATCCTGGAGGTGGAGGTGGTATACAAATATATATAAAATTTTATTTTTTTAATGTTAGATATTAAAAAATAAATCAAAATATTTTTTTCTATTTTTTGTAAAAGTACGTGTCGTCTTCATGTTTCTAAAATTATTTTTTTAAATTCTCTTACTTCTTTTGGAAGGATTATAAAAGGATAAAAGAACTTTAGATACTCTTCAAATAAATTTCAAATTTTCTTCGTTAGTTTTATATCCATTTTTTGATTTTGAATATTTAATTTTTTATTTTTAGTTTTAGTTTTATATCCATTTTTTGATTTTGAATATTTAGTTTTTAATTTTAATAACCCTTTATGCATGTACATCATATCTTCACTTTATATCCAGCCATAATACAGATAGTATTACACATGTGTGACTATCATGGCTGCCATGTACGCCTGTACGCTAAAATATTTAAATTGTTTCAACCACTCTCCCATACACACTTCAGGTTGTATATGTATATGAATGCTATCCACCACAGCCACCACCGCCATCGTTACCGCCAAAATTAACACAATATTTACCGCCGTATAATTGAAGTGAAATTAGTTTAATTAGCATTAACAAATAAACCAAATGGGTAAACAGATTAAAATGCGAAAATCCGCACACTAACACTAACACAAACACATCAACGCGCTCAGCATCAACATGAACAATGCCAGGCAGCAACACTTGCAAGCAACTAAGTACGCACGCAGATAATTGGATTTTGTTTTTGGTTTTAGCACAACAATTTTTAAACCAAGATCATTTGGTGAAGCCCACATAGCGTATGAGCTATATTTAATTTGCATAAAACAGTGGGGCATACTGGGTAGTGCTCTATCGAATACTTGAATATTAACATTCTTGAAGGAAATGTATAAATGAAAAATTTGGAAAGCATTTGTTGTCTAAAATTACAGACCGCGATCTTGAAGATACAAATAACTCAAAAATCTACTCTTCCAAAAGCAGAATAAAACTCAAATATAATTTCTTTAAAAGTAAAAAAATTAAATAAGGCTTAGTAAATTATTAATTATAGTAGGGTAGTACTTTTAATTAAAAATTCTTTAAATTTTTGGAAATTATGAAAAATCGCGCAGGTAAAACGGGGGGCCAAAAAATATGAATCGCCGAAAATCAAAAAGAATGGAAATACAAAATCGCCCAAGTGAAAGTAGCTTAAAAATTTGCCGGACTTAAATATGCTCCAAATATGTCCAAAGCCTACGCATACTAAAGGTTTAATGCGTTACGAGCTTTTGGCTGGGATCAAAGATTCTCTTCTCTGAGATATATTCAAAGGCGTTCACGCAACTTAAAAGCCTTATCAGCTAGCGTATGCGTAGACGGCGTGGTACAGGCTGTCTGACTTCATAATGGACGATATTTCATATTAAGTACTAGCAGTACCCGCTGCTTCGCACGCGAAAAAGTCAGGTATTTGTTATTATTTTTATCCGTCTCTGTTTTAGGATAGTATTTATTTGATTTTCTTTTCTCAAATAGTAAATTGGAAACATAGCACTCATATACAGTCAAAGGAATGTGCTTTTCGATGTGCACTGTTTTAGCTGAACTCCCTTCGTATATATATTTTTTATCATTTTCTACCCAGAAAATTACAACCGCAGAGCTTTTTATTCGGAAAAAAATCCATTTTGATGGCGCTTCGACATGGTCAGAGGAATTTACATAATAAATTCTAGCTGTAACCCTATAATCTCCTTAAAAGTACAATCTCCCCTTAAAAGTACAAATTTCGAAAAATCCAAGTCTACGTTGTCAGAGGAATTTACGCATAAAATTTCACGACTATAGCAGCAATATTTTAGTTGGTACTTTTTTAATCCTTTTTTGTCCCGCTCACACCTTATAAATTATAAAAAAATATAAATTTCGAAAAATCCAATTTTACTGCGCTTCTACATGGTCAGAAGAACTTACACATCAAATTTCAAGATTCTGGCTGCGATACTTTAGTTGGTTACATTTTTATCCATTTTTGTCCCGTTCACCTCTTATAAGTACAAATTTCGAAAGATCCAATTTTACTGCGCTTTTACATGGTCAGAAGAACTTACATATCAAATTTCAAAATTCTAGCTGCAATACTTTAGTTGGTACCATTTTTATCCCTTTTTGTCCCGCGCAACCCTAAAAAGTACAAAATGCATTTATATTCCGCTTCTATGTGGCGAGAGTAATTTACACACCAAATTTCGCGAATATAGCTGCAATACTTAAATTAGTAACATTTTCATTCCTTTTTGTCCCTCGCAACTCTTAAAAGTACAAATTTTGATAAATCCAATTTTAACGCGCTTCTACATGGTCAGAGGAAATTGCATACCGAATTTCACGATTCTAGCTACAATACTTTAGTTGGTACCATTTTTATCCCTTTTTGTCCCGCTTTCGAAAAATCAATTTATATTGCAAGTCTACGTTGTCAGAGAAATGTAAATACCGATTTTCACGATTCTAGCTGCAATTCTTAAATTGGTACCATTTTTATCTCTTTTTGTCTCTTTCATCCTAGGAAATTTGAACCTCTACCTCCAGAATGGGGGTATACTAAATTTGTCATTCCATTTGTAACACCTTGAAATATCGACCTGTGACCCTATAAAGTATATATATATTCTTGATCGTCATGAAATTCTAAGACGATCTAGCCATGCCCGTTCCTCCGTCTCTTGTAAGCACTCTAGCATCTAAACGAAAGAAGCTAGGATGTCCACATTTTCCATAAATTGCATCCTATAGTCGTAAATCGTTTGGGATAGCACCTGGACGAAATCAATCCAAAAAGAAAAATTTTTCATCATATGATGTAATATATTTTGAATATATTCGCATATATTTATTTGTTTGATATTTGGTGTGAGCATTCCCCTTATAGCGAAAACGTACAAAATAAAGTTAATTTTATTTGTGGGGGAGAAATTGGGCACAAAGGGATAAAAATGGTACATCTCAAACGAAAACAGCTAGAAATACGGCATTAGGTGTGTACGTTGCTCCACTTGAGGAGATACATAATATAAAAATATTTTTTACAAATTCGTACTTTTAAGGGGTAAAATGGGTATAGAGGGATAAAAATGGTACCAACCACACGACTGCTCCTAGAATAATGAAATTCGGTATATATATTCTACCGATTGCGAAGACACATAAAATAAAAGGGATTTTCTTCATATTTCGTACTTTTAGGGGGAAAATTAAAAAGGGGGATATCAGTGGTACTAACCAAATGGCTGCATCTAGAATCATGAAATTCGGAGTATGCATTCCTCTGACTATATAGACACGAAAAATGAAAAGTTTTTCCTTTTCATTCGTACTTTCAAGGGATACAATGGAACAAGGCAAAAGTGTACAAAATTTTACACTGGAATAACATGAACTTTAGGAGTGTTTCCAGGAGTGTGTAACTCACAGACGGCTTAACCTAGGGGCAGAATATTTTGAAAATTATCATTAAACAGTCGAAACTTTATTTTCATTTAGAAATTACTTTTTTAATTGTCGCTTTGGCCAAAAATTCCGGTCACGAGTCCGTATTCGCCATAGAAAGCCCGATTAACAGAAGTCGAATATATACATTTTTCTAACAAATCGTTTGCTTTCATTGAAGCTTTCTCATATTTTCTTAAAATGTTCTGATAACTTCATGCTGTATGAAAAGAAGTGAAAATGTTAAACCGTTTTAGTGAATACAATTTTAATATATTTATAATATTTGGATTTATACAATTAATTGCACTCAGCTTTGATACAGTTATAGTTCAATATATTGAAAAAAAAAAAAATACTTGATTTTAGGTGCTCTGTTTGGTCGTCTTTCAGTGAATATTATATTTTATTCTGTCTGTAAACATTATTGCATACATTGCTGTAGCATTATTGGTTGAATTGTTTTCTTATATAATTTAGTTTTTATATAATATTTATTTCTGGTTAAGCTTCTGTATGATTCAATAAAATTCAAAAAAAAAAAAAATATTTTGTTAACTATATTTTATATTTTTCGGCTACGGTTGAATATTAAAATTTGGAATAATATCTCTACGACTTTGATCTGAAATATACGCCTCGGTTGGACTCTAGCTGCGACAAAAAATCCGGGTTTTTCTTAAATTTTGGCAGAAAGCATTTTATGGTAAATTATACAATTTCAAAAATATTCGTCAGATATAAAAATAATGTTAATAATACTTGGAGATTTCGGACCTTTATGATATTTGTCCGAACGAATCGTTCTCGGCTTATATTTACATCTGTGGAACAACATTTTCGAAATTCGAAAATTGTTCTAAAAAAATAAAAATAATTTATTTATAGAATTTAAAATATGAACTATTTTTGTAGTTGAGGGAACATAGCACATCAAAGTATGTTAGTGGTTAGTGGATAGCATTTTTTGTTGCATAGTCCAGTAGTTTGTTGACTCTCCTAGTAAAAAACGGTTAAATACTCCATGACAATTAAAATGACACAACTCTCACGTTGAGTAAACTGATTATGGCCACAAGTGTTACGTATAAACCCACCTACCGTAACCGGTATAGGGATTATGTTCGGACACCTATTGCTGCTTGCCACTTGCATAGCGAGCTTCAAATGAAGAACAAATCAACGGACATTATTAAATCGGCTGCGCTGGCGATTTAATGAGAGCGGTGTAATAAAAGTAAGGAAAGTAAGATAATTTCTGGGAGTTGCTAAAATTTCGCTCTGTTCCACAAAACCGTCCTGCCCTGCCCGTCTGACATAAAACAGTTGCCCTTGTTCATTTTGTA
Source organism: Polietes domitor (assembly GCA_947397865.1). Classification (NCBI taxonomy): domain Eukaryota; kingdom Metazoa; phylum Arthropoda; class Insecta; order Diptera; family Muscidae; genus Polietes; species Polietes domitor. Next base: position 138,180,125 of record OX377622.1, on the reverse strand, counting down.
TGTCAAGCTTTCTCTACAAATAATATTCAAATTCACATTATCATAGTCAAAAATAAAAAATTTACGAGAGAAAGGACACCTGGTGTGTATCTTTAATATATGTACATATTTTATATATTTAAATATATACATACAAACATGTTTCATATGTATAAAGTAACTGTAGTAGATTGTTGCATGCAACATATCTACAGATGTCGGTCCCTATAAACACACAATGCCACTTGTGCATCACTTGATGCGAACGTTATTGCGAGCATTGTGCTATTAGTGTGAATGATGTTGTCAAATCTACGTGTACTTGTGTGTGTGTGTTTCACCAGGATATTAGGAATGGATTCAACATCACTCATTGTTGTTACTGCTACTGCTGCCACTGCCGCTGCTGCTGATGATGATGCACTTGTTTTGTAAACATGCTCCATCTATGTGAACATTCAAGTATTGTATCCCCAACGTATTGTTAAGGAGATAACAGCAACAACAACAACCACTACAACTACTACAAGTGGTACAACCACAGCCACTACATGGCCATGGGCAAGGACGAATACCATAGAGAGAGAGTGACAGAGTGAATGAGAGCGTGGTGGCGCAAGGGAATGCAAACCAGTAAAGTATCATTGTTGTATTGGTCACATGAATGGTTATTGTTAATGGATCATTTGCAGGAATCATTTGTCGTTTATAAATGACTATGTCCTCATGTGTGTTGGCTCGTGTGTGTGTGCATGTATTTGTAAGTACTTACCTAAATTGTGGTGTTCATGATAATGTTGATGATGATGACGATGATGCTTGTGAATTTTTAATATTTTTGATTTATTTTATGTTGATTTATTTGATGTTGAAATTAAATGTCATCTTTTTTCTCTCTTTTGCATATAACTGTTGGATAAACGATAAGAATCGCTTCATAATTAATAAAATTTTCAATGAGTTTTAATTGAAAATAAAAATTGTACGAATTGTTATTCGTTCGCAGTTGCCTCAGGTGCGAGTGAGGCAAAATTGTATTTATGCCATGTGTGACATTTAGAGGATTGCAAATGGGTAAAATTTGTTTCCGAACAACAACAAAATTAAAAAAATATGTATGAGACCTAAACATTCATTGTTCATTTGTATTGAGACATATTGACTCAACACAAAATATTATGAAAAAAATTATATAAAAACAAATTGAAAAACTGACTTCGAGATCGATTAAGTCTAAGATCTTTATAATGAAAAATTCTTAATTAAATTGCAATTTTCGTCGATGGTAACTTTTGATATTTGTACATAATATCAAAGTATATAAAGCAGTTATTAAGAAACAGCCGCCAAAAATTTGAGAAAAAAATAATTAAAACAAGTAAACACGGCGTTCGGCCGGGCCGAACTTTATATGCCCTCCACCATGGATTGCATTCCACAGTGGATGTCGATTTTCGTAGAAGTGCAGTAATAATACAGGAAAATATATATTTTTTTAATATAGCCAAACCAAAACAAATACAAATATTGAAAAAATAATTATATAAATAAATATAATATTTTAATTATATCAAACCATTATCTATTTCAAATCAAAAAATAAATATTCTTATATTTATATTTTCAAAAAGCTTAAATACCATAAATATTGGAAGATAGTGGGTGCTCAAGTTGGTTGTATTTCCATTCTAATTTAATTCCAAAAGTACAAATTTTAAAAATCCTTCATGATTCAACCAATTTTTGCCGTATAGGAAAAAGTACGAATTTGGAATAAATCTTTTTATTTTATTTTTATTATTTTATTTTTTTTTTATTTATTTTATTTTTTATTTTGCCAGAGGAATGTATACACCGAATTCCATGATTCCTGCTGCGCCCATTTGGTTGGTACCATTTTTACCCCTTTGACATTTTACGCAATTAGAATTTCATCATTCTAGCTGTAGTCGTTTAGTTGGTACTTTTTTATCCCCCTGTACCATCGTATCCCTTGAAAGTACGAATTTCGACAAATCCGTTTATTTTTCGTGTCTACGCAGTCAGAGGAATGTATACTCCGAATTGCATGACTCTAGCGGCGGTCATTTGATTGGTACTATTTTTATCCCCTTTTTTCTTTTTAACCCCAAAAAGTACGAATTTCGAAAAAATCTGTTTATGTTAAGTGTCTACGCAATCAGAGGAATGTATACACCGAATTTCATTATTCCAGGTGTAGCCGTTTGGTTGGTACCATTTTTATCCCTCCGTACCCATTGTATCCCCTGAAAGTACGAATTTGGAAAAAAAAAACTTTTATTTTATATGTCTACGTAGTCAAAGGAATGTATACTCCGAATTTCATGACTCTAGCTGCGGTCATTTGGTTGGTACTATTTTTATCCCCTTTTTCTATTTTGACCCCAAAAAGTACGAATTTCGAAAAATCTGTTTATTTTCCGTGTCTACACAGTCAGAGGAATGTATTCTCCGAATTTCATGACTCTAGCTACGGTCACTTGATTGGTACTATTTTTATCCCCTTTTTCAGTTTAACCCCAAAAAATACGAATTTTAAAAAATCCGTGTAATTTACTTGTCTATGCAATCAGAGGAATGCATACACCGAATTTCATTATTCTAGGTACCATTTTTATCCCTCTATTCCCATTTTACCCCTTAAAAGTACGAATTTGGAAAAAATACTTTTATATTATGTATGTTATATTTATGTATGTTTAAAAGGTACCATTTTTATTTTATTTTTTTGTCCCATTTCACTCCCTACGAATAAAAATCATTTTGTGGTGCACGTTTTTGTTATAGGGGGGAATGCACACACCAAATATGAAGTAAGTACAAGCAGACATATTGAAATAATGTACTTAAATACTCTAAGATATTAGGGAATATTATGGGTAATTTTAGTTCTTGTGAGGGAAAATATTTTCCCTTTGGGCCGCTTTCGCCCAGTTTCAATCCCAACCGATCTACGACTATAAGACGCATTTATGTAAAATTTGGACGTCCTAGCTTCTTTCGTATAGATGCTAGCGTGCTTTCAACAGATGGACAGACGGACGGACATGGCTAGATCGCCTTAGAATTTTATGACGATCAAGAATATATATACTTTATAGGGTCTCAGGTCGATATTTCAAGGTGTTACATACGGAATGACAAAGTTAGTATACCCCCATCCTGGAGGTGGAGGGTATAAAAATATGAGACACATTAATTTTTTAGACACTTTTTTAAAAAATAAAACAAAATAAAATCAGAGAAGATTTTGGTATTTTTTCTAAAATAGATTAAAGTTCAAAGTAAATTATTTTGAAAAACGTCATTTTATGAATTTTTTCTTGACCATCAAAATTTTGGATTTGGATATTCATCCTTAAAATATAAATATATAAAAATTAATTAAAATAATATTTTTATGATTTGCATTTTGCTCTTTTCTAATACATTATTATTATTTTGAAAGAGTCTCGCATTTTATGATTTATTTCTTGGCCATCAAAATTATTGATTTTTTTCAAATATTCATCATTAAAATATAAATATATAAAAATTTATTAAAAAATATTTTTATGAGTTGGATTTTACTTTCTTCTAACAGATTACAGTTCAAGCTAAATTATATTTGAAAAAATTCACAGATTTTGTGTGTTTTTTTTTTTCTTAGCCATCAAATATTGGGATTTTTTCAAATGTATTCAAAATAATATTTTTTATGAAAATATACGAACATTCAAAATGATGATGATGAACTAAAAAATAATGATGATGATGTTTTTTTCTTGTCCAACAAAAATTGAAAATTTTTCAAATATCCATTTAATAATATTTATATATATATAAATAAATTAATTAAAATAATATTTTTACGATTTAGAAAAAATCAAAATTAGCTTTTCAAAAAGTATAAAAATATTTAATTCCTTCCAAAAATGCATTTTTTAACAATATTCTCCAAACGAAACTAAAAAATCAATTGAACCTATTTTAGATGTTTGTCAATCCAAATTCATCCAAAATATACATAAACAAGTAAGGAAAGGCTAAAGTCGGGCGGGCCCGACTCTATGATACACTCCACTTTCTATCCGAATACAATTCAATTCGGTGAAGAAGAGAAAACGAGAAGGTTTTTTGTATCCTGTAAGGAGGATGTATGAGGATATATTAAAACCTGGAACGAAATAGGTGAAATATAAAATGTATAGTTTGGCCAAAATCGGTTAAACTTATGGGAGCAACATTTGAATTTGGGCTATATTTAAATCTGAACCGATCTTACCCACTTTCACCATAGTTTTGTTTAGTTAGATTATAAGATGTTGTGCGAAATTTAAAGAAATTCGAGCACAATATGTGGCTTTTAAAGCGGCAAAAGTCAAATCGGTAGCGACATTTGTATGGGGTTATATCTAAATCTGAACCGATCTTACCCAATTGCTGCATAGGTGTTTCTAGTCGGATTATAAAATGTTGTCCCAAATTTAAAGAAAATCGAGTACAATATGTGGTTTCTACAGAGGAAAATGTCAAATCGGGAACGACATTTTTATGGGGGCTATATCTAAATCTGAACCGATTTGACCTATTTTCACCAAAGATGTTCTTCGTTTAAATATAAGATGTTTTGCCAAATCTGAAGACAATCTGATACAATATGTGGTTTCTAGAGCGGAAAAAGTCAAATCGGGAGCGAAATTTGTATGGGAGCTATATATAAATCTGAACCGATCTAACACATTTACACCACAGGTGTTTCTAGTTACAATATAAGCTGTTTTGCCAATTTAAAAAAAAATCTGTTGCAATATGTGGTATCTAGAGTGAAAAGAGTCAAATCGGGAGTGAAATTCGTATGGGGGCTATATCTAAATCTGAACCGATTTTCTTCAAATTAAATAGCGTTCGTCCTTATCCCGAAAAACATCGTTGTGCAAAGTTTCATTTGGTTCTGTCTACAATTGCGACCTGTATCGTGATTACAAGAATAGATGGACGGACGGACGGACGGATTAAAACGGACGGATATAAAAAAGCTTATTAAGTTCCATTTATTTAAATAAAGGAAAATATCAACAAAAAAATAATGTAAGACACTTTTTTAAAAAATTAAAAAAAGAATCGGAAAGATTTGAAAAGATTTTGCTTTTTTATAGATTAAATTTCAAACAAAATTAGTACGAAAACAGTTTCAACTAATTTTAATATGTTTATTTCTTGACAATCAAAAATTGGGAATTTTTCAAATATTCACCATTAAAATTTTAATATATAAAAATTAATTACAAATAATATTTTTATGATTTAGAAGAAAAATCAAAATTCATATCATTCGTTGTTGAATGATGTTTTCAACAAAACAAGTGATGGAAATTTCGCCTTTCCTTCCGCTTGGCAAACAAAAAATAAAAACTTTAGGTCGGGGTCCAAAACAATTTTTTGTGCATGCATTGAGGTATAATGAGTCATAAAATTAACAAGAAAAATAATTTAAAAATCCCTATGAAATGAAATAAAAAAATAACTTAAAAAAATTTAGACCCATTCAAATTTTAAACACATTTTTAAAAATTAAAATAAAAACTGAATAAAATATTTTTTAATCTATTAAAAATCATAGAGCTCAAGCTCCCCCTTCTGGTACTTACCCATCATATCTCAGTTGCTACTACCCTAATGTACCACTCAAATATCAGAAAATTAAAGCTCGCATAAAATCATGAAACTCTTCTGACTTCAAAGACAAAAAAATCGGCCTCGTCGAGACAAAAACATCGATGTATCACACTTTAAAATCCGTTTATAAATGCAGAAGTTATATAGAAAAATGTAAAAGCGCGACCCCTACGTTCGGCATAAAAAAAATAAAAAAAAAATTTTGAAACTACCTTTTAATAATACTTCATATTCGAAGGTGTACGGCGAACTTTTTTTTTTACTTGTAACCTGGTACGCTCTAGTGCTATTGGCTCCACTAAATGTGGTTGTATGGGAACCCCCTTAAGCATAATAGGAAGTCTATCAACTTTCTCCCTTAAGGAGTGGTAGTAGGGTGTAGGTATGGGGAAAATGTTTAGAAGAGAAAATTAATGGGGACCAATCTTACATGTCTACACTCTAGGGGTAACTCGGGGGCAGTTTTGGGCCTCTTCTTCATAACAAATAAAACAAGTAAGAAGGCGTTAAGTTCGGCCGGGCCGAATCTTATATACCCTCCACCACGGAGTGCATTCCACAGTATTACCAGCAGATTAAAGGATGTCGACTTTGCATAGAAGCACAGTACCATATTACGAAAATTGTGATACTTTTATGCACATTACTATATTTGTTTACTATTTCAAACTATAATGTATACTTATGCGCACTGTTTATAATTGTCTACTATATATAAATAAAATGCTGAAAGTGAACATGCCTAAATATTAGGCGATTGTCAGTCGCCATTAGAAAGAAGCATTTTGAGATACAGACAAAGTGATAAGAAAAGTATAAATTTTAACGATATCCCCATTTGCCCCATTCTCCGCCTAAATGTACAAATTTCGAAAAAACCCCTTTCCCCTTCATAGTCAGAATGTATACACCGAATTTCATGATTTCAACTTCAGCGGTTTGGTATCCCTCTTTTTATTTTTTTTTATTTTCTTTGTGGTGCTTCCAAGCTATAAGAGGAACGCAACAAATTTTAACTGTATGAAAATAGGAAATTTAATTAATAAGCCAAAGCTACCAATATTTGTATACTATATATATAATGGATACTTCAATTCATAAAGTAAATATAAGGGAGCAATCATAAATACCCTAAATATTGGGGGATAGAGAGTGTATTTTCAGCTACAGTCGTTTGGTTGGTTGTATTTCCATCCTATTTTAATTTCAAAAGTATAAATTTTGAAAATACCTTATCTCTCACGTACGCAGTATAAGACAACTTCATGGTTCTACCATTTTTTGTCGTAAAAGCAAAAGTACGAATTTGGAAAAAAATATTTTACGTGGCTATGCAATCAGAGGAATGTATACGCCGAATTCCATGATTCTATCAGCGGCCATTTTGTTGGTACCATTTTTTATCCCCTTTTTCCAATTTTGCCCCCTCAAGAGTACAACTTGGTAAAATCTCTTTATTTTACGTATATACACAATTAGAGGAATGTACACACTGTATTTCATCATTCTAGCTGTATTCGTTTAGTTGGTACTATTTTTATCCCCTGTAGCCATTGTATTCCTTGAAAGTACGAATTTGGAAAAAAAACGTTTTATTTTTCGTGTCTACGCAGTCAGAGGAATGTACACTCCGAATTTCATGATTCTAGCTGCTGTCATTTGGTAGGTACTATTTTTATCCCCTTTTTCCATTTGAACCCCAAAAAGTACGAATTTTGGAAAGTTCTTTTATTTTACGTGTCTACGCAATCAGAGGAATGTATATATCGAATTTCATTATTCTAGGTGCAGCCGTTAGGTTGGTACTATTTTTATCCCTCTATCCCCATTTAACCCCTTAAAAGTACGAATTTAGAAAAAATACTTTTATATTATGTATCTACTCTATTAAGGGAATGTACACGCCAAATTTCGTGTTTCTATCTGTTGTCGTTTGATAGGTACCATTTTTATCCCTTTTTGTCCCTTTTCGCCCCCTACAAATAAAAATCACTCTATGGTGCCCTTTTATGATATAAAGGGAATGCGCATTGCAAATATCAAGTAAATACAAGCTAATATGTTCAAAAAACAGGCTGAAATACTCTAAATATTAGGGGTATTTTCAGTCCTTGTGAGGGAAAAATTTTTCCCTCTGGGCCGATTTCGTCCACTTTCAATCCCAACCGATCTACAACCATAAGACACATTTAGGAAAAATTTGAACCTCCTAGCTCATTTCGTTCGGCCGCTATCGTGCTTTCAACAGACAGACAGACAGACAGACAGACAGACAGACAGACAGACAGACAGACAGACGGACAGACGGACAGACGGACATGGCTATATCGTCTTAGAATTTTACCACGACCCAGAATATATATACTTTATGGGGTCTCCGATGAATATTTCAAGGTGTTACAAACGGAATGACAAAGTGAATATACCCCCATCCTGGAGGTGGAGGGTATAAAAATGTATGGGGGCCACCTTAAGGGTTGAAGATAGAGGGTTGGTATATTACGTGAAAATATTGGGGCTGGAAAATTATTGAGGAGTGTCATACATTTGACTCCCCATAAGGCCCTGATTGGGGCCTTTGAATGGGAGCCCCATTAAGCAGTGGATAAGTGTGTTTTAGAAAAAAAGTTGGGGAGTTCAAATTAATGGACTTATGGAATTAATGGTCTTACATTTAACCCAGCTAGGGGCGATTCCGGACAGTTTGGGCCTTACTGTCATAACAAAAGTTATAAAAAATAAAAAAATCTTATGGGGACCACCTTACGGGTTGAAGATATGAGGTAGATATGTGCAGAGAAAATGCGGGGGTTGAAAAATATTGGAGGTCGGTCATACATTTGACTCCACTAGCGGCCTCCTGGACAGTAAGAGCGGTGGAAACAAATTTTATTTAAAAAATATTTTTGTATGGCGGCCCCATTAAAAAGTAGAGATAAGCGGTATATGGGCTCGAATAAAGTTGGGGAGGGAAAATTAATTGGGATGTGGGGGCGACTCCGATGCAACTTTGGGGCTTTTTGCGTATTTTTACCCCACTCCCATTGTTTTGCTCACGAATTTTTTCCGATCCTCACAAAAATTATGTGTTCTAGTATATCGAAATCGAAAAGTCGTGCACAATTTCACCCCTAATGGTCATAGGGCGTGGCACTAACAATTTTCATTTAATTATGAAGTCAAATGAAATCGCTGGTAATGATTTGTATATTAAAATAAGAAAGTTATGAATTTTTTCATTTTATGTTACGTGTTTGTGGGCGGATTTAACCAAAAAATTGTTCGATTTTATTTTATTCAAAATTTTTAAATCTCAAGATCCTAGTTCTATTCCTTCTAATTTTTGCCGCAGCTTGTATTAATCCCCTTTTTAATATTCCACTGTGCGCAGTTCTCTTGGAAAAATATATCTTCAGGTAACATTTCATTCACTGTGGGCACACGCCACACAGTGATTTTTAGTGGATATGACGGATGTTTTAAAAGTTTCTACTGGATTTTCTTTACTCCACATGCGGCAATTCTGCTTATTGATATATCCATTGAGCCAAAAAAGAGAACTCCCATCACTGAATCTAATATTGTGATAAAACATCAATTAATGTTTTCATTCATTTGTCTTTAATTCCTTTAAATTGAAAACAAAACTGAGCACACACCTCTAAAATATACAATTTACATGTCTGCCGAAGTTGAAAAGTTATATTTAAACATTTCTTTGTTTGCCACATCTTCAATTATTGCCCATTAATTGCGTTCCTTCAACCCATTCGTTAGACAACATAAACATACAAATTTGAAATGTCTGTCAAGTTTTATAGAAAAACTCTTGCCTCCTTTTTGATGTCATCATCGTCGCATCGCCACGGAAAAGGATGTGCCTTTAAAATGATTAAATATTTCGAAAAAAAACCTTAAGCCATTTATAATTGTATACAATTTAAAAGCAAATGGCCAAAGACAACAATTAAATAAATTAATATTAACAAAAAGAAGAAGACGAAAAAGAAAACGAAAAGACACAAAACATAATTACTACTTCAGTTGTTAAACATCGAAGAAGAAAAAACAGAGACACGAAAAATACTCCTGCCAACGTTCCAGGAAAAGGGTGTAAATTAAACGAACATAAATTAAAGCCTAAGAAAATCAACCATCACCACCACCCCACCCCACCGAACGACCGACATCCAATTAAAACACCATTTAATGGACAACAGCTTAGGTAATGTGATGATAATTACTTTGTATCCGGACGTAAAGTCTGGACATTGGAATGTACTCGAATTATAGACTATTGTTGGCTGGAAAGCAAAATGAGGTAAGCAACCATAACAAATGGGGTGTCCGCAACTTCAAAAAATTTACATTCATGAGATTAAATATAAGAATTTATGGAGAAATTTCTTTTGGATAAAGAGTTATTTTTTAAAAATGAAAAATATTACTTACAGCTCTTTGCTTATCAGCTAACTAACCATACCTAAACGATTCATGGGATACAAATATAAGATTTTATTGAGACATTTCTTTTGTTAGAGATTTCTTTCTTTATATTATAAAAATTAAAAATATTTGTTATAACCCTTTGCTTATCACCTAGCTAGCTATCCATCTCTAAACGTTTCTATTGAATACACATTATGGCTTAATTTGATTTGGTTGTTCCGGTGTGTTGTGTTAAACCACAACAATGATTCTTGCCATGTCCGACAATCCGTTGTTGTTGAATGATGTTTTCCACAAAACAAGTGATGGATAAACGAAATTTCGCTTTCCTTCCGCTTGGCCAACAAAAAAAATAACAGTGAGAAGTAGTGATACTGTTGAAAGGCCCAACATAGCACAAGTCAACAAAAATTTCCCGATTACGATATGCGGCAAAAAAATAAGAAAATTGTGTACAAAAAAAATATTTTTAAATTTTTCACTGAAATTAGGCATAATGAGTCATAAAATCAATGCAAAAAAATTGAATGGGTATTTTTATTTTTTCACTAAAAAAAATTCACCAAAAAAAATTATGGATTTTTTTAACCACCTTACCTTAAATATTTGTACTCTCAAATTGAAAATATAGGACCGATCACAACCTCGTACATGTCCAATTAAAGGTAATTATGATGGCTACAAATTTTGTGTATTTCACTTTCACAGTGGTTTAGGAACAGTCCACAAAAAATTAAGAAAAATTTGATTTTCTTCAAAAAAAAAAAAAAACATTTTTGCTGACAAGAAAAAAATCATAAAAATAGAACAAAAAATTGGAAAAATTATTTTGTTTATTTTTTTAAAAGCTAAAATTATAACGAAGAAAATGCCGTCCATATGTAAAAGATCTATGACGAAATGCAGAAGTTATGGCCCTCTTTGTAGAAAAAAAAAAGAATTTAAAAAATCACGATTTTCTAAATTTGTCGATAAATAGCACGAAAACCCACTTTGTAAAATAAATAGCAGCAAATTTAATACTATTTTATAATAGCTGAAAGCTTCCCAGCAAAAACTCGGTAATGCCACCTCATTATTATTTGCATTACCTAGTAATGACAGCCCATTACGCCCTGCATTATTTTGAAGTATGAAATTATGGACTCCTTATAATGGCTTAAACAAGTAGTTATTGGTAACAACACATCCATGTTTGGCTACACATAGCTTTGTCATCCAGCCATTTCGATGTTGCCGCGACCGTCACTCGAAGATATTTTCGATTAATGAAGAAGAAAATTTAGTTGCTTCTTGTCAATCGAAGTGTGCACATGTTACGCGGAAAGCGACTTATTTATTTGCAGAATTATAAAGTTAACTGGTAGAACAATATTGGAATTTAAAAAAAATGTTTTATTTTATTACTCAAATAGTATTATAATACTATCTTAACAACACAACAATAACAATAAAAAGAATGGAAAATACATTTACCATTTTTCCTATTGTTCCGTACCTTTTGTTACGACAACAAAAATTTATTTTTTGTGTATACGTTCCCTTGCCGAGATGTGGTTGTTCATCATACAAATTTTGATATATAATGAAGTTGCAATAACTCGAAGTTGCGAGAAATGTTTTGCTGTGTTTGTTCAAACCACCAACCACAACACACAACAACGTCAATCAACATACTTACCAACCAGTACTTATATATTAACTAACTTTTTGTAAGCATGCGTGGAAGTACTTATTTCTCAACTTTTTGTAAGCGTTCGTGGAAGTACTTATTTTTTTACAATCCCTTTATAAAAGTAATTGGAAACGGATCCGAAAAATAAGTAGTGAAGGTTTTTGGTTTTGCCTTATTCCCCACATTACTTGGTAATGAGAGTTTTTGCTGAGTTATTGAAGAAAATAAGGTACATTTGATGAAAATCTATGAATAAATGTAGAAGTTAGACCCTATTTGTAGAAGTAAGGGAATGTAAAAAAATCATTTTTACCAAGTTTTGCTTAAATTGAAGACGACATGTACTTCTACAAGCAGAGGCATAGCTTCTAAATTTATGTATAGATTTTCTTAAACTAAATCTTGTTTTTTACGCCAATATCTCAACTATTATTAAATAAAACTAAATATATTGTTATTTAATTTGCTTTTGATATATTTTACCAGAAATTTACAAAATCACGATTTTTTTAATTCTTTTGCGTCTACAAAGAGAACCATTACTTCTGCATTTATCCATAGATCTTTTACGCTTCTTCTTCGCTATAATTTAGTTATGAAAAAATAAAACAAAATATTTTTTTCCGATTTTTTTTTCGATCCAGGAAAAATGATTTTTTTTTGGAAAACAGGAAAGGAAAGGCTAAAGTAAGACGTGGCCTACTATAGGGTACGCCATCTAACGTTTTTTTTTCAACTATTCAACCGTTTGACTATTATTTGTGGGGTGCCCTCAGCAGCCATTTGAATGAAATTATTTTCCATTATTAACCGGAGGATTGTACTTTCAAATAAAAAAAGAAATTTGAGAAAATATTTAGTAGTTTTTTTATAGCATTTTCAAAAAAAAAGTTATTTGTTGAAATATGTGGTTTCTATGTATGGGGTCCGTCATCTAACGTATTTTTTTCAACTATTCAACCGTTGGACTATAATTGTGGGGTGCCCGAGGCAGCCATTTGAATAAAATTATTTTCTATTATTAACCGGAGGATTGTACTTTCAAATAAAAAAAGAAATTTGAGAAAATTTTTAGTATTTTTTTTTTATAGCATTTTCAAAAAAAAGTTATTTGGCGGACCCAAAACTAAAATGAGGAATAACAAGTCACAAATCAACACCAAAAAAATTATGGATTTTTTTAAATTATATTACACTCTCTACTTTCTACACCATTACAATTAAATTCGGGGAAAAAAATGAGATCGGGAACGATTTTTGTATGGGTACCATATCATGAACCGATGTGACCTACTTTCATAATGCATGTTTCCTGCTGACATATAACGTGTTCTGCTAAATTAGATAAATATCTGTAATTCCTTGAGAAAAAAAGTTAAATCGGGAAGGACATTGGTATGAGGGTTGTATTAAAACATGAAAAGATGATGTGGCCCAGTTTCACTATAGGGTTTTCTAGTTGAAATATAATGTATTTTGCCAAATTTGAAAGCGGAAAAGGTTCAATCGGAAGCAACATTTTATGAGTCTTATATCAAGCCACTTTCTCCATAATGGTTCCAGTGGAAATATAAGGTGATATGGCAAATTTGAAGAAAATCGATTGAAATGTGTGGTTCTAGAGCACCAACAGTTAAAATGAAGGTCGAGATTTATATGGGAGCTATATCTAAATCTGAACCGATCTTACCAACTTTCACAGCACATGTTTCTCGGTCTTGTGCCAAATTTGGAAAAAAATCTATTAAAATAAATGGTTTCTAGAGGAGAAAAAGTAAAATCGGCTGCGAAATTTGTATGGGAGCTATATCCAAATCTGATACGATTTGACTCACTTTTATCAGAGATGTTTCTAGCTGAAATATAAGGCTTTTTGCCAAACTTAAAGAAAATTGGTTACACTATGTGATCTCTCAAGCGCAAAAATTTAAATGGAGAACGAAATTTGTATTGGAGCTATATCTGAACCGATATGGCTCAATTTTACCACCGATGTTTCTAGTAAAATTTTAAGGTACTGTGCCAAATTTGAAGCTTATCTAGTAAAATATGTGGTTTATAGAGCGAAAAAAGTCAAATTAAATAGGGTTCGTCCTTGGGCCGCAAAACTGACTTATGCCAATTTTTATTAGGATCGGACAATAATTGCGACCTGTATTTTGATTATAAGAATAGATGGATGGACAGACAGACGGATATGGCTAAATCGATTCAAAAAGTGATTCTAAGTCGATCGATATACTTAACAATGGGTCTATCTCGCTTCCTTTTGGATGTTACAAACAAATAAACAAAGACATAATACCCTAGTGGAGGGTATACAAATCAAATTGTTTCCAATTTCTTGGAGACTGTTTTTAAACCACTATTTATATGTGAAAGTGATATTTGCAACATTTGTAGCCACTATAATTATCACACTCTCAATGCTCTATCCCAGATTCTTGGAATTTCCAACCGGAACTGGTACTGTTCGATTATATTAAAATTACCAAAAAGGTCAACTCCTAGAGGAAGCTTTAAAAAGTATTCATTTGTTCTATTTATAAAACGATGCCTTCAGCTTTCAATGGAATAACCTAGAAAGAAATATCCTGTTCCTCAATTAAATTGTTTAAAAAAGGTCTTCCAACCATGTCATGTCACTCCATTCACCACCTACATATCTAGTATCATATTCCATTTGTATGGGAATTCTGAGAGCCTCATATCATTGTAAGCCTGTGTTCGTATGTACTCGTGTCTGCCCACTTAGTTGATTATCAGGAGTTGGGTTGATGTAACATGGCCGCCACTTTTGCTTAAGGACGACGCACTCATCACATCACACCACACAATGCCACGGTGATGTGTTCTGCTATTTTTGCTAATTAATAATCTCTGATGTACAATGCCAATCAATTATCAAATTGATTGCAAAACACACACACAAATAATTTATTTACGCTTCTCGCTTGTTTTCATTCTTGTGATTGAGCAGCATGTTTTGTAAATGAAAATGCAACGGTTTTTATGTATAATTACTAATTAATGGGACCAACAAATGCGCAATTTAAATTTGAAGGCATGTTTACGCAGCATCATCAGCTGAAGTGTCCAAAAAATTCTACAGAGATTCAATAACGACGATTTTGTAGTTCAAACTCTAGTTTGAAGCTCAAAATGTTTTACAGGGAGCAACTTGAAGCTCAAACACTTCTATACTGAAGAGTTCTAAGCTCAAGCTCTTCTATGCCGAAGAGTTCGAAGCTCAAACTCGTCTATACCGAAAAGTTTGAAGCTCAAACTCTTACATACCGACGAGTTTGAAGCTCAAACTCTTATATACCGAGGAGTTTGAAGCTCAAACTCTGATATACCGAAGAGTATGAAGTTCAAACACTTCCATACCCAATAAGTTGGAGATCAAACTCTTCTATACCCAAGAGTTTCAAGCTCAAACTCGTCTATAGCGAAGAAGCTCAATCTCTTCTATAGCGAAGAGTGTGAAGCACAAATTCTTCTATAGCGAAGAGTTTGAAACACAAACTCTTCTATAGCGAAGAGTTTGAAACACAAACTCTTCTATAGCGAGAGTTTGAAGCACACACTCTTCTATAGCGAAGAGTTTGAAGCACACACTCTTCTATAGCGAAGAGTTTGAAGCCCATCTCTACTATACCGAAGAGTTTGAGGCTTATTCTCTACTATACCCATGAGTTTGAAGCACAAACTCTTCTATACCGAAGAGTTTGAAGCACAAACTCTTCTATACCGAAGAGCTTGAAGCTCAATCTCTTCTATACCGAAGAGTTTGAAGCTCAATCTCTTCTATAACGAAGAGTTTGAAGCTCAATCTCTTCTATAACGAAGAGTTTGAAGCTCAATCTCTTCTATAACGAAGAGTTTGAAGCTCAATCTCTTCTATAACGAAGAGTTTGAAGCTCAATCTCTTCTATAACGAAGAGTTTGAAGCTCAATCTCTTCTATACCGAAGAGTTTGAAGCACAAACTCTTCTATAGCGAAGAGTTTGAAGCAAAAACTCTTCTATAGCGAAGAGTTTGAAGCAAAAACTCTTCTATAGCGAAGAGTTTGAAGCTCAAACTCTTCTATAACGAAGAGTTTGAAGTTCAAACTGTTCTATAACGAAGAGTTTGAAGCTCAAACTCTTCTATAACGAAGAGTTTGAAGTTCAAACTGTTCTATAACGAAGAGTTTGAAGCTCAAACTCTTCTATAAACAGTTTGAAGCTCAAACTGCTTTATATGGAGCAGTTTGAAGCTAAAACTGTTCTATAAGGAGCAGATTGAAGCACAAACTGTTCTATAAGGAGCAGTTTGAAGCTCAAACCGTTCTATAAGGAGCAGTTTGAAGCTCAAACCGTTCTATAAGGAGCAGTTTGAAGCTGAAACTGTTCTACAAGGAACAGTTTGAAGCTCAAACTTTTCTATAGGGAATCATTTTAAAGCTCAAACGGTTCTAAAAGGAGGAGTTTGAAGCTCAAACTGTTCTATAGGGACAAGTTTGAAGATCTAACTGTTTTGTAAAGAGTAGTGTGAAGCTGAAACTAGATACAAATGTCTCACTTATTTTACTGGACAGTTCAGATATTGTTCCATTTATGTATGTATATATAATATTGCTCACATACAAATTACTGCTACCATAATTTATGTGAACATGGTGTTGTTAATATTACACAGCTCGCTTAATGTTTTTAAATTTGTCGTGGGAGATAATATCACTATTCCAACTACATCTTGAGATAGCAAAGTCCAATTGAAAGGCTCAATTTCTGTATTACTATGTGGGCTTTTTAAAAGTATTAACGAATTTTAAAATATAATATAAAATTTTTTTAAAAATATCTCTTATTCGACATGACTACAGTTTGAAGTTAAATTCGCAGCTTTAACATATGTTATGTGTTCATCATTTACAATTTGTTGAACAAACAGTGAGAGAGGGAACAAATATTGTTGCCTACCTTAAAGGGATATTTGTAAATCATTTTTCAAATAGTATAAACATTAATTTATTACTTTATAAAATCAACAATTATGAGTTGATAAAATATATGTAAGTGTGTTTAACTGCGAACATCATGTTTACTAATGTGCCGCATACAAATACATTGAATTCCATTAAATTACAAATATAAATTATTAAACAAATATATATAAATATATATGTAGACTAGAATCGAATTGATTAGACCATATTTGTAATTTATACACATATTCATAATTAACTATAGTATAGTTTAAACACGTAAGCATGCACATTAATTTGCATATAAATTTAAGAGCACATACCCATGATATACATATTAATGAAATGTCTGTAAACTTTAATTGTTGTCTATAATTTAGGATATTGCGATGCAAATATGAATATGTAATAATCAGCGGAATAATAAATCCATGATTTAGCAATGAAATTCTAATATAGTGGGTTGCATAAGAATCAAACTGATGCATAAAGAGAAGTTTGATAGTCAAACTGTTCTATAAAGAGCAGTTTGATAGTCAAACTGTTCTACAAAGACTAGTTTGATAGTCAAACTATTCTATAAAGAGCAGTTTGATAGGCAAACTATTCTATAAAGACTAGTTTGACTATCATAATATTCTATAAAGAATAATTTGAGAATCAAACTCTTCTATAATGAATAGTTTGAGAATCAAACTCTTCTATAATGAATAGTTTGAGAATCAAAGAAGAGTTTGAGAGTCAAACTCTTATATAAAGGATAGCTTGAGAGTCAAACTCTTCTATAAAGAATAGTTTGAGAGTCAAACTCTTCTATAAAGAATAGTTTGAGAGTTAAACTCTTCTATAAAGAATAGTTTGAGAGTCCAACTCTTCTATAAAGAATAGTTTGAGAGTCCAACTCTTCTATAAATAATAGTTTGAGAGTCAAACTCTTCTATAAAGAATAGTTTGAGAGTCAAACTCTTCTATAAAGAATAGTTTGAGAGTCAAACTCTTCTATAAAGAATAGTTTGAGAGTCAAACTCTTCTATAAAGAATAGTTTGAGAGTCAAACTCTTCTATAAAGAATAGTTTGAGAGTCAAACTCTTCTATAAAGAATAGTTTGAGAGTCAAACTCTTCTATAAAGAATAGTTTGAGAGTCAAACTCTTCTATAAAGAATAGTTTGAGAGTCAAACTCTTCTATAAAGAATAGTTTGAGAGTCAAACTGTTCTATAAAGAATAGTTTGAGAGTCAAACTCTTCTATAAAGAATAGTTTGAGAGTCAAACTCTTCTATAAAGAATAGTTTGAGAGTCAAACTGTTCTATAAAGAATAGTTTGAGAGTCAAACTGTTCTATAAAGAATAGTTTGAGAGTCAAACTTTTCTATAAAGAATAGTTTGAGAGTCAAACTCTTCTATAAAGAATAGTTTGAGAGTCAAACTCTTCTATAAAGAATAGTTTGAGAGTCAAACTCTTCTATAAAGAATAGTTTGAGAGTCAAACTCTTCTATAAAGAATAGTTTGAGAGTCAAACTCTTCTATAAAGAATAGTTTGAGAGTCAAACTCTTCTATAAAGAATAGTTTGAGAGTCAAACTCTTCTATAAAGAATAGTTTGAGAGTCAAACTCTTCTATAAAGAATAGTTTGAGAGTCAAACTCTTCTATAAAGAATAGTTTGAGAGTCAAACTCTTCTATAAAGAATAGTTTGAGAGTCAAACTCTTCTATAAAGAATAGTTTGAGAGTCAAACTCTTCTATAAAGAATAGTTTGAGAGTCAAACTCTTCTATAAAGAATAGTTTGAGAGTCAAACTCTTCTATAAAGAATAGTTTGAGAGTCAAACTCTTCTATAAAGAATAGTTTGAGAGTCAAACTCTTCTATAAAGAATAGTTTGAGAGTCAAACTCTTCTATAAAGAATAGTTTGAGAGTCAAACTCTTCTATAAAGAATAGTTTGAGAGTCAAACTCTTCTATAAAGAATAGTTTGAGAGTCAAACTCTTCTATAAAGAATAGTTTGAGAGTCAAACTCTTCTATAAAGAATAGTTTGAGAGTCCAACTCTTCTATAAATAATAGTTTGAGAGTCAAACTCTTCTATAAAGAATAGTTTTATAGTCAAACTCTTCTATAAAGAATAGTTTGAGAGTCAAACTCTTCTATAAAGAATAGTTTGAGAGTCAAACTCTTCTATAAAGAATAGTTTGATAGTCAAACTCTTCTATAAAGAATAGTTTGAGAGTCAAACTCTTCTATAAAGAATAGTTTGAGAGTCAAACTCTTCTATAAAGAATAGTTTGAGAGTCAAACTCTTCTATAAAGAATAGTTTGATAGTCAAACTCTTCTATAATGAATAGTTTGAGAATCAAACTCTTCTATAATGAATAGTTTGAGAGTCAAACTCTTCTATAAAGAATAGTTTGAGAGTCAAACTCTTCTATAAAGAATAGTTTGAGAGTCAAACTCTTCTATAAAGAATAGTTTGAGAGTCAAACTCTTCTATAAAGAATAGTTTGAGAGTCAAACTCTTCTATAAAGAATAGGTTGAGAGTCAAACTCTTCTATAAAGAATAGTTTGAGAGTCAAACTCTTCTATAAAGAATAGTTTGAGAGTCAAACTCTTCTATAAAGAATAGTTTGAGAGTCAAACTCTTCTATAAAGAATAGTTTGAGAGTCAAACTCTTCTATAAAGAATAGTTTGAGAGTCAAACTCTTCTATAAAGAATAGTTTGACAGTCAAACTCTTCTATAATGAATAGTTTGAGAATCAAACTCTTCTATAATGAATAGTTTGAGAATCAAACTCTTCTATAATGAATAGTTTGAGAGTCAAACTCTTCAACTCTGATGGTAAAACTATTCTATAAAGAATAGTCTGATGGTCAAACTATTCTATAAAGAATAGTCTGATGGTCAAACTATTCTATAAAGAATAGTCTGATGGTCAAACTATTCTATAAAGAATAGTCTGATGGTCAAACTATTTTATAAAGAATAGTCCGATGGTCAAACTATTCTATAAACAATAGTTTGATTGTCAAACTATTCTATAAAGAACTATAAAACTATTCTTTATAGTATAGTTTGAATATTCTTTAGAGTATAAAGAATAGTTTGATAGTCAAACTATTCTGTAAAGACTCCACTGATAATCCAAATCTATCCTAACCATTTGGATTTTGTTCTTGTACAGCACACTGTCTCATATTCATAAATATTTCATAGCAATATCTGTCGATGAATGTATAATATAGTTTTGAATTGTTTAACATTTTCGCTAATTGAAATTCATATTGCTTGTACATATCAAATGCAAATAAAAGAATAAAATAAAAATGTTTTCGGCGACACCAGAAAAAAAAACAGTAGTACCTACAAAAACAAACACGAACATTAATAACACGAAACAATAGGAGCCAGAGCACCATACCCCAAATGCTGCCGAAAAGTATGCAACTCCTACAACGCCCAAAACTAGGCAATACCATTTTGAAAGAAGAAATTGTCGATATAAGAATAACGGATTAAGTTGTTTTGGATTTCCGTGAAACCTACAACAAAAGGAAAAATTAGTTGTTGTTTTTTTTCAAACGAATTATTTCCAATTAGGAGAGGGAAGGACATACAAACGTATATTCTGGCATACATACACACGCATATCTATATATAGCCCATAGTAAACCCATCCACTAAACCACGTATCAAAACAATAAACCTCAAAGTTCACAAAAAAGTTTCGCAGCAATTTTCGCCAACACTGCCATTACTTGGGCCAGAAAAGGAAGGAGAGCCGGCAAAATGGACGACAAGCAAGCTCTACAGCTGGGAAAATTAGGAAAACGTTCCGATTATATCTCCTGCTCAAAGTCAAAACAAAACAGTGAATATATTTGAATTTTCTGAACCTCGACAATTTTGATGATTAATCTAAGGAAAAAATAAGAAATTTTTTACTTTAGCAAAGCAATAAAGATGAAAATTATGACATGATTTAAAATATTTATCAGCAGTGAAAACGTGCTGATCTTTCGCTAAAAATAAAGTCTTGCGTGACTTTTAAGATTTTCGGGATTTCAAAATATTTTGATAAAAACCTATTTTTCGAGCTGATTTCAAATATTCTAAGACAATAGTATTTTCTCTAAAATTTCTTAGCATCTGATAAAGAAACTCAGTCTTAGCAAAACCTTCGTAATACTACGTTCGTATATACACCCAAAATCTAACTTTTCCGGATTTTGGAACTTTTTAATTTGGAGTTTAAAAAAGTGGGTTTTGGGTCCATATCCGAACGAAATATATGTGTTACAAACCACTGCCCGCACTGACAATGCCTCGCATATTTAGGCCCGCACTCGGACCAAACCAAAAGTAAAACCGTAAAACATTGTATTGTTTGTTCGCATGGCAGTCGCAAATAGAAACTTATGTTCAATGCTATTGTTTTTTTCGTCGTCGTCTTCTTCTTCTTTTTCTACTTTTTCTTGGCAACAAAGTTTATTGAACTTGGCAAATAAATAAAATTAAAACCGAAACTGAAAACCACGGTGGTGATGGGGGGAGGAAACATCAAAAAGCACGACACAAAAAAGCTCTCCAATTCAATCCACCCCCCAAGACAAATTGGTTGTTTTGCGACGTAGTGCAAATGGCAGCAAACAGTAGGAAAAAAATGGCTAAAACAGCAACAGTTAGCAGAAAATGGCTTGAAGCAAGGGAGCAACGAAAGATAGAAAGAAGCAAATCAATGGCAACAAAATAACATCAATGAAGGCCGTTGTTGTGGGGGAATGGTTTGGAGGGGAAAGGGGGACAAAAGATGGTGTAGATGGGTAGAAGGACTAGGCCATATCCTTCTATACTTACTAAAGAGCAATATTATGCAAGCAATGTCATAACACCGAAAACTCTTTTGAAGTAATAGGGGAGAATCAAATGGGCGATATTTGAAAATCTCTATCGAAAAAGGACTAATTACACTATGCAACAAAAAAATATGTGCGAAAACTAAAAATGTATTTTTTGTGTGCATTGGGGCATACTGATTCATAAAATCAACACCATTATTTATTTTTTTTCTAAAATTACAATTTTTGTTATTTGTAGTGTCATTTTGGAAATATTTCTATTTCTTAATTCTCTGGGTGGATCGAAATTCGATAATTTAATATATAATATATAATATAAGATAATTTAAAAAATTTTACGTTTTTCTGGCTCCAGATAGAAATAGAATTTCCATGCCAAATTTGTAGCAAATCGCTTCTAGTTTAATATAAAATTATCAAATCTTAAAAAAAATACATATTTTTATTTTTTTCTTAATTCTCTGGGTGAATCCAAAATTCAGAAATTTTGTCATAAGGTAATTTTAAACAGGTAAAAACGGCCTTAAGTAACTTCATATACCCTCCACCATGGATTGCATTCCACAGAGGCTGTCGATTTTCATAGAAGTGCATTAATATTACAGGAGAATATATATTTTTTAATATAGCCAAACCAAAACAAATACAAATATTGAAAAAATAAATTTATAAATAAATATAATATTTTTATTAGCATCAAACCATGCTTATAAGGCAAGGCTACCAATACGTTTACACTATATATATCGAAATAATTCAATGCAAAAAATAAATATTGTTATATTTATTTATTTTTTTCAAAAACGCTTAAATACCATAAATATTTGTAGATAGTGGTGCTACAGTTGGTTGTATTTGCATTCTATTTAAATTACAAAAGTACAAATTTTGGAAATCCATTATCTCTCACGTACATAGTGCAAAATAATCTAACGTCGTGATTTAAACAATTTTTGCCGTAAAAGTAAATAGTAAGAATTTGGAAAGTTATTTTTATTTTGCGTGTCTATGCAGTCAGAGGAATGTATACACCGAATTCCATGATTCTAGCCGCGGTCATTTGGTTGGTACCATTTGTATCCCCTTAAAAGTACGACTTTCTAAAATCTCTTTATTTTACGTGTCTACGCAATTAGAGGGATGTTCACACCGAATTTTATCATTCTAGCTGTAGTCGTTTAGTTGGCACTATTTTTATCCCTCTGTACCCATTGTATCCCTTGAAAGTGCGAATTTCGAAAAACCTTTTTTTCGTGTCTACGCAGTCAGAGGAATGTATACTCCGAATTTCATAACTCTCATTTGGTTGGTACTATTTTTATCCCCTTTTTCCATTTTAACCCCAAAAATCCGTTTATTTTACCTGTCTTCACAAGCAGAGGAATGTATACACTAGAGCGTACCAGGTTACAAGTAAAAAAAAAAGTTCGCCGTACACCTTCGAATATGAAGTATTATTGAAAGGTAGTTTCAAAAAATTTTTTTTTATTTTTTTATGCCGAACGTAGGGGACGCGCTTTTACATTTTTCTATATAACTTCTGCATTTATAAACGGATTTTAAAGTGTGATACATCGATGTTTTTGTCTCGACGAGGCCGATTTTTTTGTCTTTGAAGTCATTGAGCTCAAGCATGATTCATGATTTAGCTTTAATTTTCTGATATTAGAGTGGTACATTAGGGTAGTAGCAACTGAGATATGATGGGTAAGTACCAGAAGGAGGTGCTTGAGCTCAATGACTTCAAAGACAAAAAAATCGGCCTCGTCGAGACAAAAACATCGATGTATCATGTGTTTCTAGCTGTTGTCGTTTAATATGTACCTTTTTATCCCTTTTTGTCCGATTTGACCCCCTACAAATATAAATCACTTTTAGGTGCACGTTTTTGTTATAGGGGGAATGTACATATCCAATATCAAGTAAGTACAAGCAGAAATATTGAAAAAAATATGATTAAATACTCAAAAATATTAGGGGTTATTATGGTTATTTTTACTCCTTGTGAGGGAAAAAGTTTTCCCTTTGGGCCGCTTTCGCTCAATTTCAATCCCAACCTATCTACGGCTATCTACATTTATGTAAAATTTTGACGTCCTAGCTCCTCTCGTTTAGATGCTAGCGTGCTTTTAACAGACGGACGGACATGGCTAAATCGTCTTAGAATTTTATGACGATCAAGAATATATATACAGGTCTATATTTCAAGGTGTTAGAAACGGAATGACAAAGTTAGTATACCCCCATCCTGGAGGTGGAGACTATAAAAATTCGAAACTTTTTTCTGGTCGGATAGAAATATAATTTTTCGGCAAATTTCAAGCAATTTGGTTCTAGTTTAATTATTAAATCTTAAAAAATACATATTTCTTTCTTAATTTTCTGCTTGAATCCCAAATCTGGAATTTTGTCAAAATTCGTAATTTTTTTAGTTATGTTGTTTAGGCCAGTTTTGCTTCAAGCTCATCCCACATTATACCTCATGTCATGCCTGCACTCGTATCAGCTCGTTGAGTCCTCTGTAATTGCCCTTCCTCCCTTTAATCCTGTTTACAATGTAATAATAATTTTATAAATATTTTTGTAAATGTTGTTCCTTATTTTGTTGTTGTTTTCTGTTGAAAAAAAATAAACTTTTCTAAAATGTTGCTCTAATATGACACACAAAGTGTAGGACACACTTTGTCATAGCCATCATAAGCATCATCATTACATGGCCTGCTTCCTTCCTCATCATCATCCTCATGTTATAATCAAGCCAATGCCATTTGCTGCTGCTGGGTATGACTTTGATCGATGAGAGGAATAATAACCGAGAGGATACTAAACAAGACAGGCGAAATTGAAGACAAAAGAAAAAACCATGAATCCATGAAACAAAATAACACCAGCGACAAGTATGAACACCAGCGACAATCCTGTCATGGTTAACAACCGAAAACATGGAATGTTCGGTTAAAGATAAAAAAGGAAATGTGCCAGCCAGGCGAGTTAAGTTAACAGCGACTGAAATATGTACATTGTTCAACGGAACGGTAATGGAAATGTGTTATATCCTGTGTGTGTGTCATGACAGTGGGTGGGATGTTATAGTAACCCTCGTGGCACAGCAGCATTAAAAGTGGGTGGATTTTTATACAAATTCCTGTAGGGGGGGAATATAAACCATCCTGTATTTCTAACTTTGTTCGAATAGAAATTTTCTGTTTCTTTGACAATGAAAACCATAGTGGGCTTATTTTCCAGCAAACTCAGCATTGATACTTAAAAAAAATATTCTGAAAACATAAAGCCCAACTAAAGACAACTATAAATTGCCCAAAAACTAGGCAACAAAAATTTTGCCCAAGAGCACAACATTGTCTGATTTGGCTTTATAAAATCGAAAACGATATTAAAAAATACGGATACATTTTTTATTAAAATTCGAATTTAAACGCCGCAGGTCTCTTTTATATTTATACTCTCATTTCGGAAATATAAGTCCGATTACATCCGCTTAAATGTTAAATTTAAAGTAAGGTATTTTATATTTCACATAGAAACAGTGGTTTAGGAACAGTGGACTAAAAGTTGAGAAAAAAATATTTTTTGGACATGCAAATATTTTTTTGCTGGCACAAAAATAGAAAAAAGTAGTGCAAAAATATATTTTTTTTGGAGTAGCTAATATTCTAACGAAGAAAACAATATATATATATATATATATATATATATATATATATATATATATATATATATCAATAAATGTAGAAGATATTTATGACCCTGTTTGTAGACGAAAAAGATTTTCTTTTAATTCTTGTTTAAATAAACCAAAAACATCCATAACAAATTCGGCAAGTGGGTTGTGATTCTCGTTCGTTTGTGAGAATCATCTCCTTATAGAGGCCGGGTTTGATGTTGAAAAGTCGCTGCGAAGCCACTTGAAAAGACTTTTGACATGGTCGAAATCATGATCGTGGTAGTCTGCAGCCAAGTAATAAATGTCACCATGCCATTTGTAAATAAATTTGCATTCTATTAAATATAGAAGCAAAATGGTCTTGAGCCAGGACAATATCCCAGTTCAAATCAAATATTGATTACAGACCAAAAAAATGCAAACGAAAAAACTAAAAAAAATTATTAAATTTTCAAAAAAATATTTTTTTTTATTTTTTCTTAATTCTCTGGGTGGATTGAAAATCGGAAATTTTGTCATAAGATAATTTTAAAAAATTCGTAACTTGTTTCTAGCAGGAGATAGACATATATTCTTAATGGTGAATTTTAAGAAAATTGCTTTTAGTTTAATATTAAAATTATCAAATTTAAAAAATATTTTTTATTATTTTATTATATTTTTTTTAATTCTCTAAAATCTGGAATTTTTTCATAAGATAATATTTGAAAAATTCGTAACATTTTTCTGGTAAGAGATATAAATATAATTTCATTGGAAAATTTCAAGCAAATTTCTGCTAGTTTTATACAAAATTATCAAATCTTTAAAAACTATTTTTTTTCATTCTCTGGGTGGGCCGAAAATTTCTCTGAGTGGATCAAACATTTTTACATAGGGTAATTTTTGAAAAATTCGTAACTTTCTTCTGGATGCAGATAGAAATAAAATTGCATTGGCGAATTTCAAGCAAATTGCTTCTAGTTTAACATGAACTTATTAAATCTTTAAAAAATATTTTTTTTTTTCATTTTTTCTTAATTCTCTGGGTGGATCGAAAATCGGGAATTTTGTCATAAGGTAATATTAAAATATAAATATAATGATATTAGTAAATTTTAAGCAAATGGCTTCTAGTTTAAAATAAAATTATTAAATCTTAAAAAATATTTGGTTTTTGTTTTTTTTTTAATTCGGTGGGTAGATCGAAATTCTCGAATTTTGTCATAAAGTAATTTTAAAAAATTCCTAACTTTTTTCTGCTAGGAGATAGAAATATAATGTTATTGGTGAATTTCTAGAAAATTGCTTTTAGTTTAATATAATATTAAAATTATGAAATTTAAAAAAAAAATATTTTTTTCTTAATTCTCTAGAATCTGGAGTTTTTTTTCATAAAATAATTTTTGAAAATTTCGTAACTTTTTTCTTGCGGAGATAGAAATATAATTTTATTTGCGAATTTCAAGCAAATTGCTTCTAGTTTAATATAAAATGATCACTTCTTAAAAAATATTTATTTTTTAATTTTTCGAAAATTTTATCAAATTTAAAAAAATAGTAACTATTTTCTCGTTACAATAACTTCTACATTTATCCATAGATTTTCTTCAAAGAGGCAAAGTTTTCATTGTTAAGATGTCAGCTTTTATAAAATAAAACAAAATGTTGTATTATCTAATTTGCTTTTTTAACAAAAAATGAAAAAAATATGTAATTTTTACCAAGTTTTTTCTTTTAGAAGAATAGATTTTTCGATTTTATAAAGCAAAATATTCTGTTATCTAATTTGTTATGGATGTTTTTGGTTTATTTAAACAAGAATTAAAAGAAAATCTTTTTCGTCTACAAACAGGGTCATACATATCTTCTACATTTATTAATGTGATTGTGAAATTTTCAAAAATTATTTTATGAAAAAAAACTCCAGATTCTAAAGAATTAAGAAAAAATATTTTTTTTTAAATTTCATAATTTTAATATTAAACTAAAAGCAATTTTCTTGAAATTCACCAATGACATTATATTTCTATCTCCTAGCAGAAAAAAGTTACGAATTTTTTAAAATTACTCAATGACAAAATTCCCGATTTTCGAGTCACCCACAGAATAAAAAAAAATTAAAAACCAAATATTTTTTAAGATTTAATAATTTTATATTTAACTAGAATCCATTTGCTTAAAATTTACTAATATCATTATATTTATATTTTAATATTACCTTATGACAAAATTCCCGATTTTCGATCCACCCAGAGAATTAAGAAAAAAATAAAAAAAAAACATTTTTTAAAGATTTAATAAGTTCATGTTAAACTAGAAGCAATTTGCTTGAAATTCGCCAATGCAATTTTATTTCTATCTGCAACCAGAAGAAAGTTACGAATTTTTCAAAAATTACCCTATGAAAAAATGTTTGATCCACTCAGAGAAATTTTCGGCCCACCCAGAGAATTAAAAAAATAGTTTTTAAAGATTTGATAATGTTGTAGTAAACTAGCAAAAATTTGCTTGAAATTTTCCAATGAAATTATATTTCTCTCTTGCCAGAAAAATGTTACGAATTTTTCAAATATTATCTTATGAAAAAATTCCGATTTTAGAGAATTAAAAAAATAATAAAATAATAAAAAATATTTTTTAAATTTGATAATTTTAATATTAAACTAAAAGCAATTTTCTTAAAATTCACCAATAAGATTATATTACTATCTCCTGCTAGAAACAAGTTATGAATTTTTTAAAATTATCTTATGACAAAATTTCCGATTTTCAATCCACCCAGAGAATTAAGAAAAAATAAAAAATAAATATTTTTTGAAAATTTAATAATTTTATATTATTATTTGCTTGAAATTTGATCCACACAGAAAATTAAGAAAAAAATTTCTTTCTTAAAATTTGATAATTTTATATAAAATTAGAAGCAATTTGCATGAAATTCGCCCGATTTTTTTTAAATTATCTTTTGACAACATTCCAGATTTTCAATCCACTCAAAGAAGGAAAAAATTAAAAAAATTTTTTTAAAGATTTTACTATTTTTATATTAAACTGGAAACAGTTTGCTTCAAATTCGTCAATGAAATTATATTTCTATCTCCTGTCAAAAAAGTTAGGATTTTTTCAAAAATTAACTTATGACAAAATTCCCGATTTCGATCCACCCTAGTATCTAGAATTTCATATTTTTGATAATCGGGAAATCCAGTTATATTTCGCTTATTCAGAAGAACAACTTTGCAAAATTTCCTTTAGAATTTTTCCTTAGGAGAATCTAAGAAAAAATGGTATTCCGTTTCACATGGAATTAGTTCTTATCCTGAAGCTAAATTTTACGTCAATCTGCCTAAATTAATTTTTTTTTCAAATGTTGTTAATTTTGGTCAGTGGAATTTCGTTGTGAACCACTGTTTTGGGAAAATAATGTTCACTGGTCATTTACTTCCTGCTATAAGTTATATATATCATGAAGTGTAAACTCACCTATTCTCTTCAAGGTACTCGCAGACCGAAGCGATTTCCGCATCACAGTCGTTGTGATATTAAAACTTTTTTCTCTGAAAAGCTTCATATCTGTTTTAAATCGAATCACTTCATTTCCGCCTGTCGGACTTTACTCACTTAAAACAGATATTTTATATCGGAGGTGCTAAATCATAAAAGATTCCACACTTCACTCAGGGTCAGATTCTTCTTTCCAAAATAGAAATTGGTTGACATTCCTTCAACAGAGCTTGTCTAATTTCTCGTTTAATTTTAATTTGTTACAAATTCATTTATCTATTTATAGCAGCAAGAAAATCAAACTATACGAGCCAAAGCCAAAGAAATTCTACCTTCCTCTCCCAAAGAATTCAATGACCTGTTTGGGGGAAATATTCCAATTATGCCAACACTGCCGGCTAAGCGCCACCCAAACGAATGTCAAATATTTTGTTTTTGTAGGCATTAAAATCCTTTAAATTCCCAAACAGCCTCAGCCAGCTTTTGGGCATTCTAGTTGGACCGCAGCACAAAAAAAAAAGAAAAAAAAAACAAAATCTAAAGACTTACATAAATTATGACTTAAAAAAGTAACGAAGGTCCTCGATTGAGGAGTAAACAAAACGGAGAGTTCACACACACACACATAGAGATATGTATGTGTGTTTATCTGAGCCTTATTGGAGTTATGGGTAGTGTGATATGGGACTGTTAGAGTTGCTGTTGTTGTCTTTGTTGTTGTTATTATTATTATATTGTTCCTACAGCCAAAAACATCAATATGATTATAGACATTGAAGTCATTACACATCAACATCATTGCCATCATCAGCAGCATCGGAATCAGGATCCTCATCACCGCCAGCCAAACAACATCAAAATCATGTGAGAATCATTGACTACGACAGCACAAATAAATATTCCCAAGGATATGCTAGCACATCACACACATATGTGTGTGTTCATGTATGTCCGTGTGTGTGTTTGTTTGCGTCTGTGCCTTGTGTTGGCCGGAAGAAAAAACAATCAACCTTTTACTGGAAACAAACAAACAAAACAACCTACACCCACCCACCCAACCAACCAACACTCACACATCCCTCCATACAATAAACATGGCGTAAAGTGTGAAAGCATTTAAGTGAAAATTCCACACACACATACACACTCTCTCTATCTCTTTTTTAAGTGGATGTGGGGGTGTCCAGTTGCGGGAGTTGGATGGCCTGGGGTAAAGAGGCCTGGCTACTCGCCTAGTCTGGGATTCACTACTCAATCAAAAATGCCTTCCCCCAGCACACAGGAGGGCCTTCTTGTGGTTTATTTCAAAGAAGCCTTCTAAAATATCCCACATCCCAAAATATTCCAGACTACTTCTAACATTCTGATTTTTTTTAATTTTTGCTCCCTAATCCCAAGAGGTTTTATGAAACCAGGATCTCAAGAAGGCCTGTAAACCCTTCTACAGAAGGCCTCCTAGAAGTCAATCTTCGAGAAGGTAGATGTCAAGCCTATGGTATTAACATTTGTAAATGGATAAGCCTACTGACGTCCTTCACGGGCCTGTTGGACGGCAAAGTCCTTGTTTCCGCCAAATCCCCTGTTTCCGCCGCTGGATATACTATGTATCTTTGTGTGTGTTATACGCCTACACATATGCATATATGTAAATATGTTTCCCGTGTCGAGGTGTGTATGTGTGTGTGTGTGTTAATAAGTATGTATGTATGCATACATGTGTCAAGTCAATAAGCAAAACCGTTTGTTACAGATTCATTTTGTTTTCCTTTAGCAACATGCTGTTGCCCTTTTTTCCATG
Source organism: Polietes domitor (assembly GCA_947397865.1). Lineage (NCBI taxonomy): Eukaryota > Metazoa > Arthropoda > Insecta > Diptera > Muscidae > Polietes > Polietes domitor. The sequence goes on along the minus strand of OX377622.1, from coordinate 138,149,545 downwards.
GAACGTAGCCAAGGAGGGCCTGTGCCAGAAGTTTGACAGTGGAGGAAAGTGTTCTACAAAAATAATTGCCATAAAATTCTACTAGATGTCTCTAAATACAGCAAAACTCAAATTAAATGTCAGGAGTGGGTATAACTTAAAACTCATTTTAGGGTTAATTCGTACTTTTTCCGAATTGGAATAATGACATTGAAAACCTTGTGATCCTTACATTTTAAGTATAGGATGTGTTCAGCAATATTACTAAAAGCAATACGAGGGAGATTTTTGTGGAATATTTCAGCCCTCTTGCTCCTCAACAGTGGGGTGTTCTTGGTCCCTTTTGTAAAAAATGTAAAAAACACTCCTAAAACAAAAATTTAACGTTCTTATGATGAATCGTCATGAGAAACCTTGTTATCCTTACATTTTAAGTATAGGATATATTTAGCAATATTACTTAGAACAATACAAGGAACATTTTTGTGAAATATTTCAGCCCTCTAGCTCCTCAACAGTGGGGGCTTTTTGGTCCCTTTTGTAAAAAAGGGTAAAAACACTCATAAAACAAAAGTTTAACTTTCTTATGATAAATCACCATGGGAAACCTTGTTATCCTTAAATTTTAAGTATAGCATGTGTTCAGAAGTATTACTAAAAACAATACAAGGAACATTTTTGTGGAATATTTCAGCCCTCTGCGACAAAAGAAAACCGTAGATATTATATATAAAGGAAATATATAATAAATAAAATATCAGTACCAGTATTTAAGCAATAATAATTATTAAAGCTTTTGTTTTGTCCCTTACAAAATGGTATAGGTGTTTTGTATAAAAACAGTTTTCTTCTACTTCATAATTATAATAATAAATTATAATTATAATTTTCCCAGTGAAAATGTCGCATACCATGGAGGTCTTATAAGCAAGAGGGCTACATCAAAATCTAAAACGATATGTGCGCTGTTTGCACCAA